>CM072519.1:11668519-11961019 GCA_036898135.1 Oncomelania hupensis | reverse complement strand
TACCTTGATAAACATAAGAAAGACCAGGAACAGGCACAAGCGGCAAAGAAGAGGAAGGCACAGGAAGACTCTGTTGCTGATTTAAGAGAGAAAAAAGGAAGAATGGAGAAGGATGCTCAGCACCTGACTCAAGAGGCAGACAAGCTTGCTGAACAAGCAGAAGAGGAAGGGTGCGCTGAGACTCTTGACTCAGTCAAATGTGCTGAGGAGCAAATCCAAGGAAATAAAATACAGTTGGAGAAGATTTCCCGTCAGATTGATGAAGAGATGGAAAAACTGAAATAACTGAAAACTCATTCATCTGTATAAAGTGTATTAGCCGGTGGTGGTACCTCTTTCTGACTTTGTACAGTTCTCTAACTTGTGTCTAAGGACAACAGGCTTCACAATTATTGTTTAAATGGGTATAGACTCTGTAATCTGCATCATCACTATATCTGCAACTTCATCGACATGCAATATTTATGTGTGTAGATTTCATAATTAATATCCACATCAGTATCACCATCAGATTCATGACTGCAAACAATTTATGGATGTCACTGGGTAAGAGATTTTATCCTTTATTTTGACTACTTGTCAATTCTTATGTGCGTTTATAATGTTTAAAAAACTCCTTGAATTTTTGGAAAAACTCCTTGAAATCTACTTGAAAACTCCTTGAATTTTTTGAGTATGAACCTGGTTTCAGCAGATTTTATAAGGATCAGGGGTTCATCAAATGGATGCGGTATCTTCCTCATGACACAATAAGAAGAAAGAAATTCAAGTATGCCCTAACTGTTACAAAGATGCTGAACCTCTAACAACCAAATGTGCATTGGAGGTTTCTCTTGCATTAAATGCAATTTATTCTAGAGGCCCTCTTAGATTTCTCAGACTAATTCAATGTGACGATAGATCAGAATTCAAGGACGCAGTGAATCAATTGTTATTAAAACATAATGTTACAATACGAAGAGGAATTTCTGTGTTACATAGATCTCAGGGTCTCGTAGAAAACTTCAATCACCAACTAACAGAGAGTTTGTTTACTTATCAGTATTCTACTTGGGGTTTCAACCTGTTGTATTATTTTCAGGAGGACTTTGCTAACCCCCGTGGGGGTCCCGGGGGTTTCAGTATAAATAGTATCCACACTTTCTGGAAATTTAGTGCTTTAAATTCCTACTGTCGCTGTCTTTCTCCTTTGTTCTTTCGCATTCCTACTCTGTTCTATCTGTCTACTGAACTATCTTCTTCGCTAGACCAGTCAACTACCTTTTTTCTTGAAAACTCTTCCGGGACAAAACTCCTCATTTGTGTGTGAGGTCTGTTGGACCAGCTTGGAAATATTGGACGCTTTCTGCCAGGTGGTCACTGGGGCTTCCTATGATGTTATTATTTGGCAATGTAGGCATTTTATATATATGTATTTTGTTAATATTTTATAATGATGTTTATATTCTATTTTGTTTTTGTAAACAGGGGTTCGATAAATTAGAATATAGCCTCAGCGTCCCCTGCGTGGGATGTCTTTATTGTAAAGTGACTGGCTGGTGGAGTGTCTTCAGTGTTGCCACTAGGGTTGTTTCGGCAGATCTTTTAGGCGGGTCAGGGGCGAGTCCTCTTTTAGCGAATTTGTAGTCTTAATTTTGTGGTTCTGATTCGGGTATACTGGTCCTGATTTGGCTCGGAAGAGTCCGCTGGACCTAAAGCAATAATCATGTATTGTAATGTAGGACTTTGCTGGGATGGCTAATGTGGCTGATGGTGCGGTAATTTTCACATTCCTGAAGGTTACCTTTTTGGGGGAAAATTAATGACAAGCAACTGGGTCCATGGTGTAGGCCACTCCCAACTCTGCCAGATCTTGTTACAGATAATGGTGAGGGTGTCAATCATCGCTTCTCCTGCTTGAAGCAATTACACTGGTATATTGTCCACTCCCGCTGACTTCCCTTTCTTCAGTGAATGCACTGCTGCCTCAGCTTCTTCTCTGAGAATTGGGATGATTTCTTCTTCTCTGTTCTGGGGACATGCTAGAACTGATGGGTCTCCATTTGGTGTGCAGAGGTGCCTACTGTATGCGCTGGCGCGTAATTTTACGAATTTTCAACATAAAATACAACAATAGGAGCAATTCCTTAAACATATGCATTTTCGTGGTGTAGGAAAATTTTTTTTTTATCTCTGATTTTATATATGTTCTGATCTGCTATTTCCTTTACTTGCTGACCCTAGAGCGCATGCGCAAAAGTGAAATCTCGTGCATGAGAGGTAGTGCGAGACTTCGTATCCGCCATTGTGCTAAACATGGTGTCGCGAAAGCGTTTACACAAGAGTGACGATGAGAGCGAGTCTAAAGAAAAGCGGGGTAAGGTTGCAAGTAAGCAAAAAGCGCGACATTTCTTACGCGAATACCATGAACGTTTTTGAGGAATAATCGAATCTTCGAAAGGAGTTCATTATGCTCATTGCAACAAAGAGTTCAGCATTGCTCTGCATACGATATTCATCGACACTTAGATTAGGTATTACCGACGAACATGTTATTTTGGTTCAGGATGTTTTATTTTGTTTTTATTATATAGTACAAACCTTTAGAAGATTTAAAAAAAATTAAATTGTTAAAATCGGTCATTATTACGGCACTTATTTAACTGTTCAAAGTGGGTAACCCTCACATAAAAATAAAACGTGTTTTTCCCCAAAGTGGCTCAGGTGTCTAAAATTAATACAAAGTGGATAAAAAGGCACTGTATTTACACAACAAAATGCAGAACATTCTAGTATGCTCAGAAAACAAAAAGTTTTGCCAGTTTCAGCAGAATATACAAAAATAATGATGCATTTATATATATCGTATTTATTAATTGTTGGACAATATGAAGATCTTGGGGGAGGGGGGGGTTATAAAATACAACACAAAAAATAATATATTAGTGTGCATTTGTGACCATAACTTGTTGAGTTCTATATTATTTTGTTTCATGAGGATTAAAATGGTGAGCTGGAATTAGTATGAATTGATGTTTTGTGAATGTGGCAATTTTCATGACAATAATTCTTTGATCAAATGTTGCGAGTTGCGCGAAATCTGACATTACACAAAATACACATTTTCATGCAGCCAGTACACAAATGGTCAGACACCTCTGGGTGTGTAATTGTCAGGGTCAGAGTACTCTGTCCATCTATCCAATATATAGATTTTCAATTCAATTTATAGATTTAAGTTTGCTAAATGCAAAAGTAAAATATTTATATCAGCCGGGCTATGTGCTATAAGTGCAAGGGAGACCATCCTGCCCTGCTTGGATCAGGAGGCTGAGATTCCAAAAAATCAGAGCACGAGAAAGATGCTCCTTTCCAGAGGTGAGAAAACGGTATGAGATTCTTAACCCATGTGATACAAACAAACAGTTTTGCTGAAGTGGCCTCAACAAACACTTTCCCAAACATGCTCAAATCCATCTCATCCATGATCTCTGTTGCTGAAAAATCTGCTTTAAGATCGTTTCTGAATTCTCTGAGAGAATTGACACAAACGCTAGAAAAACGTCTGTTGGATATATTGAAAATAAAGAGAAAGTTAGTGTTGCCTCTAGTAATAAGCAGAGGTCGAGGCCAATCTGGGCCGACTTTCACTAAGACAATGCCACCTCCTCAGGCGCCGGGCGGTCGCGTCAAAAGCCATTACCTCACCTCTACACCCTGTTATGCCTCTAGGACAAGAGAGGACGTCTGGTTCACGACCTCCCTCCTCCTCACCCTATCGAGGTCGAACCCCTCAAGTATTTTATCAGGGCTCAGAAGAGTTTCCTGTAGACACTAATGAAAAAATACTTCAGTTATCTGGATACTCTTGGTTGCAATCCAATGTTTCTCGTGGGAATGCTTTATGTATTCTTTCAGACATTTTATTTAGCCCAGTTACATATTGACCACACCCTTGAAGGCTATTGCTGCTCGAGTATCTTTCAAAAAAACTGTAAGTCTGCACCTTGTATTTATCCCCTTCCAAAACCATATGCAAAGCTGACTTATTAAACTTGATAGACCAACTCCCATCTCCGTTTGTGATTATTGGGGATCTGAATGGTCACTCCCCCAGATGGGGAAGTGACCATCAGAATCCCCAAGAGAAAATTTTGGAGAATGTTGTCGATGACCCCAACCTTTGTATTTTAAATTCAGATTCCTCTACTTATTGTAGTCATTTAGAAACATTTTCTAATTTAGACCTGGCCATCTGTGACCCTTCTCTTTTTTTGGACCTGGATTGAAAACCTCATTCAGATCTCTGTGGTAATGATAATTTTCCAAATTGTTTAAAGTTTCTAGAAGATCAATCTGAGGAGCCCCAGTGGCGCTGGAATTTCAAAAAAGCAGATTGGGACCAATTTAGACACTCCACAGCTTGTCGAATTACCAATGACATTCTCAATTCCGAAGATCCAGCTTTGGAGATTTTCTGATATCCTAATAGAATGTGCTTCCAAAAATATACCCAAAACATCTATTAAAAGCAGTGCCCCTAAGACGTCTTGGTTTTGATGAAGAATGCAAGACTCTTCATCAACAAAAAACCCAAGCCCAACGGAGTTTCTTTCAAAATCCTACTGCTGAAAATAAACTTGATCACCAGAAACTGCGAACCAAAACTAGGTATCTCTTTAAACAAAAAAGGCGTAAATCCTGGAAAACCTTCTGTTCCAAACTTCCAAAACCTCTTCCAAAACAGTCTGGAAAATAATAAAAAGAATGAAAGGAAAAACTCAAAGTCCAAGGTCTGAAAAAACGTGAACCGATTATCACTGACCAAAAGCAGGTGGCTGATTTGTTGGCCTCTCATCCTTCACAATTCGTTGTCTGCTCATTCCTATCCTATCCTATCCTGTCCCATAACCCGATGGTCGTAGGGGCACCACAGATGATCGTTTAACCAGCATACTCCATCTTTCTCTGTCCTCAGCAGCCCTCATGGCTTCGCTCAGTGTCAAACCAGTCCATTCTCGAATGTTGTCCTCCCACCTCTTTTTCGGTCTCCCCCTTCTTCTACCTCCTTGCACTGTGCCTTGCAGAATGGTCTTTGCAAGGCCTGATGATCTGGTGATGGTCTGCTCATTATTCCTCAAAATTCCAAAACATCAACGATAAAAAAGAATGAGAATCACGCTTTTTTTACCGATAATTGTGAACCATATAACCTTTGCTTTTCTATGGAAGAATTGACAGATTCCATCCTAAAATTCAATAATTCTGCTTCCGGACCTGATGATATTCGTTATCAATTAATTTCACACCTGCCTAAAGATTCCCTTAAAATTCTCTTGGCTGTGTTTAATCATATCTGGTCTTCTGGTTCCTTTGACAGCAAATTTAATTTTTGGATGCATATTAAATACTTGAGGGAAAGCTCCCAGAAAGGTTTTAACATTTGAAAGTTATCAGCCACATAGACTGGGGAGCAGACAAGCAAAGTCTGCTCATCCTGTATCGTTCTCTGGTACGCTCTAAATTGGATTATGGTAGAATCGTACATGGTTCCGCTATGAAAACCTATTTGAAAGCGTTGGATCCAATCCATCATTAAGGTTTTCGGATGTTTCTGGGGACGTTTCACACTTCACCGAAGGAAAGTCTATGCTGAGGCTGGTGAACCTCCTTTGAGATCCGCAGGCTTCAGATCGCCATGAATTATTTTCTCAACCTTAAAGCAAACCCTGAAAATCATAGTGTTCTAAACCCGTTATTTACATTTAAATACTCCAACAAACTGACATAAATTCCTCCTTTTGGTATCAGAATATGTGCTTACTTTGACACTGCAGGAACCTCATCAACCCCATTATCAACTTCACAAAGACTGAAACTGTTTATAAGCAACTTTATCTTGAACAATGTTCATTGTATAAAGCATATGACAAACTTTTTATAGACGGGTCGAAGAAAGGAGACTCAGTTGCTGCTGCGTCGGTCTCTGGGAGACACATAGACAAGCCTTTGCAACAGTGTCTACCTGATTTTTATTCTGTTTATACAGCTGAGCTCAAGATAATTCATCTAGCTCTGAAACAGGTTTATCTTCATAAGAACCTTGTTTTTAATCATGTCTGATTCACTGTCAGCACTTCAAGCTCTTTCCACAAGAAAGATATTGCACCCTTTTCTGGCAAGATCCATGACCTCCACACACAACTTGTTTCTAAGGGTAAAAAGATAGTTTTTATGTGGGTACCTAGTCACATGGGCATGCGCGGCAATATTGCAGTGGACAAATCAGCTAAGGAAGCTCTGCATCTAGATTTCCAGTTTGTTCCATACTCTGACCTGCGTTGTTTGCCTGGATCTTACTGTAAACGGCTGTGGTCTAATGGAATGGTCTAATCAAATCAACAACAAATTATTTCAAATTCTTCCAGATTTGTCTGCTTCTTTGCCTAACTTTCCATCCACTCGCAAAGAAGAAACTGTTTTGGCTCGCCTTCCTATTTGGTATATTTATATCACCCATAGTTTCCTTTTGAAAGGAGAAGAACCAACATGGTACTTTGCATGTGAGAAATCTTTTTCCGTTTGCCATTTTATGTCTGAATGTGCTGATATGGTTGATGAAAGGGAAAGATATTTTGGTTCAAAACCTTTTAATGAGACTTTTAAAGTATGCAATAGTCAACACCTGTTTCAATTTTTACGTGATGTTGGTTTGTTTTTTGCCCTGTGGGTTCGGGCACTGAATAGAATAGACCCAGCATTTCCCAGCGTGTCATAGAGGCGACTAACAGGGGTGATGTCAGCACGGCATCACTGGGCAAAAGTCTTCTACATAGAAGTCACCGACCAGGACGGAGGAATCTCATGTTACTACAGGTTCAACAACCACGTGCTTGGGGCCAAGGTGAGCCACACTATATTCGTGGATATCGGCTGTGGCCAACAGCCTGGAGAGGATTGGGCCCTGCCATGTTTTTTTGCCCAAGACACACTGCTTGATGAAAACAACCATTCACTCCATACAGGATCGGTCATCGCCCAGGTCACCAAGGACCGCGCCTTCTGTTGGCCTCCAGGACAGAGGTGATAAGTGTGCTACTGATGGACAACTTAGCAAGATCCACACGAGAAACAACATCGTCATAGGAACCTGGAATGTCAGAACCCTAACTGCATATGGAAAATTAGAACTGGCCAACTATCGATTAAACATTTTAGGTATCGGCGAACTGCGCTGGAAACTTACTTAATGCCCGTCACACCTGCCAAGGTATGGGCCGCCAACAACAGCTCTCCAGAGTCCTCTGTCCTGTGCCATTCTTTCTAACTGACTCCAGGTGTAGCCCATCTTGGCCGTGTCGGCTTCGAGTTCGCGTCGCCAGGTGTTCCTTGGACGGCCTCGAGTTCGCTTTCCCTGAGGGTTCCACTTCAGCGCCTGCCGGGTGACGTTCGTCGCTGGTTTGCATAGGGTATGCCCTATCCAGCCCCATCTTCTTTTCCTGATTTCATCTTCAGCAGGGAGTTAGTGAGTCCTTTCCCAAAGGTTGGCGTTGCTGATGGTGTCAGGCCAGCGGATCTGAAAAATCCTTCTGAGGCAACTGTTGATGAAGGACTGGACTTTTTTGATGGTGGTCTTGGTTGTCCTTCATGTCTCTGCTCCATACATTAAGACTGACTTCACATTGGAGTTGAATACTCGTATCTTGGTGGCCAAAGACAGCTCTCTGGAGGTCCAGATGTTCTTGAGCTGAATGAAGACAGCTCTTGCTTTGCAGATCCTAACCTTGACATCTGCATCTGTGCCTCCCCTGCTGATCAATGATGCTACCCAGGTAGGTGAAGGACTGCACTTCTTCCAAGGGACTTCCATTCAAGCTGACTGGTTCTGTAGGGATGGAGTTGATCTTCAGGATCTTGCTGTTGTCCTTGTGGATGTTGAGGCCGACCTCTGACGTTGTGGCCGTCACTGCATTTGTCTTCTCTTGCATCTCGTCGCTGTCAGACGAAAACCTCGTATCTAATTTTTTGCTGTTTTGAGAAAATCGAGAAAAACTGTTTCAACCAGTCAGGTAACGCCAAACCAGTGACTTTTTTACTTCAAAGGAACTATGAAAAGTCTAGAAATTTGGCAGTATGGTATAAAAAGTCGAAGAAGTGTTTTCCGTTGAGAACTGGAAGCAAATGAAGAGATACGAGGTTTTCGACTTACAACTTTGTCAAAAAGTTTGAGTTACGAGGTTTTTGAATAAAACAACAGACCCTGGTACAACACTAAAACAGAGGAAAACGTTGTCAGAGATCGCAGGGAAGCCATATTTATTGGTGTCACACTGTCAAAACGTATGTTCCGGCATTTACTATCCTATCATATCCTGTCCCGTAACTCGGAGGTCGTAGGGGCACCACAGATGATCGTTTAACCAGCATACTCCCATCTTTCTCTGTCCTCAGCAGCCCTGATGGCTTCGCTCAGTGTCAAACCAGTCCATTCTCGAATGTTGTCCTCCCACCTCTTTTTCGGTCTCCCTCTTCTTCTACCTCCTTGCCCTGTGCCTTGCAGAATGGTCTTTGCAAGGCCTGATGATCTGGTGACGTGGCCATACCATCGGAGTTTCCGTTTATTCACCACTGTGAGCAGGTCATCGTGTTGTCCAATGGCTTGTGTGATGGTCTTTCGGACTTTGTCGTTTGTGATGTGTTGGGTATAGTAAATGCCCAGAAGTCTTCTGTAGCACCTCATCTCCACGCTTTGTATTCTTCGTTGTAGATCTGCTGAGAAGGTCCATGCTTCGCAAGCATTTAGGAAGATGGAGATGACAAGGGAGCGCAGCAGTCTTACTTTGGAATGCAGACTGATGGTCCTGTCTTTCCAAATGAACTTCAACCTTGTCAGGGCAGCAGTTGTTTGTGCGATCCTGGAGAGGACTTCCTGTCGGGACCCATTGTCTGATACAATGACTCCTAACTATTTGAAGCTATGCACTGTGTTGAGGGATTGGCCTTGGACTTTGATATCCGTGTTGATGCCATTGGTATTGTTGGTCATCATTTTGGTCTTTTCTGAACTTATTTCCATTCCATAAGCTCTGGAGGTGGTGTCAAGCCTCTGTACCAGCTGTTCAAGTTCTTGTTCTTCTCCAGCCAATCCATCAATGTCACCCGCAAAACGAAGATTGGAGATTGACTGTGCCTTCGTGATCTGCAAGGGCATCTGAGATGATGCGCTCTAGGAAGATGTTGAAGAGTGTTGGAGAGAGTAGGCATCCTTAACGCACACCGATTGTTGTTCTGAACCACTTCCCGATGACGCTGTTATAGAGGACTGCACTGGTAGCCTTGTCATACAGGCTTTTGATGACTTCAATAGTTTTAGGGTTGATGTTGTACACTTTCATTGTTGCCCATAGAGCTGCATGCCAGACTCGGTCAAACGCCTTCTTGAAGTCTATGAACACATGATATAGAAGTTGTTGGTGCTGTAGGTATTTCTCACAGATTATTCTGAGGTTGAAAATCTGTTCAGTGGTACTTCGCCCTGCCCTGAATCCTGCTTGTTCTTCAGATATAGTTTGTTCAGCTTGGGGTTTTAACCTGTTGAGTATTATTTTCAGGAGGACCTTGCTGGGATGGCTGATGAGGCTGATGGTGCGGTAATTTTCACACTCCTGAAGGTTACCTTTTTTGGGAAGAGTGATGACAAGCCACTGGGTAAATGGTGTAGGCCACTCCCCACTCTGCCAGATCTTGTTACAGATAATGGTGAGTGCATCAATCATCGCTTCTCCTCCTGCTTGTAGCAGTTCCGCGGGTGTGTTGTCCACTCCCGCTGACTTCCCTTTCTTCAGCGATTGCACTGCTGCCTCAACTTCTTCCCGGAGAATTGGGAGGATTTCTTCTTCTTCTCTGTTCTCGGGACATGCTAGAACTGATGGGTCTCCATTTGGTGTATGGTTGTAAAGGTCAGAGCAGTACTCTGTCCATCTGTCCAAGACTTCTTGTTCTTCTGTAAGGCATATGCCAGACTTGCTTTGGATCGTGGAGACTTTGGGCTGTTTAACACTTGTCAGCCGCTTCACAGTCTGGTAGGCCTTCTTGCTGTTGTTCTTGTTCAGACTGTTCTCTATTTCCTGGCATTGAGCTTCTATCCAGTTCTCCTTTGCTGTGCGCATGCCTTTTCGGATGTCATTGTTGATTTTTCGGTAGACATCAGCTCCCTGTGAGGTTTTCTTTTTCTTTTTTTTATCTCTCTTCGTTTATCACACAGATCCAAAAGTTCAGGTGTGATCCATGGCTTCTTCTTTGGTCGGTGCTTGCCAAGGATCTCAGTGGCGGCATCTGTCACAGCTGAGTTGAAGGTGGTGGTCATGGTTTTGACATCTACTTCACCAGCTCCCAAAATGAGCAGTGGTGCAAATTTTCCTCCATTTTGTGGCCTGAAATAGTTCTGCCACCTTTGGGTCTTGCAGTTTGTCCAGGTCGAATTTCAGTCTAGTGCACTTTGCTGTATTTACTCTCTTCAAGTGGAGCCGGAAAGACATCATCACGAGATCGTGGTCACTTCTGATGTCTGCTCCTGGAAAAGTGTGTGTCCTGCCAATGTTGATGCTTGATCTGAAGCGTTTCTTGACCATGATGTAGTCTATCTGGTTGTGATGCTACCTGCCGGGACTGTGCCATGTCCATCGTCTGGAGGTTTTGTGGAGACTAAGTGTGTTTGCCAGTACCAGATTGTTGTATCTTGCAAACTCCAAGAGTCTCAGACCCCTGTCATTTGTCTCGTTGTTGCAGTGGGGTCCACATGTGTCTCCCCAGTTGTGGTGCGCATCTTGGCCAACCTTGGCATTCCGGTTGCCTTGCATTATGACTATGTCCTTCTTCGGCACTTGGTAAAGGACCGCCTGTAGATTTTTTCATAAAAATCCTCCACTTCGCTGCCTGGATGATGGTGATGTTGAAAGGGGCTGCTCTCAGACGGATGGTAATGAGTCTACTGGAGACTGGGCGGCAACCCATGACAGTGGCTAAAATGTTCTTGTGGACCAAGAATCCAACGCCGTGTTCGTGCCTGTCATCGCTACCGCTGAAATAGAGCTTGTGGTCTTTGTCGGTCGTTGTTTCACCTAGGCCTTTCCATCGCAGTTCGCCGATACCTAAAACGTTCCATCGATAGTGGTCCAGCTCGTGGGCCAGTTCTTCTAATTTTCCTTCCGCAGTTAGGGTCCTGACATTCCCACACTGACTCAACCAAAGCTTTTAGGTTTTGAAGTTAGTTCAGCCAGGCTAGCTATAAATAACTTCGCCGGTGCTCTTCTTTCCTTTCCTTTCACTGAAAGGGAGGGTGTAGGCAAGCTATAAATAGCCCGCAGCCAGCAAAATGTGGGAGAACCTTAGAGTGCTGCTCACATAGGCACTGAGCAGGTGTGTTCCAGGTTCCTACGACGATGTTGTTTCTCGTGCGGATCTTGCTAAATTGTCCATCAGTAGCATACTTATTATTTCTGTCCTGGTGGCCAATGGAAGGCGTGGTCCTTGTTGAGCCGGGCGATGACCGATCCGGTATGGAATTAGTGGATAGTTTATTCATGTAGTGTGCCTTGGTCAAAAAAGACCTGGTGGTGCCCAATCCTCTCCAGGCTGTTGGCCACAGCCGAAATCCACGAATACAGTGTGGCGTATGTTGCGTAATTGTCACTTCCTACCGCAAAAACGTTCAGTAAAAACCTCGTATCTAAACATACGAGGTTTGTCCCTTAATAGAATTCAGCCTTTTTACATTAAAAAACTGGTATATCGAGATACGAGGTTTGGTCCGCCAGTAGAGAGATACAAGGTTTGGTTTCATGGATTTTTATTAACTTTCTATTCGAGACGCAATTTTGAGCTTAGCACAGAACATGGGCAAGAGACCAAGGGTCATATGAAGGAATCTCCAAACCGCCATTTTGGGACTTACGAGGTTTTCGTCTGACAGCGATGATCTGCTGTTGGCTATGGGAAAGAAGAGCAAGGTCGTCAGCGAAGTCCAGGTCATCAAGCTGGCTCCACAGAGTCCACTGTATTCCGTTCCTACTTTCCCTGGTGGACGTCTTCATAATCCAATCTATGGCGATGAGGAAGAGGAAAGGCGACAACAAGCACCCTTGTCTGACTCCGGTTTTCACCTGGAAGTTGTCTGTGAGCTGTCCGCCACGGATAACTCTGCAGGACATGCCGTCATAGGAGTTCCGGATCAGATTGACCATCTTGGCTGGGATGCCATAGTGTCGAAGTAGCTTCCAGATGGTATCTCGATCCACGCTGTCAAACGCCTTCTCATAGTCAACAAAGTTGATATACAACGGCGAGTTCCATTCCAGGGGCTATGATGTGGAGCGTTGCAATCTGGTCTGTGCAGGATCTGTTCTGTCGGAAGCCTGCCTGCTCGTCTCGTAACTGTGGGATCGACAGTATCCTTCATCCTATCCAAAAGGACCCGGTTGAAGACCTTCCCAGGCACAGATAGAAGTGTGATGCCCCTGTAGTTGTTACAGTTGCTGAGGTCACCTTTATTGGAATCTTGATCAGGTAACCTTTCCAGTCTGCCGGAACATCTTCCTCCCTGATCTTCTCAAAGAGTGGGTACAGCATCTCCACTTACGCTTCCAGGTCCACCTTTAGCGCCTCTGCTGGGATGTCGTCTGGTCCAGCGGCCTTTCCGTTCCTTATCAGGGTGATGGCCTTCTTGATCTCTTCTCTGATCAGTTTCTCAGTTGATTGGAAGATCCACATTGGCTGGTTCAATGACTGGAGAATTCGTTGGTGCTGGTCTATTCAGAAGTTCATCAAAGTGTTCAGCCCATCTGTTCAACTGCTGGTCTAGACTGTTCATGGTGTTTCCCTGCTTGTCCTTAACAGGTCTTTCTGGCTTGCTGAACTTTCCGGAGAGTCGCTTAGTGGTGTTGTACAACTGTTTCTTATTGCCACTGTACGCTGCCTGTTCCGCTTCAGCTGCCAGTCCATCCACGTAGGCCTTATCTTTTTTAATGCTTCTTTTCACTTCTCTATGGGCTCCTGTGTAGTCTTCTTGGGCCTTGGCCTTAGCTGCTCTGGTTCTGATGTTGTTGACTGTTGCCTTCTTCTTCTTTCTTTCTTCTATCTTGACCAAGGTCTCTGCTGTGATCCATTCTTTCTGTTGATGTTTCTTTGACCTCACTACTTCTTGGCATGACGATCTTAGTGTCTTGCGGATCGGGGGTTGTCCGGTCCTGATTTGGCTCGGAAGAGTCCGCTGGACCTAAAGCAACAATAAATCAATCAATCAATCTTAGTGTCTCTTTCACTTTCTGCCACCTGTTGAGTACACTGTCTTCTTCTTCTTCAAATAATTCCTGAAGCATTTCAAACCTGTTCCTCAGCACCATACTAAACTGTTCTTTTGTCTTTAGGTCTTTCAGAAGGCTGATGTTTGACTTCATTCTTCTGCCTGACGAATTTAACTAGGTCAGCTTCAGCTTCAGTTTCGCCACCACCAAGTGATGGTCGGACGCCACGTCTGCTCCTCTTCTCACTCTAACATTTTGCAGGGATCTTCGGAATTTCTTGCTAATGCAGATGTGGTCGATCTGGTTCTCTGTCGCGTTGTCTGGAGATACCCATGTACTCTTGTGGATCCGCTTGTGAGAAAAAATGCTACCTCCGATGACCAGGTTGTTGAGTGCACACAGGTCGCCAATCTCTCTACATTCTCATTAATTTTTTTATTTTATTTTATTTTAACAACTTTATTATCACCAAGGTGAAATTTGGGCACTTTCATTTTCGAAAGTACAGCAGCCCCAAGTGCAGCGCTCAAGGTACATGCTGGGTGTGTTCTTGTCACCGGCACTCACCCATCTAGGACATGAGCATCAGGATCTTTAAAGTCTGTATGCGACACAGACTTGACCTCGGTTTATACTCTCATCCGAAGGAATTGGAAACGGGAGTAAAGTGTCTTTCCCAAGAACACAATGCAGTGGCCTGGGCTCGAACTCTGGACCTTCAGATCCGCAAGCCAACACTCTATCCATTCGGCCACCGCGCCTCCCTGATTCATTCATTACTCCAAAGGCGTGGGTGCCCATGACTGGTTTGTATCCGGTGTTGTCAGACCCAATCTTGGCATTGACATTTCCCATGAGGATGGTGATATCCTTGTCTGGGTAGGTCTTGAGGATCTTCTGTAGTCTGCTGTAGAAATGGTCTTTAACATCCTCTTCACTGTCATTCGGTGGAGCATATCAATGGACAAGGTTCATAGTGATCTTCCTCATCTTGGTATGGAAGGATGCTGTTATGATCCTGGGGCCATGGGCCTCCCATTCTATAAGTGCCCTCTGTGCCTGATTGGACAACATGAAGACTACTCCCTGCAAGTGGGGTGCATCGTTTTCTTCGTGTCCGGAGTATGATAGCTCTGTCATCAGTCGCCTCTGTCCGGCTTGGGTCCACCGTGTCTCGCTGATGCCTAAAACGGTCAGGTCATTATTTCCAGATTCGTACATGGTCCGAACATTCCCTGTGCCAAGGATGGTTCTCCTGGTTGACAGAAGGATAGTCAGCTCTGTGGATTCCCCTCGGCTTTCACCACAACATGTCATAGGTCTTCGTGATGAAGTACCTTCAATAGCTTCAAATATTTAGGAGACATTGATGAATTGGCTGGAGAGGAACAAGAACGAACAGCTGGTATAGAGAGGCTTGACACCACCTCCAGAGCCTATGGAATGGAAATAAGTGCAGAGAAGACCAAAATGATGACCAACAACACCAATGGCATCAACATAGACATCAAAATCCAAGGCCAATCCCTCAACACAGTGCATAGCTTCAAATATTTAGGAGCCATTGTATCAGACAATGGGTCCCGACAGGAAGTCCTCTCCAGGATCGAACACAAACAACTGCTGCCCTGGTGAGGTTGAAGCCAATTTGGAAAGACAGAACCATCAGTCTACATTCCAAGGTAAGGCTGCTGCGCTCCCTTGTCATCTCCATCTTCCTATATGCTTGCGAAACATGGACCCTCACAGCAGATCTCCAACGAAGAATACAAAGCAGGGAGATGAGGTGCTACAGAAGACTTCTGGGCATTTCCTATACCCAGCACATGACCAACGACGAAGTCCGACAGACCATCACACAAGCCATTGGACAACACGATGACCTGCTCACAGTGGTGAATAAACGGAAACTCCGATGGTATGGCCACGTCACCAGATCATCAGTCTTGCAAAGACCATCCTGCAAGGCACAGGGCAAGGAGGTAGAAGAAGAGGGAGACCAAAGGTGAGAGGACAACATTCGAGAATGGACTGGTTTGACACTGAGCGAAACAATCAGGGTTGCTGGGAAAGATGGAGTACGCTTGTGTGGTGCCCCTACGACCTCCGAGTTATGGGATAGGATAGCATAGGGGTGGGGATAAAGGGGTGGAACTGAATGCCAATTTCTGTATCTCTATGTTTTCTAAGCTTCAATCTTATCATAATTGCAGATGCAAAAAAACTTTTAAATAATGTTCATATTAAACCTCACATTGATTATGCATCAACAACATGGGATGACTGCAGTGATGCCTTGTTTAAAAAAGATTAATTCTATTCACCGCAGAGCTGCAAAATTACTTATCCCTAACACTTTTATTACAACTAATTCAAAATTAAAATAGCTGGCATGCTCCTCCTAACAATGTAATATACAATAAAGCAGTTTTAATTGACAAATTACTGAGCAATCAAGCTCCTGTTTATTTAAAAGCACTTTTTAGCAAATCATCATCTCATTATTCATCTTTCAGACATAATTTAATAATAACCAACGCAACAGTTTTCCTCTAGCAGTCATATTTATACTATGACGATTTATTGAAGCGATGAGGGAGACAGAAGAATACAGAGTATTTGATACTATAAGTCTTCTTCTTGCTCACTTCATCTTGTCATTCATCTATCAGACATCATTTATCATTTTCACAACCACATTTAGACTATTTAAAACGTCTCTATAATATTCTGGTCCAAGCATGTGGAATTTCCTACCACAAGAAGTAAAGTAAATCATTAACATCATTTAAAACAAGATTGCACAAATTTTTTTTTTCAGTTTGCTCCTTATATTTAAGATGTTTGTCTACTCTGCGACAATTTAAGTTTTTGAGGATGTGTGAATTTGTGTGTGTGTGTGCATGCGGGGAGAGAGATGGAGAAGGCTAGGGGTATCAGATGGGTTGAATAAGGGGGGAATATGGTGAATTAATATTCTTAGTTATTTCTTACTATAGTTAAGGTAATAGTAGAGGTTGTATGTTGCAAAATTGTTCATTGTTGTGCGACAAACACAAAATTTGGTTAAAAAAACTTCAAAACAGGCCTTTCTGTTTCTGAATGTTTCTTCAATTCCTTCTCATCCAGCCTGGTTAGAAGTTTAGCTGGTAATGCGCTAAATTCATAAAATTTTGTTATGTTTGCTGCTAAAGTGTATGTTGGTACAGATCGCCACACTTTGAGCCTGATTGATTTGGGGCTCGTATATAGCATCCAGTATTATTATTATTATTATTATTATTATTATTATTATTATTATTATATGTTGAATCCGGGCCTGTCTGTTTTTACTGGATACTGAATTTCTTTTTTGTGTCCTGCTGGCATACCTTGGGGGAGTATTGAAGATATTCAGAAGTATAAATAGTATCCCCATTTTCTGTAAATGTAGTGCTTTAAATTCCCTCTGTCACTGTCTTTCTCCTTTGTTCTTTCTCATTCCTATTCTGTTCTATCAATCTACTATACTATCTTCTTTGCTAGACCAGTCACCTTCCTTTTTTCTTGAAAACTCTTCCCAAACTCATTTGTGTATGAGGTCTGTTGGGTCAGCTTAGGAATATTGGAAGCTGCCAAATGGTCACTGGGGCTTCCTATATTATTATTTAGCAATATAGGCATTTTATATGTTTTGTTGATATTTTATAATGATGTTTATATTCTATTTTGTTTTTGTAACGTTATTATAAAGTGAACAGCTGGTGGAGTGCCTTCAGTGTTACCACTAGGGTTGTTTCAGCAGATCTTTTATATGGATCAGGGGTGAGTCCTCTTTTAACCAAGTTGTGGTTCTGATTTTGTGGTCATGATTCGGCTCTTTCCAAGCTATAAGCAATAAATAACTAACTATCCTCCTGGCACAACACACATTTAAACCTGTCAGTTGATGAAGGAGTTGATGGCCTCTGTTCTGCTTCATCCATGTTGTCAGAGGTTATGCACCACTAAGCAGACAAAAACACAATAATCCTATCCTATCCCGTAACTCGAAAGTAGTTGTGACACCACAGATGATCGTTTAACCAGCATACATCTTTCTCTATCCTCAGCAAGCCTAATGGTTTCACTCAGTGGTCAAGCCAGTCTATTCTCGAATGTTGTCCTCCCGCTTCTTTTTCTGTCTCCCTCTTCTTCTGCCTCCTTGCACTGTGCCTTGCAGGATGGTCTTTGCAAGGCCTGATGCTCTGGTGACGTGGCCATACCATCAAAGTTTCTGTTTTTTCACCACTATGGTCATGCCTTTGTGTTGTCAATCATCGGTTCTCCTCCTGCTTGAAGCAATTCTGTGGGTATGTTGTCCACTCCCGCTGTCTTCCCCTAGAAAGGGTAAAGCGGTATATAAGTGTATGTGCTGAAACTTTAAATATTGCTAAATATGTTAGATCATTCGTATTTGTACTTTCTCAAAGGTCAAGGTCATTGTTCTTCACCATTTTCTAAACACATTTTGCACTGTATAAAAATTGGCTGATCCAATTTTGATAATTTTGTTTACATATAATTCAGATCATGGCCTATCATTCCACCTTTTCTATTTGCTTCATTAGAATAAAGCCGAATCACGACCTTGGTAAGAAAACACTTTTGAAAATGCTTATTTTTCAGGCATGTGTGTCTGGAAATACATTTGAATGGCTTGCTATCTCATTTCTGTTGTTTTGCAGGAAGTGCAAGACAGATTCTTTCAAGGAATTTGGTCAGGCCATGCCTGCTCCCTCATCTGTAAGTGTGAATTAGAGATAAAACAAGAAATATTGTATTTAACATTTTTGTCCTTAACGACTTTAGATATAGTTTTAGGGGACTCTAAATTTTGCTAACAATAATTCCAGAAAAATTCCACAGCAGAATGTATTTGAAATTGTACAATACATGTTACATGTTTATTTTTTACTGAAGTGGATGGTAAAAAAAAAATAGAAGGAATGTTTGAATACAAAGCATGGAGATGAGGTGCTACAGAAGACTCCTGGGCATTTCCTATACCCAGCGCATCGCCAACGACGAAGTCCGACAGACCATCATACAAGCCATTGGACAACACGATGACCTGCTCACAGTGGTGAAAAAAACGGAAACTCGGATGTTATGGCCACGTCACCAGATCATCAGGTCTTGCAAAGACCATCCTGCACACGGCCGCGCATTCAAGTACTTTCAGACTGTGGCTAAAAACAACCCTAGTTCCGCCTCGTAGGGTCCCTTAACGCAGGCTGAACTGCTTATAACCAGCTGAGAAACGGCCAGCGACTCACAGCACAACCTATGCTACTGGCACTCGCCTGGAAGCTTATAATTACTTTAACCGCCAAGCTCAAGGTAGGCCTATAGCTCATGCAAGCTGTGCTACAGCTAGCCATATCAATAACACACAACCAAGAGAGAGAGAGAGAGAGAGAGAGAGAGAGAGAGAGAGAGAGAGAGAGAGAGAGAGAGAGAGAGAGAGAAAGAGAGAGAGAGAGAGAGAGAGAGAGACTGCACACACAACCTATATGATACACACACAGTAGACACAGTCAAGTTTTAAAGGACTTCACAAAACAAAGCTACAAACAAATGAGACATAAGCAAATTTCAAAGTACAACAATTTACAAGACAGGGCCTAGGGCAAAATAACACGTAATGAAATGTTATGTTTTCGTGTGTTTTTTTTCTATGGAGACATGCATTCACTTGTGAGAGAGAGAGAGAGATTACACATTTAATAACATATCAGATCATATCCATATACAGCGCATGTAGAATGTGTATTGTGTTTTGTGATAATCTAGTGCGTGTAAATAAAAGTCACATGAAGTCTATACGGAAAATGAGCAATCGAACAACACCATGCAAAAAAAATTAATGTTACTCACCAAAATACTGCAATTTACAATGAAAAAACACAAATGAGAAAGCATCGCATAGCTAGAGTATGCATGTAGTGAAAAGTCGGGTAATATTAAATGGAGTGTATTAGGAAACAATCGAGACCTTCCAGGGAAACCTTATTTCATATATATATATATCCTATCCTATCCTGTCCCATAACCCGAAGGTCGTAGGGGCACCACAGATGATCGCTTAACCAGCATACTCCATCTTTCTCTGTCCTCAGCAGCCCTCATGGCTTCGCTAGCGCTCAGTGTCAAACCAGTCCATTCTCGAATGTTGTCCTCCCACCTCTTTTTCGGTCTCCCCCTTCTTCTACCTCCTTGCACTGTGCCTTGCAGAATGGTCTTTGCAAGGCCTGATGATCTGGTGACGTGGCCATACCATCGGAGTTTCCGTTTCTTCACCACTGTGAGCAGGTCATCGTGTTGTCCAATGGCTTGTGTGATGGTCTGTCGGACTTCAACGTTGGTGATGTGTTGGGTATAGGAAATGCACAGAAGTCTTCTGTAGCACCTCATCTCCATGCTTTGTATTCTTCGTTGGAGATCTGCTGTGAGGGTCCATGCTTCGCAAGCATATAGGAAGATGGAGATGACCAGAGAGCGCAGCAGTCTTACTTTGGAATGTAGACTGATGGTTCTGTCTTTCCAAATGGGCTTCAACCTTGTCAGGGCAGCAGTTGTTTGTGCGATCCTGGAGAGGACTTCCTGTCGAGACCCATTGTCTGACACAATGGCTCCTAAATATTTGAAGCTGTGCACTGTGTTGAGGGATTGGCCTTGTACTTTGATGTCCGTGTTGATGCCATTGGTGTTGTTGGTCATCATTTTGGTCTTCTCTGCACTTATTTCCATTCCATAAGCTCTGGAGGTGGTGTCAAGCCTCTGTACAAGCTGTTCAAGTTCTTGTTCCTCTCCAGCCAATCCATCAATATCATCCGCAAAACGAAGATTGGAGATTGCTCTGCCCCCTATGCTGACTGTGCCTTCGTGATCTGCAAGAGCATCTGACATGATGCGCTCTAGGAAGATGTTGAAGAGTGTTGGAGAGAGTAGGCAGCCTTGACGCACACCGATTGTTGTTCTGAACCAGTTCCCGATGACGCTGTTATGGAGGACTGCACTGGTAGCCTTGTCATACAGGCTTTTGATGACTTCTATAATTTTAGGGCTGATGTTGTACACTTTCATGGTTGCCCATAGAGCTGCATGCCAGACTCGGTCAAATGCCTTCTTGAAGTCTATGAACACATGATATAGATGTTGTTGGTGCTGTAGGTATTTCTCACAGATTATTCTGAGGTTGAAAATCTGTTCAGTGGTACTTCGCCCTGCCATGTATCCTGCTTGTTCTTCAGCTATGATTTGTTCAGCTTGTGGTTTCAACCTGTTGAGTATTATTTTCAGGAGGACCTTGCTGGGATGGCTGATGAGGCTGATGGTGCGGTAATTTTCACGCTCCTGAAGGTTACCTTTTTTGGGAAGAGTGATGACAAGCGACTGGGTCCATGGTGTAGGCCATTCCCCACTCTGCCAGATCTTGTTACAGATAATGGTGAGAGCATCAGTCATCGCTTCTCCTCCTGCTTGTAGCAGTTCCGCTGGTATGTTGTCCACTCCCGCTGACTTCCCTTTCTTCAGCGATTGCACTGCTGCCTCAACTTCTTCCCGGAGAATTGGGAGGATTTCTTCTTCTTCTCTGCTTTCGGGACATGCTAGAACTGATGGGTCTCCATTTGGTGTATGGTTGTAAAGGTCAGAGCAGTACTCTGTCCATCTGTCCAAGACTTCTTGTTCTTCTGTAAGGCAAATGCCAGACTTGCTTTGGATAGTGGAGACTTTGGGCTGTTTAACACTTGTCAGCCGCTTCACAGTCTGGTAGGCCTTCTTGCTGTTGTTCTTGTTCAGATTGTTCTCTATTTCCTGGCATTGATCTTCTATCCAGTTCTCCTTTGCTGTGCGCATGCCTTTTCGGATGTCATTGTTGATTTTTCGGTAGACATCAGCTCCCTGTGAGGTGTTCTTTTTCTTTTTTAACTCTCTTCGTTTATCACACAGATCCAAAAGTTCAGGTGTGATCCACGGCTTCTTCTTTGGTCGGTGCTTGCCAAGGATCTCAGTGGCGGCATCTGTTACAGCTGAGTTGAAGGTATTGGTCATGGTGTTGACATCTACTTCGCCTGCCCCCAAAATAAGCAGTGGTGCAAATTTCCCTCCAATTGTGGCCTGAAATATTTTTGCCACCTCCGGGTCTTGCAGTTTGTCCAGGTCGAACTTCAGCCTAGTGCACTTTGCTGTATTTACTCTCTTCAAATGGAGCCGGAAAGACATCATCACGAGATCGTGGTCACTTCCAATGTCTGCTCCTGGAAAAGTGCGTGTCCTGCCAATGTTGATGCTTGATCTGAAGCGTTTCTTGACCATGATGTAGTCGATCTGGTTGTGATGTTCCCCGCCGGGACTGTGCCATGTCCATCGTCTGGATTTTTTGTGGAGACCAAGCGTGTTTGCCAGTACCAGATTGTTGTATCTGGCAAACTCCAATAGCCTCAGACCCCTGTCGTTTGTCTCGTTGTTGCAGTGGGGTCCGCATGTGTCTCCCCAGTTGTGGTGCGCATCTTGGCCAACCTTGGCATTCCAGTCGCCTTGCACTATGACTATGTCCTTCTTCGGCACTTGGTCAAGGGCCGCCTGTATATTTTCATAAAAATCCTCCACTTCGCTGTCTTCATAGTCTGATGTTGGGGCATAGGCCTGGATGATGGTAATGTTGAAAGGGGTTGCTCTCAGACGGATGGTAATGAGTCTACTGGAGACTGGGCGGCAACCCATGACAGTGGCTAGAATGTTCTTGTGGACCAAGAATCCAACGCCGTGTTCGTGCCTGTCATCTCTACCGCTGAAATAGAGCTTGTGGCCTTTGTCAGTCGTTGTTTCACCTAGGCCTTTCCAGCGCAGTTCGCTGATACCTAGAACGTTCCATCGATAGTGGTCCAGCTCGTGGGCCAGTTCTTCTAATTTTCCTTCCGCAGTTAGGGTCCTGACATTCCAGGTTCCTATGACGATGTTGTTTCTCGTGCGGATCTTGCTAATTTGTCCATCAGTAGCATACTTTTCACCTCCGTCCTGGTGGCCAACGGAAGGCGCGGTCCTTGTGTAGCCGGGCGACGACCGATCCGGCATGGAATTAGTGGATAGCCTCATCATGTGTTGTGTCTTGGGCAAAAAAAGACCTGGCAGGGCCCAATCCTCTCCAGGCTGTTTGCCACAGCCGAAATCCACGAATACAGTGTGGCTCGCCTTGGCCCTGAGCACGTGGTCGTTGAACCTGTAGTAACGTGAGGTTCCTCCGCCCTGGCCGGTGACTTCTGTGTAGAAGACTTTGCTCCCAGTGATGCCGTGCTAACATCACCCCTGTTAGTCGCCTCTTACGACACGCCGGGAAACGTTGGGTCTATTCTATTTGCCCGAACCCACAGAGCTAAATATATATATATATATATATCTCGTTTCATATTACTCGACTTTCCCCTACAATAATTTACAAAACAGAACAAAACAACACACAATGTAAACACATGCACACAAAAAAGACCTGTGTTCTTTTTTCATTGGAGACATTCATTCACTTTATGGAGAGAGAGCGAGGGGTGGGGGGGCGGAGGGGAAGAGATATGCAACATTTAATAACATATTTTAGGCATGCCTATGCAGTGCGTGTACAATGGTTGTGTGTTTTTCGAGCCCCCACGGGCTCGGCTTCGCGCGCAGGGGGTGGACCCCATGCCTCTCTCTGGCTGGGTGACAAAGTTGCCTACCCCTTTTTCTTCTCTTTTTGTCTTGCTTCTGTCTTATTGGTCCTTTCATCTATATTCTTTTTACACATAAATTCTCCCATTAAACTGTGCAGTTTTGACTTCCTTTCTTCTGCCTTACCGGACTTTTCCTGCCTTCCTTTTCAACATCATTTCTTCTTTTTCTACCCTCCTTTTTCTCTGTGGCCTTCTCTTGGCCCCCTGCGTTTGCCGTGCAGGGCAACCCGTGTCGGGGGAGAATGGGATCCTGGAGGTTGAGGTCACTGAGGGACTGCGGTCCCTCACACTAACACACCTCTTTGGCCCGGACTTCTCCAAGACGGGAGGCTGGTGTGGCCCACGTCAGTCAAGCGGCTGGTCATGTATAGCCCTAGCTCTGCTAGAAGGCTGCGGCTCATGGGTCAAACTTGAACAAAACCGTAGTGGCAGTGCGGGATTGTCTGGGTGTATATCCCCCCTGTAGCCCTGGTGGCAGGTGCGCTTCCTTGCTGGATTTTCCGCTTGGACGCATCCCCTTGTTGGACTCCGTGGTGGGTGGGGAGCAGGGGGAATGAATTAACAAATAATTAACATGGCATCAACAACAAAAAAAACGACTGCACGATGACGGACTGGACACGGACAGTGACATGGAGACGAGACAAAAAGCTTGTGCATCGGGGGTGGAAGGGGCCTGGCCTCGTTTTTTGGTTGTGGAGGGGGTGGATCCGGCTATGCCAATAGGCAAGCTGTCTCCGTTCGCCATCCAGAAGGGTTTCCAATCCGTCTGCACAGTCGGGTTCAAAGATGTGAAAAAACTGAGATCGGGCCTACCTGGTGGAGTGCTCAACCAAAAGGGCATCGGATTGTCTTCTAAAGAGGAATTTGACCGTATTTGTTGACAGACAAATCAAAGTTTCTGTGCATGGACGGTTGAATTCCTCCAAGGGAGTCATCTGATGTCAGGATTTGATCATGTCGGAATTGGAAATCCGAGATGAGCTCTCCAGCCAGGGGGTCTCAGCAGTCCAGCGGGTCTATGTCACCAAGGGACCCCAACGTGTCCCAACCAACACACTTTTTGTGACCTTCGCTATGGCCAAGTTGCCGGAGTCACTCAAGGTGGGGTACCTTAGGGTGAAAGTGACACCGTTCATACCGTCACCATTGCGATGCTACCGCTGCCAAAGGTTTGGTCACGGTAGCAAGACCTGTAAAAGCAAAGAAATATGTTGTGATTGTGCTAAAGACAAACATGAAAACGAATGCAAAAATCCGATTTGCTGCGTGAATTGCGCCGGGAATCATTCTTCCAGCACCAAAGATTGTCCTCAGTGGCAGTTGGAGCTGGAAATCCAAAAGGTGCGGGCCACTGAGAGTTGCTCCTTGGAGACGCAAGGAAAAAAGTACTTGAAAGTAGGCCGGTTCTTAAAGAGAGGTACTTTGCGTCTGTGGCGGGTTCCTAGTGCACACCCGTCAATGGACATTGCCATGAATAAAATGACGCAGATCTTGAAAACGTTGTGCAGACGGATGGATGCTCTAGAAAAAATGCTCACGTTGTTTGCTCAAAAGGGGGGTTCTCCAGCCCCACCGATTACACTGGAGAACGTGCCGACGGGCACGTCCCCAACCGTCACCCACAACACGCAGACGGCCGTGTCTAAAGCCGTCACACCTGCTGCAAAGGAGGCTAGGCCTCAGGTCGCCGCATTTAGCGACCGGGTAGTTGCTGAGGCGGCGAAGATTCTAGTTGCTCAGCAGAAGAGCGTCAGAGGAGGAGAGGGAAAGGTTGGAAGGGGTGAGGGGGAGAGGGAAGATATAAAGTCCGGTGCTGGGGAGAAGGGGAGGAAGTCGGCTGGCAGTTCGGGTTCCGGGGCTTTGATGAAAAATCAAAGGCCCTGACCCCTTTCTTCCAAGCACCATCAGCCTCTCGAAACGGAGAACCGTTTCAGGGGGTTGATGGACCATGAAGAGATGGACGAGGGTCCAAAAGCTAAAGAGACGTAATTGTGCTTTCAGAGATGAAAATTTTAGCATTCTTTTACTTAATTTTTATGGCCATTTTACAATGGAATATCCGAGGGATAAGGGCAAATTATGAGGAGCTCTGTTGTCTGCTGACGGAGCATCAACCTGAGGAAACTCTCCTGTCAGAGAAACATCTTATAGATATTACTGGTTATTCGTCTCTAGATTGTACATCTTCTAGAGGCGTTTCACTTTTTATTCATAGAAACGTCCCATTTAACCCAGTTTCACTTAATACAAGTTTACCAGCAGTTGCAGCCAGAGTATCTCTTTTTAAATCCCTCATAGTTTGTTCTATATATTTGACCCCATCAATAAATGTGAATAAAAGTGAACTTGAGAATTTGATCCAACAGTTACCTGCCCCTTTTTTGTTGTTGGGAGATTTTAATGGACGCTCTCCCCTGTGGGGTAGCGATCGTACCGATTCTCAGGGAAAAATAATTGAAGACATTTTAGACTCGTTGAACCTAGTAACTTTGAATGAGGGTGCTCCAACTTTTTCCTGTTCAAAAACCGCTTCTTTGTCCCACATTGGTATATCGATCTGTGATCCCTCCTTACTTTTGGATTTTAAATGGACAGTTTTAGAAGATCTCCATGGCAGCGACCATTTTCCGGTTTTATTAAAACTCGATTTAGACAACCTTGAGCAAACTCATGGCAGGTGGAAACTGAAACAAGCTAACTGGAGTCTGTTTTCTAACCTGTCTGAGGTTCAGTTACGTGTTAAGGAACAAGATTTTTCGAATGCCATAGATCCAATACAGCTCTACACAGACATAGTTATAAACAGTGCCAAGGAGTCCATCCCACAAACTTCATCAAAACCGTATACAATTAAAAAACCCTGGTTTGATGATGAATGTAAAAAACTTCAGCAAGCCCGTAAAAAAGCTTTAAGAATGATGTATCTGCATCCAAGTTCTGAAAATAAACAGAACCACCAACGTTTGTGAGCACAGTGCCGACAGCTCTTCAAAAGTAAGAGAAGAGAATCGTGGTGAGGTTTCTGCTCCAGGCTAAATTCGAAAGCGAAACTGTCGAAGGTTTGGAAAATGGTCAGCAAACTCAAAAATAAAAGTAACAAACAGGTCAGCCCATGCCTTACTGTGCAGGGGGACGTAATCGGAGATAAAAAACTAGTAGCTGATCTTTTGGCCTCTTGCTGCAAATTCTTCTTCTGAAAATTATTCCGTCTCTTTTCAAACAATTAAAACTCTTAAAGAAAAACAACGGTTAAATTTTACCTCTGATAATTCTGAAGATTACAACATTTCGTTCTCATTAGTCGAGCTTGACGATGCAATTAACAAAAGTGCAGATTCAGCAGTTGGACCGGATGATGTACATTATCAATTTCTCAGACATTTAACATGGTACTCGCGGTCTCAACTGCTGGACATCTTCAATCAGATTTGGATCACTGGCACCTTTCCTCCCTCTTGGAGAAAGGCCATTATTGTACCCATTCCTAAACCTGGCAAAGACCATACTAACCCAACAAACTACAGACCAATAGCCTTAATGTCCTGCTTATGCAAGACGCTGGAAAGAATGGTTTATTCCCGTTTACTGTGGTATCTGGAAACAAATAATATATTATCCAACACTCAGTGTGGCTTTCGAAGTGGTCGAAGTACTGTCGATCACCTGGTGCGACTGGAAACTTTTATCCGCAACGCGTTCGTCCAGGGTGAACCATGTTGTAGCCATCATGTTTGATTTGGAAAAAGCGTACGATACCACATGGAAATACGGCATTCTTTCTGATTTGCAATAAATGGGTTTAAAGGGACATTTACCTCTGTTTATATCCAATTTTCTAACGGACAGAATTTTTCAGGGCCCCCACGGGCTCGGCTCCGCGCGCCGGGGGTGGACCCCATGCCTCTCTCTGGCTGGGTGACCAAGTTGCCTACCCCTTTCTCTTCTCTTTTGTCTTGTTTCTGTCTTATTGGTCCTTTCACCTCTATTCTCTTCACCCTTAAATTCTCCCAGTATACTATGCAGTTTTGACTCCCTTTCTTCTGCCTTACCGGACTTTCCCTGTCTTCTTTTTCCCCATCATTCCTTCTTTTTCTACCCTTCTTTTTCTCTGTGGCCTTCTCTTGGCCCCCCTGCGTTTGCCGTGCAGGGCAACCCGTGTCGGGGGAGAATGGGATCCTGGAGGTTGAGGTCACTGAGGGACTGCGGTCCCTCACACTAACACACCTCTTTGGCCCGGACTTCTCCTAGACGGGAGGCTGGCGTGGCCCGCGTCAGTCAAGCGGCTGGTCGTGTATTGCCCTAGCTCTGCTAGAAGGCTGCGGCTCATGGGTCAAACTTGAACAAAACCGTAGTGGCAGTGCGGGATTGTCTGGGTGTATATCCCCCCTGTAACCCTGGTGCGTTTCCTTGCTGGACTTTCCGCTTGGACGCATCCCCTTGTTGGACTCCGTGGTGGGTGGTGGGTGGGGAGCAGGGGGGATGAATTCATAAATTAATAACATGGCTTCAAACAAAAAAAAACGACTTCACGGTGACGACTCTGACACGGATATGGACAGTGACATGGAGACGAGACAAAAAGCTTGTGCATCGGGGGTGGAGGGGGCCTGGCCTCGTTTTTTGGTAGTAGAGGGGGCGGATCCGGCTATGCCAATAGGCAAGCTGTCTCCGTTCGCCATCCATAAAGGGTTCCAGTCCGTTTGCACAACCGGTTTCAAGGATGTTAAAAAATTGAGATCTGGGGCCTACCTGGTGGAGTGCTCAACAAAAATGGCATCGGATTGTCTGCTGAAGAGGAATTCGACTGTCTTCGTTGATAGACCAATCAAAGTTTCTGTTCATGGACGGTTGAATTCCTCCAAGGGAGTCATCCGATGTCAGGATTTGATCGACATGTCGGAACTGGAAATCCTAGATGAGCTCTCCAGCCAGGGGGTCACAGCAGTCCAGCGGGTTTTCGTCACCAAAGGACCCCAACGTATCCCCACCAACACACTTTTTGTGACCTTCGCTATGGCCAAGTTGCCGGAGTCACTCAAGGTGGGGTACCTTAGGGTGAAGGTGACGCCGTTTGTACCATCACCGTTGCGATGCTACCGGTGCCAAAGATTTGGTCACGGTAGCAAGACCTGTAAAAGCAAGGAAATATGTCGTGATTGTGGTAAAGAGAAACACGAAAACGAATGCAAAAATCCGATTTGCTGTGTGAATTGCGCCGGGAATCATTTTTTTAGCTCCAAAGACTGTCCTCAGTGGCAGTTGGAGCTGGAAATCCAAAAGGTGCGGGCCACTGAGAGTTGCTCTTTTGGCGACGCAAGGAAAAAAGTTCTTGCAAGTAGGCCGGTGCTTAAAGAGAGGTCCTTTGCGTCTGTGGTGGGTTCCACATCTCATGTGGAACCTAGCGCACACCCGACAATGGACACTGCCATGAGTAAAATAACACAGATCTTGGAAACGTTGTGCAAACGGATGGATGCTTTAGAAAAGATGCTCGTGTTGTTTGCCCAGAAGGGGGTTTCTCCAGCCCCACCGATTCCACTGGAGAACGTGCCGACGGGCACGTCAAAAACCGTCACTCCAAGCGCGCAGACGGCCGCGCCAAAAGCCGTCACTCCTGCCACGAAGGAGGTTATGCCTCATGCCACCGCACCAGCAACGACCGGTTTTAGCGACCGGGTAGTTGCTGGGGCGACTAAAATCCTAGTTACCCAGCAGAAGAGCGTCAGAGGAGGAGAGGGAAAGATTGGCAGGGGTGAAGGGGAGAGGGAAGATATAAAATCTGGTGCTGGGGAGAAGGGGAGGAAGTCCGCTGGCAGTTCGGGTTCCGGGTCTTTGACAAAGAATCAAAGGCCCGGACCCCTTTCTTCCAAGCCCCATCAGCCTCTCGAAACGGAGAACCGTTTCGGGGGGTTGATGGAACATGAAGAGATGGACGAAGGTCCAAAAGATAAAGAAACATAATTGTGCTCTCGGAGATGAAAATTTTAGCATTCTTTTACTTAATTTTTATGTCCATTTTACAATGGAACATCCGAGGGATAAGGGCAAATTATGAGGAGCTATGCTGTCTGCTGACAGAGCATCGACCTGAAGTATTGACCCTTCAGGAAACTCTCCTGTCAGAAAAACATCCTATAGATATTACTGGTTATTCCTCTCTAGATTGTTTATCTTCTAGAGGCGTTTCACTCTTTATCCATAGAAATGTCCCATTTAATCCAATTTTACTTAATACAAGTTTACCAGCAGTTGCAGCTAGAGTATCTCTTGTTAAATCCCTCACAGTTTGTTCTCTATATTTGACACCATCAATAAATGTAACTAAAAGTGAACTTGAGAATTTGGTCCAACAGTTACCTACCCCTTTTTTGTTGTTGGGAGATTTTAATGGACGCTCTCCCCTGTGGGGTAGTGATCGTACCGATTCTCAGGGTAAAATAATTGAAGACATTTTAGACTCGTTAAACCTAGTGACTTTGAACGAGGGTGCTCCAACTTTTTCCTGTTCTAGAACTGCTTCTTTGTCCCACATTGATATATCGATCTGTGATCCCTCCTTACTTTTGGATTTTAAATGGACAGTTTTAGAAGATCTCCATGGCAGCGACCATTTTCCGGTTTTATTAAAATATGATTCAGACTACCTTGAGCAAACTCATGGCAGGTGGAAACTGAAACAAGCTAACTGGAGTCTGTTTTCTAACCTGTCTGAGGTTCAGTTACGTGCTAAGAAACAAGAATTTTCAAATGCCTTAGATCCAATACAGCTATATACTGACATAGTTATTAACAGTGCCAAGGAGTCCATTCCGCAAACTTCGTCAAACCCTCACACACTTAAAAAACCCTGGTTTGACGATGAATGTAGAAAACTTCAGGAAGCTCGTAAAAAAGCCTTAAGAACTATGTTTTTACACCCAAGCACTGAAAATAAACAAAATCACCAACGTTTGCGAGCGCAATGCCGACAGCTCTTCAAACGAAAGAGAAGAGAATCGTGGAGAGGTTTCTGCTCCACGCTTAATTCGAAAGCGAAACTGTCGAAGGTGTGGAAAGTAGTCCGCAAACTCAAAAATAGAGGTAACAAACAGGTGAGCCCATGCCTTACTGTGCAGGGTGACGTAATCGGAGATAAAAAATTAGTAGCTGATCTTTTGGCTTCTTCTTTTGCTGCAAATTCTTCCTCTGAAAATTATTCTGTCCCTTTTCAAACAGTTAAAACCCGTAAAGAAAAACAACAGTTAAATTTTACCTCCGATAATTCTGAAGATTACAACATTCCGTTTTCATTAGTCGAGCTTGACGATGCAATTAACAAAAGTGCAGATTCAGCAGTTGGACCGGATGATGTACATTATCAATTTCTCAGACATTTAACAAGGTACTCACGGTCTCAACTGCTGGACATCTTCAATCAGCTCTGGATCACTGGCACCTTTCCTCCCTCCTGGAGAAAGGCCATTATTGTACCCATCCCTAAACCTGGCAAAGACCATACTAACCCGACAAACTATAGACCAATAGCCTTAACGTCTTGCTTATGCAAGATGCTGGAAAGAATGGTTTATTCTCGTTTACTGTGGTATCTAGAAACCAATAATGTGTTATCCAACACTCAGTGTGGCTTTCGAAGTGGTCGAAGTACTGTTGACCACCTGGTGCGACTGGAAACTTTTATCCGTAACGCGTTCGTCCAGGGTGAACATGTCGTTGCCATCATGTTTGATTTGGAAAAAGCCTATGATACCACATGGAAATATGGCATTCTTTCAGATTTACAAGAAATGGGTTTGAAGGGACATTTACCTCTGTTTATATCCAATTTTCTAACAGACAGAATTTTTCAGGTTAAGGTTGGGGATCCTTGTCAGATACGAGAGAACAGGAGATGGGAGTGCCTCAGGGTAGCAACTTGTCTCCCTTGCTGTTTAATATTAAAATAAATAACATTGTTCGTTCAGTTAAACGGGGAATTGACAATTCTTTATTTGTCGACGATTTTGCATTGGTAGCCAAAGGTAAAACCTTGGCATCTGCAGAACGTCAGCTACAGTTATGTGTCAAGGCCGTTGAAGACTGGGTTTTACAAAATGGTTTTAAATTTTCTGAAGCAAAAACTGAATGTATTCACTTTTCCCAGCGCCGGGGAATTATTCAAGACCCTACTATTCTCCTCAATAAAACTCCAATAAAGGCGGTCCAACAAGTCAAATTTTTGGGTGTTATTTTTTATCAAAAGCTATCTTTCATTCCTCATCTGAAAATTTTGAAAACTAAATGTCAACAGGCCTGCAATTTGCTCAAGGTTATCAGTGGTACAGACTGGGGTGCCGACAAGAAAACTTTATTGCTGTTATATCGTTCTTTAATTAGATCCAAGTTAGACTATGGTTGCATTGTCTATGGTTCTGCTAGAAAATCTTATCTTAAGATGCTAGATCCAGTTGCCCATCAGGCACTACGCATTGCTTTGGGTGCGTTTCGCACTTCCCCTTGTGAAAGCCTTTACGTGGAAGCTAACGAACCCCCGCTGGAGCTGAGACGTACAAAATTGTCAATGAATTACTATTTAAAATTAAAAACTGATCCTATGAACCCTGCTTATGACTGTGTTTTCAACCCAGATTTTGTTCAGAAATTTGAAGCCAAACCTAACACAATTCCTCCGTTTGGCATCAGAATGCAAGCTCATCTGGAAAAAGCAGGCATTGATGTTTCTTCCATCAACGACGATGAACTTAGGACTGAAGCTCCCCCATGGAAATTATGTATCCCAAACATTAATTGGCAGTTGTCCGCTTTCCTTAAAAACAATACATCCGAAACCGTATATAACCAACTTTATTTAGAACAGTGTGCTTTATACCCAGGATATGAACAACTTTTTACAGACGGGTCAAAGAAAGGAGATTCGGTTGCTGCTGCATCGGTCTCCGGGAGACACTTAGACCAGCCTTTGCAACAGCGTTTACCTGATTTTTGTTCTGTTTATACAGCTGAGCTCAAGGCAATTCATTTACCTCTGAAACAAGTTTATCAATCCAAAAGAACCTCATTTTTAATCATGTCTGATTCATTGTCAGCACTTCAGGCTCTTTCCACGAGAAAGATATCACACCCTTTTCTGGCAGAGATCCATGACCTCCATACACAACTTGTTTCTGAGGGTAAAAAGATAGTTTTTATGTGGGTCCCTGGTCACATGGGCATCCGCGGCAATATTGCAGTAGACAGGGCGGCTAAAGATGCTCTGCATCTCGATTTCCCTCCAGAGATTTTCCAGTTTGTGCCCTACTCTGACCTACGTTGTATGACTGGATCTTATTGTAAACGACTGTGGCAGACTGACTGGTCTAACCATGTCAACAACAAATTATTTCAAATTCTTCCCGATTTGTCCACTTCTTTGCCTAACTTTGCATCCACTCGCAAAGAGGAAACAGTGTTATCTCGCCTTCATATTGGGCATACTTATGTCACCCACAGTTTCCTTTTAAAAGGAGAAGCCCCACCATGGTGCTTTGCATGTGATCAATCCTTTTCCGTTCGCCATTTCATGTCTGAGTGTGCTGATCTGATAGAGGAAAGGGAAACATATTTTGGTTCCATACCTTTCAAAGATATTTTTAAAGTATGTAATGACCAACATCTGTTTCAATTTTTACATGATGTTGGTTTGTTTTATCGCATATAAATTGTATCGACATGTTTTGTTTAGTTTGGATTTTATTAGGACTGAATTTAGTGATTTGATTGAAGAAAGAGAATATATTTTTAATACATCAGTTTTAAAGAAGTCTCTTAAAGAGGTGTCATGTGAAAGTTTGTTTGTGTATTTAAGAGTAACAGGCTTGTTTTTTAAGACTTGAATCATTTTATAATATTTTAAGATAACGTCTTTCTGGTCCTGATTTGGCTCGGAAGAGTCCGCTGGACCTAAAGCAATAACCTTGTATTGTATTGTATTGAATTTTTCAGGTTAAGGTTGGGGGATCTTTGTCAGATACGAGGGAACAGGAGATGGGAGTGCCCCAGGGTAGCATCTTGTCTCCTTTGCTGTTTAATATTAAAATAAATAATATTGTTCGTTCCGTTAAACGGGGAATTGACAATTCTTTGTTTGTTGACGATTTTGCGTTAGTAGCCAAAGGTAAAACCTTGGCATCTGCGGAACGTCAGCTACAGTTATGTGTCAAGGCCGTTGAAGACTGGGTTTTACAAAATGGTTTTAAATTTTCTGAAACAAAAACTGAATGTATTCACTTTTCTAATCACCGGGGAATTATTCAAGACCCTAATATTACCCTCAATAAAACTCCAATAAAGGCGGTCCAACAAGTCAAATTTTTGGGTGTTATTTTGATCAAAAGTTATCCTTCCTTCCTCATATGAAAGATTTGAAAACTAAATGTTAGCAGGCCTGCAATTTGCTCAAGGTTATCAGTGGTACAGACTGGGGTGCTGACAAGAAAACTTTACTGCTGTTATATCGTTCTTTAACTAGATCCTAGTTAGACTATGGTTGCATTGTTTATGGTTCTGCTAGAAAATCTTATCTTAAGATTTTAGATCCAGTTGCTCATCAGGCATTACGTATTGCTTTGGGTGCGTTTTGCACCTCCCCTTATGAAAGCCTTTACGTGGAAGCTAACGAACCCCCGCTGGAGCTGAGACGTACAAAATTGTCACTGAATTACTATTTAAAAATAAAAACTGATCCCATGAACCCCGTTATGACTGTGTTTTCAATCCAGATTTTGTTCAGAAATTTGAAGCCAAACCTAACACAATACCATCGTTTGGCATCAGAATGCAGGCTCATTTGGAAAAAGCAGGCATCGATGTTGCTTCCATCAACGATGATGAGCTTCGGACTGAAGCTCCTCCATGAAAATTATGTACCCCCAACATTAATTGGCAATTGTCCGCTTTCCTCAAAAACAATACATCTGAAACCGTATATAACCAACTTTATTTAGAACAGTGTGCCTTATACCCAGGATATGAAAAACTTTTTACAGACGGGTCAAAGAAAGGAGATTCAGTTGCTGCTGCGTCGGTCTCTGGGAGACACTTAGACCAGCCTTTGCAACAGCGTTTACCTGATTTTTGTTCTGTTTATACAGCTGAGCTCAAGGCAATTCATCTAGCTCTGAAACAAGTTTATCAATCCAAAAGAACCTCGTTTTTAATCATGTCCGATTCACTGTCAGCACTCCAAGCTCTTTCCACGAGAAAGATATCACACCCTTTCCTGGCAGAGATCCATGACCTCCATACACAACTTGTTTCTGAGGGTAAAAAGATAGTTTTTATGTGGGTCCCTGGTCACATGGGCATCCGCGGCAATATTGCAGTAGACAGGGCGGCTAAAGATGCTCTGCATCTCGATTTCCCTCCAGAGATTTTCCAGTTTGTGCCCTACTCTGACCTACGTTGTATGACTGGATCTTATTGTAAACGACTGGCAGTCTGATTGGTCTAACCATATCAACAACAAATTATTTCAAATTCTTCCCGATTTATCCGCTTCTTTGCCTAACTTTGCATCCACTCGCAAAGAAGAAACAGTGTTATCTAGCCTTCATATTGGGTATACTTATGTCACCCACAGTTTCCTTTTAAAAGGAGAAGAACCACCATGGTGCTTTGCATGTGATCAATCCTTTCCGTCATGAAGTAAGAGTTCATTGAACATTAGCCACATTGTTCCTGATTTGGCTCGGAAGTCTGCTGAACCTAAAGCAATAATCATGTAACATTAGCCACTATACATTTCACTGTCACTCAAAATGGCCCACTGACCAAGCGATTCAGTTATGCAGGTACAGTACATTGAACAATGACCATCATAAATGTCACTTTCACAAAAGAGGCACACTGACCAAGCTTCACTACTGTACTGGTAGTGGTAGGTACAGGGCCGGGTAGACTGAACAAAGACAATTAACAAATGCCTCACCAAGAAAACGTCACAACGATGTATGCAAATTATAGTTTTAGAAAAGTTCTAGTAATATAAAATAGTAAACCTTATAAACTAAAAATACTATTCTTCTTTTTCTCACAGTAGTGTATGTAATGTCTTTCTCTGTCTAAAAAAGGGGGAAACTATTAAAGGGGAGGGTGTAACCTGTATTTCCATCCTTTTTATTTTTTTTATTTCTTTTGGGGGGTGGGAGGTGGCCAGCAGCATGGGTGAAGTTTTTATCTGTTGCTCTTTCATTAACAAGTGAAGTTGTTTTGCCTTGTTTCATAAGCCCCATGCTCTTCTCTTAGGGTGTTGACTTCAGGGTGCATTCCTTCACCTCCCTGCTCTCCATGTAAACCCAGCCCAAATCCCCACCTACGCATCCAATCTACACAGTGTGTTTCAAGAATATGCTACTTTGGGGTGACATTTTTTTCTGGACAGAAACGAGCCCTGTAAAACTCCATGTATTTGGAAATAGCTTCCTCAGAGTTCTTGAGGTCATTGTGACTAACTGTTTTTTTGTGAGAGAGAAGCCTTTGTACTCTAGCGTAAAGCGTGTTCAATTTGAAGTATTTCTTTCTGATATCGCATGCCGCAGTGACAACACCAACACCAATGCATCTGCCCTATCTACACTGTCAGTTATTTCACGAATCGTTTCATCTTTCAGGTACTTGTTGCAGTGATTCCCAATGAAGGTGCCTGCAAAGTAGGCCTGTGGTGTTATGTGATACTTCTTTAAAATCTTATTAATCTCAGCTACAATTGGCCCCTCATTTTTGTCAAAGACTGTTATGTCGTTCAAACGCACTTCACGATTTGTTTGACGAATGCGCTGAATGGTATTAACGTAGGTTATGAATGCTGGTGTAGTGTTTTTGAGGTCTGGCTTTTTTTTCTTTGGACAGTGACACTGCAATTTGCTTGTCAAGATTTTGACAGTCATTTACAAGGCACTCATGGTGTCTGTTTACAATCCCTAGAAGCAGATGAAGGTAAGGTGGTGCTACATGAGACAGTTTGATGTCCCATACTGGTCCTCGAACGACATTGTTGAACTCCTTGGCATGCGTTTTATTACTGCCAGATTCCTGGAATTCCTTCAGGTCTTCACTGATGTTGCTTAACGTTCTTTTAGGGACTGCTTCTTGCTCTGCAGGACTCAACTGCATCTGCGTTTTTGAAATCTGACACCAAAGGCATGGATGATTACTCTGGGGTTCTGATAGTTTATACATTTTCATCAGGAAGTTGTAATCCCCGAACATAAACACTCGCATTTTTTTCCCTTTCCAAGACATCTCACGCAGGGCATTGATTCCATTTTTAATCTTATAGCCTAAAATAATCTTAAGGTTTTGAGCAGAATCTTTGGCTTCAGTAAGCACAACAAGCTGGGAGTTTTCCTTAGAATTTGGATTGTGGAGATTAGCTATTTCTAGGACAACTTTAAAATTACCTCCTCCATGGTCAAACCCAATTTTAACCCAAATTTCATTTTTTTTGGGATGATGCTATGCCACGTGAGCGTCTGCATTCTCTCATACTTGTCCAAAAGATCGGAAACAAACCTCAGCCAACTGTCAATTGAAACCACGTACATGCCCTTCTCTACCTCTTTTTTAGTAACTTTGTTAATGTATTTGAGAGCCTGTATGTTTACTTCTATTTTTCCACTCAACAAACTCTCTTGGAATTCCCTCTCCTTTTTTCACAGACCATTTTGATACCCATTGCCTTGCTTAATTTTCTGAAATGCCTTTGTTTAGCCCAGCTAAGTGATAGTTTGGCTCTAATTTGTGCCGCTGATTTTGAGGAGATGTGTGACTGTCCCAACCCAGCTGTTTTTAGAATCTCATTCCTTTTCCGCTGTGTTGTATGTTTAAGCTCAATGCTTTGTTGTTTAATTAAATCTGCTTCTGTGGGACCTGAAATTTCTTTCCGTATATTGGCAATTTCTTTCGCTCTTTTCTTTCTCATTGGGGTAGAAACTAGAGCTGATGACTTTTTAGCTCTCACTATCTTCTTCAGAACCAATTGCTGTGCTTTAGTCTTGCATTCCAAAGTTATTTTGTCATGTGACTGAGCTAGTTTGATTCTAACTAAACATGTTAGGTACTTTTCCTCTGCTTTTGTCAACGGTGCTTGCAACTGTTCTATTGGATGAAGTTGATTTTATGTGTTCATGCCTAATTCCGTTTGTGCTTGCATCTCTGATGATGCTCAGCTGAGACAGCTGACACAGATGTAACATTGTGAGAACTTGTGTCACTCTCTCTTGAAGCTAATCGAGATGATAGATCAAAAAGACGTTTTCCGACGGCACTTCTTTCAGTTCGAGGTGTTGAAGAGCTCTGTGGCTGGAAGTTTTCAACACTAGCATTTATACTGTCACAAACCACACTACTGTCAACACTGATGCTTTCAACACTAGCATTTCTACTGTCACAAACCACACTACTGTCAACACTGATGCTTTCAAAACTAGCATTTATACTATCACAAACCACACTACTGTCAACACTGATGCTTTCCTTTTGATTTTTTAGATTGGCAGCCTTTTTACTTGCCTTGATTCCTATACCAGTACTACCTGCACTTTGCTCAGAAAACCACTGACACATACTGCAGTCAGATCCATCTATTTTAGAGTTATACTCTGTCCACAAAACTTTTGTACTATCAATGTCATCACATGCTGCTTTTAGGAGACCCCGAGACGGAATGTTCCCCTTTTGGTTTATATTCAGTTTCACCAAGCGAGAACAGCATGAATGTTTTGGAGTATGTAGTGCCATTTGCTTCTTTAGACACTTGAATGCCATGAAACCTGTACAGGTAGGAAGCATAATTTTGGCAAAGCTTAATAGGAGCATGCTTGGCCTTTACTGGCTTTGATCTTCTACCACAAATTCTACACAGGGAGTGCAGTCTTTGTGTGTGGAGATCTTCTGTATGTTGCATAGCAGCCATTCTCAACTGCACAGCAACCATTATTAATTAACTGACAGATCAAACTAAATATTAATAAACTTTACGAAAACCCACAATAACTAATACATATTACGCACACACACAACACAAACGATACACACACTGTACACACATACACGTACACGCGTTGGGCCCGTGCGGCAATGCAACAATTATGTGTGTGTGCCTGTTGTTGCCACCATTACCGCTAGCAAAAAGTTAATTCGCTGCAATTACAGAGGCCAGCAACCAAACACAAGAAGATATCTTAAAATGTCGACCACATCACCAGAAAGTTCAAACTTTGTACTAAGTGACTTCAAATGGTGAACATTGTAAGATGGGTTTAAATGTGTAATTAAAACGCGTATACACGTACACACTACTCGAATTCGCGAAAGCCGGTCCTGTTCAAGTGCAGGGCGCGATCAGTACACACGGTCAAATCTACTTAAATATAACAAACGAAATGGAATGTTGAGGTTTACTTTATGCTAACACAAAACACAGATATGAAAGTAACTAAAATGCAAAAGATTGCCACAATACAAACGATGCAGATTGTGTATTACAGAATTATAGTACTGAAGTAGTTTAGTTTATAGTTCGGGCTCTGAATAGAATAGACCCAACGTTTCCAGGTGTGTCGTAAGAGGCTACTAACAGGGGTGATGTCAGCACGGCATCACTGGGCGAAAGTCTTCTACACAAAAGTCACCGGCAAGTACGGAGGAACCTCATCTTACTACAGGTTCAACGACCACATGTTCGGGGGCCAAGGCAAGCCACACTATATTCGCGGATATCGGCTGTGGCCAACAGCCTGGAGAGGATTGGACCCTGCCATGCCTTTTTTGCCCAAGACACACTGCATGATGAAAACAACCATTTACTCCATACAGGATTTGGTCGTCACCCGGGTCACCAAGGACCGTGCCTTCCATTGGCCACCAGGACTGAGTTGATAAGTGTGCTACTGCTGGACAACTTAGCAAGATCCGCACGAGAAACAACATCGTCATAGGAACCTGGAATGTCAGGACCCTAACTGCGGAAGAAAAATTAGAACTGGCCCATGAGCTGGACCACTATCGATGGAACATTTTAGTACATGCGCTAGAAAGGCCTAGGTGAAACGATGATTGACAAAGGCCACAAGCGTTATTTCAGCGGGAGAGATGACAAGCATGAACACAAGTTGGATTCTTGGTCCACAAGAACATTCTAGCCACTGTAATGGGTTGCCGCCCAGTCTCCAGTAAACTCATTACCTACCATCCATCTGAGAGCAGCCCCTTTCAACATTACCATCATCCAGGCCTATGCCCCAACAGTGAAGTGGAGAATTTCTATGAAAATCTGCAGGCTATCCTTGATCATGCCGAAGAAGGACATAGTCATAATGGAAGGCGACTGGAATGCCAAGGTTGGCCAAGATGCGCACCACAACTAGGGAGACACATGTGGACCCTACTGCAACAACAAGACAAATGACAGGGGTCTGAGACTCTTGGAGTTTGCCAGGTACAATAATCTGATACTGGGAAACATGCTTGGTCTCCACAAAATATCCAGACGAGGGACATGGCACAGTCCCGGCGGGTAGCATCACAACCATCTACATCATGGTCATGCCCCCGTGGGGGTGCCGGGGGTTTCAGTATAAATAGTATCCCCACTTTCTGGAAATTTTATTGGTTTAAATTCTCATTGTCGCCGTCTTTCTCATTTATTCTTTCTCATTCCTGCTCTGTTCTATCAGTCTACTGTACTATCTTCTTCGCTAGACCAGTCACCTACCTTTTTTCTTGAAAACTCTTATGGGACAAAACTCCTCATTTGTGTGTGAGGTCTTTTTGATCAGCTTGGGAATATTGGATGCTTTCTGCCAGGCGGTCACTGGGGCTTCCTATGATGTTATTATTTGGCAATGTAGGCATTTGATATGTATGTGTTTTGTTGATATTTTATAATGATGTTTGTATTCTATTTTGTTTTTGTAAACCGGTGTTCAATAAATTATAGTATAGCCTCAGCGTCCCCTGCGTGGGATGTCTTTATTGTAAAGTGACCGGCTGGTGGAGTGCCTTCAGTGTCACCATTGGGGTTGTTTCGGCAGATTTTTTATGAGGATCAAGGGTGAATTCTAAACAGTGCACACACACAAAAAATGTAAATGTGTTTTGTCCGCCTTCAGTCTGTGCAAAACATGCAGTCTTAACTATCACAACCAAACTTGGTAAGATTGTATATATATCTATGAGACCTAACAAAAATGGTCAGTGTTCACTTCAGGGTAAGATCACAGGTTCAGCAAATTAGTTTTAAAAAATTCTTTGTTGCATGAAATATCACGCATACTATGCAAACTCGGTAAACCTCACTTCAAGATCAATGTTGCTGGAGCTGTCCAAATTCAGTTCGTATAGGTACTTTGAAGTTATCTTGACCCTAAACTCCAGTGTTATTTGAGCTTATATATAAAGTCCAAACGTTGTATTTAGAGGTAATAGATGTTCATAAATGTTCCGATTTTGTGTTGATCTCAGATTCAGATTAAGAAAACTTTATTATCTCCAAGGAGAAATTCTAATATGGATTTGCTGTCAGCAAAAGGTAATAAAATGTAACAATACTATAAACATGTAAACATGTACGTGTAATCACGCTTATGTACATATTAACAAGAACATTTCCGACACATTGTAAAACTTAAAATACATATCACACTACATGTCCTTATTGCACTTCAACATAAATAAATAAAACACCTACCCACAAACACACACACCCACACACACACATCCACACACACATGGGTTAGACATTAGATTATATTACACCAAAATTATAAACGTTATAAAGCATCTTAAAAAAATATACAATCATCAAACTCTGCGTATCATTCTAACACTGACAATCACAGATTTTAAAACTTATGCATTAGTTAACTTACATCTTGAAGTTCAAGGTCAGTTTAGACCTTAAAGGTCAACCACAGTGCTCGGTCAAAAAGTTTCTGCTGAAAGAACTTTACTAAATAATACCAGATGCAAAAAAATCGGTAAGCAAAGCTCTATCGTTTAATAGATATCGATCACTGAAAGTGGGATTTCCTACCTGTAATTAAGGGTAAGGGAAGTAATACTCTAAAACGCAGCTATCGCTGATCGTCCCTCGCAGTGACGTCAGCAACTGTAGACAATGGCCGATTGCGAAGAAGTTACAAGCGAGACAAGCAGTGTTTCTTCACTCGATCTGTCGTGTTACAGCAGTGCTCTCTTCTGTTAGAAACGAATTCGACCCCCGAGTACTAATTGTAATAATAAACAAATAATTATACGAGCTAGACCCGTGAATACATAACCTCTTCAGGGGCGGATCAGTTAGTTTGTTTTTTTTTTTGGGGGGGGGGTTCCAAAATTCGTATAAAAAAATAAATAAATAAATAAAATATATATATATATATATATATATATATATATATATATATATATATATATATATATATATATATATATATATATATATATATATATTATTTATTTTATGTTTATTTTTATTTTTATTTTTATAATTGTATTCTCTCTCTCTCTTTCTCTCCTTCTTCTTCTTCTTTCTTTTCCTTTTTTTTTTTTTTTTTTTTTTTTTTTTGGGCCGGAAACCCCCCTTTGTCCGCCCTTGCGTTCCCTTTTCTGAAAAGCTCCTCTGACTTTCCTGACGATAGCAGATGATGGATGTGTAGTAGCCACTGTGACTGTAGTTGAAGTTGAAGCAGTACTAGTAGGCCTACTACTAGTAACTTGAATCACTGTTGCTGTTGTTGAGGCTTTGGATCGTTGGAACAGAGATAGGCTTTAATGTCTGTATTGTTTTCATCCCAAAGCTCCGCATAAAAGTGGCACTTGGGGGGTAGCAGTCTTCAGCGAAGTGTTTTGCGCAAATTGCTGACGACGCACAAATCTCACCCACTTATTTCGCACTTCTTCGTTTTTTGGAAACCTATGCAATGTTATCCCATCCGCTTGTTTGTTTGTACAACCTCCAACGGCACAATATAGGCCACTGCTCTTCGTTTTCCTGCGTTTTGGTAGAGAAGTTTTTTGTTTGTATGTAGATTATAGTCACACGACACTTTCGCATATAGGTGACTACTGGACCGATTTATACTGACACCAGTTGTTGGTAAAGGGAAAAATAATATGATCACACGTTGACCAATCCGGGATTCGAACCACCGACCTTTCGGTTACTAGCAAGACGCTCTTACCAAGTGAGCTACCCGGCCCCTGGTAGAGAAGGGGCACTATCGGACTCTATATTGTCTCCAGCAGTTGATGTCACGAGCCATGTGGTCACGTGAGCGGGCTTTTCGAAGGTGCAAAAGTTTATTCGAAGTAGATTTTATTAAATATTAAAAAAAGGCAGCATTTTTCGGAAAAAAGTTGTTTGGCATGTGACTTCTTTTATTATGTAGATATTTTGTGCTCAATTTTATATTTCAATGATGTTGACCTTTAAATTTTTTTTTTATAAACATTTAAAACATTTTTTTCGTTTAGTGGAATGGCTCTACGTAACCCACAGTATGCAACAAATTTGGGTTTTAATCATACATGGGCTTCAGAGGTCACATGAAGGTCGTCATCCCAAAAATAAGTTTTTCTGGCATACAATTTTTGCTGTAGTTTATTTGATCGTATTTCAGTACTTGGAACTGGAGATCAAGGTCATCTTAATGTCAAGAACATGGCAAGATCACATTTATTTTTGCCTCATTTCTTTTTTTTTTTCTGGGCACTCATTTTTGTGTTAAATATTGGAAGTTTCATAAGGAACAGGTGTTATTATGTAACATGAATAAGAGAGGTTCCCCATTCAGTTATTTGTACACAATGCATACGTATTTAAAACCTGTATTCAGGTCCTCTTCATTAATTATAACAGTGAAATGGAACCTTGTTTTAGTTCCAAACAAATAATAGCAATACTAGAATATGAATTGAGTGTATAGTTCAGCATGTCTTATGCCACAACAATCAGGTTAATTTTGGATATAAAGCTGATTGCAGAAGTATGCAATGATACAAAGTTTACAGCTGCAGCATTTGGTGATTAACATGTCTGATTTTTATTTTATTTTTGTTGCAGGCCAAAAAGACCAAACTCCCATAAGGTCATCTGCTCTTGTTATCCTTTGGATTCATCAATTTCTTCCAAGGAGTCAGCTTCAAGTCATTCTTTCTCTAGAATGAACTGTTTCAAACATCATCAAAATATTTAACAACTTTAGGCAGAGGAAGAACACTTTCTGTTGGTGCATGGCTGGTGGGTTGGCTGGCTGGTTGCAAATTAAAGGAAACTACCAAAATACTGCATTGGATTTGAGCAATATTTGGCATAAACATGTAACACTTTATTTCAAATGTCAAGGTTAATAGTGATGGGTATGAGTGTAACAAAAAAAAAGTATTGCACAAAATTACATACTATTATCACTGACCAACTTTTTTTTACATGCAGCAATTTGTATTTGTTCACTGAAAAATGTATCGGTCAAAAATGACAATTTCTCACAATTTCACAATTTTCCAAAGTTATTGATAGTGGACATGATTGATTGTTTGATGCATTCCAGCTATCAATGAGACACACTAACAATGCAGATTTGGTCAACCTCTTTACGGTCAAGGTCACTGGGGTTGCCCAAAGTCAGTTCATTTGGGTACTTTGAAGGGGCCTTGTTCCTAAACTAAGAGAGGTACACACTTTATGTATAGATCATCTTTCATATGTGGAAGGCATGTTTTCATGTTGATGTTGGTCAAGGTCATTTTAGGCCTTACGAAAAATATCAACATTTTATAACGGAACATTATAACAGTGGAATGGTTCTATATTATTTAATCAACATTGGGTTATTTGATCATACATGAGCCTTAGAGGTCATGTAAAGATCAATGTCATTGCAAGGTCATGGCATATGAGTTGTATGGGCTTTGTTCTTCTAGTTTTCACAATTTTCTAAGATATTGATAGTAAACATGATTGTTGCACGATGCACACCAACCATGCAAGTTTAGTCCACATCATTCCAAGGTCAGGGTCACTGGAGGTAATTATATTGTAGTAATATAGTTGCTACTTACGCTCTTTTCATCAAATCACCAATCAGGCTTAAAGTGTTGTGATCCTTACCAACATGTTTTACCAACTCTCGTACACACAACAAACGTGGTGTAAAGGCATGGAGAGCGACATGAGAAGACGGAAAGGAAAATTTTTGACACATGCATAGCAGTGGCGTTCGAAATGGGGGAGGGGGGGGTGATGAAGGGTGGTGGCAGGTCCCTCCCCCTCCCCTATGTACCTAGGAATAGAGGGCAAACCTATTTTTTGCCCTCCCCTACCCCACTCCCCCTCCTAACTTTTTGGACAATGACAAAAATATAGAGGGAAGAAAGAGAGAAAGATTGTTTATTTGATAGTTTGAGTAAGCACGCATATGCTGTGTGGTGTCTAAAGTTTTTAGAAAATAACCACACACACAAACAAAAAGTAATGACATCGCCAGAAAGGAATAGACATTGTAGGCGAGACTGTTTTTCCCCCTCAGTAAAGCAATAGTTTACCACAGTCTAATTTGAGTTGTAACAATGATTTTTTTTCTCCAATAAATATGCATTATTTTTTTCAAGAACAATCAAGTGTTATGACATGGAACTGATTTCAATGGGCAATGGGACAAGCCTACTGTTACAGTACAGCCTTATTTATTACAGAAAATCAATAAAATAAACCTCCCTCCTCCCCCCCCCCCCCCCCAAAAAAAAAAAATAAATAAATAAATAAATTAAATAAAATAAATAAATAAATAAAAGAAAGTGATTTTGTAAGTTGGAGCACAGACAGCACATTCCCTACCGGTTTGCTGAGGAGTGGTTCTCCACCTCTGTGGGAGTTAATCCGTGGTAGTGCACATGCTCATTCTAATTCAGAATGGCTACGCATGTGCAAAGCGGCTTCTGCGAACTTACAGAGTTGGCCTACTACTAGTGGCGAAGATGGAAGTACCAAATGCTGAAACGGCATGTGTATGTGGAAATTTTAATTTAAAATTTTTATTATTAATATGATTCTTTGATGCATGATTGATCTCAATGAGCTGAGACATACTATGCAAATTTGGTCAACCTCACTCAAGGTAAAGGTCACTGGAGTTGTCCAAAGTTGTAGTATAGGTATTTTGATTGACCCTACACTATGAGAGATAAAGTTCAAACTTGTTGTATTTAACTATGATAGATTGATCTTTCATATATGTATATGTTCTGTTTTGGAGTTGATCTTGGTCAAGGAAGGTCAAGGTCACCATATCTTGGCATACTTTTACTGGACTTTGATAGTACATGAGTGTATATGGAGCCTGGGATCAATGTCATCTTAAGGTCAAGAGCATACAAAGATGAAAGTTGGTATTACTTTCCATTTTAATGTCACCATTTCATTTTTTTTCTGGGCTCTCATTTTCATATAAAATATTGCAAGTTGCATAAAAGCATGTCGGTCGTTATTTTAGAAATTTTAGAAGGCATTAATATTATTAATGAATAAAGGTGTCCAAATGCATGACTACTTAAGACAAGGCCAGACCCAAAGGGTGGTCCTGCTGCCCAGAAACCCCCTCTTCCCCCTGACTGACTATGTACCTATTCCAAGGGTAACCAAAATAAATATCAAAGAAATGAAAAGTTTGTCAGTTAATTTAATTATTATAACAATTTTATTTCTCAGAATACTTCCAGAATGCACCAGATTGCACATATTTTAATATAGATTTCAAACATTTTCCGGGGGAGCATGCCCCCAGACCCACATTGGAAGTTCAAGTGCTTCGCACCCTCATCTGATGCACCCCTACATAGTTGGGAAAACGCGCTGATTTTCCTCTTTTTTTCTCGGAGGACCATTTTAAGCCCTGATATATATATATATATATATATATATATATATATATATATATATATATATATATATATATATATATATATATATATATATATAATGAGCCTGTATGTTCATGTTAGGGGGGTCAAGGTCATCCCAAGGTCGTTGTTTTTATGTTTACATAATAGCTGTAGTTTATTTGATCATTAACAAGTACGGATCGCACAAACTACTGCCCTGATGAGGTTGAAGCCCATTTGGAAAGACAGGACCATCAGTCTCCAAGGAAAAGCTGCTGCGCTCCCTTGTCACCTCCATCCATCTTCCTGTACGTTTGCAAAACATGGACCCTCACAGCAGACCTACAACGAAGAGTAAAAAGCATGGAGATGAGGTGGTACAAAAGACTTCTGGACGTTTCCTATACCCAGCACATAACCAACGATGAAAGACCATCACACAAGCCATTGGACAGCACGATGACCTGCTCACAGTGGTGAAGAAACGGAAATTACGATGGTATGGCACGTCACCAGAGCATCAGGCCTTGCAAAAACCATCCTGCAGCACAGTGCAAGGAGGCAGAAGAAGAGGGAGAGAAAAGGAGGTGGGAGGACAACATTCGAGAATGGACTGGCTTGACACTGAGCAAAGCAATGAGGGTTGCTGAGGACAGAAAAAGGTAGAATACACTGGTTAAATGATCAGTGGTGCCCCAACGACTTTTGAGTTACAGGATAGGATAGGATAGGAGTGTTTAAGAAGCCAAAAGTCAAGGTTACCTCAAGGTCAAATTTAATAAATATTACTTTGTGTTTCAGTTTTTGTATTTCTAGGCTTACCTGGAAATACTTTCAAGAAGTTGGGGGAATTAAAACGAGCTAATTGTTGGTTCATTGGAAGCCATATCTCAAGAACCACTGAACGGATTTTGACCAAACTTTGTAGAAAAATTATCTAGGTTAGTGACCTGCTTCCGGCACCATAGTCGCTTCAATGCAAAGATCAAGGTCACTGGAGTCTATTTGTTGTTAAATATGTTTTGCTCAATATCTTAAAAACTGCTGAAGCAATTTGTTGTGGTATACATATATTTGAAATCATGGCCGTCCTTCAGTAGTCTGGTTGTCAGTCATTGGAGCCATCGTTCCGCTGTCACTTTTTAAGTTTTTTGTTAAAAATATTAAAGGAACTGAAATTCATTTTTAATTTGCAGATACTTTAACTACTGCTAAGCATGTTAAATCACTCTTATTTGTAAATGCTCAAAGGTCAGGGTTATTGTGCTTCAACATTCTTTAAACAGGTTTTGTACTGTCTTTAAAAATTGGCTTAGATGATTCAAATAATATTTTGCTTAAAGGTAGTTCAGGTAGTGGCCTGCTATGTTTTCCTTTTTCTTAGTCACAACACCACCAAGCACATTAACACTTTTGAAAATGTGTTTATCTCTGGAAATGCATTTGAAGGATTTTACTTGTTTTGGGGAAGAGGGGAAGGGAGTGGAGGAAAAGCTATGCATCCACAACTCTTAGACTAGAAGGCAAAACTTATTTGACTCACATATGGAATTTGCAGTATTTCACATGAAAATGAGTGCCCAAAAGGAAAAAAATAGGGTAAAGCCCATATTATTCACATGCTCCTTATGAAGCTCACAATATTTAACATGTAAATTAGTGCCCAAAAAAGCAAAATTAAACGTTTGAATTAAAATGTCGTAATACCAACTTTGAATTTGATCTTTTTATTCTCTTGACTTTGAGATGACCTTGACCTCCTGCCCCAAATACTCGCATACTATCAAATACAGAAAAAGTTGTATTTTACAAAAAATGGACCTTGGGATGACTTTGACCTTCAGTAACCTTGACTGTGGAATTACCCTGACCTTCACATGACCTCTCATGCATGTCTGATCAAATAACACAAAGTTATTGCATACTATGGGTTAAATAAACGGCCATTCCAATGTACAATGACCTATATTTTGCAAAATCATACTTTTTTTTTTCGGGCGGGGGGGGGTGGGGGGGGGGGGGGGGGGGGGGGGGGGGGGGGGGATTTAGAGGGAGGTAGGGGGGAGGGGGGGGGGCGGGGGGGGGGGGGGGGGAGGGGGGGGGGGGAGGGAGTGGGGGAGTGTAGAGGGGGGAGGGTACATAGACTCGCATTGCTATGCATGTGAGTCAAAAATGACAATTTTTCACAACATTCTTTTCTTATTATTGAAGGTGTATTCTTTGATGCATGTTAGATAGCAGCTACACACACATGCAATGCAAACTTGGTCAATCTCTCTCCATGGTCAAGGTCACTGGAACTGTCTGGGTACTTTGAAATGAACGATCCTAAATTGGCAGATAAAAATTCCAAACTTGTTCTGTTTAGAGATATAATAGATTGATCTTGAAGATCAAGGTAATTTGGGGCCTTACAAAAACTTTTTAAAAATTGCCATCGTACAGTGGCTCTATATTTATAGTATGCATTGGGTTATTTGATTGTATATGAACATCACACCTCATAGTCAAGGTCTTCCAAGGTAACTTTCGCTGTAGTTATTTGAAGGTACCTTTGTGTCTGGATGGATTGGCTGGAGAGGAACAAGAACTAACAGCTGATACAGAGGCTTGATGGTCTATGGAATGGAAATAAGTGCAGAATAGACCAAAATGATAGCATAGCATAGCAAATACGGCATGCAGGCTAAAAAGCCTTTGGCCCTCATAATTGATATTAATGAGGGTCCCAAGACCCACCCCCCTGGCATCAGTGATGACCAACAACACTGATGGTATCAGTATAGACATCAAAGTCCAATGACAAAAATTTCCAGTCAATTCGTGTATTTTCTTTCAAAATGGTCAATACACGATTTGGCCTAACTGTCGGTCGGCATTTAAATTGCAATTGGTTGTAAACATGAATAAATGAATGACAACACAATCATTTGCTGTTCCTTTATTTCAAAACACACACTCTCAGTGACAAATCCACACAACTAAGCCATGTTAAGTAGTCCGTAAATATTAAAAATAAGCTTGCATTTAAAACTCTCTCTCTCTCTCTCTCTCTCTCTCTCTCTCTCTCTCTCTCTCTCTCTCTCTCTCTCTCTCTCTCTCTCTCTCTCTCTCTCTCTCTCTCTCTCTCTCTCTCTCTCTCTCTCTCTCTCTCTCTCTCTCTCTCTCTCTCTCTCTCTCTCTCTCTCTCTCTCTCTCTCTCTCTCTCTCTCTCTCTCTCTCTCTCTCTCTCTCTCTCTCTCTCTCTCTCTCTCTCTCTCTCTCTCTCTCTCTCTCTCTCTCTCTCTCTCTCTCTCTCTCTCTCTCTCTCTCTCTCTCTCTCTCTCTCTCTCTCTCTCTCTCTCTCTCTCTCTCTCTCTCTCTCTCTCTCTCTCTCTCTCTCTGATGCAAAGTAAATATTGAGCGAGTTTTTCTGGCAACCCTAGTCACCACAGTTCGACCATTCAGCGTTTTCGTGGCGCCCCGAGTAGAGGAAACACGTCACTAGGGTGACCCGAGGCCAACCTACCCCTCAGACTGTGGGCACTACGGTTGCAAGATGGCGGCAAATTTGAGGTAAGAATTATGTGCTAGCTAATAACAGGGTGGAGAATTCTCCGCGAATCCGCGGATTTCCGCGGAAGGCATTTGCATTTCCGAGAAAAAAATATTGAGTTCCGAGTGTGAGAAGCTGAGGGCTACCCTTTACTGGGCATAGCGGCCAAAAGCAGCCGAATGACTAAACAGGCAAAACGTCCCAAAGCGTCCGTTTCAACTATGTGGTTATATTCTCGCGTTGTTTGAAAGATTGCGAGACTTCCGGCAATTGACTTCCGGTTAAATTCTGTTGTGAAAACATTCGACTGCATTTCCACAAGTTTTCTCTGTGATGCGTTCGTTTTTTCGATTTTTTTTCAAATTTTTTTGTGTGTGTGTCTAAAATGGATGGTTTGGATTCTTCGACTGATGAAGGGGAGTTTACAGGCTTCCATTTATCAGATATTAAAGTGAGAGAAATGGACTTGGAGTCGGAGGAAGAGATCGGTACTGAGTACTGACATTAGACTGATTAGTCATTAGACAATTAGTGTCAGTAGTGTGCATGCATACGATCTTTCAGACTGGCATGAAATTGAAGAAGAGGAGGGGGCTTGTTTGGACTTTTTAAAACTTTTTTTTATTGTATACACATGGAGTAATCAAAAACAAGACATGACAAGAGAAGTATAAAAAGGTAGATAATCAAAAGAGATTTATTTCTGTTCATTTTGCATTTTATTTCATTTAAATCTATACACTAGTCACTAATACCTATGATGTAGTGTTTTTACTAACGTACCCCTAAATATCTCTAAAATTATAAAAAAAATTCTTTCCTGTTTACAGCTAAAAAATAGACAAACGTGTGCCCAGTAAAATTTGAAATGTGGAGTTTGTGTGTAACAGTGGTGGACCTCAATTTTTGTTAGGCCTACAAATCAAGATTCTTAACTTTTTTGAAAGACATGTGCATAAAACATTTTTTTTTGGTTGTTGTTGTTTCTATTCATGTTTACTTTGTGCTTTTTGCTTTCAGGAGAGGCCCTAAATTACTTTCAAAATAGCATAAATTCATTTTCTTCCAGGGGGTGAATACCGGGGCTTGGCCCCTGGGCCCCGGCCGGATTTCAGAGATTTCTTGATTCAGTTGTTCTCCACCCTGTAATAAACAGATATTTCGCGGCCAGACTGACCTTTCAATCATCCTAATTAGTATGTGAAGTGATAATGATGAGTTTTGTATAAAGTTGTGTTTGTAATTCGAGGCTTGTACTTGCGTAAACAAGCAAAGTCTTCAATGTCTATAATAACACGCTTTCACATTGTCCTACGGCTTGGTATAATTATGAAGTAGCCCACCTCTGAGATGTTCCTTGTGTGTTAAATTGAAATTGGGTCCTGAAATTGTGTATTATTCATAGAACAAGGAACGCTCCTAGTCTAACCCCCCCCACCCTCCGTCCCCCCTCCTCACCAAGAAACGCTTGGCATGTTGTACGTCTTGAATATTGTATTTTGTTAATGCATTGGCCCAAGAGGGTGGGTGCAGGGAGAGGCAGAGGCACGGTGTGTATGGTGTGAGGCACAGGCAAGGTGTGTATGGTGTGAGGCACACTGGTGTGAGGCACAGGCAAGGTGTGTCTGGTGTGAGGCACAGGCAAGGTGTGTATGGTGTGAGGAAAGAAGTAGTTACTGTTAGGTTTGTTGTTGACAATTATTCAGTTGTGTTGTTACATCTTGTTTTCACTCCCAACAGGCATCCTACTCCTAGTCAGAGTACAGGTGACCTTTCAACTTCAAGGGTCCTGTACATCACCAACGGCCAGCAGAAGAGGACAAAGGTGGTTGTCGATGCAGCCATAGCTGATGTGCTGATTGATGAAAAGACTGGTAAGTGGACAACTCATAAGATAGTACTTCTTCATCTTTTCTTCATACTATGCTTCTTCTTTTTTTTCTTTAACTTTTAAAATAAAATAAAAATAAAGGTTTCTTTTGTCTTGTGTTAGTACAAAATTGTGTGAAAAATGTATGCATGTTGACATGTTACAATGTGTAGTGTGTGCATAAGTGAATATACATGTTACACATTGCAGTGCTTTGAACCTTGAAGAAAAGTACTTGTGGCATCTATTCATGTTATTTAGGCCACCCTAATAAAACGTTGGATTAGGGTAACCCGACCGACTCTATCGTTTCCCCGTCGACTCTAAAATCTTTTTTGGATTTCTTATAAAAATAAAACCACAAAAGTTCACATTTTGCACCATTTCAATACTAAACAAAGTAGGAAAACAGTATTACAGAAAAAAAACTAAAAAAAAAAAAAAAAAACGACCGACCTTATGTTCTTGGGACATGTTACCCTAATCCAATTGTGTGTGTGTTGTGTGTACCTTATGACACTCACTAACAAGCATTAACGTCTTGTATAAGTCACTACTAAGTGGTTGGTGTAGTGAGGGTTTAGAGTCATTGTGTGTGATGTTTTAAGCAGTGGACATTAATTATCAGAGAGTTATTATTTCATTGTGTGATGTTATTCTGTACAACTGATATTACACAGATTATACAAGTAGTGTAAAATTATATCACAGCACAAATTGCTTGCTTTTGGGCATTCTTGACAACACATGATGCTGCTGTCACATTTTTGGTTTCTTCTTTTTTTCAGATCCACAGGTTAAGCAGATGATAGTGGATTCCCTCCTTGGACAAACAGCAGGGCCTTCTACAGCAACAGCAGTACCATCTATTGCAAAGGTAGTGCCTTCTACATCATCAGCAGTACCTTTTACATCATCAGCAGTGCCTTCTACATTATCAGCAGTGCCTTCTACATCATCAGCAGTGCCTTCTACATCAGCAGGAGTGGCTTCTACATTATCACTAGCAGTGCCTTCTACATCATCAGCAGTACCTTCTACATCATCAGCAGTGTCAACTCATATCTGGAAAGAGAAGGAAGAAAGTCTGTTGATTCACCTACGGCATGAAAGGCAAGACCTGTTTTTGGACAGCAAGAATCACCTTAAGCTGTGGAAGGAAATAACTGAAGTGATGAATGATGCAGGAATCAGTGTGTCTGTTGCTCAAGCTAAAGACAAGTATAGTGCTCTTAAGAAGAAATGGAAAGAGGTTATTGACACTCCAACAGGCTCAGCTACAAAGTATTTCAAATACAGAGATGAATTTGATGCTGTGTATGGCACCAAAGCAAGCACCAAACCAAAGGTCACTGTAGAAAATGGTGATGCTGATGGCCACAAAGATCCTCCATCCCCCAAAAAGCAGAACAGTAGAAAGAGAAAGAGTGATGCTTTTGAAGAATTGCAGACGCTGCAAAAGCAGTTTCATGAGCAGAAACTGGATAGATTGGACAGACTGCTCAACCTGTATGAACGTGACATCAACTTGCGCAACAAAGAAAAAGAGTGACTGATCTGACTTTGTTATGTTATAAAGCTCCATGTATTTTGACAAATTATAAGTCAGAACGTTTTTGTTTCTTCATTTTTGCTTTTGTTTTATGGGTGGGGTACTTGAATTTATCTTGTGTAAAATAATAATGATAAGATGAACCCATGTTTGGGTGCCAGGGGTTTCAGTATAAATAGTATACCCACTTTCTGGAAATTTAGTGCTTTAAATTCCCACTGTCGCTTTCTCATTTGCTCTGTCTCATTCCTGCTCTGTTCTATCAATCTGCTATCTTCTTCTTCGCTAGACCAGTCACCTACCTTTTTTCTTCAAAACTCTTCCGGGACAAGACTCCTTATTTGTGTATGAGGTCTGTTGGATCAGCTTGGGAATATTGGACGCTTTCTGCCAGGTGGTCACTAGGGCTTCCTATGATGTTATTATTTAGCAATGTAGGCATTTTATATGTATGTGTTTTGTTGATAATTTATAATGATGTTTGTATTCTATTTTGTTTTTGTAAACGGGGGTTCGATAAGTTGGGGTGAAGCCTCAGCCGTCCCCTGCGTGGGATGTCTTTATTGTAAAGTGACTGGCTGGTGGAGAGCTTTCGGTTTTACCACTAGGGTTGTTTCAGCAGATCTTTTATGCGGATCGGGGGTTGTCCGGTCCTGATTTGGCTCTGAAGAGTCCGCTGGACCTAAAGCAATAATAATGTAATGTAATGTAATGTTTAGTTTTTATGTCACCACTGTTCTATATTTTTTTGTAAATTTTGTTATTTGGAAAATTATATTTTGGTTATGTTTTTGGCGTCACGTTTCTACTTCTACGATAACAAAAATCGTGAACTGGATTCTCTTTTAGATAACATGGCATGATTGGTTGTGACTCCCTCACCCACCTTCCCCTTCCTTGTCCAAGTAAGGCAAGATCTTAGGTCAGTCCTTCAGCAGGTTTTCTGTTGCTGTTTTTTGGTTCTAACATTCTGACACAATGATTGTGTTAGTTATTATTGATTTTTCTCTGGCATTATTTTATTATTATATATTTCCTCAATGTACTTTGTGAAAGGGTCACTGTCCATATTTGTTTGTTTTTTTAATGTGTCACAGTTGTTTGTATTCTATTTTGTTTTTGTAAACGGGGGTTCGATAAGTTGGGGTGAAGTCTCAGCCGTCCCCTGCGTGGGATGTCTTTATTGTAAAGTGATTGGCTGGTGGAGAGCTTTCAGTTTTACCACTAGGGTTGTTTCAGATCTTTTATGCGGATCGGGGGTTGTCCGGTCCTGATTTGGCTTGGAAGAGTCCGCTGGACCTAAAGCAATAATAATGTAATGTAATGATAAGATTAGCACACAAAAATTAATTTAAATCTGTTTCACAACTTTTCTTGATGTTAAATATTCAATCAATATTTAATGCTACAAAGGTTCAAATTGCCCCGGTCAATTCCAAAAAGGTACAGACTTTTCTCATTGCCGTGTCAGTGGCATGTAATAGTGTAATTTTGCTTTTTGGTGTGCAGTGTTTGTGCACGTTTTAAGTTGGTGGCCTAAAGCACATATGCAGTAGTGCTGCAGTTCTGTTGCTATTTATTTTGTGCCAGGTCAAGCAATGATTACTTTTATTGTTAAAACGATAATTTGAGAATAGCGTCTTATGTCGGAACATTAATAATGTTCCGACATAAGATGCTATTCGCAAAAACATTAATAATGTTCCGACATAAGTCGCTATTCGCAAATTATCGTTTCAATAATGTTCCGACATAAGACGCCATTCGCAAATTATCGTTTTAACAATAAAAGTAATCATTGTTTGACCTGGCACAAAATAAATAGCAACAGAAGTAATAATTGCTGGAGTCTTTATATTCATGCATTTTGACTGTTAATGCCTTCAGGTGAAATGAGGCTGTATTAAAAGATACGCCTATATTTCTTTGTTTGGTTTAATGTATTGAGTGCTTTCAATCCTGTCTGCTTCTTCTCTTAGGCCAAAAAAGAAGAAGGTTGGATTAGGGTAACCCGACCGACCCTATCGTTTCCCACTGACCCTAAATTTTTTTTTTGGTTTATCATCAAAACAAACCAAAAAATGTACATTTGCGCAATTTCAAGATTAAAGAATGAGGAAAAGTTGTTTTTTTTCAAAAGACTTCACTAAATATAATAATAATAATAAGCCAAGCGATCCTATGTATTTTGGTCATGTTACCCCTAATCCAAAATTTTTTTGGTGTGTGCCTTATGTCAAATGATATCAAACTTGTGTTGAATGCTGTTTAAAAATCCATATTTTAATTTGGTCACTCACACAAGATACAAGATTCACGATAATTTATTGTCCCCATTTACACAAGGAAAATGAAATGTGGGCGACATAACACAAACATTAAACATGACAAGGACAGTATCATTGTAATCGCCGCCATTTAGATAAGGTTATTTCCATTCACTCGTCAAACGCCTTGTATTAATTTAGGGCCTGGTCAAGTAATGACGCACACGAAACACAGAAGTAGCATAGAGTTCATTTATTCGTAGTCAAAGAACATTCACGAAAAATGTCAACGACTCATATAATAATACGTATGTGTGTGTACATATCAGTATGGGGACAACTAATTTCTGTATACGTGACTATGAACTACTTCTTGTGCCAGACGATGTGTGGTAAAATACTGCGAAAAGAAACACAAACACAAGAAACATTAGCAAGTGTACCAAACAATGTCTCAAAAACCCTTATTCAACAGGATACAATCAAAGCAATGAGACGGAAAGAATACACATACCGGAGGATAATTTAGATGATAATAAAACCAACAGCAATAATTTAATTTAGAGAGAATACTTTAGCTGATTTTAAAGAAGACAATTTAGCTAAGGTTACGTGGAACCAAGCCAGAACAAACGAAGGAACGAACGCTTATGTTCCTTTAACTTACACGACGATTAGGCTACGTTTATTCTTTCAAGCCTCAAAACAATTGGCGCAAGACAATTTGACTATGCTCATCTAACATTAGTCAATTCATTAATACAAACAATTCGGCTACGTTCACCCAACGAGCCTCGGTACAGTGCCTAAACTAGGAAATACTCGTCGATGACCTAGCTCAGTAAAACATTTATAAATGAATTAACATACGTAAACATTTAACAACATATTTTAGGAAATACACCTTAAGTCCTAAAACGTCGCTAACTACCTTGGCAGAGACAAAGCAGCAAAGCTTTAAGGAAAAACGGTATAAAATACCCAAGTGGGTTAACATTTCGAATAAAGCCGATAAATCGACAAAAAACGTTATCTTCATTAAAGACCAAAACAGTTATCTTCTTCGTCAAAACTTAGTCCGACAAAGTGTGAAGACAATTAGCTTTAATCAAGCCAAGACGTTCAGCATAATCAGCGCATTATGACTGACCACAAGCTAAAACAAATAAACTTGACTTGTCCTTATTTACAAATCCTGAACAAAGTGTTCACCTCAATAATTCTTCTGACAAAGCAGACCGGGTTCCAAGCAAAACGAATTCTAGAAAATCAAAAGCTTAAAAAATATCAGAATCAAATCAATTTGCAGAAAAGGCATCAAATGAGTCACTAAAACGAGAAAATCATAAAAGTCATAATCGTTTGCACAAAGCAACAAAAACATATGCAAAACGCAAAATAACTATAAGTACCTTATGACCGCTGTAAGACATTTGGAAACCACACAAATCCAAAAGGCGACAACAACGTCTGGTACCAAAGGCAGGAAAAATAAAACCTTTCCACAAAACTCTACAAAGGTTGAACACCACCACATTTAAACTATCTTTCAAACAGGTAAGTACAACTTTTTTATCATATAGAACTAAAAACGACTCAACCTTCTCTCAGACTCAGCAATCTAACTAACCAGAAAAAGCTGAAACAAACGTATATATGTGTTACTATCAAAACTCAGTCTTGCATCATAATCCCGATCTCATGAGAAAAAATACGCAAACAAGATTTACAAACGAAACACAGTTCACCAATAATATTCGAACTCATATCAAAACTCGGCACGCTTTTGCCACTGCCTTGAGAGAGCAATAGATCCGGAGAGAGGGTGAGAGAGAAAGGAAGGAGGGGAAACACGACAATCACAAAGAGAAGAAGCACAAGAAACACAGAGGAGCAAGAAAGACATGCACCAAAGAAAATCAAATGAAAGGAAAAATGAACAGTCCAGTCATAAAAACAAAAACATGCGTCAGGTTGGCCAATGAGGTGATGATACGTCTTGTCAGTCAAAATCAATAAAACCAAACAAAAGAAAACGATAGAAAGAAGAAGCAACATGCAGTGGGGAGGAAAAAGAGGACAGATAAACGGAGGACACTTTACGCACCAAGAAAGTACATGATATCACAAATAACACACACACTCTCTAGATCAATAGCCCATAATTAATTTCAAAATTATCTAATTATGTATCAATCACGCATGACTCATAGGCATGCACAGTATCATAGTCAATGAATAAAACATCGCTACTCACTCACATTTAGCAATATTACACACCCCAGCAATCGGACTCTTTTAAGAGAATACACTTATTAAGACAACACTACGAATGACTAACATTTTTAACAGTTTAAAATATATCAATTAAGACGAGGCATTATTGTGTGATGTCTCTATGCATACCTTCCCACCCCTCCCGCACCATGCCCCCAACCCCCCATAACATTTTTATTCTATTTATTTATACAAAACATGTGCAACATTTCTTTTTCTGGTGAAAATATCAAAGAGAAAATATGAACATACCGAGTTTGCTATACATGCTTTACATTGAAGTCAACCGCTTCAGTATAGTTACTGGGTCAAAACAAGATTTACACAAGATTTAACAACTGCATCCTTTGCAGCACTCCATTGTGTCCATCAAAGTAAATATTGTGGCAACAATTTGGGCGAAGGGGTGGCTGCTCATCTATGTACCTTTGCAGTTGGTCATCGCAAAGCACACACAAGTTGTGTAGGACACATGCAGCTGAAATGAGATTTACAACATCTTCTAGGTTGTGGAAAGGAATCTCTTGAAGTCTACGAAATCTTCCTTTCAAGTGCCCTATCGCTCTCTCCACTACCTGCCTTTGTCCAGACAGTCGGTGGTTGAACCTGCGCTGTTGGTTTGTGAGATACCCATGGTCTTTAAAGGGAGTGATCAGCCAGTTCCGTAAAGGATACGCACTGTCCGCAAATACTTGTTCGCCGTGCTGACAGAGATTCCCTGCTTCACCTTCTCTGAAAAATTTGCTGTTGCGAAGCACTCGAGCATCATGGGTACAGCCAGGCCACCCTGTGTAGACACTTGTGATGACCATTTGGTGATCCACAACAAGCTGAAACAAACATTCACATATATGTGAGTCATTCATTGCCTTTAAAGATTTATTTGCCAAGCGTGTATATAATAGTACTGGTACTGTTCACTAGGACACAACTTGTTATCCACAGCCAACATTAGGCATTACTACCATTGTCCAGCTGCCATGTTCAGCAACTCACCAAGATAGCCCAGGCCCCAACTCTGAGTAGATGCTCACATGAATTAGTGAAAGGATTATTTACAGATGCAGGAGTATGCAGAATCAATGTTATTTTGCCAAGAGGTAGCCAATGTGTTTTTAACAACACCAATTAAAGTTAATACATAAATGGACAGATAATTCAATTCAAACTGTGTTGACAACAATTTCAAAACATATTCATGTAAAAATTACCTGCAGCTGAACAGATGGGTAGCCTTTACGGTTGATGTAGTCATTATCCTGATCCAGCTTGTGACTCAACCGTATGTGTGAGCCATCCAAAAATCCAATAACACCAGGAAATCCAGAGGCCCGATGGATGACATCAGCAATTTCCCTCCTTCTCCCAGCATCCGGCCATCGAATAAACTGAGGCAAAAACAGAACTAATTTGTCTACAAAATTCATCAAACACATCGTGAGAATTATAAATGGCATTACTTGATGGGAGGGGAAGGGGGATAACAGAAACATGAGAATACTTATTGGTAAAAATAGTAAGGCACACACACACAAAAGGTTGTCAAATGAAATAAAAAGATGGGGGGAAAAAAAGATCTATCCAAACTTAATGGAAATAGAGAAAAGACCCCAAATACAAAATAACAACCAAGTTTTGTTATTCCTTGGCACCTGTCACGTATCGCAAATTATTTGTAATAAATGCAGCTTACTTGATTAAGCAGATGATGTTTGACTGCACAGCTCAGACGATGCACTACTGTTAAAACTGTGGATTTTGTCACCCCAAAGAGCATGGCCACCTGGCGCATGCAATCCATGTTGCTGATATACACCAGAAAGATGAGCAGCTGTTCCTGTACTTCAAGTGGCTTGGAACCTCCATGACTCCAGTCTCTCGCAATGTGGGGTCTCATCAGCTCTAACAACGTCTCAAATACATGTCTGAAACACACATCAAAGAAATAATTAATACCTAGGTACTATTGAAAGAAAAAGAAAAAATAAATAAATCACACACAAAATAATAATTAATTTTATAACCGCAGAAATAAAAAAATAATAAAAGTGGGCGAGAGAAAGAGGGGGTGGGGGGCAGGTTGAGTTTTAATTACACCCACAGGCCTAATTTAATTACACCCACCGGCCTATATATCTTTTCTTTACGTGTGCTCCACTTAAAAGAAATATTACTTATTAGTAATAGATTATTATTGTACAAGTTTACCGATGATTCGTAGGCCTGCCAAGTGCGTCAAGCCCATAGTTGTGCCCATAGCAAGTACTGAAGTAGTCCAAGTCTTCCCATTAGTCCTTGTAGTGGATTCTTTCTTTGTTTTTTCCCCCACCAGCATGGAAAATCCAGCAATCCCCTTTAATTAACAACCTACAATCGGTATACTGAAAGTGAAACTGAAAGAAGACGCTTTACCGGCTTTAAAAACGAAAATGTTCGCGAAACTGACAGTCGTCCATTTCGTTGATTACACGGCAGAATCCTTGAATCTTGGGAAGTGGTGTGCATGTACGGCGACTGAACCACTGCCACAAAAGCATCTGTTCTTCATCGTCGTCACAAAGCTCCAAAGTCGAGTAAATAATCAACATCGAGTCAGCCATGTTTGTTGATAAGGGAAGCGACTAGAGTGACCAAAGTGCGTTTTTGTGGCAGAAAGTTTGCGCATGCCCGTGGAACCGACCGTAGGTTACCTAAGGTTTACCACGAAAACTCGCTCATAAAAAATGAGCTTACATTGTACACACTTACATTTAAAACTTTCTCTCTTTGTCCCTGTCTGTCTCACCCTGTCTCAGTCTTTTTGTTACCCCCGTTGAGGTGCCGGGGGTTTCAGTATAAATAGTATCCCCACTTTCTGGAAATTTAGTGCTTTAAATTCCCACTGTGTTACGTTGAAACGAACGAAAGTGTGTCTAAAGCGTGTACGATAGATCTAATCGTTTCGTTTTGCAAAGTATTCAATAATGGAGTTTATTTACCTTTGATTTGAGTTTGCATTGTTGTTAGGAAAGGCTTTGTATAACGTTGATAATTTTCGTTAGTCGATATTGTTGGAGAATCTTCTGGATCCGTTTGTTTACTAGCGATCGAAGCTTCTTGATGGACGTAGATAATGGAGAACATTCTTTTGACATGTATGACGTAAGTCAGTGATGGCGATCTTTTATTCGATTGGTGGCAGTGCGTCATTTCTACGGTATTCGAAATTCTTCCGGAAGAGAGAGAGGTTATTTAATCGTGTGCCGAGTTGCTGTTGAGATAGTAAAGTTGTTGATAGAGAGTTGCTGTGAAAGTTGTTGAGTTGAGTTGAGAATTGTATGCAGTTGTTGGTGTGTGCTGAATAAAAAGTGGAAAACTTCATACGTCGACTTAGTGACTTGTATGCTGCTTGAGCTGGTTGCGTGAATAAACGAATCTGAGTTACACAACTATCAGGAATTCAAGCATCGGGGCTGAATCAGATACTGATAGAAAACACCAACATCAAACGGAGTGTAACATTTTGGGGGTCAAGCCGCGATTCACGCCATAGCCAAGGGTTCAACTGCTACAACAAGCGAGTCAACGTTACGAGAGGCAGTCATCGAGGGTAGCCGCCAACGAGTTGCGTCGAGAGGGGCCAACATACTGGGACTACATCACCGATAGGTTCGGGTTGACTGCAAGGGCGTGTAGTCGCCGAAGAGTTGCTTCGTGAGCGAACAACAGAGCGGGACTACGTGGCTGCCGCAGGACTACGTCAAGGGACAGTCTCGGAGCTACATCGCCAGTGTTACAGAGAGCGGCGAGCGGACGTCGCGTCTACTTCAGCACAGGAGCGTGTACATCAACACCAGCGTGGTGCAGCGTCGCATACGACGAGGACAGCGGGGCCTGCGTCAACGAAGGCGACTAGTGACAAGCATCAGCGCTACTGCAGAAAGCGTGCTGTTCTAGAACAGTCTAGAAAGGTACAGCACAGTCAAGAACTTTCCAGAAAAAGAACTCTACAGTAAAGAACTTTCTAGAAAAGAACTTTCCAGAAGCATCAAGATGGCTGACTTCTGGCAGAAAGGGATTCAACTGAATCTAAAAGGGAAACAGTTGACGGAGTACGTCAAGTCCCAGGAGAGAATACAAGAACGAGAATTAGAAGAGCAGCGTCGCCGTGAAGAACGAGAATTAGAAGAGCAACGCCGCCGTGAAGAAAGAGAATTAGAACAGAAGCGTCTAGAAATTGAACAGCAGCGGCAAGAAAAAGACAGAGAATTCGAGCTGAAGCGTCTTGAGTTCCAGCTAGAAATGGCGCGTATCCAGCAACAGCAGAATGCGCCACAAGTTATCAGTGACAACAAAGCTCCAAAATTGCCAGCATTCGTCGACGGGAAGGACCAGATCGACAGCTATCTGGCGAGATTCGAAAGGTTCGCCGAAAGCTCCAATTGGCAACCTCGAGACTGGGCGATTCGACTAAGTGCACTTCTGACAGGGCAAGCGCTCGAAGTTTACACCAGACTGTCGAACGATGACGCCAAAAACTACGACGTCTTGAAAGAGGCCCTATTGCAGTGCTACAACTTTACAGAGAAGGGCTACCGTAAACGCTTCCGTGAATGCCGGCCTAAGTCAGACGAGACGCCAAAGCAGTTTGTGGAGCGCCTGTCGTCATATCTACACAAGTGGGTGGAGTTATCAGGCGAAACAAAGTCTTACGACAGTCTCCATGACCTGATCGTGAAGGAACAATTTCTCAATGCCTGTCACAAGGACCTAGCGACCCACTTAGAAGAACAAAAGCTGCAGACGCTTAAAGATGTGACTGAGGCTGCTGAAAGATATCTCATCGCTCATGGGAAGACCCTGGGGCCACCCAGCGCAACGAAACATTTTCAGAAGACTGGAAACCATGGGAACCAGATCCAGGGAAGTCAGACGAGCCAGAGACAGACGGATTCCACGCCACCTTCCAGGGAAGGGCATTCAAGAGGCTGTTTCACCTGCAACGCTACAGACAACAGGGCGGCTAATTGTCCTCAAAACAAAAGTAGCGGACAGCGGAGCAGTACGGACAACGCAGCGGCGGGCAACCGGCAGAGGCGGTTCTCCAATCAACGGCAAACCAGTAGATCTGACCATCAAGTGTGCGGCGGGAGCGTCATTCTTCCGAGTGAGACCGAGCGCGCAGCTACTCCTGCGGACGTGCAAGAGTGCATAACCGATGGCCAACTTCTCCTTGCCAACGGAAAATCCATCCCCGTCGTCGCCAGCGCAGCTGTGACCGTCCAAAACATGCCTGTTTCAAAGGGACGCGTCGGAAATCATGAAGTGACTGTTTTAAGAGACTCTGGCTGCAGTGGGGTCATCGTCAGAGAAGACCTAATCGCTAAAGAACAATTCACTGGCGATTCAAAATGGACACTTATGGCCGACAGCAAATGTGTGAAAGCGCCAGTTGCGAAGATTCAAGTCAGCACCCCTTTCTACATAGGCGAAGTCGAAGCGGTTTGCCTGAAGAAGCCGCTGTATGATTTGATGATCGGGAATATCGACGGCGCGAGACGACCCGACGACCCCGATCCAGAGTGGAGTCCTGCCTCAACCCAACGCGTCGAAGTTGTGGAGGAGGATCCATTGCCGTTTCCCGATGGAGACCTTACAGAGTTGCTACGGGACAATGTGGCTACTCCGGCTCAGCCCTGCCGACCAGAGATCGTCGGTGCTGTTACTACCAGGGCCCAGGCCAAGAGAGACAAGGTGTCTACGCCACTGAAGGTCGCCGACAACTCCAAAGCTGCCATCGTGGACAGAGATAAGCTGATCCAGCTCCAGGAAGCTGATAGTACTTTAAACAAGTACAGGAACCGCCAAGATCACGTGACCAAACGCAGTGGCACGGTCTATTTTGAGGTGAAGGCTAAGATCCTGTACCGAATCTTCCAGCACCCGAGGGTCAACGGAGGGAAACCACTACGTCAAGTCTTGGTACCCTTAATTCTAAGGCGCCAAGTGATGGAAGTAGCTCATGACTCTATCATGGGAGGTCACCTAGGCATCAGGAAGACGTCAGACAGAATCCAGGCGGTGTTCTACTGGCCAGGGCTTCATGCGGACGTCAGCCGTTTCTGCCGATCGTGTGACATTTGCCAGAAGACCATACCTCGAGGAAGGGTCCCGAAAGTACCTATGCAGAGGATGCCTTTGATCGACCGACCTTTCAAGAGGGTGGCCTTAGACCTAATCGGCGAAATAAGACTTCCGAGTGAAGAAGGTTATCGGTGGGTACTGACTTTAGTGGACTATGCGACTCGGTACCCAGAAGCAGTGCCACTGAAGAAGATTGACACTGAAACTGTAGCAGAGGCACTGGTGGACATGTTCAGTAGACTTGGAGTGCCTGAAGAGATTCTGACAGACCTCGGGACACAGTTCGTCTCTGACTGTATGAAGGAGGTCAACAGACTGCTGAGCATCCGGCATTTGACTACGACACCCTACCATCCGATGTGCAACGGGCTCGTCGAAAAGTTCAATGCTACGCTGAAGTCCACCCTGAAGAAACTGTGCAGCGAGCAGCCCAGACAATGGCATCGCTACATCAACGCCTTACTTTTCGCCTACAGAGAAGTACCGCAGGAGTCCACCGGCTTCTCTCCGTTCGAGCTGCTGTACGGAAGAACCATCAGAGGGCCGATGCACATCCTAAAAGAACTATGGACGAAAGAAGTAGAGACCCCGGAGGTGAAGAACAGCTACCAGTACGTGTTTGAGCTACGGGAGAAGCTGGAGCAGACTCTCGAGATAGCCAGAGAAAACCTGAAGAAGTCCCAAGACTGTGGAAAGCACTACTATGATCGTAGGGCTGTGAACAGGAAGTTCAAACCTGGCAACAAAGTGCTGGTGCTGCTACCTACTGATCACAATAAGTTGCTGATGCAGTGGAAAGGCCCGTACGAAGTGGAGACCGTGGTGGGGATCAACGACTATAAGGTGAAGGTCGGCCAGCATTCCAAGATATACCACGCCAACCTTCTTAAGCTGTATGTGGAAAGGCCATCAGAGACTGTGCACGCGGCCACAGCAGCTGTGACCGACGACAGCTTTGACAGCGAAGAACTGTTGGAACTGGGAGACTTCCACAGCAAAGAAGGCATCGATGATGTTAAGCTAGGACCAAGCTTGACGGAAGGTCAAAAGATGGAGCTCAAGGACCTTATGGGCGAGTTTCCCCACAACTTCAGCGATGTCCCTGGCTCTACAACTTTGGTCGAACACGAAGTCCACCTCACTTCGAATATCCCTGTTCGATCCAAGCCCTTCCCGATCCCTTTCAAGGCCCGTGAGTCCTTGAAGAAAGACATCGATGAGATGCTGAAGATGGGCATCATCAGGGAGTCCAGTTCCCCCTACGCGTCCCCTGTCGTGGTCGTGAAGAAGAAGGACGGGAGCAACAGAGTATGCATCGACTACAGGAAGGTTAATAAGATCACCGTCTTCGACCCTGAGCCGATGCCTACCGCAGCAGACCTCTTCCGCCAATTATCGGGGAGTAGAATCTTCTCAAAGATTGACCTCAGCAAGGGTTATTGGCAAGTCCCCGTGCGTCAACAGGACATACCAAAGACTGCTTTCATAACTCCTGATGGGACGTACGAGTGCCTAAGGATGCCCTTTGGCATGGTCAACAGCGGAGCTACCCTAAAGAGAGGAATGAGGAAGATGCTCAAAGGGATGGACAACGTCGTGTGTTACTGGGACGACCTGCTAGTCCACACCCGCACCTGGGAAGAGCATCTGCAGACCTTGACGGAGCTGTTTCACCGTCTAACAGAAGCTAACCTGACCGTGAGACCCAGTAAGTGCATTCTGGGAACTGACAACGTAGACTTTATCGGCCATTCGCTGAAAGAAGGACAAAAGGGGCTTCTGCTAGAAAACGTCACCAAAATTCTGAACGCTCCACGTCCCCAAACAAAGAAGCAAGTACGATCTTTCCTGGGATTGGCTGGGTATTATAGGGAGTTCGTACCGAACTACTCAGCCATCACAGCACCTTTGTCGGACCTGGTGCGGAAAGGCTGTCCAAACCAAGTGCAGTGGGGACCGTCTCAGGAGAGGCATACCAGACTGTGCGCGACCTCCTTTCGAAGGATCCGGTGCTACGACTGCCCGATACTTCCAAGGAATTCGTCTTAAGGACAGACGCAGCGGACGAAGGCATCGGCGCCATACTGATGCAGGAGCACGAAGGGAAACTATTTCCGGTTAGTTACGCCAGCAAGAAGCTGTCCAGGGCTGAGAAAAATTACTCGACCATGGAGAAAGAGTGCCTTGCCATCATATGGGGAATCCGGAAGTTCGAACTGTACTTTCAAGGAGTGAAGTTCGTGCTGCAGACTGATCATAAGCCGTTAACTTACTTGAACTCTGCCAAGTTTGTGAACAGTCGCATCCTGAGATGGGCTATGTACTTGCAGAACTTTAACATGCGAGTAGAATCTATCAAAGGATCAGACAATGTTGGTGCGGACTTCCTCAGCAGAGTGTGCGAGTAAAAAAACATTGACCGTGTAGATAAACTGTGAACATTGACAATATCCAGGCAGATTTGAAGATGAGAAACTTTGACTATGTGTGAATGAACTGTGAACATTGACAGTATCTAGATAGACTTGCGGATGGAAGAACATTGACTCTGTGTGAATAAGCTGTGAATATTGACAGTGTTCAGACAGTCTGAAATAAGTTTTAATTCTGAATTTTGTTTTGTGCATTACGTTTCAACGTTGTTGAAAGAAATTGGGTAAATTTCTTCTTGAGTGGGGGGTTATGTTACGTTGAAACGAACGAAAGTGTGTCTAAAGCGTGTACGATAGATCTAATCGTTTCGTTTTGCAAAGTATTCAATAATGGAGTTTATTTACCTTTGATTTGAGTTTGCATTGTTGTTAGGAGAGGCTTTGTATAACGTTGATAATTTTTGTTAGTCGATATTGTTGGAGAATCTTCTGGATCCGTTTGTTTACTAGCGATCGAAGCTTCTTGATGGACGTAGATAATGGAGAACATTCTTTTGACATGTATGATGTAAGTCAGTGATGACGATCTTTTATTCGATTGGTGGCAGTGCGTCATTTCTACGGTATTCGAAATTCTTCCGGAAGAGAGAGAGGTTATTTAATCGTGTGCCGAGTTGCTGTTGAGATAGTAAAGTTGTTGATAGAGAGTTGCTGTGAAAGTTGTTGAGTTGAGTTGAGAATTGTATGCAGTTGTTGGTGTGTGCTGAATAAAAAGTGGAAAACTTCATACGTCGACTTAGTGACTTGTATGCTGCTTGAGCTGGTTGCGTGAATAAACGAATCTGAGTTACACAACTATCAGGAATTCAAGCATCGGGGCTGAATCAGATACTGATAGAAAACACCAACATCAAACGGAGTGTAACACACTGGTTTGCTCTTACTCATTCCTGATCTGTTCTATCAATCTGCTATACTATCTTCTTATTCACTAGACCAGTCACCTACCTTTTTTCTTGAAAACTCTTCCAGGACAAGACTCCTTATTTGTGTATGAGATCTGTTGGATCAGCTTGGGAATATTGGACGCTTTCTGCCAGGTGGTCACTAGGGCTTCCTATGATGTTATTATTTAGCAATGTAGGCATTTTATATGTGTTTTGTTGATAATTTATAATGATTGTATTCTATTTTGTTTTTGTAAACGGGGGTTCGATAAATTAGAGTACAGCCTCAGCGTCCCCTGCGTGGGATGTCTTTATTGTAAAGTGACTGGCTGGTGGAGAGCTTTCAGCTTTACCACTAGGGTTGTTTGAGCAGATCTTTTATGCGGATCAGGGGTGTCGCGTCACCCGAGCGGGTTCCGCGACGTTCAGCCCAAACAACGAGTGGAAGGATAGAAACTCAAATAAAAAGAACTAACACAAAATGCCAGATGAACAATCACACACTTTTATTCAACAATGTCACACACACACACACAGGATAAATGGGATACTAAACCACCCTCAACCCCTATCAAGACCCCCAACCCGGTATTTACTAAACAATTACCTCCCCTGTCTCACTGAAAACCCCAGAATTATACACAGAAACAGAATGCAACAATAGTGACAATCAATTAAATTTCAAATAAACACAATTCAAAGTTAAATCTACAATCAGAAAAGGATCTTGAAATTTAATCGTATAGAATTAGCTAGCTTTATAGTTCAAAGTCAACGTTCGAAACCTAACTATCGATTACATGAGCTCGGAGTAATACTGCAGTTAATTACTCAGGTAAAGAAAGTAATTTACACTAGATATGTTTTTAGGTGTGTGTGAATGCGAGTCTGTATGTGTGTGGATGCGGTGTAGCTGGGGTCCTGTAGCTGATGGACAGCCTCGTCCGAAGCAACGGCCGGTCCGGCGGTGATGGAGGGTCACCCCCAGCAGCGGCGCCGATAACAAAAGGGGACGTAACGGTGGTGACGGTGAGCCCAGGCAACATCTAGAGGTCTCAAAGCTGACGTCACCCGTCACAGTGGTACCGCAGATACACGTAGGCGTCGCAGAGTTATACCAGTAGTAAGGGCATAACAGTTGTGGAAGGGGTCGATGAACAGAAGAAAACAGTGCTGGCAAAGGTGGACAATCGAAACGAAAATCGAAGCCCAATCCTGTGGGCAGATAAGGAGTCTCACTAGCTTGTCCACAAAAACTTAAACACTTCATAACAGATTAAGCCTTCACTGTCCGCGATCTTGATCTGTCTATACATGCATCTCAAAACACAATGCATTTCTTAATTTTATAATTTATCTCTTTCATGACACATGGTGGTTTATATAAATATACATGATTATTACAACTGCATTCCCATTCACACCATAGCGATTTCATCTCAACCACACCTAATAATAATAATAATTTATTTCATTTAAAATTCTACGCCTTTCCCTCAGGAGAAGCTCAAAGCGCAGTTACAGCCAGCCATAAATAAATACTCAAGGAACATAAAAGAATAAAAGCATCAAACACAAAAACCAAACACCACAGTATTAAAATATAGTCAAACACACCCACTCACTCTATGTCTCCCACGCATACACACACACATACATACACATACATACACACAACCACACACACAATAAAATACAAAAGCACAATAAAATTGTCTATCTCTATCACCACAGTATTTAAAACATAGTCAAACACACCGGCCACTCACTCTATGTCTCCCACGCACACACACATACACACACACAAAGACATACACACAATAAAATACAAAGCACAATAAAAAAAATTGTCTATCTCTATCACCACAGTATTAAAAAATAGTCAAACACACCCACTCACTCACCCATGCCTACCTACCCAACGTTGTGTGGTAGGCACATTTTTAGCATCGTTGTGGGGTACATACACTGCATAGCATATTTCACGTAATATTAGGTTATGCTGACTTTGGGCAGTTTTAACATAATTGCCGAGCAGTGACGAATGTTTTTCATCAAGAATGAGGCCAAACCGGTTACTTTGAAAATGGGAGCCTTGTGCTTATGTTGTGAGGTATAACTGCATGAATATTCATGAGGTCAACAGGAACTACCTCACAAGTACGTTACAGTGTTTCCAATTATGAAAATTATCTGTTGCAATACTCATTATGTAAGATGGTGTTTTTTTTGTAATTAAATTATATATAAATGATAAATAAGCATAGCAGCATTATATAGTGTATGTACATGTAATTTGAAAATAAACACCGAGCAGATGTGATTTTTAAACAGTTAATTTTTCTACCTATCTGAACATATCATAGCATCATTCTTCCCCCGCAGATTGATATGATTAATTATTATTAGTCTCTTCTAACACAATGTTCTGTGAGGATTGTTATTGCTGTTGGTTAGTTATTTTGCGTCAATGTTTTACTTTTCATAATGTTGCATAGCGGTTGTTTCATATTATCAAATTGTTGTTAATGTGCTTTAGTTGAATCTATTACATTGGAACCTCCAATATGTGATCTAGCAAAATGCACTCCAAATGTGATCTTATAATAGAAGGGTATGATAACTTAAACAGAGAGACAAAGCACACATACCACTTGTTCAGATCAAAAGTAAATTATTTCAAGAGAGAATTTTATATTAAAGGGATTACATTACAACGGAAACAGAGAGGCAAGGCACACATGCCACTCATTCAAAAGCAAACTATTTCAAACTTTTATTAACGAATTGTAAACGAATCTGTAGTATCTTTTTTCCTTTGTTTATTTTGTTGTTTTTGTTTGTTTGTTCAATTTAGTCTATACTCTATAAACCAGTCGGAAAGGATCGCTCCATTACAAAGGTGTAATTCATATTATAAGTAAACTTATCAGTCATAAATACAGGTCACACAATAGGCGAGGTATACTGGAGAGACAGACATTGGAGGTTTTACAGTATGTAAATTGTTTGTGGGAATACAGGATACAGTGGAAGTAAAATTCTGAAAGTAAAAGGTTGTGATTTACTTTAATATGTTTGTCGTGCTTGAATGACAACATATGTTGATTCACCACCACCATTACATTACAAACAACAAACAAGCATAAGTATTCAGTGCCCGAGTCAGCATGTGTCTACGGCTACCTTGAGGTCCTGTGCTGACCAGCTCGCTCCTGTCTTCACCGACATCTTCAACAGCTCCCTACAGCAGATGTCGGTGCCGCGGTGCTTCAAGTCGTCCGTGATCGTCCCTGTTCCTAAGAAATCCAAGGTCACCCAGCTGAACGACTACCGCCCCGTGGCGCTGACGTCTGTTGTCATGAAGGTTTTGGAGCAGCTTGTTCTTCGCTACTTGAAGGCCTCCACGGGTCACTTGCTTGACCCACTCCAGTTTGCCTACCAAGCGAACAGGTCAGTTGATGATGCAGTCGCTCTTGGCCTACACTTCATCCTGCAGCATTTGGAGAGCCCACGTACCTATGCCAGAGTTTTGTTTATCGACTACTCCAGTGCTTTCAACACGATCATCCCTCACAAACTTTTTGACAAACTCTCCCAACTCAATGTTCACCCCTCTATCTGTCACTGGATTCTTGACTTTCTTTTAGACCGTCCTCAGGTCGTCAGACTGAACAACTCATTCTCTGCCTCTGTAACACTGAACACTGGCGCTCCACAAGGATGCGTTCTCTCTCCACTACTCTTCACTCTGTTCACAAATGACTGTGTATCTGCAACCCCGTTTGTGAAAATGTTAAAATTTTCCGATGACACTACCCTCGAAGGTCTGATCTCTGATACGGACGAGACGGCGTATCGGGAAGAGGTTCGAAGAATGGTTGGCTGGTGCTCGGACAACGACCTGGAACTGAACGTCTCGAAGACAAAAGAGGTCGTGATCGACTTTCGCCGAATAAAGGTCCCGGTATTGCCCCTTGTCATCAATGGGGAAACCGTTGAGCAGGTCGACTCGTTCAAATTTCTCGGTTCCGTCATCTCGAGCGACCTGAGTTGGAATAATAACACCACCTCTATTGTAAAAAAGTGCCAACAGCGTCTCCACTTTCTGAGACAGCTGCGAAAGTTCGGTATGTCTAGTAAAATTATGGCACAGTTCTATCGCGCGGTGATAGAGAGCATTTTGTGCTTCTCTATCACTGTCTGGTACGGCAGCACAACCGCGATAGAAAAGAAACAGCTCGAGCACATTGTTAAGACTGCCTCCAAAATAGCTGGTTGCGACTTTCCATCTGTCGCCTCCATTTTCACAACGCGAATGAAACGGAAAACGGAAAAGACAGTCTGCGATCCATCACACCCAGCCAACAGTCTCTTCGAGCTTCTGCCCTCTGGCCATCGGTTCCGCGCTTTAAGAGCCAGACCTTTTCGATTCAGAAACAGTTTCTTCCCTGACGCTGTCCTCAGTACATCACCAAACATGGAATTGATCTGTATAAACTGAAAACTCACAACCATTGCTTGATTTGTACCTTTGTGAAATAGGAGTACGAGTATGCTATGCTGTGTGTGTGTGCGTGTGTGTGTGTGTGGTGTGTTGTGTGTGTAGATTTGGATGTGAAGCCTAACATTCTTAATAATTTTCATTTTATTTAATGCTGTTAAATTGTTTTAATGCTGTATTTTGTTTTACCTGCAGGGTGTGTTTTACTCCATAACTTTAATAAGTCTTTATATGACTGATGAGTGATGTATGTTACTGTGGTTACCTATCCTTTAGTGCTGTATACATGTTATAGGCCAATGAAGTGTATGACACGATGAATGACTGTGCAAGAAAGGATGTATTTCACTGTCGCCATGCCACACCAAAATCCTTGTAACGTTTTTTACTTGGTAAATAAATATTCTTATCTTATCTTATCTTAGTGTCTGCGCTGTCATACAATTGATCTGGTTTGTGTTATTTTGTTTCTGTATAAACACATCATCAAACAATTGACATACATTTCCTCTTTTATTCAGATGAAACAAAATCAACAGGCGATCTAAATTTACAGGTCAAGTACTGTAACTTTGAACAATGAATAAATGCTAGAAGCAACAAGAACAATATGGAAATAATTTCAAATGTTTTTTTTTCCAGATACAGTTATATATTTGCAAATCTTTAAACTACATTTGTGTTCACACATGAAAACAAGAGCAAAAAAGTGTACTATTAATTGTCATATTTGACTAACATTGTTGACACTGTGAACTTGACTGTAAGTCATTCAATCACTGATACATTTCGACCACTCGTAGCTCTAAATACAACCTACCAGGTATAAAACAGACAGACATTACATTACATGACATGATTATTGCTTTAGGTCCAGCGGACTCTTCCGAGCCAAATCAGGACCAGACAACCCCTGATCCGCATAAAAGATCTGCTGAAACAACCCTAGTGGTAAAACTGAAGGCACTCCACCAGCCAGTCACTTTATAATAAATACATCCCACGCAGGGGACGTTGAGGCTATACACTAATTTATCGAACCCCTATTTACAAAAACAAAATAGAATACAATCATTACAAAATATCAACAAAACACATATATATAAAATGCCTACATTGATAAATAATAACATATCAAGCCCTAGTGACCAACTGGCAGAAAGCGTCCAATATTCCCAAGCTGATCCAACAGACCTCACACACAAATAAGGAGTCCTGTCCCGGAAGAGTTTTCAAGAAAAAAGGTAGGTGACTGGTCTAGCGAAGAAGAAGATAGTATAGCAGATTGATAGAACAGAGCAGGAATGAGAAAGAACAAATGAGAAAGACAGCGACAGTGGGAATTTAAAGCACTAAATTTCCAGAAAGTGGGGATACTATTTATACTGAAACTCCCGGCAACCCAACGGGAGTGACAGACGGACGGACAAGCATTTGTTTGGATTTCATTTTTGGACTGACTATTTCAGACTATATCGCGCAAATTTGCACAAATCGAGACACTTGAGTTTTGGGTTCATAGACTCACATTGTTATACATGTGAGTCAAAAATAGGTTTCGTGTAATTAGCCAGGTTACAGTACAAAGACATAGGTTCAGCGTAATCAACTAGGTTACAGTATTTGCACAGAGGGGATGCACCACAGACTTGTATCTGGACACACAAAAGACACGTCACAGGCATAGGCATTCGCAAGTCAAGGTACAAACGCCTGTGGGATGGACAGACCGATATTTCTTTGGATATCATTATTATTATTAGACTATTTAAGATTTATTTCGCACAGATTTGCAGAAATCTAACTAGAAGGACAAACCAAATATGACTCACATGTTCCTTTAAGAACTCACAATATCTAACATGAAAATGAGTGCCCAGAAAAACAAAATGATACGTGGCATTAAAATTCAAAGTAATACCGACTTTGATTTTTCTATCATGACTTTGAGATGGTAAAGGTAAAAAGCTAAAGGTGGTCCCATAGCCTTGTGGCCGTAGGGGAGCGTGATGTTGGAGATCACACTTATCTTGGGCCAGCGTAATGAGGGTGATGCCCATCTCTCTCCCTCGCTGCTTTACCTTCCCCACCCTTAAGAGAGTAGGTACTCAGTCACAGTTGAGTCAACTGGGGGCGTTGTTATTTGTCGCTTCACGTTTTGCGGTCACCCATCCAAGGGCTAACCGCACTGGAGGGTGCTTAACTTGCGACACAGTAGCGAGTGCTCCAACCACTGCGCTATCCGACACCCCGACTTTGAGATGACCGGCTCCAAATCAAATAAACTACAGCAAAAGTTGTATTATGCCCAAAACAACGGTGACCTTGGGATGACCTTGACCTTCATGTGACTTCATGCATGTCTGATCAAATAACCCAATATTGTTGCATACTATGGGTTAAATAAATAGCCATTCCACTGTACAATGACCTAATTTTGTATGTTTTTGCGAGGCCTAAAATTACCTTGACCTTCAAGATCAAAGCAAAAAGGGAACATGTATACCAGATTAATCTATCATCTCTAAATTTAACAAGTCAACAAATTATTAAATCTCATATGTGTAGAACACAGTTCACACATACGCAAAAAATTGTAACTCTAATTATAACAACTTATTATTACATTCTTGCCGCTAATTACTTTCATTCACAAAAATAAATATAATACTATACATTGCAAGTTGAGGTTTCAACCTCAAATCAAATACTAATCCAATTTCAATTCGTTACTCAAAAATATACAACGATCCACCATCTCCATTACCTCCCTAATCCATCCTTCATACTAATATCAAAATTATTCATTATTAATTCTTATTCCACAATAAGTAGAATATAATCATGGTTAAATATTCTTACGTTTCATAATACAATATTTCAATGATAAACCAATAAATATATACCTGCAGACGCAGCTGCCAGAAGTACAAACACAACCACTCCGTGGTACATACAAAAGAAGAATTGAAACATTTTTTTGAATACATGTAATTGGTGAACCGTCACATGACTAGCTCAACCAATCAGAAATTAGTAATCAATAAAAAAATATTATAATTTATATCTTCTCACAGGAAGATACTACAAACAGTCATCGGACCGAAATATTATAAAACCTGGTCCGTGACAATACCCCCTTCCTGCAAAAAGAAAACGCCCGAGTTTTCTGAATTTTATCAGAAAGAAAAAATTACTACAATCATGTCCACCTATACTGTACAAGAAGCAAACAGAGAAAACTGGTCATTAGCACTTATTTTAATCATAAACATTATTGTATTAAGCAATCACCCAAAGCATAATAGACATACAAGATATGTAGTTCCAGTCCAAGCATGTAACTGTGATACAGTGAAATCAAAAATCAAAAGGGTACCTACAGATCATTTTACAGTATTCCAATAAATTTCCAGTATTAAATACACAACAGCAGAAATGTACACAAAGCATGATCATTTATTACAGATTTTATGGAATACACTGATGGTAGTGTCTGGTTTTGGCTACAACTGTTTTGATGTATTCCTGAGCTAGTTTGCAAGATTCTAGGATCTTGTTTTTGACGAGTTTAAGCTGAATAGTTTCAGGGTAACGTGTTACCATATCAATGATGCTGAGTATGCATCTGTGACCTTCCTCAGACAGTGGAGAAATCGGTCCTACCAAATCGACCGTAACTCGTTTGAATGAATCTGAACTAGTCGGCATCTTTACCAAAGGAACTGGTGGAATTTGACCTTGATCTTGGATGAGTGTGGTAGCACCCGAAAAAGGGTCGGACACACCTAGTAAATTCCCTACTATCAAATCGGCCACTGGTTGATCAATGACACAACACAACACAGTGCCAGAGAAAAATGGAGTGTCAACAGACACTTTGGCCAACGGAAATTCCTCAATGTTTCCACCGAATGACCAACATTTACACTCTTTGCCAGTGTACTGGTCGTGCGAAACCAGTCTCTTGCGAACTCCACAGATAGTAGCACCTGTATCTCTGAGCACACTTGCTTTGAGGCCATTTACGGTACCTGACACTAGCTTGGGCTGACCACAGTTTTCATCACCAACTGAGCAAATGACCTCCGCGACTAAAGCTGACTGAGTGTTAACTGGAGGGTCCTGGTAGTTCTGCGAACCACTTTCAGTATCTTGAGTCTCTGGGTATCCATTGCCACTATCATAAGGACACCATGCAGCTATGTGACCTGCACCCCCACAACAATAGCAAACTATGCCCTGTCTATTCTGTCTTTTGTTGAGAGGAGGACTACCTGAAAAACGAGAACCAGGTCTAGAATAGGTATTTCCACGTCCACGAGGAACCTGATTGTTTTGAGCACCCTGTTGGGTATTCATGTTCTGATGTGCAAAACCCCTATTTGGAATAGGACCTGCGGGTTGGCAGTTTCCACGTGGAGAGCCACGAAATCCCGATCCCCTGAAATTATTCCATCTTTGACCAGTCCCACGAAATTGATTTTGAGTGGGCACATTCTGAGAAATCGACGCGGATGCAAAAATCGAGTCATCTGACTTCCGTGCCAGTTTCTTTTCCGGATGAGCCATGCGAAATGCTTCAGCACTGTCTATCAACGCCGCGAATTTCGTCAAATTTCTTTCTTTCAAAAACACGGCGAGATCTCTCGAAACAGAAGCAATAAACTGCTCACACAAAATCAGATTCCATAGTCCATCAAAAGTCTTTTCACAATCTGATAATTGAATCCATCTTTCCAACAAGTGAGAAAAACGCTTTGAAAATGTTACAAAACTTTCCCCCACTTCAGGCCTAACTGATCTGAATTTTTCTCTGAAACCATCTGCAGTGCACTGAAATTTCTTAAGAAGTTCTTGCTTAAGATCATCATATGAAACTGCACCGGCAGCAGACAAAGAATGGTAAACAGCTAAAGCCGGGCCTTGTAGCAATGCAGTTAAGTAAACAACCCATTTACTGCTATCATAATTGAGAGCTTTAGCATGAGCCTCAAATCGGTACAAAAAAGAATCAATGTCATCCCTATCTTCTTTGAAAACAGGTAGTTGGGGCAACTTCGGAAATGAAGGGTTATTGCTTTGAGTCCTAGGTGTAGTGGTATCGCTCTGCAGTTCAGCTTGTTTCAACTGAAGTTCAATTTCTTTTCCCTTTAGCTTAAGGCTTTCCCTATCAAGTTCCATCTGATAATCCATTTTCTTCTGTTCATGTGCCAATCTCCTTTCCTGTTCTTTAGCATCCTGCTCTAACTGAAATTTAACCTTTTCCCGTTCCATTTCCTGTTTAACCTTTTCCTGTTCTCTTTCTTTGGCCCTATCATGTCTCTGAAAACACTGCTCAATGTACTGCTGTAGCTTTTCGTCAGTAAAACCTAACTTCTGGGCTTGAGTCAAAAATGAATTAAACAAAGTATCATATTCCTCAACCGAAGACATGGTCAGCTGAATTCAACCGAGAATAGATTACTAAAAAGTAAGACAATGCGAGTGACAACTCAACAACTAACTTACTGTAATACAAGGTAAAAATTATTTTTCCCAAGTTTCACAAGGCCAGAATTATTACAAAAATCAAAAGCAAATTCAGATTTGACAAGAGAAAACAATTCAAAATCGAAGCAAGCGAAGTTTGTCAGATGAAAAGTATTTCGGAATCAATGCAAGTTTAAGTTAACACAAGGAAATTATTTCGAAATGAAAACAAGTTCAAGTCCAACAAACAGCATACCATAAAAGAAAAAAAAAACAAAAAAACCCAATGTTTAGATTATATTCAGTCTAAGTACAAGCAAGCATCAGAAAACCATATTAAATGCAACAATTAATAACTGTAACAACTACCCATATTTAAATCCAAATTATGACAGGTGAAAGTTTATAAGTAATTGCTTTGAAATGAAAACAAAACAAAACAAAACAAATAATAATAATAATGAAACACTATACTAAATAAACAAACAACGACAACAACATCACAACACACAAAGAGAGAACTAAAATTCTAAACTAATATCGGTACAATAGAATACAAGAAATCAAAAGAAAAAACAACTAAGTTCCACTTCGGCTAGAAACACCGGAAGTTCCGTTAAAATGCCAAAAATAAATCCTAAACACCTACAACAACTAAAATAGGGATGTGACAACTATAACTATACAAGACAGGATCCTAATAAGTATATAAAGAAAAACAAAACAGTACTGAATAGCTGAACTAGAATTAGCAATATATATATACAACAGGAAGAAAAATGAATCTAAGCCCTTTCTGATCCCAGAACTATACAAAGAATCAGACCCGTAAGGAAAGAATCGGAGACGGGGTATAATCTATACAAACACCAGCATCCTACCCAAAAAGAAATGAAAACAACAATTTAACAAGTCAGTTACACAGTACACACTTACTCCTAGCACACCAAAGTTAGTGTCCCAAAATTTATACAAAACCCTTCTACTGTTCAACTTATACTTATTCAATTAACTCCCACAATATAAACTCCCACTAAGATAATTAAATAATCTAACTCCCACTAACTAACTACGGGTTTCAGGGTCACCACTGTAACGAAAGGGGTTATTTCAAGAATTGCGTGTATGCGTGCGTGAATGATTTGCGTGTTCGCCCGTCTCACACTTCCTAACTCTCAAAACTTCTTTTGCTGTCACACCCCCTTCTATTACTAGAAAATAACAAGAATCAACAAAAGTTTACATAAGTACATATAACTCCATCAATAATATGAAAAACGTTTAAGTAGTTTTGTACTCACGTACTTGAAGCGATAATCCGTGAAAACACACTTTCACAAAACCACAAATAAGTCCCATTCAGATAATCCAAATAACACCAGTCACCATAAACACCAATATCGATCTGGTCACTGTCGACAGAGAGAGAGAGTTTCCCCAATAGTCTCATGGAGGTTAGAATTTCACTGTGTCTTTCTTTGTCTCTAATCTCTGTCTCTGTCTATACACTGTCTTCCTTTCCTTATCCTTGGCCTTTCTATCTATCTATCCCTGGGGTTTCTCCCCTGTCTATCGTTGCTGTCGCTGCTGCTGTTGTGGCCGCTGCCGCCGTTGCTGCTGCTACTGCTGGGGTAGCGGTTGCTGCTGCTGCTGCTGCTGATGATGATGATGTGGTAGCGGTTGCTACTGCTGCTGATGTGGTAGCGGTTACTACTAGTGTGGCAGTGGTTGCTGCTGATGATGATGCAGCAGTGGTTGCTACTGATGATGATGCAGTAGTGGTTGCTGCTGATGATGTAGCAGTGGTTGCTTCTCTCGTCTTCTTCTTCGTCTTCTTCTTTGGCTTCTTCTCTGGCCCCTTCTCGATACTTCCACCCTTCTTCTTCACGACTTCTTCTTCTTCCTCTCGTCTTCGTCTTCTTCTTCTTCTTCTTCTTCTCCTTCTCTTCTTCTTCTTCTTCTTCTTCTTCTCGTCTTCGTCTTCTTCTTCTTCTTCTTCTCCTTCTTTTCTTCTTCTTCTTCTTCTTCTTCTTCTTCTTCTTCTTCTTCTTCTTCTTCTTCTTCTTCTTCTTTCTTCTTCCTTCTTCTCCTTCTCTTCTGTCTTCCTTCTTCTCCCTTCTTCTTTCTCTTTCGCCTCGAGGCCCCTCAGCCGGAGACTTCTGAAAACATACAAGTTTTCCCCCACTAAATATCTTGATACATAGACTTTTCTGTATTACCACATATACCTTTTCTCTCTCTCTGTGACAGGACCAGACCAGCAATATAATAATTTAAATCTCATATGTGTAGAACACAGTTCACACATACGCAAAAAATTGTAACTCTAATTATAACAACTTATTATTACATTCTTGCCGCTAATTACTTTCATTCACAAAAATAAATATAATACTATACATTGCAAGTTGAGGTTTCAACCTCAAATCAAATACTAATCCAATTTCAATTCGTTACTCAAAAATATACAACGATCCACCATCTCCATTACCTCCCTAATCCATCCTTCATACTAATATCAAAATTATTCATTATTAATTCTTATTCCACAATAAGTAGAATATAATCATGGTTAAATATTCTTACGTTTCATAATACAATATTTCAATGATAAACCAATAAATATATACCTGCAGACGCAGCTGCCAGAAGTACAAACACAACCACTCCGTGGTACATACAAAAGAAGAATTGAAACATTTTTTTGAATACATGTAATTGGTGAACCGTCACATGACTAGCTCAACCAATCAGAAATTAGTAATCAATAAAAAAATATTATAATTTATATCTTCTCACAGGAAGATACTACAAACAGTCATCGGACCGAAATATTATAAAACCTGGTCCGTGACAATTATTTTGAGTGTCTACCTATTGTAGGCCTGTCAATATTGGTTTGTAATTACATACCCCAGGTATGCTACTACAATTGATAAAGTCAGAAATACAGTGATAATAATGATGGTGGTAATGCTCTAAAAAATAATACAAGACATGCTTACAAAAATATGCATAACACAGTAGCAGGGCTTCTGAAAGACTTTTTTTTCAACTAGCCCGCCGGGCTAGTTACTTAGAAAAGTTACTAGCCCGCAAGAATTTTGACTAGCCCTGCTGAAATGGCAAAGCATCAAATAAGCTGTAAAATGGAGTGCTAGGGATGTGCTTGCTAGGAAGCATAAATTAAAAAAACAAAAATCATACATTTGCAATCTATTACTATCTAAACACAATCATTTCCGTGTAAACAGCTGTCAAAATCGCCTGCTCAACTAATTTTGGAATAGAAGCCTAACATGTGTGTTACACTCTGTTTGATGTTGGTGTTTTCTATCAGTATCTGATTCAGCCCCGATGCTTGAATTCCTGATAGTTGTGTAACTCAGATTCGTTTATCCACGCAGCCCGTCCAAACAGCATACAAGTCACAAAGTCGACGTATGAAGTTTTCCACTTTTATTCAGCACACATCAACAACTGCATACAATTCTCAACTCAACTCAACAACTTTCACAGCAACTCTCAAATTTACTTTCCAAATCACTATCAACAACAACTCTGTCTCAACAGCAACTCGGCACACGATTAAATAACCTCTCTCTCTTCTGGAACAATTTGGTACATGGTAGAAATGACGTACTGCCACCAATCGAACTAAAGATCGTCATCACTGACTTACGTCATACCTATTTCCTCTATTTCCGGGAACATTCACGACCTTCGATATCCATCGTGAAATTTCTATCGACAGATCACGAAAATTCTCCAATAATATCGATCAACGAAAATTATCAACGTTATACAAAACCACTCCTAACAACAATGCAAACTCAAATCAAAGGTAAATAAACTCCATTATTGAATACTTTGCAAATCGAAACGATTAGATCTATCGTACACGCTTCCGACATACTTTCGTACGCGTTTCAACGTAACATAACCCCCCACTCAAGAAGAAATTTACCCAATTTCTTTCAACAACGTTGAAACGTAGTGCACAAACAAAGTTCAGAATTAAAACTTATTTCAGTCTGTCTGAACACTATCAACGTTCTCAGTTCATTCACACAGAGTCAATGGTTTTCATCTTCAAATCTGCCTGGATATTGTCAATGTTCACAGTTCATTCACACAGAGTCAAAGTTTCTCATCTGCAAGTCTTTCTGGATACTGTCAATGTTCACAGATCATTTACACAGAGTCAATGTTTCTCATTTTCAAGTCTGTCATTACCAATATTCTTAGTTCGTCCACACAGTCAATGTTCTTTCGTTCGCAAGGAGACGACGCCCTTGTCAGTTGCGGTCGTCATCGGCCCAGGGTCAAAGACGATGATCACGTGGGCTTCCCTGGAATCAGTGCATCCTCCGTTGTCTCCTTCTTCCATCGGATGTCCGACGCAGTCGACGTTGTCAGCTCCCAGGATGCATTTGCTGGGTCTCACGGTCAGGTTGGCTTCTGCGGGACGGTGGAACGGCTCCCTCAAGGTCTGCAGATGCTCCTTCCAGGTCTGGGTGTGGACTTCATGTTCGACCAAAGTCGTAGAGCCTGGGACATCATTGAAGTTATGGGGAAACTCGCCCATAAGGTCCTTCCGTCAAGCTCGGTCCTAGCTTAACGTCATCGATGCCTTCTTTGCTGTGGAAGTCTCCAAGTTCCAACAGTTCTTCGCTGTCAAAGCTGTCGTCGGTCACAGCTGCTGTGGCTGCGTGCACAGTCTCTGATGGCCTTTCCACGTACAGCTTAAGGAGGTTGGCGTGGTATATCTTGGAATGCTGGCCGACCTTCACCTTGTAGTCGTTGATTCCCACCACGGTCTCCACTTCGTACGGGCCTTTCCACTGCATCAGCAACTTATTATGATCGGTAGGTAGCAGCACCAGCACTTTGTTGCCAGGTTTGAACTTCCTGTTCACAGCCCTACGATCGTAGTAGTGCTTTCCACAGTCCTGGGACTTCTTCAGGTTTTCTCTGGCTATCTCGAGAGTCTGCTCCAGCTTCTCCCGTAGCTCAAACACGTACTGGTAGCTGTTCTTCACCTCTGGGGTGTCTACTTCTTTCGTCCACAGTTCTTTTAGGATGTGCATCGGCCCTCGGATGGTTCTTCCGTACAGCAGCTCGAACGGAGAAAAGCCGGTGGACTCCTGCGGTACTTCTCTGTAGGCGAAAAGTAAGGCGTTGATATAGCGATGCCATTGTCTGGGCTGCTCGCTGCACAGTTTCTTCAGGGTGGACTTCAGCGTAGCATTGAACTTCTCGACAAGCCCGTTGCACATCGGATGGTAGGGTGTCGTAGTCAAATGCCGGATGCTCAGCAGTCTGTTGACCTCCTTCATGCAGTCAGAGACGAACTGCGTCCCGAGGTCTGTCAGGATCTCTTCAGGCACTCCAAGTCTACTGAACATGTCCACTAGCGCCTCTGCAACAGTTTCAGTGTCAATCTTCTTCAGAGGCACTGCTTCTGGGTACCGAGTCGCATAGTCCACTAAAGTCAGTACCCATCGATGACCTTCTTCACTCGGAGGTCTTATTTCGCCGATTAAGTCTAAGGCCACCCTCTTGAAAGGTCGGTCGATCAAAGGCATCCTCTGGATAGGCACTTTCGGGACCCTTCCTCGAGGTATGGTCTTCTGGCAAATGTCACACGATCGGCAGAAACGGCTGACGTCCGCATGAAGTCCTGGCCAGTAGAATACCGCCTGGATTCTATCCGACGTCTTCTTGATACCCAGGTGACCTCCCATGATTGAGTCATGCGCTACTTCCATCACCTGGCGCCTTAGGGGTAACGGTACCAATACTTGACGTAGTGGTTTCCCTCCGTTGACCCTCGGGTGCTGGAAGATTTGATACAGGATCTTGGCCTTCACCTCAAAATAGACCGTGCCACTGCCCTTGGTCACGTGGTCTTGGCGGTTCCTGTACTTGTTTAAAGTGCTATCAGCTTCCTGGAGCTGGATCAGCTTATCTCTGTCCACGATGGCAGCTTTGGAGTTGTCGGCGACCTTCAGTGGCGTAGACGTCTTGTCTCTCTTGGCCTGGGCCCTGGTAGTAACAGCACCGACGATCTCTGGTCGGCCGGGCTGAGCCGGAGTAACCACATTGTCCCGTAGCAGCTCTGTAAGGTCTCCATCGGGAAACGGCAATGGATCCTCCTCCACAACTTCGACGTGTTGAGTTGAGGCAGGACTCCACTCTGGATCGGGGTCGTCGGGTCGTCTCGCGCCGTCGATATTCCCGATCATCAAATCATACAGCGGCTTCTTCAGGCAAACCGCTTCGACTTCGCCTACGTAGAAAGGGGTGTTGACATGAATCTTCGCAACTGGCGCTCTCACACATTTGCTGTCGGCCATAAGTGTCCATTTTGAATCGCCAGTGAACTGTTCTTTAGCGATTAGGTCTTCTCTGACTATGACCCCACTGCAGCCAGAGTCTCTTAAAACAGTCACTTCATGATTTCCGACGCGTCCCTTGGAAACAGGCATGTTCTGGACGGTCACAGCTGCGCTGGCGACGACGGGGATGGATTTTCCGTTGGCAAGGAGAAGTTGGCCATCGGTCATGCACTCTTGCACGTCGGCAGGGGTAGCTGTGCGCTTGGTCTCACTCGGAAGAATGACGCTCCCGCCGCACACTTGATGGTCAGATCTACTGTTTTGCCGTTGATTGGAGAAACGTCTCTGTCGGTTGCCCGCCGCTGCATTGTCCGTACTGCCCCGCTGTCCGCTACTTTTGTTTTGAGGACAGTTAGCTGCTCTGTGGTCTGTAGCGTTGCAGGTGAAACAGCCTCTTGAATGCCCTTCCCTGGGAAGAGGCGTGGAGTCCGTCTGTTTCTGGTTTGTCTGGCTCCCCTGGATCTGGCTCACATGGTTTCCAGTCTTCTGAAAATGTTTCGTCGCGCTGGGTGGCCCCAGGGTTTTCCCATGAGCGATGAGATATCTTTCAGCAGCCTCAGTCACATCTTTAAGCGTCTGCAGCTTTTGTTCTTCTAAGTGGGTCGCTAGGTCCTTGTGACAGGCATTGAGAAATTGTTCTTTCACAATCAGGTCATGGAGACTGTCGTAAGACTTCATTTCGCCTGATAACTCCACCCACTTGTGTAGATATGACGACAGGCGCTCCACAAACTGCTTTGGCGTCTCGTCTGACTTAGGCCGGCATTCACGGAAGCGTTTACGGTAGCCCTTCTCTGTAAAGTTGTAGCGCTGTAATAGGGCCTCTTTCAAGACGTCGTAGTTTTTGGCGTCATCATTCGACAGTCTGGTGTAAACTTCGAGCGCTTGCCCTGTCAGAAGTGCACTCAGTCGAATCGCCCAGTCTCGAGGTTGCCAATTGGAGCTTTCGGCGAACCTTTCGAATCTCGCCAGATAGCTGTCGATCTGGTCCTTCCCGTCGACGAAAGCTGGCAATTTTGGAGCCGTATGGAGGTCGTTGGTGACTTGTGGCGCATGCTGATTGTTCTGGATACGCGCCAACTCTAGCTGGTACTGACGCTCAGCCTCTCTTTCCTCTCTGTCTTCTCGGCGACGTTGTTCTTCTATTTCTAGACGTTTCTGTTCTAATTCTCTTTCTTCACGGCGACGCTGCTCTTCTAATTCTCGTTATTCACGGCGACGCTGCTCTTCTAATTCTCGTTCTTCACGGCGACGCTGCTCTTCTAATTCTCGTTCTTCACGGCGTCGCTGTTCTTCTCTTTCTTCACGCAATATTCTCTCCTGGCATTTGACGTACTCCGTCAGCTGTTTGCCTTTTAGATTTAGTTCAACCCCTTTCTGCCAGAAGTCAGCCATCTTGATGCTTCTGGAAAGTTCTTTTCTGGAAAGTTCTTTTCTGGAGAGTTCTTTTTCTAGAAAGTTCTTGACTGTAGAGTTCATTTTCTGGAAAGTTCTTGACTGTGCTGTACCTTTCTAGACTGTTCTAGAACAGTGTCACGAAGAGAGGGGTTGGGGGATGGGGGTAAGCTCTTAATCTCTAGCGCGTTATTACCTCCTTTGAATAGGTTAATGGTGCGATGACATTCAAGAGATTAATGCTGGGCCAACTTAATAAACAGACAGGGAAAAGACGAGATGAAGAGTAAAACTACACTAGTTAAGAAATTCACATTCAAAGGCCAGTCAGGGTAATTGCGGTTTCTATAACTAGTTACTTTATTAATTTGAAATGGAGAGTCTGGGTCAAATACTTCTAACGTGAGTCATTGGCATAGCGTCTTTTAGTAAGGAGTAGTCTGGTGATATTCTGGGTAGTCAATATTGGGGATACTAGAGCGAATGTAGACTGATCTCATCACAGGGCGAGAGTGTATCTGTGTGGTTTCAGAGTCTCTCTGATAATCTGGCGAGGGGGGATTCTCGTAGGCTTAGGCACTTAGCTCTGTACTGTAGTGCGGCGATTTGTCCAGGATACTCTGGTTGGCTTGTTAGCGTGGGTAGCAGCGTGGGTGCTAAGATGCAGGTCAGTGGTCACGCGATGATGACGCATGGATCATGAGTGCTTGTCTTGTAATATGGTACAGGCATAGAAATCGGCTTTCGTGGCTAGCCGTCTGGAAAATGGCGAAGTCCCAAGTCTCGCTTCTCATTGACCTCCTGGGTTGACAGGGGCCTGCGGCGGGTCAGTGACTGGGAGATGTTCCAAGGCCGGGGTGATACGCCCGGTACAGGAACCCGTCTGCAATGTGTACAGACGCTGTATCAGCGGGGGATAGGGATAGTGTGGATTCAGGGCCTGTGACATGATAGCCCTTCTCAGAATTCAAATTGGTGTGACCGGTCAGGGGTTGAGCCAGTGCACATACCAACAGTCAAACAATGCAACTAGCTTTACTGGGCCAAGGTGGAGTTTATTGGCAGCCGCTAGTATAAGATACATTCGGCGCATAGGATGGGGTTGGCAACGGGGCAAATATTTATACATTGGGAAGCATGGTGGAAAGCAAATGGAGGATACAGGGCAAATGGGTTGTAGGTCTGGGCTGTACTGAGGACTTTAATCTATGCGGGGGGGGGGGGGGGGGGGCAGCATGGCATGGGGTATTTACACATGGGGCAAACGGAGCATACAAGCATAAATCCAAACATGTCATGGGTCATATACAAGGTAGAAAATATGTGCAAGGGATAAATACAAGTCATAGCAACACATCAAGGCAAAATTATAAACATGAACATACATATTGACAGGACGCATGAACATGATGGGCGAACGACGGGTGATGGGTCTGCTATATGACAAAGAGTAAGTTCCCTCTCTTACCTTGACTTAAGACGGGTGGAAGCACAAGGGTACTATCGAAACTCAGAGGTCACTCGGTGATGGAGACGTGTTTTCGGACAGGCTGTGACTTCGAGGCAGGGATGCTGGGGTCTGACACTATGTCATGCTTTGTGCCAGGCTTTAAGGAGATGTCCCGGGGGGCGGGGCTTAAGCGACTGGGCGAGCGGGCCTGCTAGAGATGGCTGATTAAGGGGAATGATGGCTGGCTGAGCGAGTGAGTGATGACTGTGTAGCAGCTTAGCTCAGAGGGTGATTGCCCGCCTTGTCACAGAGGCCCCCCCAAGGAAAAAGGCGAGGTCGTAGGCCTCGACTGAGACGCGGCCAATCAGCTCTGAGGTCGGCTGCCGGGTGAGACGATGGTTTGCGATGATCCGGGTGATGCGGGGCGATGCAGGGTTCCGGGTAGTCGATGGCGGATGCCCAAGGCTGGGGTCCGCGGAGCTGCCGGGTTCCGGCTACGGTTAGTGGGCGGCGGCGGGAACGAAGGCTGGGGCGTCGGCCCTCAGGGGCGACTCGCTGGAGTCGGTTGCGGGGTGACGGCTGAGGAAGTCTGCGCCGTGGTTGTCTTTCCCTGGGATGTGCTCCAGCTGGAAAGAGTATGCTTGGAGCAGCAGAGCCCACCTCATCAGCCGGGCGTTGAGCGATTTGGATGTCGCCAAGAAGGAAAGCGGCTGATGATCCACTTGGACGGTAAAGTGCGAGCCGTAGAGATACAGTTGGAACTTCTGGACTGCCCAGACGAGGGCGAGACACTCCTTCTCCGACGTGGCGTAATTCTGTTCGGCCAGCTTAAGTTTCCGGCTGGCGTACGCGACGGGGAAGAGCGTCGGGTCGTCCGCGGAGTCCCGTTGGAGTAGAACGGCTCCGAGGCCTACGTCGCTGGCGTCTGTGCGCAGGACGAAGGGCTGTCCGTGGTTGGGGAGTCGCAGGACTGGCTGGGACGTCAGCTTGTCCTTGAGCTCCTGGAAGGCAGCTTCACATTGCGGGGTCCAGAGGACTCGGTCAGGTGCGGTCTTCCGGGTTAGGCTGGATAGTGGCGCGGCGATCCCGTTGTATCCGGGTACAAACTTCTGATAGAAGCCACTCAGTCCCAGGAAGGACTGAACATCTTTCTTGGTCTTGGGGCGTGGCGCGTCTCGAAGGCGCTGGACGGTCTTTTCTAGAGGCCGGAGCTGTCCATGGCTGATGGTGTGGCCAAGGAATTCCAGCTCTTGATAGCCGAACTGGCATTTGGTCGGCCGGGCAGTGAGGCCAGCTTCTCTGAGGCGGCGTAAGAGTTGGCGCACCACTCGCAGGTGCTCCTCCCATGTCTCCGTTGCGACGAGTATGTCGTCCATAAAAGAGTGTATGAACGGACAGTGGAGGGGGTCCAACAGCTTCCGCATCATCGTGCTGAAAATACTTGGGGCATTGTGCAGACCAAACGGCAGGACGTTAAACTCATAGTGGCCGTCCATCGTGCTGAAGGCCAGGTACTGGCGGGATGAAGGGTGCACGGGAATCTGGTAAAAGCCTTTGCTCAGATCCACTCGGGAGAAGTATCGGGCGGATTGTAGCTTTGCAAACAAGTCTGTTGGGTCGGATAGGGGTCCGGGCACGAACTGGGTTACAAGATTCAACTGCCGGAAGTCGATACAGAGGCGATGTTCTCCGCTGGGCTTCCGTGATAGAACTATTCCTGCGCTGTAGGGGGAACGGGAGGGAGCGATGACTCCGGCTTGTAGCAGAGCCTCTACTTCCGTTCTTACTACTTGCTGCTGGGAAAGTGGGACGGGGTACGGTTTCTGGCGGACGGGAGTGGGGTCCGTCAGGGTTAGTCGAACTTCTTCCAGGTCCGTCCCCCCAGGAATGTCGGTGAGGACTTCCCTGTATTCTGCTACGATGGCGCGTAGTTGGCGTTGCTGGCCGGCGGGGAGTGAGGGGTCCAGAGAGACGTCCCGGAAGGATTCCTTCCCTTTTAGCGGAAACTCGGCGACGCCGGTCTCTGTGCCATCCACTTCGACGGCCAGCGCGACCGTGAGTAGCGAGTGGGAGTCTGGGGCGGGTGCAGGTTGCTCCAGGTACCGCTTGAGCAGATTGATGTGGTGGGTCCTGGGCTTTCCGCCTACCTCGATGCGATAAGTGGTACGGGAGAGCTTCTCAAGCACCGGGTAGGGTCCCTGCCAAGCTATGTCTAGCTTGTTGGTGCCGCTGGGGAGGAGCAGTAGGACTTGGTCTCCTACCTGTAGTTCTCGGTCCCGGGCGCGGCGGTTGTGATAGCGGGCTTGCCTTTCTCTCGCCTTCTTCAGGTTGGCGGAGGCGGCTTTCCAGGTGGCCTTGAGGGTTTCTTGGAGCTTCGTGACGTATTTTGTGGCGTCGACCGGTGCCTCGTCCAGTTTGGCGTCGGTCCAGCTACGTCGCAAGGCGGCTAGAGGTCCGGAAAGGGGTCTTCCAAAAAGCAGCGTGGAAGGCGTGTATCCGGTGGAGGTGTGCGGGGTCTCTCGATACGCGAAGAGCGCTGACGCGACGTATGTGTCCCACGCTTCCGGCTGTTCGTCGGCGATCTTGCGGATAATCGAGATGAGAGTCCCGTTTAGGCGCTCGACCTGTCCGTTGCTAGCGGGGTGGTAGGGTGGAGTCCGGATATGGCGAATGCGAAGTAGTTGGAAAACTTCTTGCATAAGTTTCCCGGTGAACTGGGACCCGTTGTCGGTCAAGATGTTGTCCGGGAATCCGACTCGAGTGAATATGGTGACGAGCGCGTCGGCGACTCGGGCGGCGTCGATCTTCGGTAGGGGAACGGCTTCACACCACATCGAGCAAGCGTCGACAAGGGTTAGTAGGTACTGGTTCCGCTTCTTGGTCCGCGGGAGGGGTCCTACGATGTCGACAGCCACTCGCTGGAAGGGCGTTCCGACGACGACTGTGGGGCTGATAGTGACCGGTACGGTGTGATGGCGGGGCGAGTATCGTTGGCACTGGCGACAGGACTTGACGTAGCGCTTCACGTCTTCGGTCATCCCGGGCCAGTGGTACTGAGCGCTGATGCGTAGAGTGGTCGCTCCTATGCCCATATGTCCGCTCAGGGGCATGCTATGGCCAAGTTCCAGGACTTGGGGGCGAAGTGTCGCAGGCACGACGAGTTGAGAATGGTCGTCCTTCTGACGGAAGAGGAGTCCGTCTTCGACGAAAAAGTCCCCGGACTTGGGTGGAGTGCGTGCGGCGGGAAGTTTTCCGTAGCACTTGCGGAGGGTGACGTCGTTTTCTTGGGCCTTCCGGATCTGTTCCGGCATCTGGTTGGGTATCGGGGGTGGTGTCGCGGCTGTTTTCGCCTGGGCGCGCGTCTGGACGGCGGCCATCGACTCCACAGGCTGGGGCGGCATCCCCAAGAACACGTATCGGCATCCTAAAATCAGGTCGTACAGGGGCTGGTCCATCACGGCAGCTTGGATGGTCCCCGTTACGTATCGGCTGGTGACTTGGATCCGGGCTATAGGGAGCGTGGTGCTGGGTTGGGACGCGTCGGCCAACTTCAGGGTGATAGTCTCGCCGGTCAGGTCTTGGTCCCTGATGAGCGAGCGGCGGACGACGGCGTCGAAGGTGAGTCCAGTGTCGTATAGACAGTGGGCTGGGCGATTGTTGACAGTCACTTGCTCGGTGACGGCCGGTCGATCGGCGGGAGTGACGACGGGGGTTACCGGTTTCCCGTCGGGGGTAACTTGGCGTAGGGCTAGTACGGTACCTTGTTTGCGACGCTGGTCGCTGATGCGTCGAAAACATTTCTCCCGGGTATGTCCTCGGCGCTGGCAGTAGCCGCAGTAGAGCTCTGTGCTCCGCTTCCCTGGCTCTGCTCCGGGGTTCGGGCGTCCTTTGGGCGGTTGGGGACGGTGGTTCGCTGGCGGGATTGGCCGGCGAGGCTGGTGGCGGGTATCTGGCGACGAGGGTGCGGGGGGATCACGGCGAGGCTGTCTGTCGTCGGGATGGGCGGTGAGGTATCGGTCCGCGACGATGATCAGATCTTCAAGGCGAGCGGCGCCCTGTTCGGCGGCGAAAGTCCGAAGTTCCGCTGGCATTGTCCCTCGGAGTTGCTCGGCTAGCATCAACTCTAGCAGTCCGTCGTATGTCTTGGGTTCGTCAGTTTGCTCAATCCATTTGTCCCGTAGCGTAGCTAGACGGTCGGCAAACTGCGTGAACTTCTCCCCTCTCTCTCTCCGGGAGTTCCGGAAATTCTTGCGGTAGTGCTCACCTGAGAGCTCAAAACCATGCAGCAGGGCTCTCTTGAGGGCGGGATAGTCTCCCTCCTCGGAAGTCGGTGTCTTGGCCAGAATCTCATAGGCCTTCCCCTTAAGGCCATGACTGAGCTTGCGATACCAGTGCTGGGGGTCAAGACCGTTTTCTCTCGCGACTCGTTCGAATCGGCCGAGATAGACTTCAATCGATTCGTCTCGTTCGACGAATGGGTCCAGGGGAAAGTTCATCCCCGGAATCGGCGGGGGGGGGGGTGCGGGTATTCCGGTGCTGGTGGCGAAGCTGGGGGCGATGAGCGAGTAGTCTTCGCTAGCGGGCGATGCGATACCCAAATCGCGGCGGTCGCGCTCAAGCTGGAGGAGTGCTTGGCGCCGTTCGAGCTCCTTATCCTTCCTTTTCTCTTCAAGTGCCGCGACCCTCTCGTCCTCCTCCTTCCTCCTTGCGGCGGCCCTCTCCTCCTCTGCTATCCTCTCTTTAGCCTCCTCTCTCCTCCGCTCGGCGGCTCTCTCCTCCTCTGCGATCTTCTCCGCTCGGCGGCTCTTTCCTCCGCGGCGATGCGCTCTTTCTCTTCCTCCTTTTTCCGGGCGGCGGCCCGTTCCTCCGCGGCGATGCGCTCTTTCTCCTCCTCTTTCTTCAGTGCCGCTGCTCTTTCTTCCTCCTGCCTCTTCGCCTCTCGCTCTTTAGCCCTCTCCTCCCTCTTCAACTTTTCCTCTGCCACGTCAGCATCTACGTTAGCCAGGACGTAGTCTTTGAGTTCGGTGCCGGCGAGCCCTAAGCTCTCGCCAATACTCTTGTACTTGAGCGCAAGCTCTCCCCGGTCGGCCATGGTAAGGGAGGTAACTTACCCTGAAAAAGGTCCTAACCGGAATGAGGGGCGCACACAAGGGGGTACACTGACTGAAAACAAAGGGGGTGGGCTGGATGAGCTACAATGAACCTGCAAAGGGGCGAATACAACACAACCACAAAGACAAAATGCGATCAATCAAAAATACAAAAATGAATGCAAGAAAAAGCCTGTTGAGAAATCACCACTCGGGAAAACCAGTAAGGGACCTATGGGGCTATGCTATCTACTACCAGGCTTAGAGGGCTGGGTCCTATCTATACTGGGCTGGGGTGGAAATTACGCTAAGTCCTAAGTCTAGTCAAGTTGGGATGGGAACCTAAGTCTTTTGTCTCGTTGGGTTGGAGGGGGAAAACCTAAGTCTTTAGTCTCGTCGGGGTCGCCAAAGTTAATGTCACGAAGAGAGGGGTTGGGGGATGGGGGTAAGCTCTTAATCTCTAGCGCGTTATTACCTCCTTTGAATAGGTTAATGGTGCGATGACATTCAAGAGATTAATGCTGGGCCAACTTAATAAACAGACAGGGAAAAGACGAGATGAAGAGTAAAACTACACTAGTTAAGAAATTCACATTCAAAGGCCAGTCAGGGTAATTGCGTTTTCTATAACTAGTTACTTTATTAATTTGAAATGGAGAGTCTGGGTCAAATACTTCTAACGTGAGTCATTGGCATAGCGTCTTTTAGTAAGGAGTAGTCTGGTGATATTCTGGGTAGTCAATATTGGGGATACTAGAGCGAATGTAGACTGATCTCATCACAGGGCGAGAGTGTATCTGTGTGGTTTCAGAGTCTCTCTGATAATCTGGCGAGGGGGGATTCTCGTAGGCTTAGGCACTTAGCTCTGTACTGTAGTGCGGCGATTTGTCCAGGATACTCTGGTTGGCTTGTTAGCGTGGGTAGCAGCGTGGGTGCTAAGATGCAGGTCAGTGGTCACGCGATGATGACGCATGGATCATGAGTGCTTGTCTTGTGATATGGTACAGGCATAGAAATCGGCTTTCGTGGCTAGCCGTCTGGAAAATGGCGAAGTCCCAAGTCTCGCTTCTCATTGACCTCCTGGGTTGACAGGGGCCTGCGGCGGGTCAGTGACTGGGAGATGTTCCAAGGCCGGGGTGATACGCCCGGTACAGGAACCCGTCTGCAATGTGTACAGACGCTGTATCAGCGGGGGATAGGGATAGTGTGGATTCAGGGCCTGTGACATGATAGCCCTTCTCAGAATTCAAATTGGTGTGACCGGTCAGGGGTTGAGCCAGTGCACATACCAACAGTCAAACAATGCAACTAGCTTTACTGGGCCAAGGTGGAGTTTATTGGCAGCCGCTAGTATAAGATACATTCGGCGCATAGGATGGGGTTGGCAACAGGGCAAATATTTATACATTGGGAAGCATGGTGGAAAGCAAATGGAGGATACAGGGCAAATGGGTTGTAGGTCTGGGCTGTACTGAGGACTTTAATCTATGCGGGGGGGGGGGGGGGCAGCATGGCATGGGGTATTTACACATGGGGCAAACGGAGCATACAAGCATAAATCCAAACATGTCATGGGTCATATACAAGGTAGAAAATATGTGCAAGGGATAAATACAAGTCATAGCAACACATCAAGGCAAAATTATAAACATGAACATACATATTGACAGGACGCATGAACATGATGGGCGAACGACGGGTGATGGGTCTGCTATATGACAAAGAGTAAGTTCCCTCTCTTACCTTGACTTAAGACGGGTGGAAGCACAAGGGTACTGTCGAAACTCAGAGGTCACTCGGTGATGGAGACGTGTTTTCGGACAGGCTGTGACTTCGAGGCAGGGATGCTGGGGTCTGACACTATGTCATGCTTTGTGCCAGGCTTTAAGGAGATGTCCCGGGGGGCGGGGCTTAAGCGACTGGGCGAGCGGGCCTGCTAGAGATGGCTGATTAAGGGGAATGATGGCTGGCTGAGCGAGTGAGTGATGACTGTGTAGCAGCTTAGCTCAGAGGGTGATTGCCCGCCTTGTCACAAACAGCACGCTTTCTGCAGTAGCGCTGATGCTTGTCACTAGTCGCCTTCGTTGACGCAGGCCCCGCTGTCCTCGTCGTATGCGACGCTGCACCACGCTGGTGTTGATGTATACGCTCCTGTGCTGAAGTAGACGCGACGTCCGCTCGCCGCTCTCTGTAACACTGGCGATGTAGCTCCGAGACTGTCCCTCGACGTAGTCTTGCGGCAGCCACGTAGTCCCGCTCTGTTGTTCGCTCACGAAGCAACTCTTCGGCGACTACACGCCCTTGCAGTCAACCCGAACCTATCGGTGATGTAGTCCCAGTATGTTGGCCCTTCTCGACGCAACTCGTTGGCGGCTACCTTCGATGACTGCCTCTCGTAACGTTGACTCGCTTGTTGTAGCAGTTGAACCCTTGGCTATGGCGTGAATCCCGGCTTGGCCCCCAAAATGTTACACTCTGTTTGATGTTGGTGTTTTCTATCAGTATCTGATTCAGCCCCGATGCTTGAATTCCTGATAGTTGTGTAACTCAGATTCGTTTATCCACGCAGCCCGTCCAAACAGCATACAAGTCACAAAGTCGACGTATGAAGTTTTCCACTTTTATTCAGCACACATCAACAACTGCATACAATTCTCAACTCAACTCAACAACTTTCACAGCAACTCTCAAATTTACTTTCCAAATCACTATCAACAACAACTCTGTCTCAACAGCAACTCGGCACACGATTAAATAACCTCTCTCTCTTCTGGAACAATTTGGTACATGGTAGAAATGACGTACTGCCACCAATCGAACTAAAGATCGTCATCACTGACTTACGTCATACCTATTTCCTCTACTTCCGGGAACATTCACGACCTTCGATATCCATCGGGAAATTTCTATCGACAGATCACGAAAATTCTCCAATAATATCGATCAACGAAAATTATCAACGTTATACAAAACCACTCCTAACAACAATGCAAACTCAAATCAAAGGTAAATAAACTCCATTATTGAATACTTTGCAAATCGAAACGATTAGATCTATCGTACACGCTTCCGACATACTTTCGTACGCGTTTCAACGTAACAATGTGAAGAGAGAGGGAGAGAGAGAGTTTATGACTTAATGGCAAATCCAAGGAAAATCAGTGAATGGACGAGCATGTTTTGCTAAAGCATGGGCATTTCTGAACAGAATTATCAGCTTGTCCATTTGTGCCTTGTCCAACGATGTCAGGCACTTTCCTGCCTCTGTATCTTCAACCTTCTTTTTGCTGTTAGCATCGCATGTTACACTCCACTTGTGTCCTTCTGAACTTTCATGGGACTTGATGCTCTCAAGTTTAAAATTGGTCGATTCTTCTACAAATAGTTTTTTTTTTCCTTCTTTCGGTTTCTGGTACTGTCTACACGGCGTACAAAACATTTTGGAGCCATCGTAGTGGAGCCACGTTCGCTTTTTGCCTTCGTGATCAAAGTACCATTCATCTTTAAATTCGCGCTTTCTTTCATTTTTATCATAGCATCTATCCTTTTCGATTTTTTTCTGATGCGATTGTTTTGCTTTTTTAGCCGGTGTATCAGATTCGGCAGAAGTTGAACCAATTCTTTTTACAAATCGACCCATACTACCATAGCTAAACCGAAAGCGCTAACAAACTAAGCTGAGCGATCATGTAAAGCCTTCTCATATCATTGGTTCATATCAATCAATATTACGCGCTATGAGCCAATCATACAGAGTATTTTTTGGCTTGCAACTAATTCAGGAAATGAGGCACAGTAAGGGATATTTTTCTCCTCTCTTCCCGATGCGCTTATTATCGAATGATATGAAATGAATCATCACCCATACGGTCCCTCTTCAGTGATCGTTCTTGGCGAAACGCACACGTGTAGAGCTGCGCAGTTTAAACGGTTCGTAATCAAGCCGATGTTTTTATTTTCATCGGGGATTGACAAACTGAAGAGAGAAAATCAACTAGCCCGCCAGGCTAGTAGACTTTGAACTTTAACTAGCCTGTGGTAATTTTAACTAGCCATTGGCGAGCGGGCTAGTGCATTTCAGAAGCCCTGCAGTAGCATGCTTATCTCATTGACTCCAATCTATACATCCAATGAATAACACACGGGTAAAACTCACACTTGTGACGATCTTCTAATGTATACGTGATTGCTTTGCCTCTGAATGTTCTAAAACTTTGTTTGATTAAAAGAAATGTTCAACAGATTTATATCTAAGTCTTCAAACTTTATGGCTTCAATATTTGGGTCCCAAATATACTCAGATCACTCAGCATTAGAACCTACCACGTCAATCAAAAAATCGACCAACATTTTACAATTAAAGTCGGTAGATAAGAGCACCACACTCATAAATATCACTCTTATTATCAACATTTAAGTCCTGAAGTACTGAGCATGATATATCGCTAATTCGTCTAATAAATCTGAAAAACCATCAACACTATCACTGTCAAAGTCCGTCATTACGATCGCGAAAATGTGCGACAAATATCCATTCATAAATCGAAAGAAATAGATCTAGAACGCTGATGCAAATCAAACATGTTCGCAGGACACCTTACCTCTTTCTGGCTCCAAAGTGACAGAAACCGACTGCAGATTCATCATACATTGTAGGCTGTAGACTCACGACTGTAGATTTGCATAGCTGCCATCAAGTATAGATGCATGCAGAGCATTTCTGAAAGAAAAATAATAGAAATGTGTGCTATAACACAGCAAAATCTGTGGAAAGCAAAAGTATTTTTTTTCTTCATCATTCTTGCTCTTTCAAAACTGTTTGCTGACTGCCTGTAAACTTCATATAGTACCTTGTAAACTGAAAGAATGAAGTCAAAAAAAAGAAAAACAACAACAGAAATAAATATATATTTTACTAAAGATATGTAAGGGTGAATAAAAGGTGCATGACGCTCGCCAATGGCGAAATAGGTCACATTTGGTGATCCCGTTTTGTGTTGTGTGGTGGCTTACAGATACAAAGGTATCATGAAAATGTCCATGGTAAGAAATTACTCAATCTAGATCTACCTATATCTACAAATGAATCAACCAACTGATTATGGCTGCTCAACCCAAGAAGAAGAAGCAAATTACATTTTCAACACATACCTGCAGTATGGGATGGGTTCCGGCAATGAAAAATCTTGAAAAGACGCTCGGTTGCGCATGCGCATCGCCTGATAATTTCAGAGCCAATCAAAAAAGCGGCATTGTTAGAGAGAGAGGCAGGGTCAAAACTGAAAAGTACACACACGGCTCCAAGCAAAAATCCGTGTGTGTGTGTGTAGGTGGTGCCACTCCAACGGTTTTGTGAGGTGGTTGAGATAAATGTATAGGCGATATACTTGGTAGCTCAGCACGCGGTTTTTGAGGTCGGCACTGTGAGGTCACGGGAAAATGTACCTCATAAAATTTTGTACCTCAGAACCCCGTCAGAAAGTCTTACACACAACCACACAACCTACGGTACGTAAACGCTATGTATCTCACGCACACACACACACACACACACACAATAAACTACAAAGCACAATAAAATTGTCTATCTCTATCTGTATACGTGCATTTCACACAGAAACATAAACGAGCAATTTCCATCTTCATCACCCCTCTCCACGTTATAATACATTATCTTTTCCCATTCACAATTGTTTCTATCACGCTATAATACAAACGCGCTTCCCTCATATTCATCACCTTCATCACCCCTCTCCAACGCAAAACATTGTCTCCCTTCCTTCACATTCATCACCCCCTCTCTCTCTCTCTCTCTCTAACATGCATGCTTCATTGTCACCCTTTGACCCACTTGGCAACAACAGCAACGACATTATTTATACACACATTTAACCAAGAAAATCATATGAAAATCATATACAAATCAATAAGCTACTATTTATCAAAATACATCCCTCTCCCCCTCATTCACCATCATTCATACATGTACGCTGTCTCGGAGCACAGCCACTAAGGAAAAGAATTGCAGGATTTACACTCACCTCTTAGGTCCTCGGCTAGTGATACACAGATGCACGTACACTGCACAACACAACACTATACACACACAGTACAGTACACACTGGTTAGTCTGAGAGTTCAAATCTGTTTCTGGCTAATGCTTAGCTATGCCTGGGACATCTCAATACTGGCGAAGTACTTGAGCATTAGCAGGTGCCCAATCGAGGGCCACACAGCTTTAAAACAGAACTCTACACCTATATACTCAATAGATGGCAGTCACAGTCCTCCCACTACAGACTTTTTAACATCCTTGTCCCGACGAGGGCAACAAGACCTTGGGTGGTTCAAAACCTACGAACAGATACCCTTACAGAAGACGTTACGCTAACCTGACACAAAGTCACAACGTTACTTCTGTCAAAAAGACGTCTGCTTGCAAAAGCAACCAAAATGACTCTGCTAACTAAATCGCATACCAGCACACAGGACAACCTCGAGTCGAGCTCAGTAACCCAGTTTCCTAATTCTGCATATGCCCTTTCCGCGTTATTCACGTGAAACCACATATACTTTAAAACTGCTGATATCTATGTACACTGTATATTAGAGATGTGCAACTCTGCACAATATATGCCGTCTCTAGCACGTGTTGAAAACTCGTGTCGTCACAAGGGGTTGTCCGGTCCTGATTTGGCTAGGAGGAGTCCGCTGGACCTAAAGCAATAATCGTGTAATGTCGTGTGTAGTCTTTTTGTTTCATGTCAATTACATCTAATTGTTGAATGCAATCGGGGAGACCTTTATTGACGAGAGAGAAAGAGTCAGTTCCGTGTAGTTACGATTGAGATGCGCACGGTGGTTCTGACCATCTTATTTTGCCAAGCATGCAACAGCGTGTATTTACCTTTGATTTGATTATGCTGTTGTTACAGAAAACTTCGTATATTGTTAATAATTTTCGTCGGTTGTTGTAGTGTTGAGAATTTTCTGGATTTAGTTGTTTATTATCGATCGAAAGTTCCAGACCTATTTGATAATAGCTTTGCAATTCTTCTAAACTGAGGAATGTTCTATGACGTAAGAGTTCATAGTTCCAGTGATGAGTTTTATTTTGATTGGGTGTTATTGCGTATATTCTGGAACGTTCTAAGCTTTACTGGATTGCAGAGAGGCTATCTAAGTAATGCAGTCTGCTTGAAAACGGATTTTTGGAGTAATTTTCTGAAAGTGATCTTGTATGCAGTTGGTGTTTGCTGAATAAAGTTGGTATACGACGACTCCTGCATTGTTGTTGAGTGAACAGGCTGCTTGGGGATAAATGAATTGGATTTACACATAAGAATCAAGCATCTGGGCTGAATAGACTTGATAAATACGTGTTAACAGTCATAATATTTTGCCTTGGTCAACAGGCAACTCTAATCTTCCGTTGACCTGTGCTCAGTGTACTCCTATGCTCTTAATTGGTGATATCACATCTGCTGATCTGAGTTTGTTCGCTTCCTGTAAACGGAAACTCTGATGGTATGACGTACTGTAAGGAATTGACTTACATGATAGATTCCTCCAACTCTCGATACTAGTGAAAAAAAATTGTTTTACGTCATTGTCGTAGATGCTGACGCAAATTTCCGCATTTCCGGTTTTTCGTTATGATGATTTGAAGAGAATGGTCGTGTGGCTGTAGATCTGTGTTTGTTAATGTACAGTACTCCTCTTTTAACGTCACTACCGTTTAAGGTCACAACGCCGATAAGATCAATCAGGTTGTTGGTCCCAGCCAAACACCTTCTTTATACCATTTAGAATTCCTCGCTTAGCGTCACCTCGCATAAGGGAAAACCTCGGATAACGTCAACCCCGTTTTGGTTCCCAAATGGAGGAGACTACTGCTTAAGAGCAATTGATGTCACAGATGACGTCATTTATGAGGTCACTTCCTGTTTTGAGATACAATGCAATACAAGATTATTGCTTTAGGTCCAGCGGACTCTTCCGAGCCAAATCAGGACCAGAGACCTCTTGAACCCGAAAGACCGATATATCGGTCTAGCCCTTAAACAGCTGTGCCCCGAAAGACCGATAAATCGGTCTCGTAACCTTACCGTTAATCTTGCGGTCCGTACGCGACTTTTTTTTTCCTAAATAAGAACAGGTCCTGGCCTAAAAATAGCTGCGCCCGAACATTTTCGAAGTTGGCAGTCGTTACTCGTTACTTCCGCCTTCTGCCCAGAAAGTTTGATCAAAATGGCGCGATCAGCTCATCTATCTGTGTGTTCCTTATGCCCCCAAATTTTAATCGATGAAGCAATTTTACCTGCACTAGACTGTGGGCATGGCTGATCAAAACAAACAAATAAACAAACAAACAACCGAGCACTACTGTGCTAGGATTGTGACACTTGACATTTGTGACAGCCGAGAGGCCACAGGGTCACAGATTCAGACTGTAGTGTAACTGAACAATCTGTAGTAGGCCTAATGCACTAAATCTAAAGCAGACATATGTAGTATAGCTGGTTTACTACACTATTATTATTATTATTATTATTATTATTATTATTATTATTATTATTATTATTATTATTATTATTATTAATTAATTAATTAATTAATTTATTAAACATTATTATTTTTAGTCATTATGCTTATATAATTTATTTGTATTTATATTTGTATGTGTGTACTTGTATTTGAATGAATTATGTATAGGTCTATGTAGCGTAATGTTTGTGTGCGTGTAGGTATACATTGTTGCATACACATACATTTATGTGAAGATACACATATTCTTTGTAGTACTAGGTCTAGATGTAAATTGTAATGCTATAGTTTACTTTTTGTTCTTTTTTTAAATATCTGGAATCGTTTTATTAGTACATAATAATGTTATGATCGCTTGTCCTATATATAGATATTTTGATTATCCATCCTTTCAGTGCTGTATTTGTACATGTATTTATGTAAGTAAAAAAAGGTGTTACTCTATTATTTATTTGTAAAGGAGAATATGAAATAGTTATATATACACATGCTATTGTAATAGAATATATACGTAAATGTGTGTGTGCTTGTGTAGTTAGATAGATCTAAGTTATATAGATACAGATATATATTATCTCTCTTTAGTATTCATGAGCAACTGACACCTACATGAATGCAGGAAGGTAATACTATATAGGATGCCTAAAAAAGAATGAAAAAGCTTGTTTTTACAGTAGTCTTTCTACATTATGAGTGTGCTTATTATATAGGCCTACGCACTCTTCACTTTTCATGTACACAACATTACTATGGGATTTTTTTTATTGTGTGCGACATCATGTATATAAGTAAGCTATGTTCCTACCACACAATAAAATAATCATAACCATTCTTCAACAAAGCTAATAGCAGACATAAATGCACAATTATTAAAATATATACAACAGTTTACTATCCTGAGAAGTCAATCATATTAATAATATTAAAAAAAGAAGAAAAGTATATATTTTGGTAATCTGAAAGATAATTGTAAAAGAAAAATATTGTAAGCCAAAAAAAATAAATAAAATAAATACATTAAAAAATGTTTAATCCAATTTAAATTCAATTTAATTTATTCATTACCCCAAAACAATACAGGATATCAGAGAGAAAGGAATCTATGAGGATATGTAGAATATAATTAAACATCTTAAGAGATGGAACACAATATCGAGTGCATGTATTTTTATGTAATGACTATATGTAAGGCTCGGTGAGTCTGGTCGTAGGCTGGAGTACAGCACTATATACAAATCCGTTATTATTAGTATTAATAATACAGTATCATTAAGAAACAAACAAACCAAAAAAATAACAAGATAAGTCCACATGCTATTATATCAAGCACATACGTAAAAATAAATTTAATAAGGTAATCATCTAAATTGGAGAAAAAAAAATTCCTTTAATTGATAAACATAAAAGTAAATTTAATAAGCTAGTTATCTAAATTTTAAACAACTGGCTCTAATTGAGAAATATAAACACTCAGCAATACTGTACTATATTTTGCAAGGGGAACAAATATATATATATATACACACACACACATACACAGAGAGAGAGAGAGAGAGAGAGAGAGAGAGAGAGAGAGAGAGAGAGAGAGAGAGAGAGAGAGAGAGAGAGAGAGAGAGAGAGAGAGGAATTTTTAATGTTACATTAAAAATATGAACTCTCGGAGGGGGGGTGAATAGTATTTTATCATATCATGCACACATCATAATACGAATAGTGGTGAGATCATGTGCCTGTAATCCTATATATAGTACTGGGTTTATCCGATTGTCTGAAACCAACTTCGGAAATGTTCGGGCGCAGCTATTTTTAGGCCAGGATCTGTTCTTATTTAGGAAAAAAAAAGTCGCGGTCCGTACACAGCTTACTGTTCTTTCTAGTACTTGCTGTTTGGAATAGGGTTATTGAGGGTTATTGGGAATAAGGTAAAGCAAAATGTCAGCGCTCTAGTGCAGCACAGTGCGTGTTTTTGTGACGGTTTTTTTCTCAATTTTGCGTCATGAAACGAAGGTCTACAAATCAAGGAAGCGTCGCTAAGCGACTGTACACAACTCAGGAAGTAATCGATCAATTGTGGGATGATAATGAAGATGAAGAGATGACATTTGAAGTACTTTGGGTTGTCTAACACTTTGGTTATGTTTTCGTTGTTTTACTAAAAGCATGCTAAAAATGCCATTTTTCTCCGGGGAGCCCAGGGGATGGGGCTCAGAATTGGTGGGGCATCCAGGGTTCAAAGCCTGTTAATCTTAAATATTCAAACAAACTTTCACATGACACCTCTTTAAAAGTCTTCTTTAAAACTGATGTATTAAAAATATGTTCTCTTTCTTCAATCACCATCCATCCGTCTGCACAACGTTTCCAATATCTGCGTCATTTTATTCATGGCAGTGTCCATTGTCGGGTGTGCGCTAGGTTCCACATGAGATGTGGAACCCACCGCAGACGCAAAGGACCTCTCTTCAAGAACCGGTCTACTTTCAAGTACTTTTTTTCTTGCGTCTCCGAAGGAGCAACTTTCAGTGGCCCGCACCTTTTGGATTTCCAGCTCCAGCTGCCACTGAGGACAATCTTTGGAGCTGGAAGAATAATTCCCGGCGCAATTCACGCAGCAAATCGGATTTTTGCATTCATTTTCATGTTTGTCTTTTGCACAATCAGAACATATTTCTTTGCTTTTACAGGTTTTGCTACCGTGACCAAACCTTTGGCAACGGTAGCATCGCAACCGGTGACGGTACGAACGGCGTCACCTTCACCCTAAGGTACCCCACCTTGAGTGACTCCGGCAACTTGGCCATAGCGAAGGTCACAAAAAGTGTGTTGGTGGGGATACGTTGGGATCCTTTGGTGACGAAGATCCGCTGTACTGCTGTGACCCCCTGGCTGGAGAGCTCATCACGGATTTCCAATTCCGACATGTCGATCAAATCCTGACATCGGATGACTCCTTTGGAGGAATTCAACCGTCCATGCACAGAAACTTTGATTTGTCTGTCAACAAAGACAGTCAAATTCCTCTTTAGAAGACAATCCGATGCCCTTTTGGTTGAGCACTCCACCAGGTAGGCCCCAGATCTAAGTTTTTTCACATCTTTGAACCCGATTGTGCAGACGGATTGGAAACCCTTCTGGATGGCGAACGGAGACAGCTTGCCTAGTGGCATAGCCGGATCCGCCCCCTCTACAACCAAAAAACGAGGCCAGGCCCCTTCCACCCCAGATGCACAAGCTTTTTGTCTCGTCTCCATATCACTGTCCGTGTCCGTGTCCAGTTCGTCGTCATGCAGTCGTTGGTTTTTTTTGTTTTTTTTGTGGATGCCATGTTAATTATTTGTTAATTCATCCCCCCTGCCCCCCACCCACCACGGAGTCCAACAAGGGGATGCGTCCAAGCGGAAAATCCAGCAAGGGAGCGCACCAGGGCTACAGGGGGGGATATACACCCAGACAATCCCGCACTGCCACTACGGTTTTGTTCAAGTTTGACCCATGAGCCGCAGCCTTCTAGCAATACACGACCAGCGCTTGACTGACGCGGCCACGCCAGCCTCCCGTCTAGGAGAAGTCCGGGCCAAAGAGGTGTTAGTGTGAGGGACCGCAGTCCCTTAGTGACCTCAACCTCCAGGATCCCATTCTCCCCCGACACAGGTTGCCCTGCACGGCAAACGCAGGGGGCCAAGAGAAGGCCACCGAGAAAAAGGGAGGGTAGAAAAAGAAGAAATTATGGGGAAAAAGAAGACCGGAAAAGTCCGGTAAGGCAGAAGAGAGGAAGTCAAAACTGCACAGTTTAGTGGGAGAATTTAGGTGTGAAAAGAATAATAGATAAATGGACCAATAAGACAGAAACAAGACAAAAGAGAAGAAAAAGGGGTAGGCAACTTTGTCACCCAGCCAGAGAGAGGCATGGGGTCCACCCCCGGCGCGCGGAGCCGAGCCCGTGGGGGCCTGTTTTGAGATGATGTCATAGATGATGTCATATATTCCTTATGATGTCATTTCCTGTTCACATAGCGTGGGACGCTGTGCTGGTAAGTCTGTCACATTTTCTTTTGAATTCATGTTGGATGGCGCCATCTTGTTTCAGGAGGCAGCCGTGTGTCAAGCGTGCTCGAATAATAAGTGCTTTTTCACTGGGATCATTGAATGTTTGTGTGCTGAAAGTTTGCTAAGTGCTGTGTCTGAGTGTGCTGATGAGGATTGTCAACTTGTTTCGTTGGATCCGTCTGCTGTTCCAGTGGTATCGTAGTTAATAGTGTGTGTTGTTTAAAATTCCTGTTCTCGCCATTTTTTTTCGTTCATTGTTACACGTGGGTCAGTGACCAGCAGAGCGTGACTCGGCTTATAGTCCCTACTAGTCAGTGTGAAGTACTTCGTGTTGTAATCGTTGTGATTCTCTAGCCTTCCTCCCTCTTTTTTTTTTCACACCTTCTCCTCCTGTGATTGCAACCTTGTGTTCGTGTACTCTGGCTGTTGTAAGAGTGAATTTAATAGCTGTCAAATGTGCTTGCTCTTGTAGCTGTGTCATTATCCGTGTTTTTCTCTGTTCAAGGAATTTTTCGTGTGTCGTTATTTCATATTCCAACACACACGCACCCGCACACAAACCCTAACACACACTCACACCTTAACCCACATTCCCCCTGTCCATCTCTCTGCACCCTTCTCTTTCTCTCCACTGTTCTCTGTTCTAGGGATATTTCGTGGGTTGTTATTTCATGTTCCAACACACACGCACCTGCACACAAACCCCAACACACACTCACACCTTAACGCACATCTCCCCTGTCCATCTCTCTGCACCTTTCTCTTTCTCTCCACATGTGATTGTTCTTGTAGCTGTGTCGTTATCTGTGTCTGTCTCTGTAAGTCTGTTCTAGGGATATTTTGTGTGTTGTTACTTTCAGATTCCAACACACACGCACCGGCACACTAACCCCAACACACACTCACGCCTTAACCCACATTCCCCCTGTCCATCTCTCTGCACCCTTCTTTTTCTCCACTGTTCTCTGTTCTAGGGATTTTTCGTGTGTTGTTATTTCATATTCTTACACACGCATCCGCTCACGTACACAAACCCCAACACACACTCACACCTTAACGCACATCTCCCCTGTCCATTTCTCTGCACCCTTCTCCTTCTCTCCACTGTTCTCTTGTAAACATACAAACAAACAAACAAGGATGCTTATTCAGTACACGCGTGATCAGCTAATGCTTCTCAACCGCCACGACAACCACTACACGGCTAGTACAGACACAGTCGAAAACGCGCTACGCGCAATACGGATGAAAAGACGCGGGAACCGAGGAGGCAAACATCGACGCGGTGCACGCCGATCAAAACACACTCCTACCCCCACTCCTTCTTCTTTATCCGTCCCCCCTCCACCTCTCTCCTCCCCCCCTGCTCTTGTTCTGTCACCCTTCTCCTCCCACACTTCTTCCTATTTTTCTTCATTTTCTTGCCACCCTTCTTCCTCTTCTTTCTTCTCCATGCCTCTCTTCACACCAGCACCCCCCTCCTTCACTTTCGTCCTCTTCTGCGTCTGCTCTTTCTCCATCTTCTTCTACTACCCTTTCCTCTTTCTGCTCCCTTGCCTTCCTCACCCCTCTCTCTCTCATCCTCTCCTTCTTACATCCCTCCCCCTCCCACCCAATCCCCCTACACTTCCCCTCCATCCCCTCTTTCTACCCCCTCACCTTCCTCCCCTTGCTCTCCCTCTTTTTCTCCAATCCCTCCCCCTCCCACTCCATCCCCCCACACTCCCCCACCACCCCACGCGTGTTCGTCATCGTCTGCTTCTCCCACCTCTTTTTCCCATCATTCCTCTAACCTGAAACTGTGTCTATTCAATGCTCAGTCTATCTGCAAAGATGGCAAGGCCGACGTGATTTCGGATTTCATCTCCGACAATGACCTAGATATTGTCGTGATAACTGAAACATGGCTCCGGCCAGTGGGTGACGAACCTACTATCGCAAGCGCCACTCCGAGTGGCTACCGATTTGCCTCCTTTCCGCGCGCTTCCAGGGGAGGCGGCATTGCCATCATTTACAGGGACTGCCTTTCTGCTCACCTCTCTTTCACTCAATCTCTGCCCCTCACACATCCCTCATTTGAATATGTCGAGGCCAAAGCAACACTCCCCGGCCACTCAGTCATTTTCTCCTGCATCTATCGCCCTCCGCCTAGCTCCCAAAACAAACTCACCAACTTTATGTTCTTTACTGAATTTGACCTCCTCCTCGACCATTACAGCACACGATCCGGCAAACACATCCTCCTTGGTGATTTCAACTTTCACTTTGACAAACCTGATCACCCGGACACAAAACGCCTATGCAGGTCACTTTCAAACCACAATCTTACACAACACATCACACAACCTACTCACCGTCTTGGCCACACCATTGACTGGATCATCACTCGCACCTCCGATAAACTCTTTCTCGACTCTGACATCTCCTCTGTACTCCCCTCCGACCACCTCGCTATTCTCGTCTTCCTCAATCTACCTCCCCCTCACAAACAACAACTCCTTGTCTCTCGCCGCAAACTAAAACCTGTCAACCGTGAGATCTTCTTCACCGAAGCTGTCGACCTTCTCTCTGACTCTTCCTCCTCTGATCTTGCATCTCACTTTGATTCCTCTCTCCGTAAACTCCTTGACAACCATGCCCCTGTCACCTCCTGCTCCAGGCCCGACCGACTCCCTTCCCCTGGCTCACCCATGAGATAGCAACGGCCAAGCGTGAGCGTCGGCAAGCTGAGCGCCGTTGGCGCTTATCTGGCCTAACCGTTCACAGACAGATTTTCCAAACCATCAGATCCAAAGTCTGCAGACTGATCTCTGATGCCAAACGCAAACACCTCCAAAACAAAATCCTAGAATCCACTTCTTCCAAAACTCTCTACGCTACGATGAACAAACTCTTAGGCACACCTAAAGAATCTCCACTCCCCAACACACACAAAAAAGAAGAACTCCCATCCGCCTTTTCCACCTATTTCTCTGACAAAATTCAATCTCTGCGCAACACACTTGACATTCTACCATCTCCGCCTTGCCCTCCTGACTCCCCCTTCACAGGCACCCCCCTCTCATTTTTCCGCTCTCTCTCTCAGGCAGAAGTTCTCAAAATCATAAAGACTATGTCTCTCAAAACCTGTGAACTAGACCCCCTCCCAGCTTCCCTGTATTTGGACGGTCTCCCAAAACTTCTGCCTTTCATCACCGATATCATCAACACCTCTCTAGAAACTGGCTCCGTTCCTGATATCTTCAAGTCTGCCATCGTTCGCCCTCTCCTCAAAAAACACAACCTTGACCCAAACGACCTCAAAAACTATCGCCCAGTCTCCAATCTCTCTTTTCTGTCTAAGCTACTTGAAAAGGTTGTCCTCAACCAGCTCAACGCTCACCTCACCATCAACAATCTCCTCAGTCCCTTCCAGTCTGCCTATCGCAAGCACCACAGCACTGAAACAGCCCTTTTACATATTCTGAACGATCTTCTTCTCTCAACTGACTCAGGCAACATCTCCCTGCTTACCCTACTCGATCTCTCTGCCGCCTTCGACACTATTGACCATTCTATCCTCCTCCACCACCTTCAACACTCCTTTGGCATCACTGACTCCGCTCACTCCTGGTTTCTTTCCTACCTCTCCGACAGACGGCAGTCCGTTATCATCGATGGCATATCCTCTGACCCAGTTAGGCTCTCCTGCGGAGTTCCTCAGGGATCTGTCCTGGGTCCGGTCCTTTTTACACTTATTGTAATGAAATTAAGTTATTTCATTTTTGGACATATCACTCGAGATAATCTAGAATTATTATTTTCTTCTAAACTGAGAAGTAAAGAATAATTGTAGTTGTTTATATTATGTGAAGTTACTGTATATTAAATATGTATGATAGTAAAAAGACATCTAGTCAAGAATCTATGACCTCACAATAAAAGTGACGTATTCTTAGAGCAGCCATTTTTGTTTTGAAGACTTTTGACGTAGTACTCTTCTCATATTCGTGGGACGTAAAGTACACAGGTATTTCATCGTAGGCATATTTGTTTACCAACACTTGTGACTCAGACTTCAAAGCGAGAGGACCACACCCTCCGAGCTCTGCTTTTTAACGGTCGAAAACCGTCATCCAAATATTGGGAAATCGGAACGTTCAAGCTAGGCTTCGTCATTTTTTTTTCCTTCGGCGACGTGTTGTTGAGGATAATATCACAGAGAACCGTTTGGACACATTTTGCTGGAAGAATATTTACAAGATTGATGCCAGAGATGGAAGACAGCCGGGAGCAGACGATGTCGAACGTAGACCTGTTGCAGCCATAGCCACTGTCTACTTCGATGTCCTGTAACTCGTCTTTGAGAGAAGAGCGCTGATCACATTGTCCACTGACGATCTGAGGGTCGAATTGCTACGAACTGAAGAGGTCTTGTAACTGGTGGGACTTCTTACCTTTTCCTCTCCTCACCTTTATGCTGGAACTTCACCGTACTTCCACGTGTGTGATTTACCATCTATTGGGAAGGGTTACAGTCCAGACATCTTAGAAGAACTAGGACTGTGCCAGATTCGAGTGTCGAATATTCTACAAGAACATTGGACTTTAACGCGTACTCGGTCTCGACCTCGTCAAAATCGGATAAGTCCTTATCTTGAAATTGCCTACCTTTCGAGGAAGGTGATTTTATTATCACTAGTAAATATCGTTCATTTTCTGTGACAGTATTTTATCTTCTTTTTATGTGTAAAAGAAGAGTTTGATAGCGAGCGGCAGTTTATGTATTGAGCCACTACACGCATTAACATCTTGCAACATAACATCTTTAAACTTTTCTGCTTATAACAAAGTAAATCAAACAATAAACGCAACAAGTGGGGGCATCGTCTGGGATAGTTTATAACGTAACTATAACGAAATTATAACGAGTGTAACTCTATTTTCTAAGTTGCGGAAATTCTGTCACAATTTTGAACTTTTTACTGGTTTTAATAATCTTGTTATCATCATGTTTATGCATATTTTGTACATGTTGTAATAACCTTGCCATCGTTAACAACATGTAAGTTAACCATCTAGAAGGATAGTTCTAGCAATTTATCCAGTTTATATTTTGCGATAGAATTCTGTCGGGGAAATATTCTATTGAAAGGGGAAAAATCGACGGATAGATTTGTTCTTCTGATTAGTCATACAGTTGATTAGTCGTGTGCTAGATTGAATTTATTTATCAAGTATCGGTCATTGGTAAAAGATGAATTCGGAAACACGAGGACCTGTGTTAATCTAGAGTGTTGTATAGGTAGAAATTAGTTATGTAAAACTAAGTTACCTAGTCGTTTTTGACAGCTAGATGGAGATCTAGTGAACATTGTTTATTTGTGAAACAGTCATTTAGACAATTTGTTAAAGGCGTGTACTTTAATAGGTTGGATAGATTGTAGCAGGGAGTTCTACAATAAGGGCCATTAAAGTTTGAAATTATTATAACAATCTTTGTCTCATAAGAAGTAGAGGCTATAGGATTAATTATCAGGGAACGTTGGATTGCGTTCGCAAGGGCTAGCAAATTCGGGTCACCATAAAGGAATGACCGGCTGAATTATGTTAGGTATATAATCACGTGGGTATGATTATGTACGAATAAAGTCTTCGGAAGTTTTATGTATTTATTCGAAGCAGGCCGTATCTGAAATGGCAGGAGAGTAAGTCCATTGTTCAGTTAGTCTATAGAACTGGAGAGTACAGATAGAGCAATTGTTGTTGGCTAGTATAGACGGTTGCAGAATCTAGTACCAGTAACTGCGAAGTGTTTTTAATAATTGCTGAGGGTGCATTATTAAATTTAGTATAAGACGTAGTGAAGTGGAAATACATAATTATTTTCGTTTTTCTAATTCATGTGATTAGGTTCCTTGAGTAGTGTTGGCAATCTACTTACTTTATTTCAACTTAGAATATTTTTTCTGGATTATGGCTGACCCGTCTACATCTATGAGTATGACAACTCGATCACAGTCTCGTCTGATAGAGGGAGATAACCCAACAGCTAGGTTTAAAGCTGAAGGTGAGAGTTTGGGTTTATCTGGAGCAGATTTACTCCAGTATATCAGGGATGAGAAAGACCGCTTAGCTGAAGTTGAAGAAAAGAAGAGGAATTTTGAATTAGAAGAAAAGAAGTTACAACTTGAGGCTGAGCAAAAGAAGTTACAACTTCAAGCAGAAGTTGAAGAAAGGAAGCGCCGAGATGATCAGGAATACGAGATAGAACGATTGAAAATCCAAAATGATCATTCTGAAAGAACAGCTGATAATGGAGTCAGAGTTAGTCATTCCAATCACCTACAACAGGATTTCCTCAAGGTTAAATTACCATTTTTAGAAGATAAAGACGACCTTGAAACATATCTTCGTACGTTCGAGAGAACAGCCAAACAGCTGAAGTGGGATGAAGATATTTGGGCTTTGAAACTCAGCACTTTATTGAAAGGTAAAGCGCGGGAGGTTTACTCGCTAATGTCAGATGAGAAAGCCGCAGATTATGACGAACTAAAGAAAGCTCTACTGCTTAGATTTCGCTTGACCGCAGAGGAGTATAGAAAGAAATTTCGATCGGCCAAGCGTCAAAGCAATGAAACTACTCAAGAATTTGCGACCAAGCTTGACCTTTGGTTGACGCGTTGGCAGCAATTAGCTAATAAGGGTGACACATATAAGGAATTAAGAGATCTCTTCATGGTGGAGAAATTCATTGAAGGGATTCCTTATGACCAAGCAAGGTTCATTCTTGAGAAGTCACCTAGTGACATAGAAGAAGCTGTCGAACAAGCTCTGATTTTCGAGTCAGCAAAAATAACTGCAGGTTCAAGCCATGAGCGCCCAAAGAATTCTTTTGATGCGAGAAACAAGCTGAGAGATCTTAAACCTAAAAATGACAATGTCGAACCGCAACCGAATAGAACGGATTCGAACCGGTTCGCGCAAGGTCAAGGTCACAGGAATAGGTTTACTAACAGAACTTGTTATAGTTGTAACGAACAAGGACATGTATCGAAATACTGTCCAAAAAGATCGACCAAACAATCAGCAGCCGTATTTGTACCAGATATGGTCGAGTCTAGTAAGGCTGCGAGTAGTGAATTGTGTGAATCGTGCACAAAGATTCCATTTTCACCTGAGTGTGAAGTGAAGGTGGAAGGCAAAGTCGCGTTAGCAATACGCGACACGGGAGCATCTGTAACAATCGTACAGTCGAGTCTTATACCCGACAAATATAAGACTGGAAAGACTCTTGATGTTATGCTTGCGTCCAGTACTGAACGGATGAGTTTGCCCATCGCTTTGGTTCAGTTAGAGACTCCGTTTTTCAGCGGGAAGACGGAAGTTGCTATGATGGATAATCCTGTTTGTCCGGTTTTAATCGGGAATTATCGTACCACAGAACTAGGTGAGATTGTACCTATCCCTGTTTATGCCGTACGGTCAAGATTTTCTGCAGTGCAGACAAGAGGAGATGAGAAAAAGTCGGACCGAGTTCTCAAGATCTCCGGGTCGTTATTAGGCGATGTGACTCCAGAGGATTTGAGTCAGGAACAGAAGAAAGATCCCACTCTAGAGAAAATCAGGAAGTTAGCAGAGACGGGAACAACCGAAGCTGACCGAGGAAAGAAAGGAAAGAAAATTCTGTCGGACTATCGATGGTCCAAGAATATTTTATACAGATTTTTCGATGTGAACGGAAAGCTGACTCGCCAAGTTGTTGTTCCGTCTAAATATCGCGCTGAAGTCTTGCGACTAGCGCATGATACACCAATGGCCGGACATTTGGGGTATCAGAAAAACCAGGGGTCGGATTTGGGATGATTTTACATGGCCTGGGATTTGTGGTGACATACGGCGATACTGTGCGTCATGTGACGTATGTCAAAGGTCAACACCCAGAGGTAACACACGTAAAATCCCGATCGGTCGAATGCCAGTGATAAACACACCATTCGAGAGAGTTGCCGTGGATCTAATTGGGCCGATTATCCCAATGTCGGATCGCGGACATCGTTACATTGTAACGATGATTGACTATGCCACTCGGTATGCTGAAGCTAAACCTCTTAAATCGATCAAGGCCGAGGAAGTTTCGGAAGCGTTGTGGGAGATGTGGACCCGCCTCGGAATACCAAAGGAGATCCTTACAGATCGCGGTTCTCAATTTGTTGGAAACTTAGCTGATGAGGTCAACCGTCTGCTCAGTATTAAAGGATTGCGCACGACACCATATCACGCGCAGGGTAATGGCTTGGTCGAACGGTTCAACGGTACGATCAAGAGTACTAAAACATCTATGCCAAGAACAAACGCGGGAATGGGATCGTTTCATTCCGGCTTTGCTTTTCGCAATACGGGAAGTACCGCAGGAATCGCTACAGTTCTCTCCTTTCGAACTTCTGTATGGAAGAACTGTACGCGGTCCGATGCAGATACTGAAAGAACTTTGGACTAAAGATGACCAGAACGAAGAAGTTCGCACTACATTTCAATATGTAGTTGATCTGCGCAACAGAATTGAGGAGACATGCGCGATGGCCAGAGAAAATCTGAGGAAAGCCGCTGCTAAACAAGCGAAATTCTTTAATAAGAAGACAAAAGCTCGTTCTTTCAGCGTAGGAGAAAAGGTGCTGCTCCTTCTCCCAAACAAAGCTAATAAACTTCAAATGACTTGGCGTGGACCATACATAGTCACTGACAAGGTCAACGACTATGATTACCGTGTCGCCATTGGTGACAGTGAACGGTTTGTACCATGCCAATATATTGAAAAAGTATGTTGACAGAGCGCCAAGTACTGAGACACATATTGTAGCAGTAGTGATGATGGAGGACACTAGCGAACCTGATGTGCCAACATCGCGGACTTCAGAAATTCCGCTGATTCAATTAAATAGGTTAGAGGGACCTGAGAAGGTGAACATTGCTGAAACTCTTAGCAAAGAGCAGAAAGCAGAGCTTCAACAATGCATACAGGCAAGAGAGTCAGTACTTTCAGATTTACCTGGATGTACTCCTTTACAATCTTGCGAGATACCGCAGGAGAAGAAAGAGTACGTTTTCGTACGGCAATATCCGTTACCGTACGCCAAAATTCAAGTCATCGGACAAGAAGTCGATGCAATGCTTAAGATGGGAGTGATTGAACCAGCTGCATCACCGTATAATGCACCGGTGGTGCTGATTCAGAAGAAAGATGGTAGTAATAGGTTTTGCATAGACTACCGTAAACTGAATCAGGTGACCAAATTTGACGCTGAGCCTATGCCCGATGTGAATCAGCTAGCTGTTCACCAAACTGAGTAACAAGAAGTTTTTCAGTAAATTAGATTTAACCAAGGGGTACTGGCAGCTCAAGATGGTCGAAGGAGATAAGGAAAAAACTGCATTCACCACTCCGCAAGGTCAGTTCCAGTGGAAGGTCATGCCTTTTGGACTGAAGAACGCCGGAGCGATTTTTTCACGTATGATGCGGAAACTTCTGAGACCAATTGACCAGGAGTCAGTGAGTAATTTCATGGATGATATACTCATTTCAACGGAAACGTGGGAAGAACACATCTGCATCGACAGGTGTTGGAAAGGTTGAAGGAGAACAATCTAACGGCCAAACCGTCGAAATGCTACCTTGGATACAAGAGTCTTTCATTTTTGGGTCACGAAATCAGTTCAGGCATTATTCAACCGGAGACTGATAAGCTGCAGAAGATCAGGAACGCTCAGCAACCTAGAACAAAGAAAGATCTTCGCTCATTCTTAGGTTTAGTGAATTATTACAGAAAATTCATTGATCAATTCGCTACTCTTGCTCTTCCTCTTACTGATAAGACGAAGAAAGGACAGCCAGATGTTGTACAGTGGGATGACACGTGTCAGCAAGCTTTCGATACACTGAAAGCAAAATTGTGCGAGAAACCCATTATCATCATGGCAGACACGCAGAAACCTTATGTACTTCGAACTGATGCTTCAGATCGAGGTCTGGGTGCAGTTCTACTGCAAGATCATGGTAACGGTCTTCAGCCGATAGCTTACGCAAGTAAGAAACTAAACAGCGCTGAAACCAAGTATGCTACCATTGAGAAAGAATGCATGGGCATTGTCTGGGGAGTGAAGAAGTTTGAACCGTATCTGTACGGGACTTCCTTCACTATTGAAACTGATCATCAACCTCTGCAGTATTTGAAGAAATCCAAAACTGAAAATGGTCGTCTCATGAGATGGGCCATTCAACTGCAACAGTACGACTTCGTCGTCAAGGTTATTCCAGGGAAAGACAACGTTACGTTGGAGCGGATTATCTCAGTCGTTCTATGTAATGTGAAATTGGCTAGACCAATTTTTATCTTAGAAGGGGGGTATTGTAATGAAATTAAGTTATTTCATTTTTGGACATATCACTCGAGATAATCTAGAATTATTATTTTCTTCTAAACTGAGAAGTAAAGAATAATTGTAGTTGTTTATATTATGTGAAGTTACTGTATATTAAATATGTATGATAGTAAAAAGACATCTAGTCAAGAATCTATGACCTCACAATAAAAGTGACGTATTCTTAGAGCAGCCATTTTTGTTTTGAAGACTTTTGACGTAGTACTCTTCTCATATTCGTGGGACGTAAAGTACACAGGTATTTCATCGTAGGCATATTTGTTTACCAACACTTGTGACTCAGACTTCAAAGCGAGAGGACCACACCCTCCGAGCTCTGCTTTTTAACGGTCGAAAACCGTCATCCAAATATTGGGAAATCGGAACGTTCAAGCTATAGGCTTCGTCATTTTTTTTCCTTCGGCGACGTGTTGTTGAGGATAATATCACAGAGAACCGTTTGGACACATTTTGCTGGAAGAATATTTACAAGATTGATGCCAGAGATGGAAGACAGCCGGGAGCAGACGATGTCGAACGTAGACCTGTTGCAGCCATAGCCACTGTCTACTTCGATGTCCTGTAACTCGTCTTTGAGAGAAGAGCGCTGATCACATTGTCCACTGACGATCTGAGGGTCGAATTGCTACGAACTGAAGAGGTCTTGTAACTGGTGGGACTTCTTACCTTTTCCTCTCCTCACCTTTATGCTGGAACTTCACCGTACTTCCACGTGTGTGATTTACCATCTATTGGGAAGGGTTACAGTCCAGACATCTTAGAAGAACTAGGACTGTGCCAGATTCGAGTGTCGAATATTCTACAAGAACATTGGACTTTAACGCGTACTCGGTCTCGACCTCGTCAAAATCGGATAAGTCCTTATCTTGAAATTGCCTACCTTTCGAGGAAGGTGATTTTATTATCACTAGTAAATATCGTTCATTTTCTGTGACAGTATTTTATCTTCTTTTTATGTGTAAAAGAAGAGTTTGATAGCGAGCGGAAGTTTATGTATTGAGCCACTACACGCATTAACATCTTGCAACATAACATCTTTAAACTTTTCTGCTTATAACAAAGTAAATCAAACAATAAACGCAACACTCTACACCTCCCCTCTGACCAACATCATCCAGTCTCATCACATAAACCACCACTTCTATGCTGACGACTCACAACTACAAGACAAAGACAAACCTGACAACATTCAGGCACTCCTGACTCGCACGGCCGACTGCTGTGAAGACGTGAAGGACTGGATGACAGCAAACAAACTTAAACTGAACGACGACAAAACGGAAGCCATGCTGGTAGGCACACGCCAGAAACTCCCTCAGCTCCCCTCCTCTCTCCATCTTCAGCTTGACGGTACCTCTATCCCTCTCTCCGACTCTGCCAAGAACCTTGGCGTTATCCTTGACTCTTCTCTCTCAATGACTAGCTTTGTCTCTGCAACCGCCCGGGCCTGCTACTTCCACCTCCGTCGAATCAGTCAGATCAGAAAATACCTCACCACTGAAGCTGCCACCAAACTTGCTGTCTCCCTCATCCTGTCTCGCATCGACTATTGCAACTCCCTTCTTTCCGGCCTTCCCCGCTCCACCACTCTCCCTCTCCAACGCGTTCAAAACAATACTGCCCGCCTCGTCCTCAGAAAGAAGAAATCTGACCACGTCACTCTCTTGCTCAAAGCCCTACACTGGCTTCCCATCTCCCAACGCATTCAATACAAGACCTTGTCTCTCTGCTACAAGTCCCTCAACAACTCCGCTCCTCTCTATCTCTCTGACTTACTTCACCCATACATTCCCTCTCGCTCTCTTCGCTCTGCCTCCGACCCTCTCCGCCTCCGCATTCCTCGCTCCAAACTCAGCACGTTCGGGTCCCGCTCCTTCTCTGTCTACGGCCCATCCATCTGGAATACTCTTCCACTCTCTCTCCGTCAGAAACCCTCTCCCACCTCCTTCCAGTCTGCCCTCAAAACTTACCTTTTCAAGCAGTTCTAACACTATGACCTCACTACGCACCCCATCGCCAGCTGTCTCTTACATATAGTGTCTGGTCTGTTTGTGGTATGAGTATATTTGAGTGAATGTATTTTTTGCGTAATTGTTACATGTGTCATTGTCTAAAGCGTGCACATGCGTGCGTGTGTTGTGAGTGCGCGCTTAGAGTTATAATTATTATAAGATAAGCGCATTATAAATACAGTAATTATTATTATTATTATTAATTTTTGTGACTGAGTTCCACCTAACCTTTATCATAATAATACTGAAAATAAAAAAAATGGGAGTGGGGGATGGGGAGGGGGGGGGGTGATTGCATCTGTAAAAAATAGCAGTACGTCAGCCATGAAAAAAAAAATGTTGGTGGTCAAATTTTGTGATCCAATGTTCACTCTTGTTATTATTATTATAAATATTATTATTATTATTTTATTTATTTTTTTTTAAATTTTATTTTTGTTTGTTTGTTTGTTTTTGTTTCCAGTGAGTCAAATCGAGAAGATTTCGCACAATGGCAAAAGCGAAAAAAAGCACAGTGTTCTCTTTGAAGAGGAAAATCGATCTGATCAATGCATCCGAAGAAACCCCACCAAAATCAAGAAAACAACTTGCAGCTGACTTTGGGATATCCCCATCAACCGTGACTAAAGTCCTAAATGAAAAAGAAAAACACAAGGGTCTGTTTTACGGCGGACTGACAGATGTGCACAAGGCCAGAATCAGAACACCAAAATTTTCTGCTGTAGAAGATGAACTTATGAAGTGGTTTCTCCATGCCCGATTACGCAATGGCCCTGTCACTGGACCAATTCTGAAGACTAAGGGCGCGTCCACATGACGAGCTGCGCTTTGAGCTAGCGGTGGCGTAGCGTTGGACGAGCTTTTGAGCTTTGAGCGGTGGGTGGCCACACCAAAAGCGTCAAAAAGCTAGCGGCAAGCTAGCTGTAGAGCTGGCTGTACGCTCGGTGACAGCTTGGGTGGCCACATGACAAGCTGTTACAGCTAGCTGCCTGCTAGCGTGATGCTAGCTGTCGTTCAGAAGTTTATTATCTGTGGTTTTGCAAGGCATCGCAGACCCGCAACTAAAATTTATTTCTGTTGAAGTTGGAGCCTACAGGAAAGAGAGTGATGGCATATTATCCAGGTTTCAGATGAAACTCTGCCTTGAAGGGAATACAGTAAATATGTCCCACTACCAAATTCCAACATTCACCTTTCCTATTTTTTTGGTAGGTAACCCAGCCTATCGCCCAAGCCATACCTAATAACACGCATCAACACAGTCGATATCATCTTCAATTATCGCCATGGCAAGCTGTTGTGTAGAATGCGGGTTTGTAGTGCTTGCTGGAAAATGGTAAGTGCTAAAAACAGCTATCTGCAACGTGACCACTGCTGACAACATTGTGCTAGCACTGTTGCCTTGCACAATGCAGTCATCCATCATGAAAGCGCTGATATAAAAAAAAGGACACGGAGATCTGGGATGATACTCAAGTCCGTGGCGAACAGAACAGACGGATGGGGTGTTACTCAGGTCGTCCTGGACAATTCTTAGCATGGGTGAGAGAACAGCTGGTTGAGTATTTTGTCAGGGTTGGTGCAGTGAACTGGCAGGAAAGCTACAGTTAATATAACTTTGCTGAACTAACTGACGGCAGTGATAATGGATGAGACTCTCCTGACTTTAGTTTTCCCACAATGTTCATATACGTCACAAAGCTTGTGATTTTAAATCTAAAGTTGGTCACTTTTAAGATCAACATGGAATGTACTATTTTTAAAAAATAAAACAAAGAGTGCAGATTTAAAAAAGATGGACCTGTAATCATGCACTCCACCCAAATGTTGGTCATTTACTGTTCAGCCTTCCCCTTTTCTCTCTCTCTTGTTTTCCCCTCACCCCCCACCCCTCCAAAGCTACAAAGAAAAAAACCCAAGTTAAAACGTTAACTATATATTTTTGTAAACTTTTATTGGCTGGCATCAAACACACAATACCTACATCATAAGTGTTCATTGATAATTTACCATCATAGCCCTTTTATTTTTTATGTATAAAATCCAGATCTAAATCTAGGTTGAATTTGGGACTATAAGCACGGTTCTAAATCTGAGTGAAAACATCAAATGTGAATTCGCTTAATAGATTTAGATCTGTATTTTATTTGCAACAAATTGTGTTAAAACATAATAAAATAAAAAAAAGCACTTACTGGGTACTATTATTTTTCAATGGCGACTGCACAAATGAAAAAGCTGCAATTTTGTCAATTAGGCCTATACTATACGAAAAGAGCAATTGGTCATTTTATTATAAAATTTATAACCATCTTCACTCAAACACTAACTTGAGTGCCTTGCCATTTTAGGCACCTCCTGAAACAGCTTTGCTCAAACCTCCCTGTTCGAAAATCTTTTTGTTTTTTCTACCACAATCTCTTATTTTGTAGTTCTGTGATTCCATAAGCGAAGGGTGGTAAGAAGACTGATTCAAGGCCAAGGACACAAAACCAATCAAGGTCAAGGACCCAAAACCACCGCTTGAGCTTCGAGCGTCGATAAATGCCGAGAATATTACCACCGCTCGAAGCTAGCAATAGCCGCGCGGCTACCGCTCGTGGTGTGGACGCTTCTACAGTAATTCTAGTTAGACTTTTCGCAGCGCAGCTGAAGCGCAGCTCAAAGCTTCGCTCGAAGCTTGTCATGTGGACGCGCCCTAAAGCAGAAGAAATTGCCCATAAAAATGGAACTTACGACTGGGTGTGTACCGAAGGGTGGATACACCGTTTCAAGAAGAGACACAATATCACCTTCAAAGTCATCTGTGGGGAAAAACTCTCAGTAGATGAAGTCTCCGCAGAAAAATGGGTACAAGACGTTCTTACCCCGACACTTGCTAAGTTCCAACCAAAGGACGTTTTCAACGCAGATGAGACGGGGGTATTCTGGAGGGCATTGCCCCATAGAACTTTATCTTTCAAAAACAAACCCTGTCAAGGACGAAAGAGATCGAAAGAACGCATTACTGTCATGGTTTGTGCTAACATGGATGGCAGCGAGAAGTACCCCCTTCTGACTATTGGGAAATAAAAACCCGCGCTGTTTCAAAGGCGTCAAAAATATGCACTTGAAATACTCATCAAATAAGAGTGCTTGGATGACATCAGACGAGTTTAGGGAGTGGTTGAGGGCTTTCGACTGCTCCATGGCTGCCCAACAACGGAATGTGCTAGTAGTCCTGGACAATTGTCCAGCCCACCCCAAGAATGCCACGAAGGACTTGAAAGCGACACAGGTCCTTTTCCTGCCCCCGAACGCCACCTGTAAACTTCAGCCCTGTGATCAACTATCATTCGAAGCATGAAGGTTCATTACAGAAACCAAACTCTAATGAGGCTGATTCGTTACATGGATGAGGGAGGAGAGTGCACAGAGTTTCAGATTTCATTACTTGATGCTGTCACGACACTCAAGTCGTCATGTGACAAGGTCACGCAGAGGACCATCGCAAATTGCTTCACCGAGGCTGGTTTCACTGACGATAAAGACAAGACAAGCACGGAGGACTTTGACGTGGATGTGGACTTAACAGCCATCTCGGAGCCCATTCTTGAAAGGATTTTCAAAGAATACAACATCTCAGCCTCTGACTATATTGGTGTTGACGAAAACATCCCTTCTACAGCACCTGAAGAAACCTTCACTCCACAGCCGTCAACATCAAGAACCACCGGGCCTTTTGCCGAAGAAGCCGAAGAAGAAGAATCAGAATCTGATGAAGACAACTGCGGCAACCCTGAAGATGTCATCACTCGATGCAAGGCTTCTGAGTGTGTGCGAAAGTTGCAGCTTTACCTCATGAAGTCAGATGGCACTGGTCGTATTGAAGCGCCCTTTTTACTCTTCGAAGAGACTTTTGATCAACATATAATGAATACTCGAAGGCAATCAACTATTACAGACTTTTTCTCGCATGCAAGGGTAGAGCCAGAAGGCGATGAGGAGGTCAACGAAACTAACGAAATACACGAAAGAGGCGCAGAAGACTCGCAAGACGGTGGAGGAAAGATGAATGAAGGGAGTCAGGACTATGGAGAGACAACGGATGAGGGGAGTCAGGACTATGGAGAGACAACGGATGAGGGGAGTCAGGACTATGGACGAAAGATGAATGAGGGGAGTCAGAACTAAGGAGAGACAAGCGATGGGGGGAGTCAGGACTATGGACGAAAGATGAATGAGGGGAGTCAGGACTATGAAGAGACAACGGACAAGGGTAGTCATGAAGCGAAGGTGAATGTAGAGGACCATGGAGGAAAAGGAGAGGATCGGAGAGATAAAGCAGAGGAGAAGAGTCAAGACTGCGGAACAACGTTCGAGGAGCCTAGGGAAGAACAAATTCAGCCGCAGCCTGGCAATTTGGTAAGTTGTGAAATGTTTCTCAGTAATGAGTGTGTGTGTGTGTGCACGGTGTGTGTGTGTGTCTCTCTCTCTTTATCTATCTATCTGTCTGTGTCCACTGATCTAAAAGTTTATTTAGTTCAGTGGTCTGTGTCTTAATCTTAATTACACACCAACAGACCTGCACTCTAGTATTTGCTCAAACACTGTGTCACGCTACGCAGTTTGCAGTCGCGCGCCTATGTATATAGTTTAATCATCAGCCTGTACATAGAGGTTAGAAGTTACGGTAGTCAAGGGGAGAGAATCAGAATAAATTAATTTGGTTTATAATTAATAAAAGTAGCGAATGTTTTGCGCCCGTGCGGAACGCACTATGTTAGAAAACAGCATAGTTGGCTATTTTGTCATTGGGAAGTTTGATTGCTGCCATGCGATATTCTATGTGTGAAATGCGTGCTCTAATCGCGAACGGTGTAGGGAATGAGTTATGATTAAAACGAGTATATTCTGGAAGATTCTTAGCTAATCGTATAAAACCCCATGCACTGTATATTTTGATAGGAGCAGTAACAGTTGCATATCGCTTTTGTAGCCAGAATCAACAGATCCAAGTTGGGTCAAGGTGCCAGTTAGTGACTTTGTCTGTGGGTCGTACAGATCAGACCGTCAACGAAAAAGAGCCTATTATCGGAAGAGGAGGATTGTTTTGGGAACACTTTGGAAGTGTTTGTTTAACTAAAACTGTTCTAAGCTGTTTAGAATACCTACTGTGTATTCTCGGTGAAATCTGAGTTATCTACGTATAACGTCGGGTGACCTGTGACTCCGTCTAGGACCTCTTCTGCCTGTATTATCACCTTGCCTAACCTTCTGCCTGTGTGTTTGTCCAGTCATTGTGTGTCTTTGTCAACAGGCCGGAGGATCCACTGGTAGCCGTAAGTTATTTACCTCAATTTCTCAGTTGGCCATAGCGTTCGGGTTTGGGTTATGCATGCAGTGTGAATGAATAGTTAATTATGTTTTCTTAAAGTCTATTTTATGTTTCATATTATTTGCTGCATAAATACCTAGAGAGAGAGAATTTTCTAAAATGTATCATAAATTAAATAATTATAAATTGATATAAAAGAATTCGCTGTTATGTAGCGAAGAGATGACAGAAAGGAGGTGATTGCGAATGTATATGCGCGATGACAGGGAGGATGAGTAAGGATGTTGAAAGGGAGACAACCATTCCGATAGCGGGATGCTTGTGCAGTATATTGTAATATAATTATTAATGGTTGCGTATTTTTTGTATGTATTGTTGTAGATGTACCAAAACCAAAACCTTAGAGCAGATCATTGATGGTGTGCTGAAACCTTGCTGGTGTGAAGCTTGTTATTACGCCGCTGTTTCCGTGTGTCAACCTCGGTTGCGAAGGTTGTGGTATTCGCCCAAGGAACTTTATTTCGTTTATAAAGCACACGCACACACACTCCACCATACACAACAAATAACTATAACCATTGATAGACAATGGTGAGGAATAATAATTGTTTTACATGTGATAAATTATAAATTACAGCACATTGAAATATATTTAATCTGAATTGACTGATAAACGTTGTTGTGTAATATTACCTACTAGATTAAGTAACCCTGTGATTGTATAGTTTTGTCTGGGGGAATTATTTCGCCAGACATTAATTAATTAATAATTTAGATTAATTTCTTATAAATTCTATTTTGCATAAAGGATAAATTTTCTTATTCATTTTATATAATACAAAAGACTTGTTGTATCTATTTGAAGTTTAAGTGGAACAAAGTTTGAATATTTATAAAGAATTAAAGCAGTTGCTTGCTGTATATTTACCTTGTTGTCAGTAAGCTGTTCCATACTTCATTATTATAAATCTTTGGTACATTTTGTAGTTAGCCATTTTCCATTTTGATTTAATTATCATTGTTATTTTGTGCGAATTGTTTATGTATTAGTTTGGGGTTATATTAGTGGGATTGAGGGTTGGTTGGTTGGGAAGTGGGATAAAGGGAGTTAATTTCGAGTATGAATGTGTGTGTGAAATAAAGAAATTGTCTTGTTACTTCTGGTTTTGTCTTTTAGAGTTTATTTAGGTGTTGGTTTTTTTTTCTCGTGTGAAAGAGCACACACGTCGAACCTCTGTTGAGGCAGTTGGGACGTGACATTTGGTGGCAGCGGTGGGATAGATCTAGGAAGGGATAGGGGGAAGTAGTTAGGGTAGATTTATTTTTTTGATTGTTTAGATACCAGAAGTCAGTGTTTGTTTCTTTGTCGTCGTGTGTGTCGGATGAGTGGCCAGTGGGTGTGTGTGCACAAACGGGGGGTTGAGGTAAGCAACTTTGTCGTCGAGGCCTAGACGATAAGGGACTTCTCCGGCTCCTGTTACCGTTTACTTGTCATTTGTTCGACTGTTTGTATATGTGTTAATCGTTATTTGTTTCATTTGTTATTCACCCATTTTTTTCCCATTCTTCATTCTTAGTCCGCGACTGTATGCTGACAAGGGCTGCGACTCGTAGAGCAGCTGAGCAGGCGCGAGCGATGGACCAGTACACGGAGGCCGACGCAGCCGCTTCGCGTCGGGAACCGATGGACGAGGAAACCACAGTGAGTACGCCTTCCACTCATAGATCTCGTATGGCAGCTAATCTTACTCCAACCTCAGTTACGTCCATGGCAGGGAAAAGTAGTGACAGTATGGATATCTATGTTAAATACAGAGAGCTGGGCACTAGCATGGGGCTGAAAGACGCTGTTCTAGCCAGTTTTGTGATAGACGGGGTGGCTAGGGAGCAAGAGGCCGCCAGATTAGCGAGGGAGAATAGAGCTGAAGAGCGTAAGGAAAGAGCAGCAGAGTTAGCCATAGTAGAAAGAAGGCTAGAACAAGAGCGCAAAGATAAAGCTAGAGAACTGAAGCTCTTAGAGAAGAAGATAGAATCTGAACGGGGAAACGTTGAGTTGCGTCTGCAAGAAGAGCGCGCAGCTAGAGAGCAGGCCCGGGAGGACGACAGAGAAAGGCTTAGGCAACAGTTAGAACAAGAGAAAGAACTAGAAGCCCAACGTAGGAGGGATAGAATTCAGGCTGATAGCTACAGGATCAAGGTCCAACCATTTGATGGTAAAGAGGATATTGAGAGCTACCTTAAGCTTTTTGAGCAAATAGCTAGAACTCAGAAATGGAGGGAAGAGACGTGGTCGGCTAGGTTGTCACCGTTGTTGTCAGGGGAGGCAAGAGAGACTTATCTGAAGTTAACTCCAGAGCAGATAGTCGATTTCGAAGTGGTCAGGGGGGCTCTTCTGAAACGTTTTAGGAGAGATGCCGACTACTACCGCAAACAGTTCAGGGGGAGTAGGAAAGAAGGCACAGAGACTTTTCCGCAGTACTTGAGTAGAGTACAAGTCTTAGTGAAGAGATGGTTTTCTTTGGCTAAGAAGGATATAGATGATGCGGGTGTAGTGCTTGATGTCTTTCTGACTGAACAGTTGTTGTCAGTGATGAACCCTGAGTTAGAGCTGTTTGTGAGGGAGAGGCAGCCTGAGAACGGCGAGCAAGCAGCTGAGATTGCCCAGTTACATGTAGATGCGAAACGGACAGTGAGTAACAGACCAGTGTTCGGTAGCGTGCCATACAAGGGGGGTAATCGTGCTGTCAGTCAACCTGTAGGGGCAGCGAGGAGTGGTCCTAGTGGCAACAAGGGTGAAGAGGATAAGAGGAGGGAACCTAGTGGGGAGAAACGTCCTGTGAAGTGTTTCAGGTGCGGGAAGCTAGGTCACGTAGCGAAGGAGTGCCGTAGTCCGAAACAGTTGCTACGCATCACTGTCAGTCCGGATTCAGGACCGATTCACTCGGAAATGACTAAGGCTAGCTTTAGTACCATTCAGCCGTACAACCCGTGGAGCATGGGAACAGTCAGGGGTCAGCCTGTGAAGATTCTGAGAGATACTGGTGCCGAGGTGGGGGCAGTAGCAGCCAAGTGGGTGCGTCCCGAGGATATGACTGGTAGGGAGATCGAGGTCATGTTCGCTGATCAGGTCAAGTCAGGGAAGTATCCTACAGCGTACGTAGAAGTAGACTCATCTTTCGTGAAGGGTACAGTAGAATTGATCGTCATCGAGCAAGTTGTACCTGATGTGATTCTAGGCAACTGGGTTACCTTCAAGGGAGGCTATCGAAGTCCAGTGGCCGTAGATGGGTTAGAGTGTGCGATAGCCGCCGTTCAGACCAGGGCACAGGCCAAGGCAGAAGGGAAGCAGGAGAAAGCACTGCCGATTCCGAAGCCATTCCAACTCGATGTGACGCCCGATCAGTTGGCCAAGTTGCAGGAAGAAGATCCCACTTTAGCTAGAGCTAGAGAGTGCGAGAAGCAAGGGACGAAACTCAAGTCAGGCAAAGCGATGGTTAGCTTCTGCAAAAAGAAGGGTATTTTGTATAGAGTGCACCATCAGGGAGAAGAAGAGCTAACACTGCTAGTCGTGCCTAGCAAGCTTAGAGGAGAGGTGATGCGCCTGGCGCACGACCCTCCGATGGCCGGACACTTAGGTGGAAAGAGGACACGTGAGAGGATATGGGGGGTGTTCTATTGGCCAGGAATGTGCGGGGATGTTAGGCGATTCTGCGAATCATGTCCCGAATGCCAGAAAACAGTTCCCAGGGGTAGGGTAGCAAAAGTTCCGCTGCAGAAACTACCTCTAGTCGACGAACCGTTTCAGAGAGTTGCAGTTGATATCGCGGGGCCTATAAAACCTTTGCCTCATTCAAAGATGGAGACAGTCAAGGCAGAGGTTGAGACGATGCTAGCTATGGGGGTGATCGAGCGAGCGGCTTCACCGTTCAGTTCACCGATCGTTCTAGTAAAGAAGAAGGACGGAGCAGTCAGATTCTGCGTTGATTTCAGGAAACTCAATAGGCAGGTAATTTTCGACGCTGAGCCGATGCCAGACATAGATTATCTATTCAACAAACTCTCAAAGGCCAAGTACTTGAGCAAGATCGATTTGTCTAAGGGGTATTGGCAAATACCTATGAAGAGTGAAGATAAGTGCAAGACAGCTTTCACTACCAACGAGGGTCAATTCCAATGGTGCGTCATGCCCTTCGGACTGAAGACCGCTGGTGCAGTTTTTTCACGTATGATGCGCAAGATGTTGATGCCATTGAAGATGAAAGAAGTCGACAACTTCATGGACGATCTCATGGTAGCCACAGAAACTCTAGAGAGACATTTAGAGTGTTTAGACATCTTGTTTAAACGTCTGAGGGAGGTACAGTTAGCGGCGCGTCCGTCCAAATGCTACCTGGGATTCCGCAAGCTGGAGTATTTGGGACACATAGTGGGGGAAGGCAAAGTGCAGCCGGAACAAGGGAAGATGGACAAGATCCAGAATGCACCACGTCCCACTACCAAGAAACAGGTCAGGTCATTCCTTGGATTAGCGGGGTACTATCGGAAGTTTGTGCCGAATTTTGCTGCAATAGCGGTGCCGCTGACCGACTTAACCAAGGGAGGCAAATCAGGTCCCGTACAGTGGTCCGACGCTTGCGAAGTAGCATTCCAGACGCTCAAAAACCGCATATGCTCCAAACCGGTATGCTGTATGCCAGACATGGAAAAACCATTAGTGCTACAGACTGACGCATCAGAGATTGGAATAGGGGCGATTCTGTGCCAGGACCAAGGTTTGGGTTTACAGCCAATCACATGTGCCAGCAAGAAACTAAACCAGGCAGAAAGGAACTATTCCACCATAGAGAAGGAATGCTTAGCATTGGTGTGGGGGGTACAAAAGTTCAAGCAGTACCTGTATGATCGGACAGTCATTGTGCAGACCGACCACAGACCTTTGCAATACCTGCAGCAAGCAAAGACTACGAATTGTAGACTCATGAGGTGGGCACTTCAACTCCAACCTTTCGATCTGATAGTGGAGAGTATTCCAGGGAAGGAAAAATGTACCAGCTGATTTCTTGAGCAGAACTGAGTAGCGTGGTTGTTAAGAACTAAAACTGTTAGTTTTCGTCTTGGTGGGGTGCTGTGTCACGCTACGCAGTTTGCAGTCGCGCGCCTATGTATATAGTTTAATCATCAGCCTGTACATAGAGGTTAGAAGTTACGGTAGTCAAGGGGAGAGAATCAGAATAAATTAATTTGGTTTATAATTAATAAAAGTAGCGAATGTTTTGCGCCCGGGCGGAACGCACTATGTTAGAAAACAGCATAGTTGGCTATTTTGTCATTGGGAAGTTTGATTGCTGCCATGCGATATTCTATGTGTGAAATGCGTGCTCTAATCGCGAACGGTGTAGGGAATGAGTTATGATTAAAACGAGTATATTCTGGAAGATTCTTAGCTAATCGTATAAAACCCCATGCACTGTATATTTTGATAGGAGCAGTAACAGTTGCATATCGCTTTTGTAGCCAGAATCAACAGATCCAAGTTGGGTCAAGGTGCCAGTTAGTGACTTTGTCTGTGGGTCGTACAGATCAGACCGTCAACGAAAAAGAGCCTATTATCGGAAGAGGAGGATTGTTTTGGGAACACTTTGGAAGTGTTTGTTTAACAAAAACTGTTCTAAGCTGTTTAGAATACCTACTGTGTATTCTCGGTGAAATCTGAGTTATCTACGTATAACGTCGGGTGACCTGTGACTCCGTCTAGGACCTCTTCTGCCTGTATTATCACCTTGCCTAACCTTCTGCCTGTGTGTTTGTCCAGTCATTGTGTGTCTTTGTCAACAGGCCGGAGGATCCACTGGTAGCCGTAAGTTATTTACCTCAATTTCTCAGTTGGCCATAGCGTTCGGGGGGTTTGGGTTATGCATGCAGTGTGAATGAATAGTTAATTATGTTTTCTTAAAGTCTATTTTATGTTTCATATTATTTGCTGCATAAATACCTAGAGAGAGAATTTTCTAAAATGTATCATAAATTAAATAATTATAAATTGATATAAAAGAATTCGCTGTTATGTAGCGAAGAGATGACAGAAAGGAGGTGATTGCGAATGTATATGCGCGATGACAGGGAGGATGAGTAAGGATGTTGAAAGGGAGACAACCATTCCGATAGCGGGATGCTTGTGCAGTATATTGTAATATAATTATTAATGGTTGCGTATTTTTTGTATGTATTGTTGTAGATGTACCAAAACCAAAACCTTAGAGCAGATCATTGATGGTGTGCTGAAACCTTGCTGGTGTGAAGCTTGTGTGCCTCGGCCTATTACGCCGCTGTTTCCGTGTGTCAACCTCGGTTGCGAAGGTTGTGGTATTCGCCCAAGGAACTTTATTTCGTTTATAAAGCACACGCACACACACTCCACCATACACAACAAATAACTATAACCATTGATAGACAATGGTGAGGAATAATAATTGTTTTACATGTGATAAATTATAAATTACAGCACATTGAAATATATTTAATCTGAATTGACTGATAAACGTTGTTTGTGTAATATTACCTACTAGATTAAGTAACCCTGTGATTGTATAGTTTTGTCTGGGGGAATTATTTCGCCAGACATTAATTAATTAATAATTTAGATTAATTTCTTATAAATTCTATTTTGCATAAAGGATAAATTTTCTTATTCATTTTATATAATACAAAAGACTTGTATCTATTTGAAGTTTAAGTGGAACAAAGTTTGAATATTTATAAAGAATTAAAGCAGTTGCTTGCTGTATATTTACCTTGTTGTCAGTAAGCTGTTCCATACTTCATTATTATAAATCTTTGGTACATTTTGTAGTTAGCCATTTTCCATTTTGATTTAATTATCATTGTTATTTTGTGCGAATTGTTTATGTATTAGTTTGGGGTTATATTAGTGGGATTGAGGGTTGGTTGGTTGGGAAGTGGGATAAAGGGAGTTAATTTCGAGTATGAATGTGTGTGTGAAATAAAGAAATTGTCTTGTTACTTCTGGTTTTGTCTTTTAGAGTTTATTTTTAGGTGTTGGGTTTTTTTTCTCGTGTGAAAGAGCACACACGTCGAACCTCTGTTGAGGCAGTTGGGACGTGACACACTGACATTGCACATAGACTCACTCTCTCTCTCTCTCTCTCTCTCTCTCTCTCTCTCTCTCTCTCTCTCTCTCTCTCTCTCTCTCTCAGTCAGTCTTCATCCTCGTCATCAGCCGGTATAAACATATACTAAATTAACCCCTATCCCCCACCCCACACCTCTCCTCTTTAAAACAATACAGACCTGCTGCCAGTGCTTTATCCAAGGACTCGTATACAGGATATGATGGTCGGTCCCTTGAGAATGAATCCGGAGCTGCCGATCTGCATTTTGCTGTTTCCCTGTCGGCAGCCTGTTTGCATGAGAAAATTACCACAACATGACTAAGTAAGAACTGAAGCTGCAAGAAGAAACAGACAAGTTGACCTGCAATTACAATGCTTTCAGATACTGAGAGAGAGAGAGAGAGAGAGAGAGAGAGAGAGAGAGAGAGAGAGACAGAGACAGAGACAGAGACTGAGAGAGTCGTGCAATATCAGTGTTTGAGCAAATACTAGTGTGCAGGTCTGTTGGTGTGTAATTAAGATTATCATTGGTCGCACTGTTGGTCTTATTTTAAATTGATGTTTATGTATACACAAAAACTTTTTAGGATCGGTATTGTACTGGAACCTTCTATAATTCCTCAGGAATAAACTAGTATTTACATTTTTTTCAGGCGGGAGAACCATTGATTACATCTTAGCGGATGGCAACTGCTTCTTCCGGGCTGTGGCGAAAGAAATTGACCAAACAGAGAAGACCCACGGGCAGTGGCGGCAGAGGATTTGCAATGAAATTGAACACAACCCTTGCATGTATCAGAAATATATTGAAGGGGGCCGAGCCGCACTGGAGAAACACATCAGGTTTATGTGGAAAGAAAAAACGTGGGCCGACACCTGTGAAATGTACGCATTCGCCCAGGTGGCCGAGCGTCCTCTCTACGTGTTCTCTCCTCCGGCCCCTAACAACGCCGAAGATGGCTGGCTGTACAGATGGCTGGAATTCCATCCCAGAACACCTGTCACGTCAAGCCAGCATCCGCGTTATGCGACACTATGCAATACACACAGAAACCACTTTGACAGTGCGACCCATGGGCAGTGTAGACAGGTGTAACTGTGATCTTCCCCCTCCTAGCGGGACCTATTGCCACAGTGGACCTTATCCTGAATTGACTTCATTCACTAGCGATAAAGGTCCAAATGTTCAGGTGTGATCCACGGTTTCTTCTTTGGACGGTGCTTGCCAATGATCTCAAAATAGCATCTGTCACAGCTGATTTGCCACACCCTCTATTAAGCCAAAAACATAAATCAACAAAATAGCACAAGAACATAAACAACAAGAATCAAAAGGGGATAAATACAATTGTTTGTACTCACGTTATTTCGCAGAATAAATCCGTTGATAGAATAAATATATACACCACTCACAAAATAGACACAATTTCAAGTCACCGTCGCCAGAGAAAACGAAAGTTTATTTACAAATTAGTTATGTTCGATTCTCTCTCTAAGTCTGTTCTCTGCCTACAATGGTCTTGATTCGGCTCTTGGCAGTCCGCTGGGCCCTATAAGCACTGAATATCTGTCTATCTGCCTACGCCATCTTCCTTCTGTTTCCTCAAATCGCGCTCGCCTTCTCCTTCCGCCTCTCCGCCACCCCCCCCCCCCTCCCAAACCCTACTCTTCTTCTCTGCCCCTCTCCCCCTCGCCTCACTCCCATCTCTACTCCTCGTCCGCCCTTCCTTCGCCTTCTTCTTCTCATTCTGCGTTCTCTTCTTCTTCTGCTTCTTCTTTATTCTTCTTCGGCGTCCTCTTCTTTCTTCCTTTTATTATTTTCTTCTTCTTCTTTTTCTTTATTCTTCTTCATCTGCTTCTTCTTCTTCTTTATTCTTCTTCGTTTGCTTCTTCTTCCTGTTGCTGCTGCTGCTGCTTAATCTTCTTCCTCGCTTCTTCTTCTTCTCTGCTGCTGCTGTTGCTTCTTCTTCTTCCTTGTTTATTCTTCTTACTTCTGCTTCTTCTTTTCCTTCAAGAGGACCCCGCAGCAAGAGTCAAAGGAGTTAACCATAACTAAGTTTCTTGATGCATAAACTTTCTTCGGACCACTACAGCTTACATCTCTCGTCTCTCTGTGACGGGACCAGTGCAGCAATACAATTAAAATTTCATCCATGTCGAATAAAGTTCACAACATAAACACTAATTATAACAACTTATTATTACGGCAATGACACCAATTAATGCCATTCATACAAATAAACGTAATACTATCACTGCAATTGCAGTTTCAACTTCAAATCAAATAATTTTCCGAATTCAATTCGTTATTCAAAAATTACAGTTAACCACCATATTCGTCTCCTCCCCACTCCATTCTTCACATTACTATCAAAATTATTCGTTATTAATTTTATTACATAACAAATACAATATAATCATTTAATAATACTATTACATTTATAATAATACAACATATCAAATGATGAACAATATAAACCTGCAGACACAGCTGCGAGAAGCCCAGAACAACCCATCTCTAGTATAGAAAAGAAAAGAATGAATAGATATTTGGATGTACATTAGTGATCTGTCATGTGACCAGCTCAACCAATCAGAATTTCGCTCTCCTAAAAAAATCTTCTCACAAGAAACAGACTAAAGTCATCGGACCCAATTACTATACACCGGTCCAAATTTGTATTTAGAGATGATAAACTGATCTTTAATATACCGCTTTTAGGTCATCGAACAGTGGAATGGCTGTTTATTTAACCCATAGTACGCAACGATATATTGGGATATATGGGCAGACATGCATGAGAAATCACATGGGGGTCAAGGTCATCCCAAATTTCCAAGGTCAAGATCATCCTAATATCAATTTTTTGGCATAATACAATTTTGCTGTAGTTTAGTTGATAGTACATGAGTGTATTTGCGGTAGGTCAATGTGTTCTCAAGGTCAAGAGCATAGATAAGATAAGAAAGATCGGAAAGTACTTTGCATTTCAATTCCACCGTTTTATTTGTTTTTCTGTCCACTCATTTTCATGTTAAATATTGCGAGTGCCATAAGAAACATGTGGGTTCCCAAGTGTGTGTTTTTCACACGAGAACAACCACCACTAACACATAAAACACCACAGGGAACAATGACAACATTTTTATTCATACAAAAACAAATTAATCTATGTATATATGTTACCGGCAATCTGTGTATTCCGTCAATACGTGTATTGCCTAAAAAATCAGTCAATTCGTGTTTTGTCTGTGACCACAAGGCAATACATGTAATGACTAAAATTTCCAGTCAATACGTGTATTGTCTTATTTTTAACCCACTTCAATACACATATTGACTGTTCAATTTGGTCAATGTGTGTTTCGCTCAGTCAAGTCTTCTGACAATGTTTGAGAGCACACGCGAGCGTAGAGCATTATTTATATCAATCAGAAATGTGATGAGCTCAGATCATAAACCTTGGGATGTGTTAATCGGCACAAAACTACTGTACAGTACTCCTCGCTTAAGGTGACCCCCCACGGGACCAAATTTTTGTTTGATCTTATCCGAGGGGCACCCTAAACAGTCCTCTGATAAGATCAACTACCAGTAAAAAACTTGATCTTATACGAGGTGCTAAATTTTTTTGTCGTGTGACAGTGTGTGTGTGTTGTGTGTGTGTGTGTGTGTGTGTGTGTGTGCGTTCCGAAGTGATCAAGTCGGTTCCACAACTTGTCATTGTTAGTAACACCTGGGTTTCTTTCGAAGGAACCCACTTGTTTCGAGAAACCCCCCACTTGTTTCTAAACACATGGGAGTGCTCTTTTAGTGCGCGGGAGTGCAGTTACAGTGCACGGGAGTGTTTTGAGTACAGAGGAGTGCTCTATCCACGGAAAAATTACTGTGAATTTTCGAAAAACTTTTGAAGAAATTTTGACCTATTTCGTCGCCTAGAGACGATTTAGGTCAACTTTCTCGAAAAGGGGTAGGGTAAGGGCTAGTTGCAGCGCTGCAACTAACCCGAAAATATAAAATACATGTTTCTATACAGAATGATTGAATGATTGAACAAGAGCAAAATGGTACCCTGCAGGTACTTTCGCTACCGGTGATTTCCTCGGTCCGGACAAGATGACACAAAACAGGTCCGAGTGGTCACAGTAATGCATGCAGTTCTCTTCTTCTCTTTTCAGGTCATCATCTTCAGGACAACTGAACGCTGGCTCACAGGACCGTCACAGCATAACGACACACTGCTTGAGATAAGCGGTAAATAGTCTGTTACCACGCCCGCACAAATAACCCCTCGAAAATCTCTGCTGAAACTAGAGTACTTATTTATTTATTTATTTATTTATTTATTTATTTATTTATTTATTATTATTATTATTATTATTATTATTATTATTATTATTATTATTATTATTATTTTACAAATTCCTCTCTGACTAACCAATTTTGCTCCGTATAGCTGTTTTATTTGCTTGCATTCTCTTTGGTGCGCACATCGTCACTGCAAAAACTTGCATGACACGTAAAAATACACGCCTTCCCCCTCATATCCATATAGCGGAAATCTTGACCAGTTTTGGGTGACGAAGCACAACTATCAAAACAATGCACTTGTTCAAATTATACTATTTGCAAAGTTAGCAATAAACAGTTTGTCTTATGTTGTTACGGTATTGTTTACGTTGCCACGGCATTGCAAATGTCATTGCAACTGGACCTTGTTTCGAACTTTTTGTCCCAGGGAATCGTAATTGCTTTACTCAGTTTTCCTGGTGATTATCGATTTTGGAATGGTTGCCAATCGTGATTGTCAATGTTTTTGGCTGGAAAAAAACTTATAAAAAAAAACCAGTGGAACTCATAGTTAAAAAAACAAACCAAAAAAAAAAAACAACGACATTCTAAGACACATTTATTCTCTGCTGCTGATCAATATGCGCGTCTACCGGAATAGTTCTATACGTGTTGTTTGGATACGGCACATTGTAGGGTCCTTCTTTCCCTGTGAAACGTAGGACCATCACCCGCTTTCCATGCTTGCATGTTCGAGTGGTGTAACGTACGGATATTTAGTGCGGGTGCATGCAAAGTATATATGACTCCTAAAACCAAATAAGCGTGCGTGCAAGACTCTCTCTGTTTACTATTACACCCACAAACGTACGGACTCTTCTCAACACAAACAAACACCAACACAAGATATCCGTTCCACGTTCTCAAAATTTATATAAATAATCAACAATAATTCTTATCAATCTTTCACACAAATTCTTTCACACAGATACCTTATCACAAACTTTATGCACGTGTCTCAAACTATTCTTCCTGTTCACGAGTATTCACAAAATATCACTGTAGTTTCTGGCGCTTTCCTGAAACATCTAATCGTCTGAAGAGCTCAAACAAAACAACCGGTATTCTGACATCCTGGGTCGAACGTAAATATAAAATAGGACTGTACCTTTTTTCTACGGTAAAGGCAAGAACTCACACAAGCTGGTGACTAGCTTCCGGTGACGTCGTAGCAAGGAAGCGAGCCGATACTTTCGTCGACGGACGGAGAGACTAGCCTGCCCCAGTCCGCCCGGAGGAGACGTTGTCTTGGTCGAACGTGCAAATAGGGTCGATCCCCCTCCGACGCCTCAGAGATCACCTTGTCCTCGTTTCGGACAGGACGGAGCCAATTCTGCTCCCAGTAGGCCACTAGCCTCCAGTAGGCCGCTATAATCTTTACAGCACAAAATAATAATCCACTTCCAGAGAGAAATGACCACAAACCAATACACCATGATAGGTTTCAATGCTTTCTTCCTCTGTATGTTTCACGGTTAACTTTCTTTTCTTTTCTTTACTTTTTTAAACTTTTTTTTCACTTTTCCCGGCCCACTGCACACACGACCACACAGCCTGACACCAACAATTCGACTGAGTAATTTTGCCTCTAATTCAAACTATGCCTTCTTATCATTGGCTCCCGAATCCTAGCCAGTCAAAAACACCGTACAATAATCGAATAAAAACCCGGAAAAATCCCGTTCTCTACAAATTCTCTACAAGTGGGCTTTCCGAGTTGTATTTTATTCAGCAGGATTGTTAGAACCTTGATTTTTATTTTGTTGCGCTTTTTCGTTTTTCTTTTTCTTTTTGCTTGGCGGTGTTATTTTATTTGGAAAGAAATAGTTTTTTATTTGGAAAGAAAAAAAAACTAAACGTCACGCTGTTATTTACGCAAAGAAAAATCGATGTCACTACTAGCTAACGTCTTCCGATCTGTAAACACCAACACGTGTCTATATACTGCAATCCAACGCATTAACTTTTTTTAAATTATTATTTTTTTAAACCTACGGATTACAATTGATCCTTCTTATCACGACTCCATTTTGTGGTAATTTCTGGCAGTACAAAAATTCATTTCATCATCATCATTCAAATCAGTTCATTTACAAACTTTCAGTCAATTGATCTGTGAGAAGTTAATATCGCATATCGCTACACTACCTGTCACTCCACTTATACGCGCTAGTGTTCGCAATCAGCTTTAATAAACCAATTATTGATCAAGATCAATGTGTTTCGCAAATACTGACTATCATTTTTGCTATACTATAGCTGGAAACATTCGAAATCCAAAAGCAATGGGTTATGACTATGCTTGGCTAATGTTTCGCGCAAAGCGTAGCGAGGTTGAACATTGAGGTTTAACCAAAGAATATGGGTATACTACAAAGAAGAATCATAACACGATACTATGCGAAAACGAGTGACGTCAGCGACACCACGGCGACACCAAGCGGCTGCGTGGCGGAGCAGGTCAAGGGAGGTAAACAGACCACATAGCAACATGTAAATACAGACGATATTGCTCGACTGTATCGGCGTGTTTCTGATGAATCCCGGACAAATTTGTCAACAAAATTACTGTGTAATGTGTAGGAAAATGACTCCCTGCAATAATGCTGGTATTTTTGCACATTTGTTTTTCGTCAACATTGTGATATAGAGCTTACAATTTACATGAAAATGGTAAATGAAAACAGTTCAATTCTACTTCTTTTTTTTTAAGTCATAAAAACATGCGTTGGCTGTCAATTGAACAAAAGGGAACTTGTGAAAATTTAACACTGCTTTGCATAATCATAATTATTGTCAAATTCAGTTCAGTTTGTAAATTATTGTGTCCTTTGGTTTGGTTTTCTTTGTTGTTTTTGAATGATTACTTTTTTTTTATTTTCTTTAACGCTTGTTGTCTATAATTTTTTATGTTTATTATTTAATATATTTATATTTCCTTTTATACTGTTTTTTAAAACCTGGATTTCGAAAAATTGAGGTGTATACTCTGCGTCTCCAGCGCCTCCTAATTTTATGACCTTGTAAACATGATCCGTGAGGTGTCATGAGGCTGATGTCATCTGTGTTGTATTGCTCTGTCCTGTCCAACGGTCCTGATACAACTCTAAAGAATTAACTGGACCTTAAGCAATGTACAAACAAACAAAAAAAAATGTGGTGCGGACTATAAGACAACAACAAGCGTTAAAGAAAATTAAAAAAAAGTAATCATACAAGAACAACAAAAAAAAAAAAAACAAAGGAAACAATAACATATTTACAAATTGAACTGAATTAGACAATAATTATGATTATGCAAAGCAGTGTTACATTTTCACAAGTTCCCTTTTGTTCAATTGACAACCAACGCTCTTTAGCCCACTAATCACTATTCAATGGGGGATATTAATTTATGAATACAATTTAGCACTCTGGCATGCATGCTGCAATAGTTTTGTTTTATGATTCAGTCACCAACAGCACAAACTTGACTATCATAAAAATGCCTCATGTTTGTATGAATTAAAAAAAAAAAACAATAAGTAGAATTCGAACTGTTTTCATTCACTATTTCCATGTAAATTGTAAGCTCTATATCACAGTGGTGACGAAAAACAAATGTGCAAATGTTTACCTCCCTTGACCTGCTCCGCCACGCAGCCGCTTGACGGCGCTGCTCTTAAAACGTCTTCACTTTTTATATAGGGAAAGCCTCGGATGATTCTTCTTTGTAGTATACCCATATTCTTTGGTTTAACGTCTACACCCACCATTGGCGATATGGCAGACGGGGATAACCATCCCAGGGTAAGAGGGGTAGGGACCTGAATCAACACTGAACCACCAGAGCAATCATACTGCTAAAATGAACAGTGAAAATGGCCACATTTTATATCGCCCACCACGGGGTTCGAACCTGGATCATCGGTGTTCCACGCTCTACCACTTGAGCTACGGCGTTGGGACTAGCGAGGTTTTGTGAATAATGCTTAACGTCCCCTGACACAGATGCATATAGGGGATAGGAGATGTAGCAGCGAAACAGCTTGTACGTAGTGAGAGAAGACTGGTGAGGAGTAAAAGATGGCATGTAGATGAAATGAAGAGATTTGTAGAAGCGGAGCGCTCTAGGCGACATTGGTAGAAGTAAGCAGACCGCAGCGGGAGGATGTGAGAAGGTTGGTCGCGGTGAAGGATGTGCCATGCCCGAGGAAGAGATAAAAGGCCGTATGGGGAGGAATAGGTGCTACAACTAGAAATAAGGAGTGGGGTGATAACATTACGGAAAGGAATGATTTAGATGGGTTTAATAAGGGACAGACCAGGTCTGCCAGGCTATGGAAAAATGGAAACGGGTCGAAATATATACAAAATTTAAAACAGGCAACCAGCAACAAATGCCGGAACAAATTTTAATGTTAAAAATTAGTAATAAGCTTTAAAAAAAAAAATTTAGCTAAGGAATATGGCCAACGCGGGGCCAATTAAAAAGTATGATTTTACAAAAAAACAACACGGTCGAGGAAAACGGGAGCCCTAACGGCGATGGCCTCTCCCTAAGAAGGGGCACTTCGGCTTATCTTTGAGGAGCCAAGGGGTCCCTTCGGCTGAGAGTCGTCGGCCAAGCCTGAATCGTACGCCCAACGGAATAGAGCTATTGCGTTATCGATCTGCACCGGCTCAAAATGCGGGGAGAGAAGGATGGAATATTCATTCATTTGTTTGAAGAATTCCAAGCTGGAGGGGCCACTGTTCACCTGGGTGGCTGAGTCTCGAGCAGAGGAGCCAGGGGGGGGGGGGGGGGGGTCTGTGACATAGCGTCACATTTGAAAGTGTCAACATCGGTCTGAGCACCGAACTCCGAGAGGACGGGGCTAGGCAGAGGCTGGGCCCGATCAGCCATGCTACGGACCATGTCCACCAGCCCAGCGACAGTGTGGGTAAGTTGCTCGACTACCCTTCTCCAATTTGTGCAACCCAAGGGTCGTGGCAGCCTGAGGGGGGTTGAAATCCCTCTGGATGTAGGAAGCACAAGGGGGAGGGGGGAGGCTACCGGTACGGTTCGTAAGGAGCGACGGTGAAGGGTCAGCCACCGCAGGGACAACAGGAGCACGAGGTGCTCCCCAAACGAATGGAGCGCGCACCGGTGGGAGTACAGGGGTGGAAAGTTGCTGTCGGGCCTGGCATAAGGCCTGGGCTCGCGGCATATATTGAGCAGCCCTGAGTTGGTTCGCGAGAACGCGCTCCCTCATGGCAGGACAGTTGTGATTTGAAGCCGAGTGATTGCCTAGGCAGTTAAGGCAAGATCTGATCTCGGCTTTGCATTGGGCGCCGGAATGTCCGGAAACGCCGCAAGAAGAGCAAGTGTGAGCAGATTTACAGAATTTCCCGGTGTGACCGTACCTCTGGCAGCGATGGCGGCGAATGACCTCCGCGACGTACGGCCGCACCGGAAACTCTCTACAATTGATCAACAGGGCAGAAGGCAGGTTAGGGGCTTCTATGGTGACCCTGACCAAGGCCGATGGACATCCATCCGAGCGATTCAAACGCCGAAAGCATTTGATCACACACGCCTGCACGGACCCATCGGGGCCGACAGACCCCTGACACTTGCCCAGTATATCCGCCTCCGTCACCGTGGAGGGGATACCCTGAACGACACCCTCCACGATAGGGGTGGGAACGGAGCAGACAACGCGAAACTGGCCCAGTGTAGACATCCCGGCCAGCCTCAGCTGCTGAGCACGGGTAGCGCAACCCACCAAACAACCGCCGACGAGCGGCCGGACTCTATCGACGGGACCAACCGCCCTGCGCAAAATCTCAACAAGCCGCCAGCTAAGCGACCTCGGCGACACAGAGTCCGAGTTCTCAGGGAACTTGACTAAGACTGGAAAACGGCATAAGTCGTAATTCGGCAAAGGCGGAAGGCAAGGCGGTGCCCTGTTTCTAACGCCACGCCTGCCGGCCACGGCAGTCCAACTCGTCTCTTGGGAGTCAGCAGTATCAGGGAACGCCGACCGAGGGGAGGGCACCAGGTGCTCTACCCCCAAGGAAGGCCGTACACTCTCAGTGGCTTCAACCTCCGGAACCAGGTCCGGGGAAGAGCCAGCCCCCGACGTCGAGACTTCAATCATGTCCTCTGAAGAGGACGTCGGAGAAGAATCAGTCAAAGTCTCCCAGGGTCTCTTCCTACTGGGAGTGGAGAGACCGTCTCCCGAGGGGGCGACCAGGTCGCCCACCACGGGGACGGACACCAAGCAGGACACCGACTCGGCCGTGCGAGTTTCTGTTATCGGCAGCATCAACGCGGCTTTTTACTACCGGCGAATCTTTACGGGATCCCCCGAGCAAACCTCTGCCGCCATGGGATTTAGGCTTTCCCATGTCCGGAAAAAGAGAAAAAACGAAAAGGTGGAGTACGAACCACCACCAAATGCTAAAAACCAATTCAGGACCACAATAAAATCTGTAAAAATCTCAAAACTAGACCTACATGGAGGGCAAAATCCTACCCCGAACTTATAAAAAGGGAAGGAAAATTTATAAAAAGCAAAAAAAAAAAAATAAATAAATAAAAAGGAAATGAGGAGATACACTTTAAAAAAAAAGTAAGAGTCCAGGACTCGATACATAAAAGTTACGGTTAAGAACTAAAACCCACTGGGAGGGGACCAATCACATGCAGCTATATGTCCCTCTCCCATTGGTCTCTAGGGACAAGGAGGGAAAATCAAATATTCACCAGAGTGCGCAGAGTTCAACCGGCCGTCCACAACAGGAGAGTGGAGGGTAGGCTCTCGATCGATGCGAGGAAACAGACAGCATCAGCCGACAAGCAGCAATGCAGTCTTTAGAAAGCAACCGGCAACGCCACGTTAGGTGTCCTCGAAGACGAAGCAGGCGTAATTTCCTCGCGGAAGCAAAGATGTCACCGTCCAACGAAGCTGGAACGCCAACAAAAGTCGGAAGCGCAGCCACACCACAACCTCTCTCATGAATGAACACTCGATGAATGGTAGCGAGATTGTTGTTGTTGTTTGTAGATTATAGTCACACGACACTTTCGCATATAGGTGACTACTGGACCGATTTATACTGACACCAGCGGGCCAGTTGTTGCTAAAGGGAAAAATAATATGATCACACGTTGACCAATCCGTCCGGCGAACTTGTTTTTTCCAACCTAGTTCCAGTCATTCGCCGAAAAAGGCAATTACCGAAGTCGAACGAAGCTGTCTGAGTCGAACGAAGCTATCCGATGTTTTACGAACGAATGCTGGCAGGACTACGTGAAACCACAGGCTGGGAAGTCTCGTCTTTCGTAGGTGGGCGCTATGCACAAAGGCGTGGCGGCTACGTGCTGCGGGAATAACACAGCGTGATCGAGTTTGAAAATGGTGAAGTATTGTGCTGCGTTTGGATGCTCTTACTCCGACGTAAAACCTTTCTGCAAAGAAAAGAACATTTCCTTTCATCGATTTCCACTTCGAGCGCAAATGATGAAGCACTGCATGTCGTCAACTCTAAACTGAATGAAATCGCACTGTAATTATTATTGCACGAGTGTGCTATGTTCAAAACATCACAATATCCCAAAATGTCGGTAAATTTAAAATTTTTAAGCAGCATTGGAGTACACGCGAGCGAGCTAAAAGAAGCCATGACCGCTTTGTTATTCCCGCGCCACGTGACCATGCCGCCGACTTGTGCATAGAGCCCATTTATGTAAGGGGCCCCCGAGTTTACAAAGACAAAAGAAAAGACTTCAGAGCCTGTGGTGAAACATCCGTGCATTAAAATAGCCGCTGTTGCTTCTAGATCTAATTCTGTTTCGATCTGCACAGCTTCAAGCTGTAAGTCATGTTGAGATTCGCATTTTGAAGCAGTTAGTATTATTATTATTTTATGATGATTAATATACTGACATAATTAGTAATAAAGAGTAAAAGTAATACATAACACATAATGCACACATACAACGATTTCACATCTAACAAAACTTCAAAGCGCTATGGATAGGCTTCAGCACAATAAGGCAAAGCAAGTTTATAATGGTCTAAAAAAAACAGTGACATTTTTATTGCAAGCACCAAAGCATTTAACTAATATCCCCAACAGCACAACCAGGGCGGCCCGCTGTAGGTTTTTGATCGGAACTTGTCGGCGTCATCGGCCGATCTTTGCCGATTGTCTTATCACGTTGGGCCGCCTGCACATTTTAGTCGCTATAAGGTAGACAATCCCATATCGAGTGTCAACAAGATATGATCAAAATAAAATTAACTCCCTTCGTATTCAGTGCGAACATTTTTACCGATTTTTTTTTTGTCAAATCATAATAAAAGATTGAAAAATATGTCATTGTGAAGAGTTTTATTCCAATAAATTGTTTATACTTGCGTTATCGCCTTCGATCACAGAAATTACAAAACTTTTAAAATAAATATATCTGTACACGTGTGCGGTTCAGCAAATGACGCAATTTTCTTCTGGAGGTGACGAGTGGAAACGGGAAACGGAAAAAATCGGGTGTTTGATTTTTAAAATAGTAAGTTTTATATTAATATCTGATTTCATATGGTAATACATACATGGAAGGAACAAATCAGTGCAACCTGTCATATCGTACGAAAAGAATACGTATTGTAGAAAGGGTGCAGGAGCACATTAATTGTTCTCTTAGATCTACTAATAATATAGGAATTAGATCTACTAATGCAGTCTTGGAAGATTCTTCTTGTTGTAGTACTGCTAACACTATCAGAAACACTTATACAGGCGACAGCGCTGAATGTAGTGCTGTTAAAGGAGATAATTATATTAGACTATCGTCTATTGATGTCGTGCTTGTTTGTGCAGATGCCACTGATCGTGTAAATACTAGCGTTAGGTGTACTTCGTAAGTTCGTCAGGTGAGGCTATAGCCTAATTTTGTGAGGGAATCTGACAGTGATACTGATAGTAACACTGACAGTGACACGCTGATTGAGAATAAATCACACGCAAACTGTGAAGAAAATTTCACAACCCAGGTTTCAGAATGGGCGAGTAGTCATGACATTTCTCACAGTGCTGTTTCAGATTTATTGTTTATTTTACGCCCTGCTCACCCTCATTTACCAAAAGATCCAAGAACTTTAATTCACACGCCAAGAACATATACAATCAAAGACATTTAAATTAAAGGTTCATATTTCCATTTTGGACTCTATACTCTTTTTAAAATTATAATTTTAAAGAACTATCCTCAGTTCAGCTCAACAGATAGTACAAGAATTCAAATAAATATTAATGGATTGCCCATGTTTCATAGTGCAACCAATCAGTTTTGGCCCAATCTCGACGTCATCACCATTCTCGACGTCATCAGTGAACCATTTATCATTGAACTGTATAATGTGTATTGTGGATCTTCAAAGCCAGCCTCTGTTAATCGTTTTCTTAAAGATTTTGGGGAGAATATATGCATCAGTTGGGGTCAGCTCGTTACTCCCCCGTATCACTATTCCCCCGGCTCGTTATTTTAAGAATGTAGGAATCGGAAAGTGATTTTTGTAGAGAAAAGGGTTAGGGCAAGGGTTAGGGATAGCTCTGCAACTAACCCTTACCCGAACCCTTTTCTAAAAAGTTTACCTAGTTCGTCTCCTAAAGGCGACGAAATAGGTCGAACTTTGTTCAAAATAACGAGCTGGGGGAGTAACGAGCCGGGGGAGTAATGATACGGGGGGGGGGGGGGGGGGAGTAACGAGATGTTCCCCATCAGTTAGAGGCGCAGCCACTGACTGTTGAAAACATGCATGCGTCTGTTAAATTCATATTAAATGTTTTATATGTGATGCACCTGTTCGTGCATTTTGCAAGCAGGTTAAAGGGCATGCAGGATAGTTTGCGTGTGAGCATTGCACACAGGAAGGAGTGTGGTTAGGCAAGATGACATTCTCTGCGTCTAATGCTGAACATAGAACTGACCATGATTTTGCCACACGACAGCAGCCACAACAGCACATTGGTGCCTCTCCACTTGAAACTTTATCCATTGGAATGGTAACACAGTTTCCACCTAAAAACATGCACTGTATTTGTCTAGGTGTTGTTAGGCGACTCTTGATGTTTTGGAAAACGAAAGCCAATTAATTAAGCTTCTATTAAGTTTTCAAGACTACCAACAATCAGAATTTTTAATGGAAGTGTAGTCTCTTGATCATTAGATAGCTACAGAATTCCACCAGTTTCTTCTGTATAGTGGCCATGTTGCGCTCAAAGGAATTTTATCAGAAGAAGTTTAAATTATTCCTACTTTTTACTGCTGTTTGTGAGTGTGCTGTCTTGCCTGTCCTGTGTAGGCCTACTGCCAGAGTCACGGTGACAATGCTGACCAACTCTGGTTATATTTTTTTGCAACAAACATCAGTAGTGTATGGCATAAATTCTATTTCTTTCAATTTCTTTCAATTTTCATAACCTATTGCATCTTGCTGGGGCTGTTAGACGCTTTTGTCCGCTTGATCACTTTTCTGCTTTTCATTTAGAGAACTTTCTGGCAAAAATGAAGCGACTTGGGGTTTCTGAAAGCGACAGCTATGTGGCAATACTGTCTAGAGTTTTGACCAAACATCACTTTTTGTCATTTTTGAAAGTAATTGTTGGCTTTTTTTCAAAAATGGTCCACTTCTCACATGTAATTTTGGGGTGGGTGGGGGTGGGGACAGGAGGGGGGTGGGGGGCGCTACGTTTATTAGTTTTTAAGATCTTCAACATTAAACATTAGCCATTTAAAATAATAGGAAGGGTGGGGGGTGGGGGGTGGGAGGGGGAGCCAACTTCGGCCTCAAAATCACAACATCGGTATCCCAACTATATGAGCTGCTAAGCTAAAATAACGAGCCACTGCCGCGAAAACGGCAAAATACGAACCGCTCCCCGAAACCTCGTGCTACTTCCTGTTTGCTTTCTGAAGGTTTTGTTGCTGCATCTGGACTCGCAATTCCATTTTAGAGCAGAAAATGTGTCTGTTACACAAAGTAGATGAAGTTCGAAGGAAATCAGCATTTCCCAGGGCTCTGAAATGCGAAAACGCCGCGTGCGATCAAGCCAGTTCGAGATGTTGTGTCAGGCAAAGACAGCCATAGACTAGTGAAAGTTCTCATGTGTTGCAAAATCTTGAAAAACCCACATTGTGACATTGTCAACAAAGGACACGCCCACTTCATATGGATGAAGAACAGAATGTTGTAGATGATAAAAAGATCGTTGATTCTGATGTTGACAGTTTTGATGATATGACAGTGCATTGTGAGCCTGCAGGGAATAGAATAGTAACATGACACTTCTAATAAAAAGATTGTTGATTCCGATGTTGACAGTTTTGATGATATAACAGTGCATTGTGAGCCTGCAGGGAATAGAATAGTAACATGACACTTCTTGCTAAAAATATTAGTGTACAAGCTTAGCCAATACATGGACTGAATGTATACATGTGTATATGAAATAATTAATGAAAAGATTGGAGGTGATCTACAAGAAGAGAGTCTGGATTTATTATAGGCTGCTAAATCTGCCAATAGCCAGATTAACCCAAACTCTGTATCCAGTCATGCATTAGTTTAAGTTTGATTCTTTCGGTATTTAATTTTAATCAAGTGACAAGGTTTAGTAATAGTGTATTCAATGGTGTTTTATGTCTCCTGCACCCAGTTCTTATGATTTGGTTTCTCTGGTAACTTCTGAACACACTTCTTTTGCCTAGACGCTAGAAGATGTATGCAATTGTCAACTTCACCGATGAAAACGAAGTCGCAATTATCCCCACCAACTGGCGCGATGGCAATAGTTGCGCAGTGTGGCCAAACTACAAAAACTCCCAGAAAATAAACAAAGCTGTGAAAGAACGTCAAGAGCCGGATCCTTTATGGCACGCTTACTCTATCAGGGAACTCTTTGTCGATGGTGAGTTCAATTTTGCTTCAGATAAGGCCCACACCAAAAAAATTAATGTCTCAGTCTGTTTACGGTATCCCGATCAACCTTATATTTTTGGCCCTACCCAAGGAGTACTCCTTGGCCCTACCCTAAACTTATTTTTGGGATATCTGGAAAAAAAAAAAGAAGAAATAAGCCAAAATAATCTCACCCAATGTGAAAAGGGGTTTAGAAAAAGAAAAAAAAGTAAACCAGCTGACCAACAATTTTTTTTCCTATGTTACCGTAAACAGACTTTTTGTTGTTGTTGACCTAATGCATCGCTTTGGTAATTACATTATCATAACAGCAACATATTACTTAGTCTTGGTTTCTTTGTCTTTTTAGGAAACGTTTAAAGTGCAAGCAGCAAACATTATGCTCACAACACATACACATGTAGATATATAGGATTACGAGAAATGTTCAGCACCCTTAACCGTGTGGGTACAATCCAATCTGATCTAATCCATGTGCCTAAGGAGAGAGTTTATGTATTTATGCATCATGCAGCTTAGTTAGTTTATTTATTTATTTTTTTTTTTTAAACTGCTTAATTGAAATATCTGCATTGTGAAAATATGTCCATGTGTTTGAAGATCATTAATAATGTATAAATATTTATGTGTGTGTAAAAGAAGAATGAATGGACATGTTTAATTGACAGACAATGTAATTTCCATGCTTTTGGATTAATAAAGTAATATCTTATCTTATCTTATCTTATCTTAAATTTATGTACTCTTTCTTAGTTTCTAACAATCTCAGTGAATATTTTCGCTGGAAATTATGTTTAGTTTGTCATTTTTATAACGGAATGGTCCAGCGGCAGTACCTTGCAAGTTTATGAGGTTCCCGCAACATATAGACACACACACTCACACTGTGTGACACATTTGTTTAGGAGAACAGTACATGTTTGTTTGTGCCTTTGGGGTTAAAAAAATCCCACTTGAGAGCAATGTGTATGTGTTTGGTTCCACTTCCAGTAAATAATTGGCATTCCACTAGCAGTAGCAGCTGCCCTATCCAGCGCCTAAAATTTTGGGGTTTGTGCTAGAACTTGTTGGCCCAGTATGCTTTGACTAGTGAAAAATTAAACCTCTGCTGCAACTTCTATTATGTGTTGCGCAAGAAAGATGTCTAAGCAGCAATGCACCCTGACTTGATCATGTACCTGTGATTGAGGGAAAGTTAAACATCTTTATCATTAGTACAAAATGTATATAAATGTATATGTATAGTCATATTATGCTATATAAGATTAAAAACCTCTATGCAATAATGCATAACTAACTTTTTTTTTTTTACAGATGATTGGGACTATGTACGGCAACGTTTGAACAAGTCTCAGTACGAGTCTGACTTGCAAACATCTGGTGATGAGACACAGGATGATGTAAGACGACCAAAAAGGTGTAAAACCCGGTAAAATGATTCATTACTTATTGATTCATGTACCCAAAGTTTTCTTTTCAACACTTTGTATTATGAAATTGATAGAAAATCGCCCTAACAACTAAATTTAAATAATAGGTAAGGATAGAGAGATTAATTTGATTTTGTTCTACACCAATTATAAGTTACACAGTATTTTATCAATAGGTGATTCAGCCCCGATGCTTGAATCTTGATATTTGCAACTCGAATTCGTTTATCCACACAACTTGTTCACTCAGCAACAAGGCAGGAGTCATCATATAAGGTTTTCCAACTTTATTCAGCAAACATCAATAACTGCATACAAGATCGCTTTTAGAAAATCACTACAAAGATCATCCTTACAAGCAGACAATCGAGAAAACGTTAGAACGTTCCAACATGAGTGACACAATAACACCCAATCTAAATAAAACTCGTCACCGGAACTATTCAATGCCTTGCATCATGTAATGTTTAGATTCGACCAGCTGTTACCCGTAAGGTCTAGAAGCTTCGATCGATAAGAAACAAGTAATTCCATAAAATTCTCAATATTGACCGACGAAAATTATCAACATTTTGCAAAACAAAATTGACAACAGCTGACTTATTTATCATGTCTAAAAGATGGTTACAGTTTTGAAGAACATTCAGCCCAGAGACTTTGAATTGAGCTGAATCGCATGGAATGATGATTCATCTAAATTTATCTAATTTTAAAAATTTCGCACCTGGTTCCTCCTTCCCCGCCATAAATATTAAAAGGCAAATTCACCCTGGTTAGACCATGTTAATATGATTGTTATATAATGCCAACATCAGGATTGCATTAATGCATATTTTTTGTGTATTAAAAATTGATGACACATTTTACAGCACTTGTGCGTAAATACTTGTGCAAAACATCTGCTCAAAATCGCATCTGAATATATTCATCACAATATTGGCACCAATATTTACACCATTTTTGATTGACAATACGTAGACATCAAGCAATTTTAAAAGCTCTAAGCACGATCCATGTAACCTTTTTTTTTTTTAAAGTTTGGACTGACAATCTACTTTATCCAAGCCAGTTTACGCATGCTGATTGAATTATGAGACGGGTCAAACTCGTCTGTCTTACATTGCACTATTGCATGACACTATCATCCTTTGATCCAGAATTGATTGAATTTAGAATTAAGATCTGCAACAGATTTTCTATCTTCAATGCAGCATGGCCTTAAAGTCCTATTTAATGCATTTATTTAATATTGTATTTTGTTTTAGGCCAGCTTTCTTGGATGATGAGGAGCAGAATACTGATGAAGTTATTATTGAACCTACTCCTTCTTCCTGTAAGATCTTATAAGATTTATAGTTTTTTAAGTTAAAATTTATACTTGAACTTTAGGGGTTGAATTGGATATATTGATATAGAACTGTCTGATCGACAGTTAAAATTATTACTACTACTAGCATATATAAATAGATAAATATTGTTGATTATGTTTGTTAGAGAGTAGTGTCTATCTAGTTGTTCTTAAGGTTTTATTGAATTTTAAAAAAAAATTATAAATTTTTTTGGGTAGCAAATTTGCCTCAGTGTCACAAATATAAACATCCTATCCTATCCTGTCCCATAACCCGAAGGTCGTAGGGGCACCACAGATGATCGCTTAACCAGCATACTCCATCTTTCTCTGTCCTCAGCAGCCCTCATGGCTTCGCTCAGTGTCAAACCAGTCCATTCTCGAATGTTGTCCTCCCACCTCTTTTTCGGTCTCCCCCTTCTTCTACCTCCTTGCACTGTGCCTTGCAGAATGGTCTTTGCAAGGCCTGATGATCTGGTGACGTGGCCATACCATCGGAGTTTCCGTTTCTTCACCACTGTGAGCAGGTCATCGTGTTGTCCAATGGCTTGTGTGATGGTCTGTCGGACTTCAACGTTGGTGATGTGTTGGGTATAGGAAATGCACAGAAGTCTTCTGTAGCACCTCATCTCCATGCTTTGTATTCTTCGTTGGAGATCTGCTGTGAGGGTCCATGCTTCGCAAGCATATAGGAAGATGGAGATGACCAGAGATCGCAGCAGTCTTACTTTGGAATGTAGACTGATGGTTCTGTCTTTCCAAATGGGCTTCAACCTTGTCAGGGCAGCAGTTGTTTGTGCGATCCTGGAGAGGACTTCCTGTCGAGACCCATTGTCTGACACAATGGCTCCTAAATATTTGAAGCTGTGCACTGTGTTGAGGGATTGGCCTTGTACTTTGATGTCCGTGTTGATGCCATTGGTGTTGTTGGTCATCATTTTGGTCTTCTCTGCACTTATTTCCATTCCATAAGCTCTGGAGGTGGTGTCAAGCCTCTGTACAAGCTGTTCAAGTTCTTGTTCCTCTCCAGCCAATCCATCAATATCATCCGCAAAACGAAGATTGGAGATTGCTCTGCCCCCTATGCTGACTGTGCCTTCGTGATCTGCAAGAGCATCTGACATGATGCGCTCTAGGAAGATGTTGAAGAGTGTTGGAGAGAGTAGGCATCCTTGACGCACACCGATTGTTGTTCTGAACCAGTTCCCGATGACGCTGTTATGGAGGACTGCACTGGTAGCCTTGTCATACAGGCTTTTGATGACTTCTATGATTTTAGGGCTGATGTTGTACACTTTCATGGTTGCCCATAGAGCTGCATGCCAGACTCGGTCAAATGCCTTCTTGAAGTCTATGAACACATGATATAGATGTTGTTGGTGCTGTAGGTATTTCTCACAGATTATTCTGAGGTTGAAAATCTGTTCAGTGGTACTTCGCCCTGCCATGAATCCTGCTTGTTCTTCAGCTATGATTTGTTCAGCTTGTGGTTTCAACCTGTTGAGTATTATTTTCAGGAGGACCTTGCTGGGATGGCTGATGAGGCTGATGGTGCGGTAATTTTCACACTCCTGAAGGTTACCTTTTTTAGGAAGAGTGATGACAAGCGACTGGGTCCATGGTGTAGGCCATTCCCCACTCTGCCAGATCTTGTTACAGATAGTGGTGAGAGCATCAGTCATCGCTTCTCCTCCTGCTTGTAGCAGTTCCGCTGGTATGTTGTCCACTCCCGCTGACTTCCCTTTCTTCAGCGATTGCACTGCTGCCTCAACTTCTTCCCGGAGAATTGGGAGGATTTCTTCTTCTTCTCTGCTCTCGGGACATGCTAGAACTGATGGGTCTCCATTTGGTGTATGGTTGTAAAGGTCAGAGCAGTACTCTGTCCATCTGTCCAAGACTTCTTGTTCTTCTGTAAGGCAAATGCCAGACTTGCTTTGGATAGTGGAGACTTTGGGCTGTTTAACACTTGTCAGCCGCTTCACAGTCTGGTAGGCCTTCTTGCTGTTGTTCTTGTTCAGATTGTTCTCTATTTCCTGGCATTGATCTTCTATCCAGTTCTCCTTTGCTGTGCGCATGCCTTTTCGGATGTCATTGTTGATTTTTCGGTAGACATCAGCTCCCTGTGAGGTGTTCTTTTTCTTTTTTAACTCTCTTCGTTTATCACACAGATCCAAATTAAAAAAAAAAATTTAAACATAATTTATGAATATTTGTTTTGCATAGTGAAGCATTCAATTTCATTTATTTACCTTTCATCTGGTTCTATGTAGATGCAGGAAAAGCTTTGCAGAATGTTTTCGTTTGATTAATATTGTTGTAGCAATATCTATATTTCTGGAATTGTTTATCACCGAATGAAAGTTCGAATTTGATCTCGCGGCGAGCAGCCAGCCTCAGAATGATGTAGATGATTCTATGACGTAACACAGTGTGTATTTTCTATGAGGATATGTTTTTGATTGACTAATGATTAGACCTATACCATTCTGGATTGTTCTAAAGTTTTATAGGCCACAATGTACTGTGTTATATATACAGTACTTGCCTGTGTGTGAGAGTTTTTGAAAGCAGTTGGTGCTGTTTGTCTTTTGCTGATTAAAGTTGCTGAGATTATACAACGACTATGCCTTGTTTATGAGTAAACGGGCTGCGTGTATAAAAACTCTAATACAATTTACACAGATTCAAGCATCGAGGCTGGATCTATATTTCACCTGTATCAATCAGTGGTCAGTTAAATAAAATAATAGTAGTTGTAATTTGTACCGATTATATATTTCATGTGACAGTCGCTGATGAAAGAATTGCCAACAACTGTAGTCACTAGCAGGGACGATAATATGAGCTAAACAATTTACATATTGTGTTTAATATAATGTTCTCCCTGCAGATCATCGGTCTCAGACTCCAACCATGACCCAAAGAACTGCAATGCCACTACCAGTACCACCCCTGTTTACTGCACAGTCTATTCATTGCAGAGGTATGTTCTGTCATATGATTTTGATGCTTATTCTTTTTTCGTATGCTTTTTCTTTTTCTTAATCCTTTATTTCCATTTTCACCTATCATGTAACAATATGATTTATGTTAAGACATCCATTTGATTGATTAAGCTCATGGCTTTTTCGGTTCATATGTAAATCCAAATGACACTAACATGAACCAGAACTGCCAATAAGTATTGTATGAAAAAATAAGTTTTATTATTTCAACAGGTAAAGACTGATTCGCTCACCCTTATGTTCTAGAGTTACTCTGATTCCATACCTATCCTATCCTATCCTTTAACTCGGAGGTCGTAGGGGCACCACAGATGATCGTTTCACCAGCATACTCAGACCTGTGCACACTCAAAATGCTCATCAGTAGCAAACAAACCAAATTTCAGTAGTTTTTAAAAATTTTCAGTAGCAAGCTGTAACGACAGTTCAAGTAAAAAAATCAGAATTTCGGAATTTTAATAGAATTTTAATAAGTAATCCGTATTCTGCTCATGAAAATCAGAGAAAATACGGAAAATCTGTAGATGTGCACAGGTTTGCATACTCCATCTCTCTCTGTCCTCAGCAACCCTGATGGCTTCGCCCAGTGTCAAAACCAGTCCATTCACGAATGTTGTCCTCCCACCTCTTTTTCTGTCTCCCTCTTCTTCTTCCCTCCTTGCACTGTGCCTTGCATGCTGGTCTTTGCAAGGCCTGATGATCTGGTGACGTGGCCATACCATTGGAGTTTCCGTTTCTTCACCACTGTGAGCAGCTCATCGTGTTGCCCAATGGCTTGAGTCATGGTCTGTCGAACTTTGTCGTTGGTGATGTGCTGGTTAAAGGAAATGCCTAGAAGTCTTCTGTAGCACCTCATATCCATGCTTTGTATTCTTCGTTGTGGATCTGCTGTGATGGTCCATGTTTCGCAAAAGTATAGGAAGATGGAGATGACAAGGGAGCGCAGCACTAGCAGTCTTACATTGGAATGTAGACTGATGGTCCTGTCTTCCCAAATGGGTTTCAACCTTGCCAGGGCAGCAGTGGTTTGTGCGATCATGGAGAGGACTTCCTGTCGGGACACATGGTCTGATACAATGGCTCGCTCCTAAATATTTGAAGCTACTGTGTTGAGGAATTGGCCTTGGACTTTGATGTCCGTGTTAATGCCATTGGTGTTGTTGGTCATCATTTTGGTCTTCTCTGCACTTATTTCCATCCCATAGCTCTTGAGGTGGTGTCGATCCTCTGTACTAGCTGTTCTTGTTCTTCTCCAGCCAATCCACCAATTTCATCTGCAAAACGGAGGTTGGAGAATGCTCTACCCCCTATGATGACTGTGCCCGTGATCTGCAAGGGCATGTAAAATGATGCGCTCTAGGAAGATGTTGAAGAGTGTTGGAGAGAGTAGGCATCCTTGATGCACACCGATGGTTGTTCTTAACCAGTTTCCGATAGCGCTGTTATGGAGGACTGCACTAGTAACCTTGTCATACAGGCTTTTGATGACTTCAATAATTTTAGGGCTGATGTTGTACACTCTCATAGTTGCCCACAGAGCTGCATGCCAGATTCAGTCAAATGCCTTCTTGAAGTCTACGAACACATGATATAGATGTTGTTGGTGCTGTAGGTATTTCTCTCAGATCATTCTGTTCAGTGGTACTTCACCCTGCCCTGAATCCTGCTTGTTCTTCAGCTATGATTTATTCAGCTTGGGGTTTCAACCTGTTGAGTATTATTTTCAGTAGGACCTTGCTGGGATGGCGGATGAGGCTGATGGTGTGGTAATTTTCACACTACTGAAGGTTATCGTTTTTTGACGAGAGATGACAAGCGACTGGGTCCATGGTGTAGGCCACTCCCCATTCTGCCAAATCTTGCTACAGATAATGGTGAGGGCGTCAAGCATTGCTTCTCCTCTTCTGGATCACACTTGAACTTTTGGATCTGTTTGATAAACGAAGTGAGATGAAAAAGAAAAAGAACACCTCACAGGGAGCTGATGCCTACCGAAAAATCAATAATGACATCTGAAAAGGTATGCACACAGCCAAGGAGAACTGGATAGAAGATCAATGCCAGGAAATAGAGAACAGTTTGAACAAGAACAACAGCAAGAAGGCCTACCAGACTGTGAAGCGGCTGACAAGTGTTAAACCCCAAGGTCTCCATGATCCAAAGCAAGTCTGGCATATGCTTTATAGAAGAACAAGAAGTCTTGGACACATGGACAGAGTACTGCTCTGTCCTTTACAACCATACACCAAACGGAGACCCATCAGTTCTAGCATGTCCCCTGATTTGGCTCAGAAGAGTCCGCTGGACCTAAAGCAATAACCATGTAATGTAATGTAATGTCCCCAGAACAGAGAAGAAAAAGAAATCCTCTCAATTCTCCGAGAAGAAGTTGAGGCAGCAGTGCAATCGCTGAAGAAAGGGAAGTCAGAGGGAGTGGACAACATACCCGCGGAAGTGCTTCAAGCAGGAGGAGAAAGATGGAGTACGCTGGTTACAAGATCATCTGTGGTGCCCCAACGACCTCCTAGTTACAGGATAGGATAGGGATAGTTAAGAGACAGTGTGCTTTCAATCCAACCTTTTCTAATAAAGAGTAATCATAATTTTGTTGAATTGTGTAAAACTGCATGTTTATAGCAAAGAAAGACATTCTCTGTTATCCTCTGCCTCCAGTATTTGGAACAGACAAACTGGATTGGCAGCGATAAAATAAGAGATCAATGCTTATAGGGTCCTGTGGACTACGAAGTGCCGGATTGGCAGTGCAACCACCCTTGACTCCTTGTGGCAGTTCTCAGCAAGGCAAGACATTTTGATTTTTTTAGTTCTTTGTTTTTCTTTATTACCATACACGTAAAAATTGTCACTCGTCGGTTTGTTTGTTTGTCACACTTTATGTGTCACACTTTGTGATATTGGCGATTGTGACTGATTGGTAAAGCCGATTTCTAGAAAAACTTGTGAATATATATCTTGCTAGATGGGATGCGTCATGCACTAGTTTTTAATTCACAAATTTAAAGCACAGAGCCACTGAGGCTTTTTACACATTTTTGTGTGACAATTTTCCCACACTTTTTGGTTGGGTTTACTGTTTGGGCAGGGATGTCATACACTGAAGACAGTCCTGTCAAAAACCAAGGCGTGTGACGTTTGAGACCTTTCTTTCATGTAAAATATAATGAGAGTTGTCAATGAAGCACAAAGATGAAAGCCTTTCAGATTAGAGCCTCCTTGCAGTTCTTGCAAACAATATATAGGCAGTCAAAAGCCATTTTAAAAAAATGATTTCTCATCACAAAACTAACATAGATTTAAAGAGCTTTTCATTCTGAACACAGTGGTATATTTTTTTCCCACATAGGACAAATAGGTAAAAAGTTATTAATGTTTGAAAATGCCGAATGTTGGTGTTTTTTTGGCAACGTTTTGGAATTGAAGAAATTGACAACTTTGGAGTCTCAAAGTGAAGCCAATATTGATACCAAAAAGCTGATTTTTGACAGGTAACCCCTTCATATGTTATACTCCAAGCCCAATTTTCTTCAGGCCTATCCCATGTAATGTTCAGCCGTTTTGGTGCTTCAAAGTTGGGAAATCATCAAATTCGCAGTGCGTGCCGGCAAATTATAGGCTTACTAGTGTGCTACTACGCTCAGCACTCGTGTCGCTGAATAGGCCTACGAGTTGGCCATGGCCGCAAGAAAACCCGAACACCGTTTGGGTACACTTTTCTACGGCAAAGCGCTCCGCGATAGAGTAATGCACAAATTAATAAATACCCTAGTTTTATAAAGGAAAGTCTGCTCTTTATTTCTTGCTAATTTTTAAACTTCTAGTTAAAATCAAACTTACATCAAAACCGCTTTATCCACTTTGTTCGGCTCGTAACAAAACTTTTACACATGAGAGCCCACCATATTTATATGTAAATGAAGCTAAGTATCCGAACTTCTCATTGATTCTTATTTTTAGGCCATCCAATGAACTATCTCAAAGCGCTTAGCGTTTGAAACGAGCCACCTCTCAGCAAACGACGCTGACAACTTTTTCGCACCGGCATTCAGCGCTCGGATAGGGGCGTATTCAAAAGCTATTTTCTCAGAATCTTTCGCATAAACATGCATTAAAAACAACACAGATATAAAGATAAAGCTTTCAATTTTTATTTGAATACAGCCACTGTTCGTTTTAATGCAGTTTTACATTAATAATAAGTGTTGAAAGTGAAGTCAAAACTGGGTCAACACTGCCGAGCGGACAAGAGCCAATGAAGGGCTTTGACATGTTATAATATAACATTTAATTGACGCAAAATGTAAAGTGAAAGTCACAACAACAAAAAGGTAATAAAATATCTTTTACAATGTGTGGAATAATCCAATTTCTTATATACTAGTACTACTCGCATAAATATAAGGGCCAGTCTCCTATAATGGTTGCTGTTGTTATTATTTTGTTGTCGTCTGTAGTTGACCAACAATCACAGAAATAAATTGTGGGTTGTACAATTTAGGAGCCTGTTGCATGTGCCAAACAATTAAGTGTTTGGTCCACTCAGATCAGCCAATGAGCGTTTTACAAACTAGTGAAATATTTCAAATTTATGTGAAATTCAATCTTGTTTGTCTGACCTATCAATATAACTGCAGAAATGTTTATGATTGCATGTGGAAGCCCTGTCAACACTTTTCTCCAAACATTAGTCACAAGTTAGTTCATTAACTAAGGAAGCTGGAGGAAGGGGGGGGGGAGTGAGTGGTAATCAGGTGATCAAACAACATCGGCCCTAGAATTCAAACTATCCAGAGAGGATTGAGGCAAAGCCGGTGCAGCTACATGGTTTTGCCATACAGAGTGTGATCAGGTACCTTAGAGTAAGCCATTCGACGGGTATATGCATAGTGTGATGGAATTTATGGGTTTTGGGTGATCTGCATTATCAGGAGAGGTATAGACATGTTGTTCTCAGTCAAAATTTTCACTAAGACCCATGTAAATATACCTTTCCAGGTGAGGTGGATCACCCAGGACCCATACATTTTCTTCTCAGAGATGCATTATAATGTAAGGGTTGTGAGAAACCTGTGTCATATGGATCGGAATGTTTAATGCGTGATCCGTTAAAGGTCAATGTGGCAAGTCGGCATAGCCACTGAGAAAGTCCATTACTTGAAACTATCAAAGAATGTTTTCAGTTGAAAGTCGAAGCCAATGAAATTTTTAATCTATTACATATGGATGCATGTTTTATCATGTTTCAGATCCTTTTGTTCGGATCTTCACTGCTGTTGAATCGCTCAGGCAGGAAGTGAGAGACCTCACTGGGTATGTGCGGCGGATTGAGGATAAACTTACGGGAAGTTCAGCAGCACAGCCTGCGCTAATTCTGCCTGCCAATGTAGAATTTCCATTGACTTCAAAAGAAGCTCTTAAAGAACTGGAGACAGAACTTCTTAAAAAAGAAGTTGAAACGAGTGTAGTAAGTAGTAATACTATTTTGAACATTTTTGAAAACTACTGAACTACAGCTAAAGATCAATTTAGATGATGCTTTCGCAGCGATAAATCTGTGCACTATCCTATCCTATTTCATCCCGTAATTCGAAGGTAGTTTGGGCACCTCAGATGATAATTTAACCCATGTACTTCGTCTTTCTTTGTCCTCAGCATCCCTCCTGGCTTCGTTCATTGTCAAGCCAGTTTATTCTCGAATGTTGTTCTCCCACCTCTCTTTCTGTCTTCCTCTTCTTCTGTCTCCTTGCACCTTGCCTTGCTGGATGATCTTTGCAAGGTCTGATGCTCTGGTGATATATATTATTCTTTTTAACTTTTACAGTACATTTGTTCTATGTATTTCAATTATATGTATTTTAAAGAGAAACACGTATTTAAAAAATTTTGCGTGGCAGGCGGAAATGTCCATAAATCATTTGAAAACGTTGGTAAATCTATAAGAAAAAATAACCAGTAACACCATCTGAATATTTCGGGCTACACCCAACTTCAGCAAAAACAAACAAAACGTCACTGACCATATTTACACCATTGAGCACGCACAGCAGCACACTATTCTTTTTTTTTTTTTTAAAGTAGGAATAATAATAATAATAATAATAATAATAATAATAATAATAATAATAATAATAATAATAACAAACAAACAAATAATAATAATAATAATAATAATAATAATAATAATAATAATAATAATAATAATAATAACAACAAACAAACAAAATAAATAAATTAAAGATTTAACTAAATAAGTGTACTACTACTACTACTAGCGAAGTTGTGGTCTTGTTTTTGTGGTTTTGATTCGGCTCTTTGCAGTCCGCTGGACCCTGTAAGCAATGAATAACTAATTAGCTATTAATTTAACTCTGATCTCGAGTTGTCTTGATTTTGTGGTCCTGATTCGGCTCTTTGCAGTCTGCTGGACCCTGTAAGCAATGAATAACTAACTAACTATTAATTTAACTCTGATCTCGAGTTATTAAAAATAAATTCGCTTAGACTACTCGTCTTTCTCCGGAAATTTAAAGATTTGAATATTATAAAATATAGGCCTAAATATTATTAATTAGAATAGATATAGTTTATACATTTATTTACGTATAAAACAAACAATACAGGTCTAATAATTATATTCAGCTAGTGAGCTTCTTCGCTGAGAGGAGACTGACTTATAATATATAATGTAGATTAAGCCTATGTATAACAGTGTCTACTTGGTCCTAGGCAGGAAATGGGGAATGCTATTACAGTGTATTAGCCTACTGCTGAGAACTAACAAAATGCAAATCTAGGAACGCAACTATTAAATATGGTCGATAATAATTATGCTCATATTAACAAAGTATACCGTTGCGAAATGCTTATCTGTGTAAATCGAACAGAATTAGAAGCACCAGCGATCATTTTTAATGTCAACAAGTCGTAGTCATGCAATCATCATTTCGTAACGCATCGGAGAGCTTCGTTCGACTTCGGTGATTGCCATTTTGGGCGCATGACTGGAACTAGGTTGGAAAAAACAAGTTTGCATCCGGGATTCGAACCAGCGACCTTTCGGTTACTAGCAAGACGCTCTTACCAACTGAGCTACCCGGCCCCCTAAGGTAGCGAGGTTATTATTACGCCCAGTTCTTATAGCGCCCGCCAACCACCAACAATATCAGCAAAACGATGGTCAAGTAAAACTACGTGACCTTGATATTAAACAACTAGTGGAAAAGAATTGGACTACTCCAAGTTCAAATCACTAAACATAACGCATGCACTACGTAATATTTATTTTATTTTTTTTTTTACGTATTCTTATCCCGGAACGAGCCTCTGTTATGTCACGTCACTCGTGAAATTTACACATAAACACCACAGCCCTTAAGTATATATAATATAAATTTTATGACTATACCGTTTTGCTGTTTTTTTTTATGTTTCACTATTTCTGATCTTGTACACATCTCATATAAAACAAGCGCATCAATGAGATGGAATGGATGATGTGTGTGTATATATTTTAATATTTTGTATCACCAATATATTATATATGGGTTTTACATCTTTGTCACTCGTGGATATTTCCACCTACATCATACCTGTAACACCCGGCCACACCTGTGTTATGCTTATAAATTCTTTAGTTACAAGCCACGGAAATGCCCCTATACGTTTAATGTGTCCGGGGGGCAAACTTGTTTTTTCCAACCAAGTTCCAGTCATTCGCCCAAAAAGGCAATCACCGAAGTCGAACGAAGCTCTCCGATGTGTTACGAAATGATGCTTGCATGACTACGACTAGTTGACTGTTACGTTGAAACGCGCATGATGGTGCGTGTGACATGCGCACGATATTATAATTATGTGTGAAACGCATGCGATAGATCTGTTCGTTTTATTTTGCAACGCATGCAGTAATAGAGTGTATTTATCTTTGATTTGATTTTGCGTTGTTATTAGAAGAAGCTTTGTGTCTCGTTGGTGTTTTTAGTTGGTCGATATTATTTGAGAATTTTCGAGACTTGGTTGTTTACTATCGATCGAAGCGTATGGATTGTTCTGTTGGTAACCATGGAAGTTTCCATTCCAAATAGGGTTGTGTCACGTGAGACAGTGATGATGAAATTAATTTTGATTGGTTGTGGTGTTTCATGTAGGATATTCTCGTTTGTTCCCAAGTATGTAGAGACTATATAAGTGCCGCACTGTTTCAAAATGTGTTGTTGTTGTTGATAGTGAGTTGGAAAGTAAAAGTTGAGAGTGGAAAAGCGATTGAGCAATTGTATGCAGTTGCTGATGTGTGCTGAATAAAAGTGGAAACCTTCATATGTCGACTCTGTGACTTGTATGCTGATTGAACGGGTTGCGTGGATAAACGAATCTGAGCTACACTTCAAGCATCAGGGCTTAATCAAATACTGATAGAAAAACACCAACATCGAACGAGTGTAACATTGACATTAAAAATGATCGCTGTTGATTCTAATTCTGTTCGATTTACACAGATAATTAGCATTTCTCAACGGTATACTTTTTTTAAATTATCGACCATATTTTATAGTTGCGTTCCTTGATTTGCATTTTGTTAGTTCTCAGCAGTAGGCTAATAATGGCATTCCCCATTTCCTGCCTAGAACCATTAAGTAGACACTGTTATACAGTATACATAGGGTAAATCTACAGTATATATTATAAGTCAGTCTTCGCGCAGCGAAAAAGCTCACTAGCTGAATATAATTATTAGACCTGTATTGTTTGTTTCATACGTAAATAAATGTGTAAACTATATCTATTCTAATTAATAATATTTAGGCCTATACTTTATAATATTTGAATCTTTAAATTTCCGGAGAAGGACGAGTAGGCTAAGGGAATTTTTTTTTTAATAACTCGAGATCAGAGGTAAATTAATAGTTAGTTAGTTATTCTTTGCTTACAGGGTCCAGCGGACTGCAAAGAGCCGAATCAGGACCACAAAATCAAGACAATTCGAGATCAGAGTTAAATTAATAGCTAATTAGTTATTCATTGCTTACAGGGTCCAGCGGATTGCAAAGAGCCAAATCAGGACCACAAAATCAAGACCACCACTTCGTTAGTAGTAGTAGTAGTAGTAGTAGTAGTAGTAGTAGTAGTAGTAGTAGTAGTAGTAGTAGTAGTAGTATAGTTATTTAGTTAAGTCTTTAATTTATTTATTTGTTTTGTTTGTTGTTGTTATTAATTATTATTATTATTATTATTATTATTATTATTATTATAATTATTGAGCTCTGTGGGTTCGGGCAAATAGAATAGACCCAACGTTTCCCGGCGTGTCGTAAGAGGCGACTAACAGGGGTGATGTTAGCACGGCATCACTGGGCGAAAGTCTTCTACACAGAAGTCACCGGCCAGGGCGGAGGAACCTCACGTTACTACAGGTTCAATGACCACGTGCTCAGGGCCAAGGCGAGCCACACTGTATTCGTGGATTTCGGCTGTGGCCAACAGCCTGGAGAGGATTGGGCCCTGCCAGGTCTTTTTTTGCCCAAGACACAACACATGATGAGGCTATCCACTAATTCCATGCCGGATCGGTCGTCGCCCGGCTACACAAGGACCGCGCCTTCCGTTGGCCACCAGGACGGAGGTGAAAAGTATGCTACTGATGGACAAATTAGCAAGATCCGCACGACAAACAACATCGTCATAGGAACCTGGAATGTCAGGACCCTAACTGCGGAAGGAAAATTAGAAGAACTGGCCCACGAGCTGGACCACTATCGATGGAACGTTCTAGGTATCGGCGAACTGCGCTGGAAAGGCCTAGGTGAAACAACGACTGACAAAGGCCACAAGCTCTATTTCAGCGGTAGAGATGACAGGCACGAACACGGCGTTGGATTCTTGGTCCACAAGAACATTCTAGCCACTGTCATGGGTTGCCGCCCAGTCTCCAGTAGACTCATTACCATCCGTCTGAGAGCAACCCCTTTCAACATTACCATCATCCAGGCCTATGCTCCAACATCAGACTATGAAGACAGCGAAGTGGAGGATTTTTATGAAAATATACAGGCGGCCCTTGACCAAGTGCCGAAGAAGGACATAGTCATAGTGCAAGGCGACTGGAATGCCAAGGTTGGCCAAGATGCGCACCACAACTGGGGAGACACATGCGGACCCCACTGCAACAACGAGACAAATGACAGGGGTCTGAGGCTATTGGAGTTTGCCAGATACAACAATCTGGTACTGGCAAACACGCTTGGTCTCCACAAAAAATCCAGACGATGGACATGGCACAGTCCCGGCGGGGAACATCACAACCAGATCGACTACATCATGGTCAAGAAACGCTTCAGATCAAGCATCAACATTGGCAGGACACGCACTTTTCCAGGAGCAGACATTGGAAGTGACCACGATCTCGTGATGATGTCTTTCCGGCTCCATTTGAAGAGAGTAAATACAGCAAAGTGCACTAGGCTGAAGTTCGACCTGGACAAACTGCAAGACCCGGAGGTGGCAAAAATATTTCAGGCCACAATTGGAGGGAAATTTGCACCACTGCTTATTTTTGGGGCAGGCGAAGTAGATGTCAACACCATGACCAATACCTTCAACTCAGCTGTAACAGATGCCGCCACTGAGATCCTTGGCAAGCACCGACCAAAGAAGAAGCCGTGGATCACACCTGAACTTTTGGATCTGTGTGATAAACGAAGAGAGTTAAAAAAGAAAAAGAACACCTCACAGGGAGCTGATGTCTACCGAAAAATCAACAATGACATCCGAAAAGGCATGCGCACAGCAAAGGAGAACTGGATAGAAGATCAATGCCAGGAAATAGAGAACAATCTGAACAAGAACAACAGCAAGAAGGCCTACCAGACTGTGAAGCGGCTGACAAGTGTTAAACAGCCCAAAGTCTCCACTATCCAAAGCAAGTCTGGCATTTGCCTTACAGAAGAACAAGAAGTCTTGGACAGATGGACAGAGTACTGCTCTGACCTTTACAACCATACACCAAATGGAGACCCATCAGTTCTAGCATGTCCCGAGAGCAGAGAAGAAGAAGAAATCCTCCCAATTCTCCGGGAAGAAGTTGAGGCAGCAGTGCAATCGCTGAAGAAAGGGAAGTCAGCGGGAGTGGACAACATACCAGCGGAACTGCTACAAGCAGGAGGAGAAGCGATGACTGATGCTCTCACCATTATCTGTAACAAGATCTGGCAGAGTGGGGAATGGCCTACACCATGGACCCAGTCGCTTGTCATCACTCTTCTCAAAAAAGGTAACCTTCAGGAGTGTGAAAATTACCGCACCATCAGCCTCATCAGCCATCCCAGCAAGGTCCTCCTGAAAATAATACTCAACAGGTTGAAACCACAAGCTGAACAAATCATAGCTGAAGAACAAGCAGGATTCATGGCAGGGCGAAGTACCACTGAACAGATTTTCAACCTCAGAATAATCTGTGAGAAATACCTACAGCACCAACAACATCTATATCATGTGTTCATAGACTTCAAGAAGGCATTTGACCGAGTCTGGCATGCAGCTCTATGGGCAACCATGAAAGTGTACAACATCAGCCCTAAAATTATAGAAGTCATCAAAAGCCTGTATGACAAGGCTACCAGTGCAGTCCTCCATAACAGCGTCATCGGGAACTGGTTCAGAACAACAATCGGTGTGCGTCAAGGATGCCTACTCTCTCCATCACTCTTCAACATCTTCCTAGAGCGCATCATGTCAGATGCTCTTGCAGATCACGAAGGCACAGTCAGCATAGGGGGCAGAGCAATCTCCAATCTTCGTTTTGCGGATGATATTGATGGATTGGCTGGAGAGGAACAAGAACTTGAACAGCTTGTACAGAGGCTTGACACCACCTCCAGAGCTTATGGAATGGAAATAAGTGCAGAGAAGACCAAAATGATGACCAACAACACCAATGGCATCAACACGGACATCAAAGTACAAGGCCAATCCCTCAACACAGTGCACAGCTTCAAATATTTAGGAGCCATTGTGTCAGACAATGGGTCTCGACAGGAAGTCCTCTCCAGGATCGCACAAACAACTGCTGCCCTGACAAGGTTGAAGCCCATTTGGAAAGACAGAACCATCAGTCTACATTCCAAAGTAAGACTGCTGCGCTCTCTGGTCATCTCCATCTTCCTATATGCTTGCGAAGCATGGACCCTCACAGCAGATCTCCAACGAAGAATACAAAGCATGGAGATGAGGTGCTACAGAAGACTTCTGTGCATTTCCTATACCCAACACATCACCAACGTTGAAGTCCGACAGACCATCACACAAGCCATTGGACAACACGATGACCTGCTCACAGTGGTGAAGAAACGGAAACTCCGATGGTATGGCCATGTCACCAGATCATCAGGCCTTGCAAAGACCATTCTGCAAGGCACAGTGCAAGGAGGTAGAAGAAGGGGGAGACCGAAAAAGAGGTGGGAGGACAACATTCGAGAATGGACTGGTTTGACACTGAGCGAAGCCATGAGGGCTGCTGAGGACAGAGAAAGATGGAGTATGCTGGTTAAGCGATCATCTGTGGTGCCCCTACGACCTTCGGGTTATGGGACAGGATAGGATAGGATTATTATTATTATTTTTATTATTATTATTATTATTATTATTATTATTATTATTATTATTATTATTATTATTATTATTATTCCTACTTTTAAAAAAAAAGAAAAAAAAAAGAAAAAAGAATAGTGTACGTGCTGCTGTGCGTGCTCAATGGTGTAAATATGGTCAGTGACGTTTTGTTTGTTTTTGCTGAAGTTGGGTGTAACCCGAAATATTCAGATGGTGTTACTGGTTATTTTATCTTATGGATTTACCAAAGATTTCAGATGATTTATGGAAATTTCCGCCTGCCACGCAACATTTTTTTAAATACGTGTTTTTCATTAAAATACATATCATTGAAATACATATAACAAATTTACTATATCAGTTAAAAAGAATAATATTAGTTAAATAAATAATTGCTTTGGTGCTTGCAATAAAAATGTCACTGTTTTTTGAGACCATTATAAACTTGCTTTGCCTTGTTGTGCTGAAGGGACGACATCAACGTATCCATAGCGCTTTGAAGTTTTGTCATTGTTTTATTGTTGATATAGATGTGAAATCAGTGTACGTGTGCATTATGTGTTATGTATTACTTTTACTCTTTATTACTAATTGTGTCAGTATATTAATCATCATAAAATAATAATAATAACTGCTTCAAAACTTGACTTAAAGCTTGAAGCTGTGCAGATCAAAATAGAATTAGATCTAGAAGCAACAGCGGCTATTTTTATGCACGGATGTTTCGCCACAGGCTCTGAAGTCTTTTCTTTTGTCTTTGTAAACTCGTGGGCCTCCTACATACGTACGTAGTATAGCATGTAATTTAGGCCTACGAAAGACGAGACTTCCCAGCCTGTGGTTTCACGTAGTCCTGCACGCATTCGTTCGTAAAACATTGGATAGCTTGGCTCGACTCGGAGAGCTTCATTCGTCTTCGGTAATTACCTTTTTCGGCGAATGACTGGAACTAGGTTGGAAAAAACAAGTTCGCCTCCGGGGACGTACATTTTACTCTAGCCACGGAAACAGGCCGGTAGTTCGCCGGGTCGTGGTGTTCCCTCTTGTTGTAGATTGGTGTCACAAAGGCGCTCCTCCAGTCCGTTCAGCGCTTTTGCTTTCCTTTTGGAGTCTGAACGCAAGATGCCGTTGATCTTCAGAGGCGCCACTCCGGGGTCCCTCAAAGATCAAGGTGTTGGTAACGTAATCCTAGTAGGCTTGGCGGATGTGGCGCTGGGTTTATCTACTGCGCTTCTTCATTTCATCAAGGTGTTCAGGGGAGCCGGCCTTCCTCCCTCTCATACATGTTGATGAGTCAGTGGATTAATTGTTATCCAGGGATGATGACTTTTGCTGATAAAAGTGTTTTCGGAAGTAGTCTCACAGTACCTGAGGACACCTTGCGCATTAAAGTTGCAGTGTGAGAGGGACTACTGCGAGTGTGACTGCTACTCTTAGACCTTCCCAATCGGTTGACCTGGACACTGGCTTTTGTTCTGGGGTGTTGTTTAACAAGTCAAGCGTGTTGTCAAGCCGTGTAGGGGGAACATCACCATCTGCTCCAAGCTATTATCGTTGATGATGTTCATTAGCTTATGGTGAAGATCAGGGTATGGCGACGTGCCAAACTGTTTTACACAGCGTTTACAAAGCCCACATAGTCAGAATAGGAATAATAAAGATATCGGCGTTTGTGTGTAGTCCAAAGGTTAGCACGGTAATGGTTAATGAATGAGATAAAGAAAAAAAGAGAGAAAAGAAAAAAATATATGAAAGAGAACAAAAAAACTAGGGGGGAACAAAATAACAAATTACACACACATACACAACAACAACAAAAAAAAAAAAAAGAAGGGAAAGAGCAGGGTAAAGGAAGGGGAATGAAGTGAAAGGGAAATGTAAGAAAAAAAGAGAAGATATACGAATTTCCATCTACCTTCTAACTTGTGGTTCCAAAAGGCAAATGTTAAAATTACTAAGAATCAGCATTAAATAATTAATCCAATCAAGAGAGAGACAGAGAAAGAGAGAGAGAGAGACAGAGAGAGAGAGAGAGAGAGAGAGAGAGAGAGAGAGAGAGAGAGAGAGAGAATAAGAATGATGTTATATTTATTTATTATTTTTAAAAAAAAATGTTTTACCACTTTTTTTGTTTGTTTGTATGCTGTTGGATACTACACACAATTCTCCTTATAAATGTTTATGAGAATAAATTATTAAATAACAATAATTAAAAATATTAATTAATAAATAAACAAAATAATAATAATTTATTCTATCTTTTTTTAAAAACATTATTAATTAATTAAAACATTTATTTTACTCAAGGATATATCCCTGTACTATTTTATAAAAATATCCTAAAAGATCATATTTATTGACTGACACATGAATAACAAAACTAAAAGTAATGTGGTTTTTTTTTGTTTTTTTTTAAATACGATAAATCATGGTTTCGAATTGAATTTAAATTCATTTTTTTCGGTAATGCATAATTTGTATTTTCTATGTGTTGATGGAGTAACAATACAAAATTAAATATTTCTCATAAAATTGTTTTTCTCTTCAATACTTTTTTCTTTCTTTTTTTCTTTCTTTTTTCTTCCGTTCTCTTCACAAGTACATCCACATCACAACAAATGAATACCTGTTCATTATATAATTTACCCCCTATGAGAATCGTATCCGCAAGTTCGTTTGGAAATAGAGACCAGATATCAATTGGGTCATTTGATTCTAAATTTAAATTAATTCGAACCAGATATTAACTATATTGCAAGTTTCAGAAACACGTACATCAATACTTCATTAGAAATGTTTTTATTGATATGTATTAAATGTTTTTATTGCTATGTATTATTGATAAAGCACCATGTAAATGTAGTTGTAGCTTCTGTTTCCAGCGTTCCGGGTTCAGTGTGTCTGTGTAAGACGGTGCCCTGCAATATATATCCAACATGACAACAAAAACAGAACCCATGTCGGATACTTTTGATTAGGACAAGGACGAAGTACACAAATAACATGAAACGACACATATATATTAGTGCATTATTTAAGCGTGATGTCAAAAGTTCATGGTATGTGTGTGCTGCTTATGTATGTTTACTACTACTACTACTACTACTACTACTACTACTACTACTACTACTACTACTACTACTACTACTACTACTATTACTACTACTACTGAAATAAGAGAATTGTAGGTATATAGTTTTTTTAAATCAACCTATTTCTTTTAGTCATGTTTTATATAAATCATTGATTCCCGTTATGTCAGTCTAAGTGTATTTTGATTATCAAGCATTAGATTTTGAACTGCACCTCGCAGGTTGCCAAAAAAGCACACCAAGCATATAATTAATATATAGTCGTTAGTCGTTATTTTCTATATTTTGATAATCACCATGAACTGGTTGATTTGGTTATTTTTTAGTAGGCCTGCATATAGTTTGAATTCAAGCGATAATAAGAATTAACGGTATTTGCGTATTTGTCCATTTGCGCATAAAAGAATTATTAGTGAACTGTTTCTCGAGGTATATAAATAATACATTACCCGGTATTTTGTGAGTGCCCTGACAGTTAAAGCAGTAGCAGCAAATTAGCATAGTCTACAGTTTATTTATGTTGGAATGTAAATTATTTTTATCCATGTAAAATGGCAGCCAGGTTAGCACAGTAGAGTAGTTTGTAATTTTCGTTGACTCAAGTCACACTGACTGGTATGTTGATCTATTGTATTTCATGCATTGTTTATTGAGAAAACATCGATTCGCAATTCCCGTATTTTTCAATTCGATTTATGATTTTCATTATGATTTTCTTGATTTTCATATTTTCAATTTTATATATTTGTGTGATGTTAGTTTGAAATTTGTCTCATCGACAAGGGCATAATGACGCCATTTTGAATTACTGATTCATAGATTGTTATAAACGATTAATTAGGATAAACAGGTTCTTTTGTGAACACTTTTTTTTTTGATGCGTTAGTATTATTATTTTTATCCAATTTTATAAACTGATGAAATATTTTGTAAATTTTTAGAAAGTATGACCTTGAACGTCATATTCTGAGTCTCTTGTGTGGACAATTAAGTTGGAATTTCGTAATTCACTTGTAAATAAACCATCGTCCGTAATTCATTCTGTTTTGAGAAATTAATTATTATATTAACAGATTGGCAAACGATCTCATAATCTTAATGTGGAATAGTATCTTGATTTTTTGCGAACACTTTGGATCGACTTTTATCATTTATATTTGAATAATTTTTATCGAAGTTTCACTTCCGTTTTGTACTTTTATATTGTCTTTGGATTCTGAATAATTTCCATTGTCTCAGCGTTTCTGAAATAATTTATTTCACAGTACTTTTATTATCTTACCATTCTAGGAATTTATTAGTTCTTTTTGTTTCTTTACACTTTCTAAGGAAACACCATGTAGTTAGACTGAAGCCCGTTGATGAAGTTGATGATGAGGATGACGTTGGTGAAAATGATGGTGATGACACCAAATTAAAATCTTCGTAGTCACTGTAAACATTTTGACTCCGTTTTGTGATGAACAAGATTAGGACCCTTCCACTTCTACCCTCACACGCACCACCCTTATACACTAATACTATAACTATTTATTATGCGCTTTTCCTAGTAAGCAACAGTTCAAAGCGGGCCCTCAAGCATTAACAGACATTCAATATCAACGGACGATAACTATCCTATCCTATCCTCCCATCCTATCCCGTAACTCAAAGGTCGTTGTGGCACCACAGATGATCGTTTAACCAGCATACTCCATCTTTCTCAGGAACTCTCATGGCTTCGTTCAGTATCAAACCAGTAAATTCTCGAATGTTGTCCTCCCACCTCTTTTTCTGTCTCCCTCTTCTTCTGCCTCCTTGCACCGTGCCTTGCAGGATGGTTTTTGCAAGGCCTGATGCTATGGTGACCCAGTACTAACCCAGTTTCTCCTTGCATGGCAGCAAAGACGGTAGAACAATAAGACGGGCAACTCCTTCTATACATATACTAATGAAGCCGAGGACAAGGACTAGGTTATTTCCCTTGGCTTGTAGACGTAAAAGGTCATTAAGGAATACAAGGAACAGTGTCATTATAGTATTAAATTCATGTGATCGTGCATGCTGTAGTATTTAACAACTGTTGATTTTTGATGATGATAATGATAATAATAATAATAATAATAATAATAATAATATATTAATAATATTATTATTATTATTATTATTATTATTATTATTATTATTGTTAATTTTGATGTTTTGGGTTTTTTTTTGGTTGTCTTCTATGAAATAAAATAAAGTTCATATTTGAAAAAAAAAAATCAAACCTGCGTCCAATTAGGCTTCTATGTCAGACCCAATTGGACGCCGCGGTCCAAATAGGCAGGGGCGTCCAATTAGGCCTGCACAAACCTGGCACTGTTATTTCTTCAGTGTGTTTCTTCTGTTCTTTGCAGTGTTATCTATTCTATCTTTCTTATCTGATACTATAATTTCTATTTCTATTTTATATATAATACTGGATGCTATATACGCGCCTTTCCCCAAATCAATCAGGCTCAAAGTGCGGCGATCTGTACCATCATACACGCTCGCCTGTCTCATACACCCTCACACACACACACACACACACAACAAATACACATCCACCACTCAAACAGGTGATGTAAAGGCAAAGAGATCGCTATTGGAAGAGGGAAAGAAAATCGAATTTTTATTTTTGAAATTTTATATTGACTGCGTCCAGACACATTATTGAAGGGAGTGCCCGGAGAAAACCCTCGGTGATCTCAATAGTCTCGTACCTAAGTCACATACGTCCGCCCCTTGCGGGAATCGAACCCGCGACCTTCGGCATAGGGAACCGGCGACTAATCCACTGCGCCACGAGAGAGAGAGAGAGAGAGAGAGAGAGAGAGAGAGAGAGAGAGAAGTTTTGTTATTCGTCTAAAACCTAAGGGACAGTACTCTATATCCGGGATCGCTCATAAACCTCAAGTTGCCTGTCATTGTTCTACCGTCTTTGATGGCAGTCTGGTTCATAATATCCCAAACATGTGTTTGTGTGTGTGTGTTTGTGGGTGTGGGTGGGCGTGTGTGTGTGTAGGTGGGTGTCATTGTTAGGAGTTAGAATGTAGGATGCATGACGATTATACTTTGATAAGCTACATTCATGTTGTGTACAACTGCTTTTCTGTTGTTTGTGGTATGGTGTTTCAATCCCTGAAGTCTTTTGTGTCTTATTGCTTTTGTGCCGTTGTGTTGATGAAATGTTCGCCGCACACACATTTCTTTGTGTTTTCATGGGGACAATAAAGATTCCGATTCTCTGATTCTGATTCATAGCCATACCATCGGAGTTTCCGTTTCTTTACCACTGTGGGCATGTCATCATGTTGTCCAATGCCTTGTGTGATGGTCTGTCGGACTTCATTGTTGGTGATGTGCTGGGTATAGGAAATGCCCAGAAGTCTTCTGTAGCAACTCATCTCCATGCTTTGTATTCTTCTTTGTAGATCTGCTGTAAGGGTCCATGTTTCGCAAGCGTATAGGAAGCTGTAGATAAGGGGGCGCAGCAGCCTTACCTTGAAATGTAGACTGGTGGTCCTGTTTTTCCACATAGGTTTCTGCCTTGTCAGGGCCGCAGTTGTTAGTGCGGTCCTGGAGAGGACTTCCTGTCGGGACCCATCGTCTGATACAATGGCTCCGAAATATTTGAAGCTATGCCCTGTGTTGAGGGATTGTCCTTGGACTTTGATGTCCATGTTTATGTCTTTGTTGTTGTTGGTCATTTCGGTCTTCTCTGCATTATTTTAATTCCATAGCCTCTGTACCAGCTGTTCAAGTTCTTGTTCCTCTCCAGCCAATCTATCAATGTCATCCGCAAAACGGAGGTTGGAGATTGCTCTACTCCCTATGCTGACTGTGCCTGATCTGCAAGAGCATCTAGCATGATGCGCTCTAGGAAGATGTTGAAGAGAGTAGGCATACTTGACGCACACCGATTGTTGTTCTGAACCAGTTTCCGATGGCGCTGTTGCGGAGAACTGCACTGATAGCCTTGTCATACTTACAGGCTTTTGATGACTTCAATAATTTTAGGGCTGATGTTGTACACTGTCATGGCTGCCCACAGAGCAAGTCTTGAAGTCCACAAACACATGATATAGATGTTGTTGGTGCTGTAGGTATTTCTCACAGATTATTCTGAGGTTGAAAATCTGTTCAATGGTACTTCGCCCTGCCCTGAATCCTGTTTGTTCTTCAGCTATGATTTGTTCAGCTTGGGGTTTCAATCTGTTGAGTATTATTTTCAGGAGGACCTTGCTAGGATGGTGCGGTAATTTTTACACTCCTGAATGGAAGAGTGATGACAACCGACTGGGTCCATGGTGTAGGCCACTCCCCACTTTGCCAGATCTTGTTACAGATAATGGTGAGGGCCTCAATCATCGCTTCCTCCTCCGGCTTGCAACAATTCCGCGGGTATGTTGTCCACTCCGCTGACTTCCCCTTCTTATGTGATCGCCTCAACTTCTTCTCGGAGAATTGGGATGGTGTCTTCCTCTTCTCTACTATTTAACATTATACAAAGCTTTCTAGCAACAGAGTATGTGGGTTATCTGAGTGATACCAACGCAGGCAGACAAACACTGCACAATTAGAACGAACCCCAGTTAAAAAAGAAAAGAAAAAGTATGTATTATAATTTATATTAACACAGAATTCCGCACCATTACAATCAAATACTATCATGGGAAAAGTCACTGTAAGTGCGTTAATGAAATCGAATTAATCCTCACAGGCCATGTCTGTTAATTATTTATCTAGATCGAAGCTCCAAAGCCTTATGGAGAATAGGACTTTTCGTTGCCGTAAACACAGGCGGCGGAAGCTGCTCAGGATTGGGGGTGGGGGGAGGGGGAGGGGCACACACACACATTTTATGCACTGACATCAGGGCCGGACCTGGAAAAAGTTGAGGGGGGGGGGGGTACAGATTCAGCGAAGGCGCAAAGCGCCGAGCCTTCTCGGGGGGTCCGGGGGCATGCTCCCCCGTAAAAAAAATTTTTTTCATTGATGCAAAATGGTGCAATCTGGTTGTAGAGAACGGGATTTTTCCGGGTTTTTAAAATTTGATTATTGTACGGTGTTTTTGATTGGCTAAAATTCTTGAGCCAATGAGAGAGGGAATAGTTCGAAATAGGGGCAAAGTTACTCAGTCGAATTGTGTATGTCAGGCGATGTGGTCGTATGAGGTTGTGTCAGTGTGTAGGCCAGGAAAAAGATAAAAGATTATAAAAGATAAAAGATTATAAAAGATAAAAGATTATAAAAGAAAAGATAAAAGATTATAAAAGAAAAGAGAAAAGAACTCTTGTATAAAAAGTACAGAGGTAGAAGGCACTGAGAGTCTATTTGGAAGTGTGGATTCAGTGGGACCTTCTCTCTGGAAGTTGATAAATTTTGTGCTGTAAAGATTACAGGTATTTATAATGTTTTTCATGATTGTGAAATGTCGGAGAAGTATGTTTTTGAATTGCATTTATTGTATTGAAAGGTGGTGAGCTGTTGTCCACTAAGATGGAATATTGAATTTTCATTGATGTAATAATATTGTTAATTACGTGGGGCGATCTGTGCTCTGTGGGTTCGGGCAAATAGAATAGACCCAACGTTTCCCGGCGTGTCGTAAGAGGCGACTAACAGGGGTGATGTTAGCACGGCATCACTGGGCGAAAGTCTTCTACACAGAAGTCACCGGCCAGGGCGGAGGAACCTCACGTTACTACAGGTTCAACGACCACGTGCTCAGGGCCAAGGCGAGCCACACTGTATTCGTGGATTTCGGCTGTGGCCAACAGCCTGGAGAGGATTGGGCCCTGCCAGGTCTTTTTTTGCCCAAGACACAACACATGATGAGGCTATCCACTAATTCCATGCCGGATCGGTCGTCGCCCAGAACAAGGACCGCGCCTTCCGTTGGCCACCAGGATGGAGGTGAAAAGTATGCTACTGATGGACAAATTAGCAAGATCCGCTCAAGAAACAACATCGTCATAGGAACCTGGAATGTCAGGACCCTAACTGCGGAAGGAAAATTAGAAGAACTGGCCCACGAGCTGGACCACTATCGATGGAACGTTCTAGGTATCAGCGAACTGCGCTGGAAAGGCCTAGGTGAAACAACGACTGACAACGGCCACAAGCTCTATTTCAGCGGTAGAGATGACAGGCACGAACACGGCGTTGGATTCTTGGTCCACAAGAACATTCTAGCCACTGTCATGGGTTGCCGCCCAGTCTCCAGTAGACTCATTACCATCCGTCTGAGAGCAACCCCTTTCAACATTACCATCATCCAGGCCTATGCCCCAACATCAGACTATGAAGACAGCGAAGTGGAGGATTTTTATGAAAATATACAGGCGGTCCTTGACCAAGTGCCGAAGAAGGACATAGTCATAGTGCAAGGCGACTGGAATGCCAAGGTTGGCCAAGATGCGCACCACAACTGGGGAGACACATGTGGACCCCACTGCAACAACGAGACAAATGACAGGGGTCTGAGGCTATTGGAGTTTGCCAGATACAACAATCTGGTACTGGCAAACACGCTTGGTCTCCACAAAAAATCCAGACGATGGACATGGCACAGTCCCGGCGGGGAACATCACAACCAGATCGACTACATCATGGTCAAGAAACGCTTCAGATCAAGCATCAACATTGGCAGGACACGCACTTTTCCAGGAGCAGACATTGGAAGTGACCACGATCTCGTGATGATGTCTTTCCGGCTCCATTTGAAGAGAGTAAATACAGCAAAGTGCACTAGGCTGAAGTTCGACCTGGACAAACTGCAAGACCCGGAGGTGGCAAAAATATTTCAGGCCACAATTGGAGGGAAATTTGCACCACTGCTTATTTTGGGGGCAGGCGAAGTAGATGTCAACACCATGACCAATACCTTCAACTCAGCTGTAACAGATGCCGCCACTGAGATCCTTGGCAAGCACCGACCAAAGAAGAAGCTGTGGATCACACCTGAACTTTTGGATCTGTGTGATAAACGAAGAGAGTTAAAAAAGAAAAAGAACACCTCACAGGGAGCTGATGTCTACCGAAAAATCAACAATGACATCCGAAAAGGCATGCACACAGCAAAGGAGAACTGGATAGAAGATCAATGCCAGGAAATAGAGAACAATCTGAACAAGAACAACAGCAAGAAGGCCTACCAGACTGTGAAGCGGCTGACAAGTGTTAAACAGCCCAAAGTCTCCACTATCCAAAGCAAGTCTGGCATATGCCTTACAGAAGAACAAGAAGTCTTGGACAGATGGACAGAGTACTGCTCTGACCTTTACAACCATACACCAAATGGAGACCCATCAGTTCTAGCATGTCCCGAGAGCAGAGAAGAAGAAGAAATCCTCCCAATTCTCCGGGAAGAAGTTGAGGCAGCAGTGCAATCGCTGAAGAAAGGGAAGTCAGCGGGAGTGGACAACATACCAGCGAACTGCTACAAGCAGGAGGAGAAGCGATGACTGATGCTCTCACCATTATCTGTAACAAGATCTGGCAGAGTGGGGAATGGCCTACACCATGGACCCAGTCGCTTGTCATCACTCTTCCCAAAAAAGGTAACCTTCAGGAGTGTGAAAATTACCGCACCATCAGCCTCATCAGCCATCCCAGCAAGGTCCTCCTGAAAATAATACTCAACAGGTTGAAACCACAAGCTGAACAAATCATAGCTGAAGAACAAGCAGGATTCATGGCAGGGCGAAGTACCACTGAACAGATTTTCAACCTCAGAATAATCTGTGAGAAATACCTACAGCACCAACAACATCTATATCATGTGTTCATAGACTTCAAGAAGGCATTTGACCGAGTCTGGCATGCAGCTCTATGGGCAACCATGAAAGTGTACAACATCAGCCCTAAAATTATAGAAGTCATCAAAAGCCTGTATGACAAGGCTACCAGTGCAGTCCTCCATAACAGCGTCATCGGGAACTGGTTCAGAACAACAATCGGTGTGCGTCAAGGATGCCTACTCTCTCCAACACTCTTCAACATCTTCCTAGAGCGCATCATGTCAGATGCTCTTGCAGATCACGAAGGCACAGTCAGCATAGGGGGCAGAGCAATCTCCAATCTTCGTTTTGCGGATGATATTGATGGATTGGCTGGAGAGGAACAAGAACTTGAACAGCTTGTACAGAGGCTTGACACCACCTCCAGAGCTTATGGAATGGAAATAAGTGCAGAGAAGACCAAAATGATGACCAACAACACCAATGGCATCAACACGGACATCAAAGTACAAGGCCAATCCCTCAACACAGTGCACAGCTTCAAATATTTAGGAGCCATTGTGTCAGACAATGGGTCTCGACAGGAAGTCCTCTCCAGGATCGCACAAACAACTGCTGCCCTGACAAGGTTGAAGCCCATTTGGAAAGACAGAACCATCAGTCTACATTCCAAAGTAAGACTGCTGCGCTCTCTGGTCATCTCCATCTTCCTATATGCTTGCGAAGCATGGACCCTCACAGCAGATCTCCAACGAAGAATACAAAGCATGGAGATGAGGTGCTACAGAAGACTTCTGTGCATTTCCTATACCCAACACATCACCAACGACGAAGTCCGACAGACCATCACACAAGCCATTGGACAACACGATGACCTGCTCACAGTGGTGAAGAAACGGAAACTCCGATGGTATGGCCACGTCACCAGATCATCAGGCCTTGCAAAGACCATTCTGCAAGGCACAGTGCAAGGAGGTAGAAGAAGGGGGAGACCGAAAAAGAGGTGGGAGGACAACATTCGAGAATGGACTGGTTTGACACTGAGCGAAGCCATGAGGGCTGCTGAGGACAGAGAAAGATGGAGTATGCTGGTTAAACGATCATCTGTGGTGCCCCTACGACCTTCGGGTTATGGGACAGGATAGGATAGGACGTGGGGCGATAGTTATAGAGCAGTAGACAATGTAATATGAATGAAAGGTGTGAGCATGTTTGATAGTAATTTTCATTCATGAAATAATTATATCTGGGTTATGAACAACATCGTAAAAGGAAGAAGTGACGATCGCATACAAAACGGAAGTGGAAAAGTGAATAAACAAAGGGAGGTCAGCAAGGTTGAAACAAAAGAAGAATAATGGAATTATAAAGGTCAGAGAGTTGACGTTTGTGTATATTTATTGTGTAGCTGCCTACCTGGGGGGCGGGCGTGGGTCCATACGCCTGGACACGGCAGTGACCCGTACCACCGGGATAGAGCGATCCATAGAGACATCGGAGAGGGTCAGCCGTACCCCTTTGCCTGACCACAGACTACGATTTCAAGGTCGGGTGGACTGGGGCTAGAAAGCGCTCCTCCACCCGTTGAAGACAGCATTTTGCTTACAGCTCTGGCCGCAAGGTTTCTGGCATCTTGACGCCAGCTTGTGTGAAACACTGCTCTCACGACTAACAAGGTACTGTAGTGTTATGTATTTGAATTGGCCTCGGAAGTGATTGCCGGGCTTCGTTTATCCGCCTCGTGTATTCAGGTTCTACTTCTTCAAGCTTGTGTGAAGCTGGTGTTGAGTGAGACATGTGTTAGGGTTAGCTGTGTTAGAATCTATGTATAAAAGAATTGGAGTGAAAGATTAATAAGAATTATTGTTGATTATTTATATAAATTTTGAGAACGTGGAACGGATATCTTGTGTTGGTGTTTGCCTGTGTTGAGAAGAGTCCGTACGTTTGTGGGTGTGATAGTAAACAGGGAGGCTTGCACGCACACTTATTTATGATCTAGGAGTCAGACATATTCTGCATTCAGTTAGCTAGTATAAACAGGTACACCCATTCAAAATATCCATTCGTTACACTGGTGCAATCTGAACCTTGAAAAAGCCATGTGTGATGGTCTGGGACTTTGAGCTTTTTGAACAATTGAACTGACAAACTCTGGGGTACAAAAATTATCCTCTGCCCCTCCCTTTAAAAAAAAAACAAACACTCCCACAAACATTTATTTATCAGCAGAGATGTTTTGTATACTATTATTATTCACTACTTTTTGTTGATCGTTAACGGTATAAAGCTTTACCTTGTAGTTTATGAACATCACCGCCCTGCTTTCACTTCATTCAGTCTTGCTGCACTAGGAGCCATCGTCTAGTCTTCGTGGAGGCTGCTTCTGTCTAGGAACGCAGGGCTCATCGCACAAATTTGCAGCTTTCGTTGTGATGTCAGCAAAAAATGTCTCATAACAATCTTCATGCCGCATGCCTTCCAGTGTTCTCAGACAAATGTCAGCAGCGTAAACTTTTTTTCTTTTTTTTTTTTTTTGAGTAAAATTTACGTTTCCGAACACATTAAGCGTATAGGGGACGAGCGTTTACTGCGTCATCACAAGTCGTTTATTTTCTTTGAAGAACTGCCGTCAGCTCTTCTGTCACAGCAAGGATCTCATCTTTGAATCTTTTTGCAACTCCTGACACATGACCCTGAAAATTACTCGCCCCGTCGTAGGCCTGGCCCCTGCAGTTTTGCACTGGCAAGTCAAGTCTGATCAAGCAGTCCTTCAGTGCTTTGAAAATGGTCTAAGCAGAGGTATTGTTAACTTGTATCAGTCCAGAGAAAGGGGGAAAAGTAATATTGGTTTGAACCTCCAAATAATGTTTTTTGAGGGGCTGAATATTGTTGGGGGGCAAATGTATAGGTTTGCCCCCCCCCCCCCCCATATTTTTCGGGGGAAGGGGGGGGGCAGTGCCCCCCTTTCCCCCCCCCCCCCGCTTCCGCCGTCTGTGGTAAATTAATTCGTTTGTACTCCACTCAAGGTCTTTTCAAGTTTTGAAGAACCGTCTAGAAAAGAAAACTACAGACCTTGAGTGGAGTACAAACGAATTAATTACGGCAACGAAAATTGTAGCTTCGATCTAGATCAATAACCAACAGACATGGCCTGTGAGGATCAATTCGATTGGGTTAGTAGCTTAATTTTTTAAATGAATAAAATGAAAACAAAGACAAAGTAAATCAGGATTGCAGCTAAACCTCAAATTCTACTACTAGATCTAGCAGCAGTTTTACGCAGTGTAAAACAGTATTCCCAAAGGTGTACACTTACAGTCAATGTGCATGTCAAAGAGAAACTGTTTTGTTTGGCAGTAGAAGTCAGCCAGCAAGTCACCATGTCGATCACGCATGTCTGCAAGCGATGTGGCGTAGAAAGTTGCACCGCCAGCCTTGTCACGAATTAGGTCTGACACGCGTCTCTGCCAAATTATTATTATTATTATTATTATTATTATTATTATTATTATTATTATTATTATTATTATTATTATTATTATTGAGGATTTTTATTGCGCAATTATCTCGCCGTACTTGACCAGACTCTAGGCGCTGGCCGATATAGGATCTAACTCAAACCGCCCAAGACGCTCACCCGCAGCCTTTGGGCGCATAGTCTGACGCCAGGACAACTGAGCACTATCCTGGCCGCAAACTTGTTTTTTCCAACCTAGTTCCAGTCATTCTCCGAAAAAGGCGATCACCGAAGTCGAACGAAGCTCTCCGATGTGTTGCGAAATGATGCTTGCATGACTACGACTAGCTAAACATTAAAAATGATCGCTGTTGCTTCTAATTCTGTTCGATTTACACAGATTAGCATTTCGCAACGGTATACTTGTTAAGATGAGCATAATTATTATTGACCATATTTAATAGTTGCGTTCCTTGATTTGCATTTTGTTAGTTCTCAGTAGTAGGCTACTAATTGCATTCCCCATTTCCTGCCTAGAACCAAGTAGACACTGTTATACAGTATACATAGGCTTAATCTACATTATATATTATAAGCCAGTATCCGCGCAGTGAATAAGCTCACTAGCTGAATATAATTATTAGATTTGTATTGTTTGTTTTATACGTAAATAAATGTATAAACTATATATATATTCTAATTAATAGTATTTAGGCCTATACTTAATAATATTCGAATCTTTAAATTTCCGGAGAAGGACAAGTAGGCTCAGCGAAATCTTTTTTTTTTTCATAACTCGAGATCAGAGTTAAATTAATAGTTAGTTATTCAGTGCCTACAGGATCCAGCGGATTGCAAAGAGCCCAACCATGACCACAAAATCAAGACAACTCGAGATCAGAGTTAAATTAATAGTTAGTTAGCTATTCATTGTTTACAGGGTCCAGCGGACTGCAAAGAGCCGAATCAGGACCACAAAATCAAGACCACAACTTCGCTAGTAGCAGCAGCAGCAGCAGTAGTAGTAGTAGTAGTAGTAGTAGTAGTAGTAGTAGTAGTAGTATATTTAGTAAAATCTTTAATTTATTTTGTTTTGCTTGTTTGTTATTATTATTATTATTATTATTATTATTATTATTATTATTATTATTATTATTATTATTATTATTATGCCTATTATTATTATTATTTTTATTATTCCTCTTTTTTTTCTTTTTTTTATAAAAAAGAATTGTGTGCTGCTGTGCGAGCTCAATGGTGTAAATATGGTCAGTGATGTTTTGTTTGTTTTTGCTGAAGTTGGGTGTAGCCCGAAATATTCAGATGGTGTTACTGGTTATTTTTTTCTTATCGATTTACCAAAGTTTTCAGATGATTTATGGAAATTTCCGCCTGCCACAACATTTTTAATACGTATTTTTCTTATTAAAATACATATCATTGAAATACAAATAACAAATTTACTGTATCAGTTAAAAAGAATAATATTGCTATGATATAGTTAAATAAATAATTGCTTTGGTGCTTGTCACTGTTTTTTTTAGACCATTATAAACTTGCTTTGCTTTGTTGTGCTGAAGGGACATCAACGTATCCATAGCGCTTAGAAATTTTGTCATGGTTTTATTGTTGATATAGATGTGAAATATCGTTGTATGTGTGCATTATGTGTTATGTATTATTTTTACTCTTTATTACTAATTGTGTCAGTATATTAATCATCATAAAATAATAATAATACTAACTGCTTCAAAATGCGAATCTCGACTTGATTTACAACTTGAAGCTGTGCAGATAGAAACAGAATTAGATTTAGAAGCAACTGCAGCTATTGTTATGCACGGATGTTTTACCACAGGCTCTGAAGTCTTTTCTTTCGTCTTTGTAAACTCGTGGGCCTCCTAAATACGTACGTAGTATATCTAGTATGTAATCGAGGCCTACGAAAGACGAGACTTCCCAGCCTGTGGTTTCACGTAGTCCTGCAAGCATTCGTTCGTAAAACATCGGATAGCTTCACTCGACTCGGAGAGCTTCGTTCGACTTCGGAAATTGCCTTTTTCGGCGAATGACTGGAACTAGGTTGGAAAAAACAAGTTCGCATCCTGGCCAGCCAGGGATGGGGGAGAAGGACCAAGTGCATGCTGGGTGTGTTCTTGTTACCGGCACTCACCCGTCTAGGACATGAGCGTGCTCATGATCTTTAAAGTCCGTTATGATGGAACGCGACACACAGACTAGACCTCGGTTTATACTCTCATCCGAAGGATTAGGAAAACGGGAGTAAAGTGTCTTTCCCAGGGACACAACACAATGGCCCGGACAGGGCTCGAACCCGGGACATTCAGATCCGCAAGCCAAAGCACTACCATTAGACCACCATGCCTCCAAATAACATTTGCCTTCACTTAATTTTATTAATATTGATATTGAGATCAATATCCGTATGAAAAATAATTATTAAATAAAATTTATACCTTTTATCAGAATGCCCAACCCCCTACTCCCCAATTTTTTTTAATAGCAGCAAATGCGTACATCATGAGACTACCTACTGTACACATTTTTGTGTGTACTATTTGCGAAATTGTTTTCTTAACGTCGTGTTACAGATTTTAAAAAATATCAACTGCATTGAGCGAACTCTCCTATACACTGTCTTATGTATGTCATACCACAACGCTTACTTTAACCGGTCTTTGCTGATGCACAATATTTCACAATAATTATAGAAATAAAGATTATATAGATAATTCCTAGCACTGAATGACTGCCTAGATTGCGTTAAAATGAAGATCAAGGGAGTAATGACAATAAGTAAAATCTGTTTTAATTAAAATGTTTCTGAATAATAATTGCAGTGAACACTAAGAAGTCATACCAGTGTTTCTTCACGGAGCATGGGCATCAGGTATACCTCTTGTGATTCCAGGTACACGATGAAGTAGCATGTGTTGTTGACAGACCCCAACAACAAGTCCTTAAATAAAACATTTACCCAGTAATGTAACAAAAAACAAACGTAATACATTTTGTAATGTTCATTACTATGTTTGTTTTTTTTTAATCTGGATTTATATTAGACACAAAATAGTGTGTTGTGATAACGGACAGAACCTTCTCACCATTGAAATAGTCGGGCCCGTCGGTTTATCGGTTGTACATATAGTATTTCAAGAACTTCATATAAACATTATTTAGGTAGTCTCATAACGTTGGCTCTACCGCGAAAGTCAATTAATGAAGACATTTTGTTGCTAAACTTGGTACCTAAACAAAATCACTATTAGATCAGTTATCGGTCAGTTCAGTTATCGGTCAGTCGGTCGGTTCTTCGCTCTGAACTTGGGTTCATTTATTCTTTATTCCCTAATTTCAAGAATAAATAATTCGAAATGTATGTTTAATTTATTGATACTTTAACGCCGATAGTAATAATTATAATACCCAATAAAATTAAAAATAACAAATTATCGCCATCGTGGACAAAGTAATTTTTAAAAATGTGTTTGCCTTATGCAGAATTGCAGTGATTGCATGAAAGGGCACACTCAAACCCATTGATTTTTGTGTGCGTGTGCGTATAGATCTATTTGTTGTATGAGTGAACAACACAACCAACCAGTTGTCTGCAAATACATTTTATAATGCACTATAAGCCATAATTACTATAAGCAACTCTTGAATACTGAGCAAGAACTTGATATATAATAATCCACAAAAAGTACTTTTAGAAAAAAATCTTCTTACATGTTGAGAATGATATAAGAAGAGGAAATCATCTTTTTGTATGATGAAATCATTCCCTCCTGCAATTGCCTCAACCTGCACAGCAGGGACAAAAGCCAAATTACATGTGCTCACAAATATTCAAATCCTCTGTTCAGTCGAAGATTCTAGATGTAACAATATCTTTTGTCATCCATTTGGCGTTAACGAATATTACAATTTTTGGAAATTAACTGATTGAATATTGAATGTTTCAATGTACGTGATATAACAGAATGAGAGAGAGAGAGAGAGAGAGAGAGAGAGAGAGAGAGAGAGAGAGAGAGAGAGAGAGCTGTAAGAAAGAGGTCTTTCGGGGCAACTCCAATATTGAGCCATTTTTGCACGTCAGCAACACGGGTGTTTCTTGTGACTTTCAACACAATTGTAGCCTTTATTATTAGTTTTCTTTTTTACGTTCATTTAAGAACATTTCAATGATTCTATAATATATTCATATCCAAGGTACACTTAGCACGCAGGAAAGAAAAATGGTCAGATAAAAAAGAACACTGAAAAAACAATTGGAAAGCACTTGTTGACCACAAGAACAAAAAGTAAGAATTTGTATAGATTTTCAGTGGCCAACAAGAAGGCCACAGACAAACCCATTGATTTGGTAGTGGTGGAGTAGGTTTTTACGTTTCTGTACTGGAACTCTTTTCAACCTCTCATCATACAGATGAGGTAAGGAATATTGTTTTGTATAGTATCGATACTATTTTGTAGATATTGTATTAATTTATTTGTCATATATTATTTTCTTTGCATTATTATTATTTTCAGTTAGGTATAATTAGAATGTCAGTGATATTTTATTTACTGCTGGTTGTGACTGAATTTGTTAGACTTTGATAATACAGGGGCGGATCAGTTAGTTTTTGGGGGAGGGTTTCCAAAATTCTATTAAAGGGACTTACTCGGTAAATGTTAATGATGGTCAAGAAACGCTTCAGATCAAGCATCAACATTGGCAGGACACGCACTTTTCCAGGAGCAGACATCGGAAGTGACCACAATCTTGTGATGATGTCTTTCCAGCTTCACTTGAAGAGAGTAAACACAGCACAGTGCACTAGACTGAAGTTGAACCTGGACAAACTGCAAGACCCGGAGGTGACAGAAATATTTCAGGCCACAATTGGAGGGAAATTTGCACCACTGCTCATTTTGGGAGCTGGTGAAGTAGATGTCAACACCATGACCACCACCTTCAACTTAGCTGTGACAGATGCCGCCACGGAGATCCTTGGAAAGCACCGGTCAAAGAAGAAGCTGTGGATCACACCTGAACTTTTGGATCTGTGTGATAAACGAAGAGAGATGAAAAAGAAAAGGAACACCTGACAGGGAGCTGATGCCTACCGAAAAATCAACAATGACATCCGAAAAGGCATGCGCACAGCAAAGAAGAACTGGATAGATGCTCAATGCCAGAAAATAGAGAACAGTCTGAACAAGAACAACAGCCAGAGACTGTGAAGCCGCTGACAAATGTTAAACAGCCCAAGGTCTCCTCGATCCAAAGCAAGTGGCTTTTGCCTTACAGAAGAACAAGAAGTCTTGGGCAGATGGACAGAGTACTGCTCTGACCTTTACAACCACAAACCAAACGGAGACCCATTAGTTCTAGCATGTCCAGAGAACAGAGAAGAAGAAGAAATCCTCCCAATTCTCCGAGAAGAAGTTGAGGCAGCAGTGCAATCGCTGAAGAAGGGGAAGTCAGCGGGAGTGGACAACATACCCGCGGAACTGCTTCAAGCAGGAGGAGAAGCGATGATCGACGCACTCACCATTATGTGTAACAAGATGTGGCAGAGTGGGGAGTGGCCTACACCGTGGATCCAGTCGCTTGTCATCACTCTTCCCAAAAAAGGTAACCTTCAGGAACCTGCAAATAATACTCAACAGGTTGAAACCCCAAGCTGAACAAATCATAGCCGAAGAGCAAGCAGGATTTATGGCAGGGCGAAGTATCACTGCAGATTTTCAACCTCAGAATAATCTGTGAGGAATACCTACAGCACCAACAACATCTATATCATGTGTTCGTAGACATCAAAAAGGCGTTTGACCGAGTCTGGCATGCAGCTCTGTGGGCAACCATGAGAGTTTACAACATCAGCCCTAAAATTGTTGAAGTCATCAAAAGCCTGTATGACAAGGCTACCAGTGCAGTCCTCGACAACAGCACCATCGGAAACTGGTTCAGAACAACAATCTGTGTGCGTCAGGGATGCCTACTCTTCAACATCTTCCTAGAGCGCATCATGTCAGGTGCCCTTGCAGACCACGAAGGCACAGTCAGCATAGGGGGAAGAGCAATCTCCAACCTTCGTTTTGCGGATGACATTGATGGATTGGCTGGAGAGGAACAAGACCTTGAACGGCTGGTACAGAGGCTTGACACCACCTCCAGAGCCTATTGAATGGAAATAAGTGCAGAGAAGACCAAAATGATGACCAACAACACCCATGGCATCAACACGGACATCAAAGTCCAAGGCCAATCCCTCAACACAGTGCATAGCTTCAAATATTTAGGAGCCATTGTATCAGACAATGGGTCCCGACAGGAAGTCCTCTCCAGGATCGCACAAACAACTGCTGCCCTGGCGAGGTTGAAGCCAATTTGGAAAGACAGGACCATCAGTCTACATTCCAAGGTAAGGCTGCTGCGCTCCCTTGTCATCTCCATCTTCCTATATGCTTGCGAAACATGGACCCTCACAGCAGATCTCCAACGAAGAATACAAAGCATGGAGATGAGGTGCTACAGAAGACTTCTGGGCATTTCTAATACCCAGAACATCACCAACGACGATGTCCGACAGCCCATCACATAAGCCATTGGACAACACGATGACCTGCTCACAGTGGTGAAAAAACTGAAACTCCGAGGGGCCCCTACGACCTCCGAGTTATGGGATAGGATAGGATAGGATATGTTATTTACTTGTAAGATTAAATTATCAAAATAATAATTACCTCCTTTGCTCCCAAAATATGTACTGAGCTTTGCCACACCTTTCGAATCGGAGGGCTTCAACGACGATGTTCGCGGCATTTTGAAGCGCTGGCGCGAGTCGGAATAAGCAAGCAAAGGGACGTAACTTTGACTATTTGTCTCTTTGCTAAAACGTCAACGTAAGCCAGGGTTGCCCACACTATGACTTTTTCAGCATGCGAGGTACTTTTAAAATGACCAAGCCAAAGTGATCTACCTACCACCAAAATGCAAAACATATATATAGTCATATAATAGGGTGACGTCAATTTTTTTTTACTGCTACGCGATCTACTCAGTCACACTGCCTTCGCAATGGACCGTATTGGGCACTCCTGTCGTAATCCATTATATTATCCATTAAGAATATCGTTTTCTTTCTTTTCATTTTTTCCGCTCGTTGGTCCCCCCCCCTCCCCCCAATAAACCCCCTTAAAAAATTAAAATAAAATAAAATAAATAAATAAATAATTAGAATGTCGCCGAAGATGGGAAATATCAGCTTTGCTCTTTGTGGAGCATGAAAGACGGTGTTCGTCTGGAGATGTTTTAGAATGATTGCAATGATTGAACTTTTTTAGGGAGAAGATTGCGAGGGCTTGCATATTGTGGGAGAAGTCAAATACTCCTATACAATTTTTTTAAATAAAAATAAAATAAATAAATATATATATATTATATATAGATATTATTTATTTGTATTTTTTTATTTTATGTTTATTTTTATTTTTTCCTAAATTTTAATATTTACAATTTTATATATATATAAAGTTTTCTCTCTCTCTCTTTCTCTCTCTCCTTCTTCTTCTTCTTCTTTTTTTTCCTTTTTTTGGGGGGGTGGCTGGGGGGGGGTGTCCGGAAGGCGAACTTGTTTTTTCCAACCTAGTTCCAGTCATTCGCCGAAAAAGGCAATTTCCGAAGTCGAACGAAGCTCTCCGAGTCGAGTGAAGCTATCCGATGTTTTACGAACGAATGCTTGCAGGACTACGTGAAACCACAGGCTGGGAAGTCTCGTCTTTCGTAGGCCTCGATTACATACTAGATATACTACGTACGTATTTAGGAGGCCCACGAGTTTACAAAGACGAAAGAAAAGACTTCAGAGCCTGTGGTAAAACATCCGTGCATAACAATAGCTGCAGTTGCTTCTAAATCTAATTCTGTTTCTATCTGCACAGCTTCAAGTTGTAAATCAAGTCGAGATTCGCATTTTGAAGCAGTTAGTATTATTATTATTTTATGATGATTAATATACTGACACAATTAGTAATAAAGAGTAAAAATAATACATAACACATAATGCACACATACAACGATATTTCACATCTATATCAACAATAAAACCATGACAAAATTTCTAAGCGCTATGGATACGTTGATGTCCCTTCAGCACAACAAAGCAAAGCAAGTTTATAATGGTCTAAAAAAAACAGTGACAAGCACCAAAGCAATTATTTATTTAACTATATCATAGCAATATTATTCTTTTTAACTGATACAGTAAATTTGTTATTTGTATTTCAATGATATGTATTTTAATAAGAAAAATACGTATTAAAAATGTTGTGGCAGACGGAAATTTCCATAAATCATCTGAAAACTTTGGTAAATCGATAAGAAAAAAATAACCAGTAACACCATCTGAATATTTCGGGCTACACCCAACTTCAGCAAAAACAAACAAAACATCACTGACCATATTTACACCATTGAGCTCGCACAGCAGCACACAATTCTTTTTTATAAAAAAAAGAAAAAAAAGAGGAATAATAAAAATAATAATAATAATAGGCATAATAATAATAATAATAATAATAATAATAATAATAAGAAGAAGAAGAAGAAGAAGAAGAAGAAGAAGAAGAATAACAAACAAGCAAAACAAAATAAATTAAAGATTTTACTAAATATACTACTACTACTACTACTACTACTACTACTACTGCTGCTGCTGCTGCTACTAGCGAAGTTGTGGTCTTGATTTTGTGGTCCTGATTCGGCTCTTTGCAGTCCGCTGGACCCTGTAAACAATGAATAGCTAACTAACTATTAATTTAACTCTGATCTCGAGTTGTCTTGATTTTGTGGTCATGGTTGGGCTCTTTGCAATCCGCTGGATCCTGTAGGCACTGAATAACTAACTATTAATTTAACTCTGATCTCGAGTTATGAAAAAAAAAAGATTTCGCTGAGCCTACTTGTCCTTCTCCGGAAATTTAAAGATTCGAATATTATTAAGTATAGGCCTAAATACTATTAATTAGAATATATATATAGTTTATACATTTATTTACGTATAAAACAAACAATACAAATCTAATAATTATATTCAGCTAGTGAGCTTATTCACTGCGCGGATACTGGCTTATAATATATAATGTAGATTAAGCCTATGTATACTGTATAACAGTGTCTACTTGGTTCTAGGCAGGAAATGGGGAATGCAATTAGTAGCCTACTACTGAGAACTAACAAAATGCAAATCAAGGAACGCAACTATTAAATATGGTCAATAATAATTATGCTCATCTTAACAAGTATACCGTTGCGAAATGCTAATCTGTGTAAATCGAACAGAATTAGAAGCAACAGCGATCATTTTTAATGTTTAGCTAGTCGTAGTCATGCAAGCATCATTTCGCAACACATCGGAGAGCTTCGTTCGACTTCGGTGATCGCCTTTTTCGGAGAATGACTGGAACTAGGTTGGAAAAAACAAGTTTGCGCGGTTCGGAAACCCCCCCTCGTCCGCCCCTGTATTTAATAGGTATTCTTTTTAATTTAGTTTTCCTTATTGTTTATCAGATTATATTTGGCTGTAAATAAGTTGTAGGTTAACGTTATGAAGGTTCAACTTGTTTGTTTCTAGAACATTTGTTATTATTGTATAGCTTATTGATCGTTAATCATTTTAGAATTAAGTCATTTCGATTGTAAGACGTTTATAGTTTGTAAAGCTTATTTATCTAATAGGCGTGAACACAGACTGCAGTTGTTTTGCTTTGTTTTAGATTTGAGAGCAAAACTATTATTATAACGTTATAGGATAATTAGTAAAATGTTGTCATTTAATAATTTCAATTCTAGTGTTTTGTGACTGTAAACAGCTGTGTCACATTGTTCTTTTTGTGACGAAAATCATGATTGATTCTGACGTAATTTTTTGCGTCCATTCTGACCACAAGGATCCACCATCTTTGTATGCATGGGAGTGGTTCTTCGCTCTGTTGGGGAAAGCCAACGGAGAGGACAATAGAGAACTACATAGACGTGTGTTTATTCGTCCATCCTCCTTTTTTTTTCTTTTCCTTTTCCTCCCTCCTTCCTTCCTCACCTCTTCCGCCACTGCACGCACCCAAACCCACGAGGGGTATTTTCCCACACCCAACCCGTTAACAGATACACAACCAGCGAAGAAATGGAAATGCTAGAAATTGTGAGTAGGAAGAGATACAAAACTTGTCGAAAACTCGGAGACCCACGCTTGCTGATTTACAGGCTGGGGAACTCTCCTCGGATCCGCGATATTCCGAGGACAGGTACCGTCACTCCCGAGAAAATTAAATAGAGGTCCGAGAAAAAAAATCGCTCCGAGAAAAAAAAAATCACAAAACGCAATCTCTCCAAGTCCCAGTCTCGATCCATGTCCGTGTCCAGCTGTTTTTTTTTTCTCGTCACTAAAAGTGCCGCCTGCGCCCACTATTGTTACATCGAATTCACTGCCCAATAAGGCTTACTAGCATCACTTTACTACAGCGGGCGAAGGCGATGTTGAACGTCTGGAGGTTCACGTGAAGTTCAGTCCATTGTCACTGTCCGCCATTGTTAGTTTATTATCACTAAACTATCATGTCGTGTGTTTCACGTATTATTAACCGCAGAGACCCTTTTGAAGAAGGGGAAATCAACAACAGGTGGAAATGGGAATGGCTTGAACAGATGGCGAAAGTCGGCGACTCGGAACAGCGTGTTGGTAATTGTTTTAGAAAAGTAAATAAACCTGGCATTGCGCGCTGTATTCTTTGCAACAAAGAATTGAGCTACTACTTATACTACTACTATAATGATAATGTCCTTATGAACACATGATGAATATTATGAAAAACATCCACGTTTATCTCTCACAAAAAGCATTCTTTTGGGGTTTTACATGCTATCCCCCCACCGGGGCTTCGCCCCTGGACCCCGGCCGGATTTAAGAGATTTTTGCTTTGGACTGTTCCCCAGCCTGGATTTAATTTCATGTTTAAATTTATGTCCCCGGACACTGAATGTGTATAGTGTACGAGAATAGAATGTCATGATATAATTATAACGCTTTGAAAAATATGCCGAAGCTCGTTCAAGACGGTCAGTCATTACGTTAAGATTATCATTATTTACCATAGATTTCATTTATTTAATTTAAGGTCTGTACACATAGTGATTTTAGACCAACAACAACATTAAAAAGAAACAAAAAATTAATTAATTAAAAAGATTTAAAATTAACATTGAAACAATTGTACCAGCTTGAACTCCTAATACAAATTAGGCTACAACATTCTTGACATCAAACATTTTCTTTCTTACATGTGAAGGTACTACCAAAGTATATGTCAGGCTAGCGGAATGGCAAACTCGATTTACCCACATTCATCCCATACGCACTCGACAAAATTCACCTTGATCGCAACCCACCACCATCCATGCACAATCTGCCAAAACACCTCTATACCTTTCAGTATCCGCAAAATAAAATGTTTAAAAAAAAAAAAAAAAAAAACACACACACACACACACCAAAAAATAAATAAATAAAAAATAAAAAATTAATAATTTTAAAAAAAAGTTTAAACATCCCACACTTTGTCATTTGTCAGTCTCTTACTTGATTTCCAACCCATATCAGCACACACTACCATTCTAGTTGTCAATGTCGGTCTTCATCAATGTTGTCTACACATAGCCCATTTGCTCTCTCTCTCTCTATCTCTCTCTCTCTCTCTCTCTCTCTCTCTCTCTCATTCTTTCTCTCACATACCCTCTCGCTCACACACACACGCACATACAAATGTTACAAATTAAAGTATAACATAATGCACAAATTATACTATTTTATATCAAAACCTTTGATATTTTATAATAGTCAGTAACATCTATATTTTTTATGCTTGTTATACTTTGATATTCAAAAGGTAAAAGATCACGAATTTCAGTACATTTTGTCAGGATATGCTCTACACTAATTTTATTTCCGCATATGCAAGTAATATTACCGCAATATTTTGTTCTCCATGCATTCAAAAATAACCTATGAGCAAGACTGCTAACTTGCCTAGAAATTCCGGAATGATCAGGAAGTTCATAATAATTACTTTGTTTACGAACAATATTTTCAATAATGTTCGACATTTCGTGTTTTGATAAGTGTAAGGAAATCGGATCGGATATATTTTTTGCACCAAGTGTAGCTGCTCTGTCAGCCATATCATTGTATTTTAACCACAATGTGATGGAATCCAGCATATATTTATTTCCGTACCTCTGAGTTTTAAGCAATGTATTAAATATTTAATGTCAAATATAATCTCTGCTCTTTCTTTACATTTGGGCGAATTGAGAGCCAACATAACAGATTGAGAATCCACACAAAACAATATTTTGATGAAATCCCTTTGCATGTTTGTTATTGTACTAAGAGCCATTAATAATGCTAATAATTCTGCAGTGAAAATCGAAAATCCTTGACCGATGAAATACGATTTTTGTATGTTTAAAGCAGGTATTACAAATCCTGTACCAGCATTACCATTTTCAATCACAGATCCATCAGTATATATCTGCAGATTTTCATAATATTTTTCAGAAATATGTTGACTTATTAATGTTGCTAATAAATATGGATTCTCATCTTTCAGTATGTAATCAGTATGTAAAATATCAAAATTGGCTGTTTTTATCTCCCAAATAGGGAAAGGAGATGAAATAATCTTACTTGATACATTAGCTGGATTTATACAGGCATCTTCAAACAAGTCATGCGTATATGTAGCAATTGTTTGTAAAGATGATATATTTTTGGCTCTTTTAGGGAAATTTAAGTCTGATCTGACTGACAATTAACTTACCGTATAATTAATAACTGTATGACTTCTTATTACGTATTGTGCACATGCTAACTTCCTCGCTTCAGCTAAAGATAGGATTCCTGCAGCCTTGTATGCCTCCGATGTTCTAGTATGAATTGGTACTCCTAACGCTAGTTTGATAGCTCTGCTATCAAGAATTTGCAACTGCTTCAAATATGTTTTAGGTGCTGAAAAATATACTTCCTGACCATAAGACAATTTTGACCGTAGTAATGAACATGCAATATGTATTAATGTTTTTGTGTCTTGACCCCACCATTTGCGACTAATTATTTGTAAAAGATTATAACATTTTATAGCCTTTTGCAAAAGATATTGAATATGCTTTTTCCAATTTAATTTACTTGTAAAGTATACCCCCAAAAATTTTACTTCAGTTACATATTTGATCTCTAGATTTTCAATATTAAATTTTGGGTATACTTTTGGACCTTGGCCATTATTAAATAACATCATATTTGTTTTCTCATTTGAAAGTTCAAGATCATTGGTGTATATAAATAGTAATTGAATTTAATTGTGCTTGATACATTTTCTGTACATGCTTAATTTCATAAAGAGATGTTTTTCTTTTTAATGACACATTTATCCATAGAGCGATATCATCAGCATATTGAACTAGTTGATAATTTTTATTAATGTGTTTAGGGAGGTCATGTATCAATATTAAAAAGTATCGGAGATATTATAGCCCCTTGTGGAATACCCATATTTGTTTGAAAATATGAAGAATATGTATTGTTTACTTTAACTGCAATTCTCCTCTCTAACAGAAAAGTGGTAATATATTTATATATGTTACCTGAAAGGCCAATTATTTTTAGCTTATATAATAAGCGAGCATGCCATACGCTGTCATATGCTTTCCGGATATCAAAGAAAGTAGCTAAAACCCCTTTTCTTCTGGCGAATTGTTGTTTTATATTTGTAGAGAGTTTTACCAGGTGATCTACAGTACTTCGTCCTTTTTGAAAACCAGCTTGGTTAGAGGGGATTACTTTTTTTTTTTCGCAGTAATATACTAGCCTATATTGAGTACAATTTTTTCCATGACTTTACTAACATGTGATGTTAAAGCAATAGGTCTGTAATTTGCAATATCTGTTCTTGATTTTCCGCTTTTTAAAATTGGAATAATAATTGAACTTTTCCAAATTTTAGGCATAGTTCCAGTGTACCAACATTTTTTGAAAATTAAATGTAAGTAATGGATCCATTTATTTGGAAGATGCTGTAATAATGTGTATGATATACCGTCAGGACCAACGGCAGATTTTTTTGTCTTAAAACTTTCAATAGCTTCTCGTACCTCATGTATTGTAATATCTCCATTTATTACCTTACTATTGTCATGATTTGGCTCCTTATATTCAGCTGATAATTGAGCTGCTTCTCTAGACTTTAAATCATTGGCAGATAAACTAGCAACATTACTTGTATGTGCAAAAACTTCAGCAAAAGCTTCTGCCTTTTCAAATGAAGAGGCAAACTCCTTATTATACAATTTTACCGGACATGTAGGTAAATTATAGCCATTTTTCATCTGTGATAATTTTTTCCAAGTTTTAAGAGTATCACTGTGATCAGAAATTTCTGTTGAACAAAATGTTGTCCAGTAGTTTTTTTTGGCTACTGCAATTATCTTATTACATTTTATTTTAGCATGTTTCATTTTTATAAAATCAAACTCATCCTTACTTCCCCATTCAGCAAAGTAGACTTGACTTTTTCTTGGTATCTGATTTGATGTCAGCTGATGTTTATGACGCCGACATTCTGCCTGGCTACAGAACGGATCACTCGCTTATTTTATTGTCTTTAGGAAAAGTTAAAGAAGGAAAACGATTGTCATTATGGAAATTTAACGCTTCGTTGTTAAAAGATAAAGAATATTTAGATGACATTAATTCAGTTATAGAGGAAGTAAAGAAAGAATACGCGGCATGTCCATATAATCAGGATACTATTAGTCAAATAAGTAATAAGGAAATACAGTTTGTAATTAATGACCAACTCTTTCTCGACACACTGTTAATGAAAATTAGAGACAGAACAATTTCCTATGCTACCAAGAAGAGAAAAAAAAGTAAAGAAACTGAGCAACTACTAGAGAAAAAAATTATTTTATTAGAACAAAAGTTAAAATTAGATGAGTCAGAAAGAGAGGAATTGCAGAAAGCTAATACTGAACTGATTTCTTTAAGGGAACGGAAGATGGAGGGTGTTTTGCTCCGTTCTCGGGCCAGGTGGATTGTTGACGGGGAAAAGGTTACGAAATATTTCTGTGCGCTAGAGAAACGTAATTATACTAATAAACAAATCCTTAAGTTGCATAAACAAAATGGTACAATTACTACAGATCCCGGGGAAATATTAGTTGAAGTTAATAGTTTTTATGAAAGGTTGTATGATTATAGGGTAGTAGAACCCTGTGAAATAGGCGAACTTATTGACAGTACTCCCAGACTGACCGAGTTGGAGGCGAATTCACTTGAGGGTCTTATCACTTTAGAAGAGGCATCTTTGGTATTAAAAAATACAAAAAATGGGAAAAGCCCAGGTAGTGATGGCTTTTCTGTAGAGTTCTTTAAAGTTTTTTGGACTAGGGTAGGTGATTTTGTTGTACGCTCTTTAAATGAAGGTTTCTTAAAAGGGGAATTATCATCTACTCAAAAGGAGGGGGTAATTGTTTGTATTCCAAAGGGTGATAAACCCAGAGAGTATATTAAGAACTGGCGACCCATCTCTCTTCTAAATCTAGTTTATAAGATAGGATCAGGGTGTATCGCAAATAGACTTAAGAATGTACTACCTTCTCTGATACATGAAGACCAAACAGGATTTATTCGTAATAGATATCTAGGAGATAATGTTAGATTAATTTATGATTTAATTGACTACTTGAATATGAACGACCAACCGGGGTTGTTACTATGTTTAGATTTTGAGAAGGCCTTTGACTCGGTCAGCTGGGATTTCATGTTTAAGGTGTTGGGGGCGTTTGGCTGTGGCACTGACTTTTGTCGATGGATCCATACTTTCTACAATGGAATTAAATCATCGGTCCTTGTGAATGGTACACTTGGGTCCTGGTTCCATGTACAGAGGGGATGTAGGCAAGGAGACCCGATCTCCCCCTATCTGTTCGTCATGTGTGTGGAAATTTTAGGTATAATGATAAGAGAAAATCATCATATAAAAGGTATAAAGGTTAATGAAATAGAAAATAAAGTAGCTCAATATGCTGATGACACAGAGTTAATGATGGAAGGGGATAGAAATTCTTTTGAAGAAGCAATTAATACTATTCAAATTTTTGGTAAAAAATCTGGTCTTATCTTGAACACTGATAAAAGCAGTGCTATTTGGTTAGGTAGTATGCACAATTCGGAAATACGCTTTATGCCCCACCTGCACATGGAGTGGAACCCTGAAAGATTCAAAATACTGGGTATATGGTTCACACTTGACCTTAAGAAATGTGTAGAGATTAATTTTCGAGAAAAGTTTTTAGAAATTAAGAATATGTTTAAAGTCTGGTTAAAACGTCAGATTACGCCTTTGGGGCGTGTGGCTGTTCTAAAGTCACTTATTTTGTCGAAACTTGTTCATCTTTGGTTGCTGTTGCCAAATCCACCAGATGATATTGTGAATGAATTACAAAAATGTGTTTATTGCTTTGTTTGGGGAAGAAAAAATGATAAAATAAGTAGAAAAGTTTCTGTAAAACGTATTGATTATGGGGGAGTTGGAATTCCAGATGTGAGGAGGTTTATGAGTGCTCTTAAGGTAACATGGCTAAGGAAATTACAATCGAGTAATCATAAATGGACAAACATTGTTAAAAAAACATCAAATAAATTTGAACTCCTTGATAAACTGGGTACTATAATAGATATGGATAGAAAGGTAAATCAGTACTGGTTAGATGTAGCGAAAGCGTATAAAGAGTTAGGAACAAATATAAAAATTAAGACAAATGAGGAACTTAGAGGAGAACCTATCTTTTGTAACATTAATATTTTGATTGGAGGGGAGACTATTTTTTTTCCAAATTGGATAGAGAAAGGGGTTTACAATATTGGTCATTTCCTAAAGGAGAATGGGTTGTTTCTAGATTTACAAACATTTAGTGAGAAATATAGAATTGCGGTAAATTTTCTCACTTACTCTGGGTGTGTAAACGCTATTAAAAAATACATACGTACAACAGATATCGATGTGGCCGGTGAGCATTTGCAAGGGTATGAACATAGCAAAGTACTCAGACTTGTTTTGTCAGTGCCCAAAGGGGCAGGAATGTTCTATGACATTTTGGTACAAAATGAACATGAGCCAAATTGTTGCAAAAATTGGGAGCAACGAGTAAATATACAGATGTCATGGAAAAAAATATTTAAAAGGATAAAGCAAATAAAAGACACTAAACTTAAATGGTTTCAAATCAGGGTAGTTCATAGAATATTAGGTACAAATACAATTTTACATAGTATGGGATTAGAAAATAGTAATAACTGTACCTTTTGTGGGATGGCAAAAGAAAATATCCAGCATCTTCTTTGGTCATGTAATTTGGTGCAACAATTTTGGAATAGTTTCCAAAATGCATTAGTTAACAAATGCTCACATGTCACATCACTTAGGTTCAATGAACATTTAATTATTTTTGGTTGCGACAAGGCGACAGTAACCGATGATGTGATGGATTTGATGATTTTGTTAGCAAAAACATACATTTACAGGTGTAAAATGAATAAAGAAATGCCTGTCTATGAAGCTTTTTTATTCACTCTGAGAAACAGATATGAAACGGAAAGGTACATTGCTAGTACACAGATGAGTCTAAATGTTTTCCGTACAATGTGGCAGCTGTACTTGCCCCTTGTTGATAATCTGTAATAATTTTGTACACTTTTTCTTATCCTGTGTACATGTACTCCTGTATATTTTTGTTTAGGCTTTGCTGCGGATGCTCATGTACATGTAGTATAAAACCCTGGGCATTTTCTCTCTCATTTCCTCTCTCTTATTTTTTCTTCTTTCATATAAATATTTATTTTAGTATTCTTCTAAAGTATATTTCTTGTATGTCTATCTATATATAAAAAAAGCCTTATATTTGCTTGTATGATAACATAAGTATGAATATCTATGGAAATACTGTGGTTTGTTATGCATGCATGTATTTGGTGAATAAAAATTTCTTTTAAAAAAAAAAAAAAAAAAAAACTCATCCTTACTTTTTATCCATTTTTTATATGTAGTTTTTTTCTCTTTAACAGCATTTTCACATTCATAATTCCACCATACATTACCTTTATGCTTGTTATTTTTTCTTCTTTTTATGATTGGTATTGACTCTGTTGCTGCTGCTATTATGTGTTTACTAAATTCACAATATATGTTATTTATGTCATTGTTATGTATAAAACTATCATCACAAGTTTCTAATAATAGTTTATATCTATCCCAGTCAGCACGATTATAAGAAAATTTGGGAATAGTGTCTTCTTCTTCTTCACAATGTGGTACTTCCTTAAAAGAAATAACAATAGGAAGATGATCACTTCCTAAAGAGTCACATTCTAAATCCCAGATACAATCCTCTGCCAAAGCTGGCGATACAAAGGTTAAGTCAATGGCATAAGGTTGATGATTAAGAGAGTCTGGTATTCTTGTAGGACGACCATCACTCAATAACATCAAACCAGAGTTCAAAATGTTCTCCACAAAAGTTTTGTTAGTAACATGATTACACTGTTTATCCCAGAGTGGACAATGACAGTTAAAGTCTCCAGTTATGATCCACTTCTGGTTGGTATCAATACTGTTTATCCAATCACTGTTCACATCAGACGGGCCTTTGGGATAATAGACAGATAAAATGTTAATATCTAATTGATTGTTCATTTTTATTTTCAAAGCTGCAGAAAATACATCCTCAGTGTTCGATGGAATTGGTGAGGCACATGAAACATACTCTAAATCATTTTTCACATAAAGTGCAGCACTGACCTTAATATTTCTTCCTGTGTATTTTATAATAGGTGGGTAATAATATCCTTCAAATTTAGGTAATTGTCTTATTTTTACATTGAGAGATTGTAAAAATATTACATGATGAATATTAGAAGCAACGTACTGTTTCAAATAATGTAAATTTGAAGTTAATGATCTACAATTCCATTGAAGTATTCTTAAACCCTCTTTCATATTGTTATTATTATTATTAGTTAGAAAATGAATATCAATATAAATCTATCTGAAGAAAACAGGAAACAAACAAACAAGTAGAAATAAACAAAATAATAATCGCGTACAATGGCAGAAATCGGAAAAAAAAAAGTATTTCACTCTACACGACCTTACCATAGAGTTTGTAAGAGAGGACACCAACTTCGATTTTTGAAAATATGATAAAAATAAAATTTCCCTAATAAAATAGGACCCGAATTACAAATAATCTAAACAGTTTAATGCATGGACACACAATAGACTTTTTTTTTTCTGCGCACCGATCATGTTCACTTGGCCCGGATGGAATCGCGCTATACAAGTGTTCATCATCATCATCGTTTAGAACAAAACTTCGAGACCTTTATGACGTTAATAAGATATTTGTGTCACCAGACACCAGAATAAAAAGTAAGTTCTTAGCTGAAAAAAAAAGTAAAAAGCTTAGATATTAAAATGAGGGTCAAATGTACGTGAGCTGACAAGGCTGTCCGTGTCCTCAGACACGCAATTTAAAATAGAACATAAAAATATTAAAATTACACTAAAAGAGTATCGAATAACGAATAACGAATCTTTATTGTCCCCATTTGCACAAGGATATTTGTGTGTGATGCACAGTAACTGTTGGCATATTAAGAAGACAACACAAAGGTTAGCGTACATGTATACAATAAAGAAACGGTAGCGGATATTAGAACACTGAAAAATAAAACTGAGCACAAAATATCTACATAATAAAAGAAGTCACATGCCGAACAACTTTTTTCCGAAAAATACAGCCTTTTTTTAATATTGAATAAAATCTACTTCGAATAAAATTTTGCACCTTCGAAAAGCCCGCTCACGTGACCACATGGCTCGTGACGTCAACTGCTGAAGACAATATGGAGTAAGAAAGTGCCCATTCTCTACCAAAACGCAGGAAAACGAAGAGCAGCTGCCTATATTGTGCCGTTGGAGGTTGTACAAACAAACAAGCGGATGGGTTAACATTGCAAAGGTTTCCAAAAAACGAAGAAGTGCGAAATAAGTGGGTGAGATTCGTGCAGGAAAAGCGTGTAAACTTCGGTCCCAAGTACGGGACACCAACTGCGTCGTTAGCAATTTGCGCAAAACACTTCGTTGAAGACTGCTACCCCCCAAGTTCCACTTTAAGTTTAATGCAAAGCTTTGGGATGAAAACAATACAGACATTAAAGCCTGGCTTACTAGTACTGCTTCAACTTCTACAGTCACAGTGGCTACTACACATCCATCGTCTGCTATCAGTTTGGCGGGCGTCAGGAAAGTCAGAGGAGCTTTTCAGAAAAAGAGAACGCAAGAGGGTATGTATTCACTGGTCTAGCTCGTATAATTGGAACACGACAGATCGAGTAAAGAGGGGCCGGGTAGCTCAGTTGGTAAGAGCATCTTGCTAGTAACCGAAAGGTCGCTGGTTCGAATCCTGGATTGGTCAACGTGTGATCATATTATTTTCCCCTTTATCAACAACTGGCCCGCTGGTGTCAGTATAAATCGGTCCAGTAGTCACCTATATGCGAAAGTGTCGTGTTACTATAATCTACAAACAACAACAACAACAACGAGTAAAGAATCGAGTGAAGAAACACTGCTTGTCTCGCTTGTAACTTCTTCGCAGTCGGCGATTGTATGCAGCTGCTGACGTCACTGCGAGGGGAGATCAGCGATAGCTGCGTTTTAGATTATTACTTCCCTTACCCTTAATTACAGGTAGGAAATCCCACTTTCAGTGATCGATATCTATTAAACGGTAGAGCTTTGCATACCGAATTTTTTGCATCTGGTATTATTTAGTAAAGTTCTTTCAGCAGAAACTTTTTGACCGAGCACTGTGGTTGACCTTTAATGCATAACAATACTAAAAAAATCTCAAGACTATTACTGCCATTTTCTCAATCATTCATGCTTTCTCATGACCATGCTAATCCTTGCACATTCATTCTTATCCACGCACCGACTCATCCCACACACACCCTTAATACATTTAAGGGGCTCACTGTAGTTACGCTAGTCGTTCTAGGGTTACACATTACACACTTCCACTGTCAACGCTATGTCAACATTGTTGTTTCCCTTCACTAACTACAGGGGAGTGGGGGTTTTACATACATTATAAGAAAATAGGTAACAACACTAGGCTGCTGAGCAAATTAAATGGTGTATACACATGACTAGTTACAACTAGAGACATTACGCAACGAATACATCAGTAAACTGTTGTTACTTCAAAAACATATAACTTAAATTTAACATTGCTAATAAAATCATGGTACTACGTAGGCATCACGGATCAGGGTCACGTATGATTATGAACCACTTAATTAAGAAACAGCCACTCACATACACCTTACTATGTGTGCATCACATTCGCATACACACACTCACACACCCAAACACGCACACACACGCCCACACACACATGCACGCACAATGTCACAGGAATACGTAGTCAGTCAACTGCTCTATGCACTGATGTAGTATCCATGGCTCTATGACTATAGGTTTGCGGGTCAGTCTGCATATCTCTGCTACACTGCGCGCGCACACACACACACACACACCACACCACACCACAAAGTCATAATACTGTTTTTCTGTGGCACATGACTTAGTGCACACACTCTCTCTCTCTCTTTCTATCTCTCTCTCTCTCTCTCTCTCTCTCTTTTTCTTTTCTCCAAAGTCTCTTCTGGTCAGCATTCGGGGCTGGCTTTGGTGACGAGGCGGATGGCGGACGGTAGGAAGGAGTTCAGGTAGCGGCTGGTGCGGCAGCGCATGGACAGGAAGCGGCCAGGGCGGCGCTTGGACTCAGCAGCTGAGACCACTGCATGGAGCGGATGGGTCTCGTCCTGCAGGATCCGACGGACAGAGGTGCATCAAACAGATTCTATGAAGAGCAATGGACACAACAATTTAGGGAGGATCAAGGTCAGGAACTGGACTGACCCTCTATGTGTGCCAGAACTGCCCCCAGGGAGTTACTTTGGCATTGTAACATTTTGTACGAGAAAAACAACAAGGAGTTAAAGTGGGCCAGTGCCAAAACGGCCCCCTTTTCAATTAAGAGTAAATCTGACAGTCCCAGATGCACTCTAAGGGAGTTGCTTTGGGACAATTTTAATTGTACCAAAACAACTCCTGGGGAGTCATACCCTTTAAAACATTACTATTAGTCACTACAGGAGAGTTAAACAGGAACAGGTCCAGGTAAATCTCCAAGCGCACTTACACACTAAATATAAAAAATGGGAGTTAAAATGAGACAGGTCCAGAACAGCCATTCCCTCACAACACACGAAACACAAAAGGGAGTTAGACTGGTACAGGTCCAGAACAGCCCCCTTAAACAAAACTATGAACGTACAGGAAGTTAAACCACAATTTAACTAGTAACAACAAGTATTCCCCCCTTTACCATGGGAGTTAAATTGGCACAGGTCTAGAACAGCCCCCCCCCACTCCCACCCATAAAACTGAAGGGAAGTTTAACTGGAACAGGTCCAGAACAGCCCCCATCCCAACACACTTGTAAAAAACATAGAAGGGGAGTTAAGCTGGAAAAGGTCCAGAACAAGCCCCACTCTCACAACTCATGAAATATAAAAGAACACAAAAGAAAAGTTAACTTAAAATACCCATCCACCCCCCCCCCCCCCCCCCCAAAAAAAAAAAAAAAAAAAAAAAACGAGAAGAAAATAGAAACACAGAAGGGGAGTTAAACTGGGTCATGGAACAGGGTCATGGACAATCCCCAAGCACACTTATAAAACACAAAATGGAAGTCAAACATGGACGGGTCCAGAACAGTACCCTTAACATAAATATTAACCACTACAGGGGAGGTAGTCTGAGACAGATCCAGAACAGCCCCCACATCCCTAAATACAGGGGAGTTTAACTGGGACAGGCCCAGGACAGCCTACTCCTTTTTAAACATAACTATTAGGCTCAATACAGTAGAGTTAAACTGGGACAGGCCCAGGACAGTCCCCACGCACACTTCGCCCTGATACACAAAATACACAAAAGGGGAGTTAAAATGAGACAGGTCCAGAGCAACCACTTTCCCCTCTCTTCCACAATACATAAAACACACAAGGGGAGATATTGGTACAGGTCCAAAACAGCCCCTTTAAACAACACTATCAACCTGTAGGGAGTTAAACCCAAACTTTACGCCCTTTACCAGGAGAGTTAAACTGGGACAGGCCCAGAACAGCCTCCACCCACCCCCCCCCCATCCACCACCCTCCCTTCTCGACACATTAAAAAATGAAGGGGAGTTAAACTGGAACAGGTCCAGAAACAGTCCCTCCCCAATACACTCATAAAATACAGAAGAACACAGAAGGGGAGTTAAACTAAGCACACTTGTAAAACACAAGAGGGAAGTTTAATTGGAACAGGTCCAGAACATACCCTTAAACATAACTATTAACCACTTACACTTAACCTCTTACACTCCCACCCCCAACACACACACTTATAAAACACAAAAAAGAAGTTAAACTGGGACAGGTGCAGAACAGACCCCCCCCCCCCCCCACCTCATAACATTCTGTTACACTCTGTTTGATGTTGGTGTTTTCTATCAGTATCTGATTCAGCCCCGATGCTTGAATTCCTGATAGTTGTGTAACTCAGATTCGTTTATTCACACAGCCCGTCCAAACAGCATACAATTCACAAAGTCGACGTATGAAGTTTTCCACTTTTATTCAGCACACACCAACAACTGCATACAATTCTCAACTCAACAACTTTCACAGCAACTTTCCAAATCACTATCAACAACTTTACTCTCTCCACAACAATCTCGGCACACGATTAAATAACCTCTCTCTTTTCCGGAAGAATTTCGAATACTGTAGAAATGACGCACTGCCACCAATCGAATAAAAGATCGTCATCACTGACTTACGTCAATACATATTTTTATATCTTCCAGAACGACCTCTTGCTTCGACATGCATCGGGAAATTTCCATCAAGAGTAAACACGCATATCCAGAAGATTCTCAAATAATATCGACTAACGCAAATTATCAACGTTATACAAAGCCTTTCCTAACAACAATGCAAACTCAAATCAAAGGTAAATAAACACCATTATTGAATACTTTGCAAAACGAAACGATTAGATCTATCGTGCGCGCTTCCGACATACTTTCGTTCACGTTTCAACGTAACATAACCCCCCACTCAAGAAGAAATTTACCCAATTTCTTTCAACAACGTTGAAACGTAATGCACAAAACAAAATTCAGAATTAAAACTTATTTCAGCCTGTCTGAACACTATCAACGTTCTCAGTTCATTCACACAGAGTCAATGGTTTTCATCTTCAAATCTGTCTGGATATTGTCAATGTTCACAGTTCATTCACACAGAGTCAATGTTCTTCCATCCGCAAGTCTATATGGATATTGTCAATATTCACACTTTATCTACACGGTCAATGTTTTTTACTCACACACTCTGCTGAGGAAGTCCGCACCAACATTGTCTGAACCTTTGATAGATTCTACTCGCATGTTAAAGTTCTGCAAGTACATAGCCCATCTCATGATGCGACTGTTCACAAACTTGGCGGAGTTCAAGTAAGTTAGCGGCTTGTGATCAGTCTGTAGTACGAACTTCACTCCTTGAAGGTACAGTTCGAACTTCCGGATTCCCCATATGATGGCAAGGCACTCTTTCTCCATGGTCGAGTAATTTCTCTCAGCCCTGGACAGCTTCTTGCTGGCGTAACTGACCGGAAATAGTTTCCCTTCGTGTTCTTGCATCAGTATGGCGCCGATGCCTTCGTCCGCTGCGTCTGTTCTTAAGACGAATACCTTGGAAGTGTCGGGCAGTCGTAGCACCGGATCCTTCGAAAGGAGGTCGCGCACAGTCTGGTATGCCCTCTCCTGAGACGGTCCCCACTGCACTTGGTTTGGACAGCCTTTCCGCACCAGGTCCGACAAAGGTGCTGTGATGGCTGAGTAGTTCGGTACGAACTCCCTATAATACCCAGCCAATCCCAGGAAAGATCGTACTTGCTTCTTTGTTTGGGGACGTGGAGCGTTCAGAATTTTGGTGACGTTTTCTAGCAGAAGCCCCTTTTGTCCTTCTTTCAGCGAATGGCCGATAAAGTCGACGTTGTCAGTCCCCAGAATGCACTTACTGGGTCTCACGGTCAGGTTAGCTTCTGTTAGACGGTGAAACAGCTCCCTCAAGGTCTGCAGATGCTCTTCCCAGGTGCGGGTGTGGACTAGCAGGTCGTCCCAGTAACACACGACGTTGTCCATCCCTTTGAGCATCTTCCTCATTCCTCTCTTCAGGGTAGCTCCGCTGTTGACCATGCCAAAGGGCATCCTTAGGCACTCGTACGTCCCATCAGGAGTTATGAAAGCAGTCTTTGGTATGTCCTGTTGACGCACGGGGACTTGCCAATAACCCTTGCTGAGGTCAATCTTTGAGAAGATTCTACTCCCCGATAGTTGGCGGAAGAGGTCTGCTGCGGTAGGCATCGGTTCAGGGTCGAAGACGGTGATCTTATTAACCTTCCTGTAGTCGATGCATACTCTGTTGCTGCCGTCCTTCTTCTTCACGACCACGACAGGGGACGCGTAGGGGGAACTGGACTCCCTGATGATGCCCATCTTCAGCATCTCATCGATGTCTTTCTTCAAGGATTCACGGGCCTTGAAAGGGATCGGGAAGGGCTTGGATCGAACAGGGATATTCGAAGTGAGGTGGACTTCATGTTCGACCAAAGTTGTAGAGCCAGGGACATCGCTGAAGTTGTGGGGAAACTCGCCCATAAGATTCTTGAGCTCTATCTTTTGACCTTCCGTCAAGCTTGGTCCTAGCTTAACATCATCGATGCCTTCTTTGCTGTGGAAGTCTCCAAGTTCCAACAGTTCCTCGCTATCAAAGCTGTTGTCGATCTCAGCTGCTGTTGCTGCATGCACAGTCTCTGATGGCCTTTCCACGTACAGCTTAAGGAGGTTGGCGTGGTATATCTTGGAATGCTGGCCGACCTTCACCTTATAATCATTGATCCCCACCACGGTCTCCACTTCGTACGGGCCTTTCCACTGCATCAGCAACTTATTATGATCAGTAGGTAGCAGCACCAGCACTTTGTTGCCAGGTTTGAACTTCCTGTTCACAGCCCTACGATCGTAGTAGTGCTTTCCACAGTCCTGGGACTTCTTCAGGTTTTCTCTGGCTATCTCGAGAGTCTGCTCCAGCTTCTCCCGTAGCTCAAACACGTACTGGTAGCTGTTCTTCACCTCTGGGGTGTCTACTTCTTTCGTCCACAGTTCTTTTAGGATGTGCATCGGCCCTCGGATGGTTCTTCCGTACAGCAGCTCGAACGGAGAAAAGCCGGTGGACTCCTGCGGCACTTCTCTGTAGGCGAACAGCAAGGCGTTGATGTAACGATGCCATTGTCTGGGCTGCTCGCTGCACAGTTTCTTCAGGGTGGACTTCAACGTAGCATTAAACTTTTCGACAAGCCCGTTGCACATTGGATGGTAGGGTGTCGTAGTCAAATGCCGGATGCTCAGCAGTCTGTTGACCTCCTTCATGCAGTCAAAGACGAACTGCGTCCCGAGGTCTGTCAGAATTTCTTCGGGCACTCCAAGTCTACTGAACATGTCCACCAGTGCCTCTGCTACAGTTTCAGTGTCAATCTTCTTCAGTGGCACTGCTTCTGGGTACCGAGTCGCATAGTCCACTAAAGTCAGTACCCATCGATGACCTTCTTCACTCGGAGGTCTTATTTCGCCGATTAAGTCTAAGGCCACCCTCTTGAAAGGTCGGTCGATCAGAGGCATTCTCTGCATAGGCACTTTAGGGACCCTTCCTCGAGGTATGGTCTTCTGGCAAATGTCACATGATCGGCAGAAACGGCTGACGTCCGCATGAAGTCCTGGCCAGTAGAACACCGCCTGGATTCTGTCCGACGTCTTCTTGATGCCCAGGTGACCTCCCATGATTGAGTCATGCGCTACTTCCATCACCTGGCGCCTTAGGGGTAACGGTACCAAGACTTGACGTAGTGATTTCCCTCCGTTGACCCTCGGGTGCTGGAAGATTCGGTACAGGATTTTGGCCTTCACCTCAAAATGGACCGTGCCACTGCCCTTGGTCACGTGGTCTTGGCGGTTCCTATACTTGTTTAAAGTGCTATCAGCTTCCTGGAGCTGGATCAGCTTATCTCTGTCCACGATGGCAGCTTTGGAGTTGTCGGCGACCTTCAGTGGCGTAGACACCTTGTCTCTCTTGGCCTGGGCCCTGGTAGTAACATCACCGACGATCTCTGGTCGGCAGGGCTGAGCCGGAGTAACCACATTGTCCCGTAGCAGCTCTGTAAGGTCTCCATCGGGAAACGGCAATGGATCCTCCTCCACAATTTCGACGTGTTGGGTTGAGGCAGGACTCCATTCTGGATCGGGGTCGTCTGGTCGTCTCGCGCCATCGATATTCCCGATCATCAAATCGTATAGCGGCCTTTTCAGGCAAACCGCTTCGACTTCGCCTATGTAGAAAGGGGTGTTGATATGAATCTTCGCAACTGGCGCTCTCACACATTTGCTGTCGGCCATAAGTGTCCATTTTGAATCGCCAGTGAACTGTTCTTTAGCGATTAGGTCTTCTCTGACGATGACCCCACTGCAGCCAGAGTCTCTTAAAACAGTCACTTCATGATTTCCGACGCGTCCCTTGGAAACAGGCATGTTCTGTACGGTCACCGCTGCGCTGGCGACGACGGGGATGGATTTTCCGTTGGCAAGGAGAAGTTGGCCATCGGTCATGCACTCTTGCACGTCCGCAGGAGTAGCTGTGCGCTTGGTCTCACTCGGAAGAATGACGCTCCCGCCGCACACTTGATGGTCAGATCTACTGGTTTGCCGTTGATTGGAGAACCGCCTCTGCCGGTTGCCCGCCGCTGAATTGTCCGTACTGCTCCGCTGTCCGCTATTTCTGCTTTGAGGGCAGCTGGCAGCTCTGTGGTCTGTAGCGTTGCAGATAAAACAGCCTCTTGAGTGCCCTTCCCTGGGAGGAGGCGTGGAGTCCGTCTGTCTCTGGCTCGTCTGGCTCCCTTGGACCTGGTTCCCATGGTTTGCAGTCTTCTGAAAATGTTTCGTCGCGCTGGGTAGCCCCAGGGTTTTCCCATGAGCGATGAGATATCTTTCAGCAGCCTCAGTCACATCTTTAAGCGTCTGCAGCTTTTGTTCTTCTAAGTGGGTCGCTAAGTCCTTGTGACAGGCATTGAGAAATTGTTCCTTCACGATCAGGTCATGGAGACTGTCGTAAGACTTCGTTTCGCCTGATAACTCCACCCACTTGTGTAGATATGACGACAGGCGCTCCACAAACTGCTTTGGCGTCTCGTCTGACTTAGGCCGGCATTCACGGAAGCGTTTACGGTAGCCCTTCTCTGTAAAGTTGTAGCACTGCAATAGGGCCTCTTTCAAGACGTCGTAGTCTTTAGCGTCATCGTCCGACAATCTGGTGTAGACGTCGAGTGCTTCTCCCGTCAGAAGTGCACTTAGTCGAATCGCCCAGTCTTGAGGTTGCCAGTTAGAGCTTTTGGCAAACCTTTCAAATCTCGCCAAATAACTGTCGATCTGGTCCTTCCCGTCGACGAAAGCTGGCAATTTTGGAGCCATGTGGTCGCTGACGACTTGTGGCGCATGCTGATTGTTTTGGATACGCGCCAACTCCAGCTGGTACTGACGATCAGCTTCTAGTCGTCTTTCTTCCATCTCTCTTTCTTCTCGGCGTCGCTGCTCTTCTGCTTCTCTTTCTTGACGCCGCTCTTCTCTTTCCAGACGCCGCTCTTCTCTTTCTTCTCGGCGACGCTGCTCTTCTAATTCTATTTCTTCACGGCGACGCTGCTCTTCTACTTCTAGACGCTTCTGTTCTAGTTCTATTTCTTTTTCTAGACGCTTCTCTTCCAATTCTCTTTCTCGTATTCTCTCCTGAGACTTGACGTACTCCGTCAGCTGCTTGCCTTTTAGATTTAGTTCAACCCCTTTCTGCCAGAAATCAGCCATCTTAATGCTTTTCTGGAAAGATCTTTTCTGGAAAGTTCTTTTTCTAGAAAGTTCTTGACTGTGCTGCACTCTTCTAGACTGTTCTAGAACAGCACGCTTTCTGCAGTAGCGCTGATGCTTGCCACTAGTCGCTTTCGCTGACGCAGGTCCCGCTGTCCTCGTCGTATGCGACGCTGCACCACGCTGGTGTTGATGTACACGCTCCTGTGCTGAAGTAGACTCGACGTCCGCACGTCGCTCTCTCTAATACTGGCGATGTAGCTCCGAGACTGTCCCTCGACGTAGTCCTGCGGCAGCCACGTAGTCCTGATCTGTTGTTCGCTCACGAAGCAACTCTTCAGCGACTACACGCCCTTGCAGTCAACCCGAACCTATCGGTGATGTAGTCCCAGTATGTTGGCCCCTCTCGACGCAACTCGTTGGCGGCTACCCTCGATGACTGCCTCTCGTAACGTTGACTCGCTTGTTGTAGCAGTTGAACCCTTGGCTATGGCGTGAATCGCGGCTTGACCCCCAAAATGTTACACTCTGTTTGATGTTGGTGTTTTCTATCAGTATCTGATTCAGCCCCGATGCTTGAATTCCTGATAGTTGTGTAACTCAGATTCGTTTATTCACACAGCCCGTCCAAACAGCATACAATTCACAAAGTCGACGTATGAAGTTTTCCACTTTTATTCAGCACACACCAACAACTGCATACAATTCTCAACTCAACAACTTTCACAGCAACTTTCCAAATCACTATCAACAACTTTACTCTCTCCACAACAATCTCGGCACACGATTAAATAACCTCTCTCTTTTCCGGAAGAATTTCGAATACTGTAGAAATGACGCACTGCCACCAATCGAATAAAAGATCGTCATCACTGACTTACGTCAATACATATTTTTATATCTTCCAGAACGACCTCTTGCTTCGACATGCATCGGGAAATTTCCATCAAGAGTAAACACGCATATCCAGAAGATTCTCAAATAATATCGACTAACGCAAATTATCAACGTTATACAAAGCCTTTCCTAACAACAATGCAAACTCAAATCAAAGGTAAATAAACACCATTATTGAATACTTTGCAAAACGAAACGATTAGATCTATCGTGCGCGCTTCCGACATACTTTCGTTCACATTTCAACGTAACACATTCAGAAGTGGAGTTAAACTGGAATTTGTCATACAGGCGTTTGATGACTTCAATAATGTTAGGGCTGATGTTATACACTCTCATGGTTGCCCACAGAGCTGCATGCCAGGCTCGGTCAAACGCTTTCTTGAAGTCTACGATCACATAATATAGATCTTGTTGGTGCTGTAGGTATTTCTCGCAGATTATTGTGAGGTTGAAAATCTGTTAAGTGGTATTTCGCCCTGCCCTTAATTCTGATTGTTCTTCAGCTATGATTTGTTCAGCTTGGGGTATCAACCTGTTGAGTATTATTTTCAGGAGGACCTTGCTGATGAGGCTGATGGTGCGGTAATTTTCACACTTCTAAATATTACCCTTTTTTGGAAGAGCGATGACAAGCCCTAACCCTAACCCAGCCTTAACCCTAACGGATCATTGTTCTGACGTCAAAACAAGTAGGCATGTCAATACAAGTTATGTAGACGTTCACTGATTTGTCCAGATAATACTGTGTAAACAAGGACACACACACACACACCCGCACACACACCCACACACATTTTTGTAGAAACGACGTTGTGATGACTGTCATGAAACTCTACATACATTATTCTAAGACACTTACCATCATTTTGACATTATTTTGACATTTTGCAATTTTTTGAAGCTATCCCTAACCCAACCCCTAACCCAAACCCTTAACCTAACCCTAAGCCTAACACAGCCCTAACCCTACCGGAACACTATTTTGACGTCAAGATAAGGGGACCGTCAAAAAAAGTCAAAAGAAAGTATATAGAGTTTCAAGTGTATGTCAGAGTAACGTCGTTTCTACATGCCCACACACACACACACACACACACACACCCACCCACCCCTACCCGTCTTTATTAGCCCATGGGGTACTTTAGTGTGCATGTTTTTGCATAGTCAAAACAATCATCGTTGTGAGGAACTCATAAAACACAGCCTACAAACACACATTTCACATATAATTCAACAAAATTTAAATTTTACTAAGAAAACCGAACCTGTTGATTGACGTTAAAACAAAATTGTTGCAGCAACACAATTACACTAAAACAGTATCACACCTGCTTTCTGAGGTATTATGCATGATGAATATTCATGAGGTGCCTCGCAAAGTACGCAAATAAAACCACACATACACACATTACAATGTGCCTCGCAAAGTATGCAAATAAAACCACACATACACACATTACAATGTTTTTGGTTATTGCAAAAATATCAGTCCCTAATATGTTTAGAAGATGTTTAGGACTTTAATTTACTTATGAAGAAGAAGATCAACCATATAAAACTTCACTTGGTGCTATTATGGTGTTTATTGTTGATGAAAAGTGTACATTATAATGTTCTTCCACTAACAGCATTTGTTTGAGTCTGTTGCAGCCTGCCATTTCCAAAACAAAGACGTAGGTTACTAACTGCTTATATGCTGCAGCATGAACACCAATTGATTGTCAGCGGTGTAATTCAACAAATACCAAATGTGAAACCTGTTAAGCAGACTCATAATACGCATGTTAAACAAGTGAAAGACTGAATAAAGTAAACTAATGTTTATATGCTATTTTGCTAGTTGGTGTAGTGATAAGGTTAATGCAATTAAGTTACATATTATTTACCTTTATAATGTTTCAAAAAGTGATCTAACTCAAAAGAGCAAAGGTTAGTCTAATTGGTAGGGCAATCTCAATGAGACTAATTATTTCGGTGAACCCTTGTACTAACAGCGCATTGAGAAACGTGTCGTTGGAAAGTGTGTTATATAAAAACAATAATTATTAAACAAAGAAAAGCAAAATTGTAGACTTTGGGAACAATATTCTAGAGACTGTGGAGGCAAGAGGGAGAGAGAGATGGAAACAAAAAATCTCTTTGTCACCCAATTTGGGTCTAAATAGGAATCAAATAATAGACCAAGAAAAGATATTCACTTTAGTTTAAGTTGGTATTTACTTCTTTTAAATCATCAGTAACACATTATAAACATACAAAAATAAAATAAATAAACTAACAAATAGGCTACCTTACCTTGTGGCTTGTCTGCTTTACTGCTCCTATGCAAACTAGTACTGAAGCACAAACTCAGTTGGGTGACATATGACATGTCTCACACAAGTTAATATCTCAGAGAAGCTTCTTATTATGAAATTTGCAGGTTCAATATCAAGTCAGGTTTCCACTTGAAAATAAATAATTTAAAATACTATTGCCTTTCCTTGGCCATTCCGTCTTCGAACACTCCACAAAATGTGACAATAGCAGATAAATGCAAGTGTGTCATATGTTGTTCAATCCAAACATATAAATGTTCCTTCAAGACAGCCTACACATTTGGTGTAATTAACGTGAAAGGCTAACTCAAGTTATATCTATTGCTACCACAAAATAGATGTAATCCAATCGATATTTCCGCCATTCCTGAATAACTGCGAACGGAAATGCATCATTGAGGCCTATATGATTAAACCCGTGATGTCTAATAGCCGAAAAATATTCTTTTCTTTTTTTTCCTCAAGCAGCATTTGCTGAAAACGTAATTTTAGTAGCTGGCAAAGTTGAGTTTGAAGAGGCAAAGCAGAATAAGATATCATTTATTCAAATCGTAATGTAAACAGGTGTGATATATATGTAGCCTATGTAGTAGATTCTTGTCTGTTTACCTGGGGTTGTGAGATACCAAAATGCTATTCGCGACCTTTGGTATGGGGAACACTGTGTGCATTATTTTGTCAGATTCCATTGTTACTGTAATTCTGAGTTATGTACATGTTTGTGGCTTCACAATTAAACATAAGTTCTGAGTTCTTAGTGTTTATTTTTTTTTTACTATTTCCAAGCTGTTTGCTTGATATTTTTTTTTAATATTTCACTTTCTCTTGAACAAATGGTTCTTTCCACTTCATATTTTGATGTATATTTAGAAAAATTTGCTTAGTTGACCTGTTTAATATATATGTAGTGCAATAATGTTGTAAGTTTCAATAGTGTTATTATTTTGTCATATTCCATTATTACTGTAATTCTGAGTTATGTACATGTTTGCGGCTTCACAATAAAATATAAGTTCTGAGTTCTTAGTGTTTAGATCATATGAATGCATACATACCACACACAAGACGTACACATACAGTCTTATTTAGATTTAATACCAGCAAACAAAGACGGTCAACATTGAAAAACAGAATTCAATAGAACGGTTCATTCCTTTTAATTTTGTCACTCAAACTGAAGTACATCATCTTAATAAAACACACATTATAAAGTACAGTATTATTCATAAGAACTTGCTCTACTCACCTGTCCTATAATGTACTCAAAATTATATCTCGAGCTTCACATATATATATATATATATATATATATATATATATATATATATATATATATATATATATATATATATATATATATATATATATATATATATATATATATATATATATATATATTCCTTTTAATTTTGTCACTCAAACTGAAGTACATAAAATAAAACACGCATTTTGATGCGACGTATTATTCATAAGAACTTGCTCTATTCAACTGTCCTATAATGTACTAAAAATTATATCTTCAGATTCACAAATCTGTGTAAAATTATAAAGTCACAGATTCTTAAAAAAAATATTTCTAAAGCTGTACAAGAAAAGATTTATCTGCACCAGCCAGTGTAGCAGTTGTTTTAATATGAAGTAATGAATAAAATATATACAACACCTACCATTCAAAGACTAGCAACAAAGTGTAAAAAAAAACATTTATAAAACATGCCAAAATGGACAGTGCTGCCCATTCAAATGTCACTAAAGTACTGTGTTGTTTTCACTCAGCTTTTTCCACTTTACCTTCCTTGTACATTTTGTTAACCTATATTTTGAAACAATTATGGTTCCTTACACTAACAATAAAATAAAACACACAATGAATAATATTAATTTTGCTCCATGGTCTAATAATGAACAGAAAATTATACATTCAACTTCACAAATCAGTGCCAAATCAAAGACTCTTGAAACGTACTTCTCCTCTCACCCCCTTTTTTTTGGTTTGTTTTATGCACTGCCATAGCCATTAACTTTTTTCAGATGGTTTTGATCCATTTCATTGGAAATGTATAGAATATAAGAGCCGAGATGCATGCTCATGCCTGATACTCCAAAACTAAACTCGTAAACTATTAGTATTAGATGATGCCACCAAAGGAAACAAGTGACCACACAAACTACATGGAGAGCTAAAAGAGAAGCAAGATCATCTTAATCTCCTAGCTTCACGTTCAGACTCAAGCAATATCAGAATTATCCCCCTCACGCAGAGGTTCAGACTCAAGCAATATCAAGATTATCCCCCCTCATGTAGAGGTTCAGAGTCAAGCAATATCAAGATTATCCCCCTCACGCAGAGGTTCAGACTCAATCAATATCAAGATTATGACCCTCACGCACAGGTCCTTTCACGTTATGGATGATTGAGCGGTTGCTGTCATCCAGGAACTCAAGACAGACTTGTGTACACTGTCCCAGAGAACCTGTGCGACCCAAAACTTTGGTCACTCTAGCGAGCTTGATCATAGGCGCCTTAGAATCCATTTTGCAGTTGGAAGTAGAGAAAGAGGAAGGGGTTTTCTAACAGGAATTGCAAGGGCACAATGGGAGGAAGGGGCCCGCTCACCCCAGTTATTACTCCATCCTTACCAACCCTAACCCACCCTTCCCCAACTCCTGTTTTGAAATTTTTTTAAGAAATAAAAAGGGGGTTGTAATTTAAACACAATTTACACTATTTTGTTGCAATAACCCATTATTCAGAATTACGTTAAAAACTGTAATTATTATGTTAATGAAGATTTAGCTGGGCAAATAAGGTTAAGAGCAAGTGATAGTTATTCATTGCGTACAGAGTCCAGCGGACTGCAAAGAGTCGAATCATGACCATAAAATCATGACTACAACTTGGTTAAAAGAGGACTCGCCCCTGATCCATATTAAAGATCTGCTGAAACAACCCTAGTGGTAACACTGAAGCACTCCACCAGCCGGTCACTTTACAATAAAGGCATCCCACGCAGGGGACGCTGAGGCTATACTCTAATTATCAAACCCCCGTTTACAAAATCAAAATAGAATACAAACATTATAAAATATCAACAACATACATATACATAAAATGTCTACATTGCAAAATAATACTATCGTAGGAAGTCCTAGTAACCATTTGGCAGAAAGCATCCAATATTCACAAGCTTATGCAACAGACCCCATACACAAATGGAGAGTTTTGGAAGAGTTTTCAAGAAAAAGGTAAGTGACTGGTCCAGAAGCAGATAGTATAGTAGATTGACAGAACAGAGTAGGAATCAGAAAGAACAAAAAAGAAAGACAGTGACAGTGGGAATTTAAAGCACTAAATTTCCAGAAAATGGGGATACTATTTATACTGAAACCCCCGGCACCCCCACGGGGGTCTATAATGATATAAAAATTACATATTGAGCTTCACAAATCAGTGTAAAATAATAAAATCACAGATTCTTGAAAAATATTTTAAATCTTTACAAAGAAAAATGTATCTGCACAAGCCAGTGCAGCATTTGTGTTAATATAAAGTCATGAATGAAATATATACCACACCTACCATTCAAAGACCAACAACAAAGTGTAAACAATAACATATATATAAAACATGCCAAAATGGCTGAACTACAGCTTTGTTTTCCCTCAGCTTTTTCCATTTTATCTGAGCTTTCTTGTACATTTTGTCTACCTATATCTTTCAACAATATGGTTCTTTACACATAATAATAAAACAAAACATATAATGAATAATAATAATTTTGAAAACAAACTTGCTCCGCAGTCTTATAATGAAGGGAGAAATATACATTCACCTCCACAAATCAGTGTCAAATATAACCAAATCAAAAATTCTATAAATGTACCTCCAAAAGTATTTTTAAGCTTTAAAAAACTCAGATTCATCTGCACAAGTTGACGTAACAGTAGGCATCTAAAACTGAGCTTGTAGTTCTTTTTTTTTCACATTTAAGGATGTTTCAATATATATACTATAGGATACAAAGCCAGTGCAATGTTAAACTTTAAAAAATGAATTTGCTAATTTTATATGGTTGTAATATTGTCAAGCACAAATGTCTGCCTCCCCCGTCTGTCTCCATTCACCCCAGTCACTACACCACCACCCGTAAGTTTAACGCATGTTACATTGTATTTTGTTGTAATCTACATTTCTTCAGAATTACGCTAAAACCTGTAATGTTATAATATGTTAATGTAGGTTTAGGTGGGGATATAAGATTAAGAGCAATTGATAATTAGTTATTCATTACATACATGGTCCAGCGGACTACAAAGAGCTGAAACTAGGTTGAAAGAGGACTCGCCCCTGATCTATATAAAAGTTCTGCTGAAACAACTGTAGTGGTAAAACTGAAGGCACCCCACAAGCCTGTCACTTTACAATAAAGGAGTCCCACGCAAGGGACGCTGAGGCAATACTCTAATTTATGAAACCCCCGTATACAAAAACAAAATAGAATACAAACATCAATATAAATTTTCAAAAAACACATACATATACAATGCTTACATTGCTAAATATATAATAATAATATATTTGAAAGCCCTACTGAACATTTGGCAGAAAGAGTGCAATATTCTCAAGCTGACCCAACAGACCCCATACTAAAATGAGGAGTTTTGGAGGGGGGGTGGGAGGGGGGTTGTGGTGGTGATCACACATCAGTGTAAATCAATCTAAATACAGAACTTTGGAATATACCTATTCATTCATCTTCCTCCTAAGCATACTTGCCCCTCTGCACAAATTCTGTACAAGTTCTCTGGCAATCAAAACAATCGTTCTGCAAATGACCTGTACAGTATAGACTAATAATTGGACTTCCGATAATTGACCACACACATAACAATGCCATCACTCATAGTCATACATGTATTTGAATATGAAGTAATAAATGTGTCGCCGCATGACAAAACCCGGCTAAAGACGCCAGGATTGATTCGTTGCTACAGCCGTAGAACACTAAAAATAGGCTACCCCATCAATTTTAAGATTGTTGCCTCTTTGTCTTTATTTAAGACTTTTCTTTAATATCCCAAACGGATTTTGTTCAAAAATTACTAAAACATTGTTTATTTTGTTGATTTTGATAAGGGTGTTGATCACACCTTGCTAAAACAATGGCACTAATTGACCTCCGATACCCCAACTTTTCTTGTCCGACTATGAAGGGAAATCCCCAATGTGGATTGATATATAACGTCTGGGGAGTGAAAAGTCCCTATTTATACTACTTTTTGGTACATAAAAGTGTGTGGCATATGAATTTTTCATGAAATTCCTTGTTCTGAAGCTTGCTTGTGACACAAGTTGTGTTCGAATGCGTCTCTTGCCGGGTCGTGAAAAACGGAAGTGTTTCCTATAGATTTTCGACGATTTTTAGTTCAAAGTGAATTTTTTAATGTAGATAAACTCATCTTACATCTATTTCAAGTGTTTTCTTGCAATATTTATGTTGCATTTGTTAGAAACAATTTGTCAAAGTAAGTGACCGATTCTTTTTGGAAACCGGAAGTGATGGCTTCGTCTCCAGCGTCAGTAGATGTGTCGTCTGCTAGAGTAGCTAGGGCCTTGAATGTGTGTGTGTGTTTTTTCCCCTTTTTTGTTGGTAATGTTTGAAAGTGAAAGAAAAGGCAAATAAAAATGACATCACTCAGCAAAATTGGAAATTCAATTGTTTTTATTTTAGATTATCAGACAAATTGTACTTTCTACTTATTATATTGTCAATAATTCTTTTGTTTTTTGTTTGCATTATTTTTCAAGTTGGTCCCCGAAAGTTGCTTGTGGGCCCTCAAATTTTTCAATCAAGGGGCCCGGTGGCCCCCCCCCAAAAAAAGTTAATTTCTAGCCCTGGCGGCTGATGGTGCGGTAATTTTCACATTCCTGAAGATTACCCTTTTTGGGAAGAGTGATGAAAAGCGACTTAGTCCATAGTGTAGGCCACTTTCCACTCTGCCAGATCTTGTTATAGATAATGGTGAGGGCGTCAATCATCGCTTCTCCTCCTGCTTGAAGCAATTTTGCCGGTATGTTGTCCACTCCCGCTGACTTCCCCTTCTTCAGCGATTGCACTGCTGCTAGAGCATTCGGAGGATTTCTTCTTCTTCTGTGTTCTCAGGACATGCTAGGTCTCCGTTTGATGTCTTGTTGTAGAGATCAGAGCTGTCCATCTATCCAATCCTAATTCTTGTTCTTCTATAAGGCATATGCCAGACTGGATCGTGGAGACCTGCTGCGGTTTAACACACTTGTCAGTCGCTTCACAATCTAATAGGTCATCTTGCCGTTGTTCTTGTTAAAACTGTTCTCTGACATTGATTCCTGGCATTGATTTTCTATCCAGTTCTCCTTTGCATGCCTTTTAGGACGTCATTGTTGATTTTTCGGTAGGCATCAGCTCCCTGTCAGTTGTTATTATTATTATTATTTTTTAACCTATCGTCGTTTGTCACACAGGTCCAAAAGTTCAAGCGTTATACACGATTTCTTCTTTGGGCGGTGCTTGCCAAATTGATTTAAGAATCACCGCGATGTGAGAACTATATGAGTTTTCTTTCATACAATGCAAATAAATGTATTTAGTTTGTTTGATCGTACGCGATTCTCCATTTAGAGCCGGAGATCAAAGTAAGTATTTATTTGCATTTTATTGCCACCGTTTTTGCTTACGTTTTTCTGACCACACAATTTCATGTAAGTTCAATACCGAACATGCGAGTCATATGGGATTTGCTATCTAGTTTATTATTTGTAATATACCTAGTACCTATAGGTTAACAGCCTTTTGTATTGCCCTTTGCTCTTTCTCAAAAGTGAAGCTTACCGAGGTCAAGTATATATAAAAACATTTTGCGCCTTATCTCAAAAGTAGCTGACCTACTTGATAATGATTTTGCTTGCAGAGTTCAGATATTGGCCAATATCGTTGCGTTCCTTGCCCCCCAATATATATTTTGGGTACGTTTTTCGCATCAAAATGTTTTGCCTGTGGTGTTCATTCAGGATTCTTATGCTTCGAAAAATCAGTCACTTATTCAAATCGCCAATAAGCCCGTGTAACGTTCTAAATCCAAATCAAAATACAAAGGGTAAGCTTACTGTCAATAAATTGTAGGTCCATCTGTTTAGGCCTGACACCTACATAAAAGGGTTTACGTTCTTTCCCATCACCGTTGCCTAGCCAAATTGGTGAGGTGTTTTTTTTTTCGCATGAGGATGTTTATGCTATTGCTAATATCGCCAAGAAGAACCCCAGCTAATGAATAGCAACACAAATATTGCACAAATCCACCAATGAAAACCAAGGTCTCCACAAATCCACAAACGGAAACCAGGATCCAATCTCTTTTGGTGAGACATAACAAACATTTGAGTTCTACACCAACTGTTGTCCTCCTTGCATATTTTTATTATTATTAAATTTTTTAATATAATAATATAATAATATTATTATTAGAATAATGGAAATAGCATTCATATTTTTTTATTTGACAAAAACAGACTATACTTTACTGTTTGCATCACAAGACAGCAGTAAGAATGATGGACATTATTTATTATAATTATTTATCTAAAACAATAATATTTTCCCAATGCAATTACTACTACTACTACTACTACTACTACTACTACTACTACTACTACTACTACTACTACTACTATTACTACTACTAACAATAATAATAATAATAATAATAATAATAATAATAATCCAAAAAGAATGGCAGCAGAAGAGATGATATAGAAGCACATGAACATCGCTATAAATGGGATATTACGACATACAATTCCCAAGATCACATATAATAATGATTGTCCAAGATTGTCTTATCTCAGCTGACTTTAGTTGTTACCAAATAAATATGCATGTATAAATACGTTTAACACATAAACACATACTTTAAAATTAGCTCTAGAATATTAAGCACAAGATACTTACTTCAGCAAGGAGAATGAAGCAGACGAAAATCAGAACCATTCCGGAAAATAAGTGACCTGACCTAGCAATGATCTTGATCTATCAGTGGCAGCGGAGCACATTGTGGCAGTGGAGAAAGAAATTAATGATGGTTCACTGTTAAAGGACTACCCGACCCAAAAAATTTTATTTTATATTTGGATACATCTAACTAAAATAAGCAAAAACGGTCCTTTGTTTATTACAAAATTATTTACGGTTTTCGAGATATTAGTCACCAAAGTTTAATATTTTAGCCCAAGATTACCCGCCCTTGATTAAACAGCGGTGCTACCGGGAACGCAGGTTGTGACGTCATATGTGTGCAATCCCACTTTCCTACTTTGTCAACATGCCCGTTGAGAGAAACGCGTTCTCGTCCGAGAAAGAAGAAGACGACGATGAAATATTAAATTTGTCATGCGAAAGCAGTGATTTTGAAGATGTTACTACCACTCTCAGTATAAGAGGTGATATTAGCCTAATTAGGCCATATCAATATGAACCACTGTCGAGCTCGTCTCTGCCGGACCGCATTGATACTAAGGCAAACGATTCTGCTACTACTAATAGACTCGACAGTACCGACTAATAAGTAGGCCTACTAATTTATTTACAATCATAACGTAGGTAACTAACAATCACAGTGAGTTGATATTTTATAATATTCATTATTAATAATAATTTCTGCAACAAAATGTAATAAACCGATTATTCTGTGATGAGTGTAACCATGGACACTATATAATACATGATAAAGAGTCCATGGTGTAACTGCTAAGATTTAGTGTTAACTGAAGAGCCTATTCATCAAAATTCATTGTAAAAGTATAGTCTATATTAGTATATATTATAGGCTAATCGTATAATAGTCAGTAAATTGTGGTGTATCATGTATGCCTACTGAATAAATAAACCTACAAAGTAGTTAAAGTAAGCACAGGCCTAGCCTAAATATATTTTAATAGGCTATGAAAACTCAATAATTCGGTGCTCATATTGGAAATAGGTTATAGTACTAGTAGGCCTACCGAACATGCCTCTAATAAAATAAACCTTGTTGTTTAGGCCGCTTTTTTTTATTGCAGTTGTAAGATACCATGATTTTTTCAAGCACAGATCTGTTAAAGTATTATTTAAAATTATGTATTGAACTGCACTGAAAACATAACATACATAAATTATGTTTCACAAATTTATAACTCATAAGGAGAGACAGAAGAGGCCAGAATAGATTTTGTACTTCCTAAAACAATTGGAAGTACTATTTTACTTTAAATAAAGTGATTTGCACCTGTGTACATTGTAACAATGAACAATTTGTTCAAGTTTTAATTTGACAGAAAAGAATTCCTTGACTGGTACTGTTGTAAAGTAGAAAAATTAAATGGTAGCTAGGCCTATTGGATGCTTTAATAATAATAATAATAATAATAATAATAATAATAATAATAATAATAATAATAATAATAATAATAAAATCATTTATTATGCACATGTAGGCTATCTAAAACTTGTGTACTGTACAATGTTAAAATGCATAGGCCTTCTCATCTAGTCTACTGAACACTGTTATAAGGTATAGTCACAATCACATTGTGTACATCCACAGAATAATAAATCTATAATAATACAAGAAAGCATAGTAGCCTAAATATATAATCGTTTTAGTGCAATATGTTAATCCAAACCAATAGGCTATCAAGTATCTGTATTCATCATTTCAAGCAACAGATGAAAAGCTGTACTGACTGAAAGATAGTAGTGTAGTCTTTTTATTTTATGTTATATCATTCAAAACACATTATTTGAGTTTATACACTATTACAGCTGTGATTGTACAGTATTTATCAAGATAAAATTGCCAAAGAACTTTAATAATATTTAATAATATGACTGACCATGCAATGATATATATAATTTATATTTTTAAATTTATGTGGTTGGCACAATAATGCAACCTAACCTGAACGTTGCAGTTTATAATAAAACTTTAAAAACAACAATAACAACTGTTGTACAAAACAAACTATGCAAACTTACCCTGGCACGCTCTCTCTTTACAAAAGCAGGTCTACCCACCCCATAACCCACATGTTGTATTAATGTGACCAAGTGTATCATGTAGTAGTGCTCTTATCATCATTATTTTTTTATAGTCATGGTGTCTTTATACCTACATCTATGCCTGTATTTGATCACTGAAACTGTTGACACCTGTAGATGCTTGTGTTTTTAGTCTTATAAAATGTTATGCTAGATCTATTTAATTGTCTCAGAGTATTGGTAAAGTGTTTCAGTGCGCATTGAACAGGATGATACACTGTGCATATATGTACTTTATTATTGTTGTTATTATTATTGCTATTATTATTTCCTTCTACTGTTTTAGGGTTTTACATGTATTGATATGTTCTGAGACTGAGCTTTTAGACACCAATATGTTGCGCTTTAAACTAGCTTTTTAATACATTGACTTTCTATTTATTAGTAGTATTATTATTATTCAATAGTATTAACTTCAATCATTTGTTTATTGGTGTGCGAGTCAATGTTGCGTAAATGTCTGTGTGTGGGGGTGTGGTTTTTTTTTTTGTTTTTTTTTTAAACGGGTTTTTATGTTGTTCTTTTTCTATGCGCGAAGCAAATTCTTTAGTATGTTGTCAAATGTACTTGGAGCCAATAAAAAGTTGAATTTGAAGTTGAAGTACCCAGCAGAGAAAAGCCTGGTAAGAGAACGCTGATGGGGGTAATTATGCTTGCAGTAGTTGTTGTAGTAGCTGTAGTACTGACACTTTTCAAAATGTTAGTTGTGGGAATAGCTAGAGTGTGTACACAAGTTACACAGTGGCTGTTTGTGTTACAAGTGTTACTGTTACAGTGTTAGTGAATGTAGACGCCTGGGCAGGCTTGGTCTTGTTCATTAGCTTACTCTGTCTGTGCTAATTTCTTCACTATTGACGTTGTTGGCCGTGAACGCTCATGCTTTTGTATCGTAGGGAAGGCATCATCGAGCAATTTTCGTTTTTGCACTGTTAATCCAAGGCCTTCTCGCAGAGCATATCCGATGTGGTAGCAGTGAGGCTCAAAATGTTTTGAGCATAGGGCCTATGATAGGCGTGACTACGTGAGTTAGTTGTTAGGGTGAAATCTGCGCTGCACGTTTTAACAAAATTTATCCACACACGCTGCTTCTTTTTGTCCGATACTTACTTACTTGATACTTGATGTTTTCGATGTTTGAGGCCGGATGGCCAGTTCATCGGTTCTACTGTTAATTGCTATTTTTAACTGTGGCATGCGTGGCATTTAATCTTGTGTAAGATATGAACTAAAGTATATGCTGGAGCACTAAAGGTGGCAATTTTAAATAGTCTTTATATGAGTTGTTTCCTATTGGTGACAATGGGGATCGTAGAGGGATGGCAGATCGCTCCAGTGGGTGTCCAGCCTGTTCTTGAAGGCATTTACTGAGGGAGCTGTCACCACTTCGTCAGGGAGGGCATTCCAGGTGGAAACAACTCTCTGCGAGAAGAAGTTCTGCCTGACGTTGAGTCTGCAGCGCGCCTTTGCAAGTTTCAAGCTGTGCCCCCTCGTGTCTCTGCCCTGGAATCGCTCCAGCTGTGGCCTGTCTGTGTCGTAGATGCCATGAATGTACTTATAGACATCGATCATGTCTCCTCTCTTACGACGGTGTTCAAGACTAGGCAGCTTCAGGGCAGCTAGTCGCTCGGGGTATGGCTTGTCTTTAATTGAGGCAAGAAGCTTGGTTGCTCTCCTCTGCACATCTTCAACCTCACCACAGAGTGACTTAAGGTTGGGCTGCCAGACTGAATGGCCATACTCTAGCATGGGCCTCACTAGGGACTTATACAGCTGAATAAAGGTGTCCTCTGTCAGGTGGTCGAAGGATCTGCGGATTACGCCGAGAACTCTGTTGGCCTTTGCGGTAGCGATGGGAAAGCATGCATACTCACATCGTCTGCGTGCGTGTGTGCAAATTCAGCAACAGCACAGCTGTAACCTGTCCGATTTATTTTTAATACATGTATTTATTTTCGGTGCACTCTCCTCAACCATCGCTTCCATTTTGACTTACACACTTATAACGTCACTTCCGCTTTGGTGCCAAAAGCGAAAGTTAAAATGTGCAATTTTTAGCAAAATATTAATTAAAAATCAAAAAAGCATTTAAATAAAAAAAGAAAGGTAACATAATTTATAGTTCACCAAACTGCATCGCTGAGCAAATTTTTATTTTTGAGTCGGGTGCGTCATACCGACTAATATAATTACAAAACATAAAAACATGCAGGAAAACATCTCGCAGCTTTTCATTTATAAACTGCATCTCAAATTTGTTTTGAATATCATCATAACAATATGCAAGCCAATGAAATGACTGTTCGAGAAGTTGTTTTGTCTCAGTTTCACCCTTTAGCAGCAAAATAACATTGAACAATTGTCCACTATTTGAACTATCTTAACAATTGTCCACTATTTGAACGGTAGTGATTTTTTTACGAAATCCTGCAAAATCCTACGAAATCTTACGAAATCCTACGAAATTCGGCAAAATCTTACGAAATTCTTCAAAAAATTACAAAATTCTGCGAAATCCTACAAGTTATAAAGCCATAGGTATGATTGGTACGATATCGCCTTATTGGATCCATTCAAACCACTGACCTATATTTACTGTAATGTAGTATCAAAGAGCGTAAGAGGCCGCACTTCATGAGAACAGCGTTCCGTACGCAGGAGTTGCTCCCCTTAGCCCTCACTGGCTACAACATGGCGGGAGGAAGGCGGAAAGAGGGCGATCGAACAAAACAAGGAGGCGACTTTTGCTCGGCAATTCCTTGCAAGAATGCCAGAAACAAGCTGAGCTGCAAGGGGAAGTCCTTTTACCTGTATCCGCGGGATGAGGCGAGGTGAGTTGATGTAACTGCGCTGAAAAACCCAAAGTTCACACGCTCACCAAGTAATTTGTTCACTGAACTTTCACTTTCACTTTCACTTTCGGTTAACGTCTTGATTTACTTCAAGAGTAGACTGAGTCGCTTGCAGGCCTAAACCCAGTAAACGTGTTTTTTCCAGGTGACGAATTTCAGGTAGATAATTATTTTCCTGACGAAATTTAAAATTAAACAGGGGCAACTTTAAAATTTAGCAGTGGAAAGCCAGCAGGGCACAAATTTATGTCTCTGTCAGTCTCACGGACTGGTTTGGGTGACTGAATTGGCAGATTTGACCATTTACACAATGATCTGAAGTGATGATGGGTTTCAGAAAGAAAGAAGGCAAGGAGAAAAAAAAACAAGGAAAGAGAAGAAAAACTGTTAACATTTTTGGCATTGTTCAGTATTGTTTTCGAACCATTTCACTGTCCTACAATGAAGAGAGCTACGTACACCTTTTTGATCCAAACAGTATTTTGTCTGCTCTGACAGATGCAAAATATGGATGCAATACTGCAGAAGAATGTTCAAGAAGGGCTTGACACCAGCAGACCTCTACAAACGGAAATACAAGCTTTGCAGCGACCACTTTGAATCCAACCAGTACAATGTGCCAGAGGAGAGAAAGAGATTGAAGTGGAATGCAGTCCCAACACTATTTAAGGTTCCCAACCCACCACCTAAAGTAAGTTTGTTCACTTTACTTTTTAGTCCTATTGTTTCTCCCTTCCTTTCCTCATACTGCATTCAAAATTGAGTGACAGAGACTGTAAATTGTCTCTTTTCAGCAGACAAGCTGGGCCACAAACATTTTATTCATCCTGTCCTTGTTTAGTCGTTCACTTTTTCTGTAAAGGAGTTAAGTAGAAGTTATCCCAACACTTGCAACATTTCTCTCTCTCTCCAGTGTTCTGCATTTGGTGCCTTCGTGTGACCCTATGGAATATATTAATAGGCTAAAATAGAATGTACCTCTTTTCACGTAACGGCTGATCACCGAAAAAAAGACCGGTAATATCGAAATAAAAGGTAAATAAAAATTTATTTGCTTAACACTCGCACTTTTTTGAAACACCAACATGGGCTGTTTTTCCCATTCGACAGTCTAGCTGACCCTTGCCCATATAAGGATTTTTGGTGTTTTTACAGGCATCTGTGGACAGGCTGCTGCCAGCCAAACATGATGTCAATGTGCCCGAGGTCACAAAGCAGCACAATGCGCATGGTGAAGGTAAGTTTTTTTTCCTTGCAAAATTTACATGTTTTAGCCAAATGTGAAGTACATGGGATTATGGAAGTGGAGAAAAGTCCAGTAGTTTAGAAGATTAATATTAATTAAAAGAAAGAGAGAGAAAAAACAAACCTACCACCAAAGTTTGTAGAGCTATGTTACACTAAGTACACTTTTTTTTTGGGGGGGGGGGAGAGGGGGGATGGGGGCTTGGCTAGCTGGACACAAATTTTGATGACTAAGACTGAAATTGTTTGACTACACTCTCTACAGTGTTAAAGTTTTGTTGTGGCTTATGTTGCAGAAACGCTGCAAAATCAAAGTAGGAATCGGATGGGTTGGGGGTGTGGGTGGTGGTGGCATAAGGAACGGCATGATGGGGGGGGGGAGGGGGTGGAAGGGGGTTACAAGTATCCCTGTCGCCTTCTGTCTCTGATAAATATAAACTAGGGGTGTTATGTTTTGAATAAAATAATCCATGATCTTTAACTCACTCGCGGCTTATCGGATATATATATATATATCTCTCTCTCTTTTTGTTAAAAAACAACACATAGAAGGGAAAAAGAGAAGCATGTAAGCAACTTTCCATACAACTTTCTTGTCTTGATTCCTTCTCTTTTACCATAAAATTCTTTTAATATAAACAAAAATTGCATATAATGAAACCATGTAATGATTTTTGTTCTTTGTTACTGTTAAATTGTGTCAGGAAGAAGCCGAATCAGATTGAAATAATTCAGTTTTCTTTATGCTTTGAAGTTTCTAAAAATATATGGTTTTACATAGTTATTTAGTACAGTTGGTATTTAGGAATTTGTAAAATACTACCCTAAAATAGTGGGCCGGGAATGAGTTAACTGATAATGTAATTTGTATGTTGTGTGCAGAAGTACAGATGGATGTTGGTGACGGGAGTGAAAACACCGAGCAAGCAAGCAGCAGCTCTGCAGCTTCACAACCTAGTCCACGGAAGCAGGCACTATGCCGAGAAGTCAAACGCTTGAAGTCACAAGTGCACAGGCTCAAGAAAAAAGGCCGTGGTCCAACCAAGGGTACAAAGGATGGGAATAAAGACTTCGTAATACAGCAGCTGGCAAATTTTTTGCCACAGGAAACATTAAAATTCATCTCCAGTCAAATTAGGCAGAGTGGCCGGAAAAAGAAGGGGCGCAGATGGAGTGAAAGTGACAAGACGACTGCAATGACATTGTTTCACGCCAGCCCGAAGGTTTATCGTATTCTCCAGAAAATTTTTCTGTTGTCGTCAGTTTCTGTACTGAGGAAAACAATGCAGAAGATTAAGATTTTTCCAGGTTTTCATAACAAGGTGATAGATTGTTTGTCCTTGAAGCTTGCCTCCATGCCTGCTACTTCCCGTCTTTGTTCTGTGGTCGTTGATGAGATGACATTGAAGGAGGAAGTGTCGTACTGTCAAGAACGTGATGAGGTTGAAGGGTTGGAAGATTATGGGGAAGAGTGTGGGAGGACACAGACACAAAAATATTGAGTTCCGAGTGTGAGAAGCTGAGGGCTACCCTTTATATTTACTAGGCATAGCGGCCAAAAGCGGCCGAAGGTCTAAACAGGCAAAACGTCCAAAAGCGTCAGTATCAACCATGTGGTTATATTCTCGCGTTGTTTGAAAGATTGCGAGACTTCCGGCAATTGACTTCCGGTTAAATTCTGTTGTGAAAACATTCGACTGCATTTCCACAAATTTTCTCTGTGATGCGTTCGTTTTTTCGATTTTTTTTTCAAATTTTCTTGTGTGTGTGTCTAAAATGGATGGTTTGGATTCTTCGACTGATGAAGAAGAGTTTACAGGCTTCCATTTATCAGACATTAAAGTGAGAGAAATGGACTTGGAGTCGGAGGAAGAGATCGGTACTGACATTAGACAATTAGTGTCAGTAGTGTGCATGCATACGATCTTTCAGACTGGCATGAAAGTGAAGAAGAGGAGGGGGCTTGTTTGGACTTTTAAAAACTTTTTTTATTGTATACACATGGAGTAATCAAAAACAAGACATGACAAGAGAAGTATAAAAAGGTAGATAATCAAAAGAGATTTATTTCTGTTCATTTTGCATTTTATTTTATTTAAATCTATACACTAGTCACTAATACATAAGATGTAGTGTTTTTACTAACGTACCCCTAAATATCTCTAAAATTATAAATATTCTTGCCTGTTTACAGCTAAAAAATAGACAAACGTGTGCCCAGTAAAATTTGAAATGTGGAGTTTGTGTGTAACAGTGGTGGACCTCAAACTTTGTTAGGCCTACAAATCAAGATTCTTAACTTTTTTGAAAGACATGTGCATAAAACATTCTTTTTTTTGGTTGTTGTTTCTATTCATGTTTACTTTGTGCTTTTTGCTTTCAGGAGAGGCCCTAAATTACTTTCAAAATAGCATAAATTCATTTTCTTCTAGGGGGCGAATACCGGGGCTTGGCCCCTGGGCCCCGGCCGGATTTAAGAGATTTCTTGATTCAGTTGCTCTCCACCCTGCAGAAAGTGTGAGGATTAGCGTGATGGTGGTATGGCTCACATTTATTGAAGTTTTGGGTGAGCATGATAATGCATTGTTGACATTAGATTAATGTGATAGAGCGTTGCGGACTTGTATTGCATATTGTTTTTGGACTTACTACTTACTAGTCATCTCATTGTGTAAATGATATTTATTTAATAGTCACCAACGCGTTCTTGAGTGTGATGTGTTTTATCAAAATTCATTTATAATTGTGATTTGACGTTTTGGGTGTGATAAGAGTAAATTATTGATTAATTTGTGATTTAGCACTGTGTGTACACTAAAAGATGCATGCACTTGCTCTGCAATATCAGTCCTTTCCCCCGATGGGGTGCCGGAAGTTTCAGTATAAATAGTATCCCCACTTTCTGGAAATTTAGTGCTTTAAATTCCCACTATCGCTGTCATTCTCATTTGCTTTTTCTCATTCCTGCTCTGTTCTATCAATCTGCTATACTATCGTCTTCTTCGCTAGACCAGTCACCTATCTTTTTTCTTGAAAACTCTTCCGGGACAAGACTCCTTATTTGTGTATGAGGTCTGTTGTGTTGGATCAGCTTGGGAATATTGGACGCTTTCTGCCAGGTGGTCACTAGGACTTCCTATGATGTTATTATTTAGCAATGTAGGCATTTTATTTGTATGTGTTTTGTTGATAATTTATAATGATGTTTGCAATCTATTTTGTTTTTGTAAACGGGGGTTCGATAAATTAGAGTACAGCCTCAGCGTCCCCTGCGTGGGATGTCTTTATTGTAAAGTGACTGGCTGGTGGAGAGCTTTCAGTTTTACCACTAGGGTTGTTTCGGCAGATCTTTTATGCGGATCAAGGGTTGTCCGGTCCTGATTTGGCTCGGAAGAGTCCGCTGGACCTAAAGCAATAATCATGTAATGTAATGTAATATCAGTCCTTGGGTTTTCACTGAAGAAGATAATTAAATCGAACATTTTAGAGCCTGACAAAAGGAGTTTGTTGTCTTATTTCTTATCATAACACTGAAAGGTACTGAGATTTTACAACATGAATGTTTTGCAGCTCTACAGAGTATAATGAATTTTAAAAAATGTACTCAGGTTCTGCGAGGTAGAATGCTTTCTTAATGACATTGATTTGTAGACTTATATGGTGTAAATTATGTGTACTTCCAGTATTCACTGCCAATCATAATAATTTTATTAATGTTTTGGGTGAATGTGATAGAGCGTTGGGGATTTGTATTGCATATTGTTTTTGGACTTACTACTAACTAGTCATCTCATTGTGTAAATCACCCCTTGGGGTCATGAGCAATCTTGTCACTGTAGATTGTTCTAACCTATAAAGGGAACAGTGAAAGCCCCAGTTGAAAACCTGTCTTGCCTTTGTAGGCATGACTAATTCACTGCGGCAACAGTTCCCCCCGTTGGAGTGCCGGGGGTTTCAGTATAAATAGTATCCCCACTTTCTGGAAATTTAGTGCTTTAAATTCCCACTGTCGCTGTCTTCATCATTTGCTCTTTCCCATTCCTGATCTGTCCTATCACTCTGCTATACTTTCTTCTTCTTCGCTAGATCAATGACCTACCTTTTTTCTTGAAAACTCTTCCTGGACAAGACTCCTTGTTTGTGTATGAGGTCTGTTGGATCAGCTTGGGAGTGTTGGACGCTTTCTGCCGGGTGGTCACTAGGGCTTCCTATGATTGTATTATTTCGCACTATAGGTATTTTATATGTATGTGTTTTTTTGATGATTTATAATGATGGTTGTATTCTATTTTGTTTTTGTAACCGGGGTGTTCGCGTAGTTGAGGTCAACCCTCAGCCGTCCCCCGCGTGGGATGTCTTTATTGTAAAGTGACTGGCCGGAGGAGGGCATTCACTTTTCCCACTAGGGTTGTTTCGGCAGATCTTTTATGCGGATCGGGGGTTGTCCGGTCCTGATTTGGCTCGGAAGAGTCCGCTGGACCTAAAGCAACAATAAATCAATCAATCAATTGTGTAAATCATACTAAATGATATTTATTTCATAGTAACAATGTCACCAACGCATTCTTGAGTGTGATGGGATTTATCATTTATATTAATTATAATGGTGATTTGACAGTTTGGGTGTGATAAAGAGTAAATTATTGATTAATTTGTGATTTAGTACTGTGTGTACACTAACACTAAAAGATGCATGCACTTGCTCTGCAATATTAATATCAGTACTTGGGTTTTCACTGAAGAAGATATTTAAATCGAAAATTTTAAAACCTGACAAAAGGAGTTTGTTCAAATTGTTGTTTTATTTCTTAACGTTGAAAGGTACTGAGATTTTAAAGGTACTGAGATTTTATAACATTAATGTTTTGCGGTTCTACAGAGTATCATGTACTCAGGTTCTGCGAGGTATAGAATGCTTTCTTAATCTAATTTATGTTGCTATGCACACCAAACTCTTACCCCCGTGGGGGTGCCGGGGGTTTCAGTATAAATAGTATCGCCACTTTCTGGAAATTTAGTGCTTTAAATTCCCACTGTTGCTGTCTTTCTCCTTTGTTCTTTCTCATTCCTACTCTGCTCTATCAATCTACTATACTATCTTCTTCTTCGCTAGACCAGTCACCTACATTTTTTCTTGAAAACTCTTCTGGGACAAAACTTCTCATTTGTGTGTGAGGTCTGATGGATCAGCTTGGAAATATTGGACGCTTTCTGCCAGGTGGTCGCTGGGGCATCCTATGATGTTATTATTTGGCAATGTAGGCATTTTATATGTATGTGTTTTGTTGATATTTTATAATGATGTTTATATTCTATTTTGTTTTTGTAAACGGGCGTTTAATAAATCAGCGTCCCCTGCGTGGGATGTCTTTATTGTAAAGTGACTGGCTGGTGCAATACTTGTGTTATGTAATGTACACCAAACTCTTGTATCTATTCTTTTTGGGATAGATACACGTGCAGTACAAGTGGACATCATCATTGTGTTATACAGTTCAGATTGTGTGCTTATAATGGTAGAATGATGTTTCGTTTGTTTAAATTGAGCCTATGTACTTGCCCCTCTCCCCACCCCCTCCTCTCTCTCTCTCTCTCTCTCTCTCTCCTACAAAAAGTGAAATGAGTCCTAAATAGTATAGAAATGATATCCAAAATAAATTAACGTTTGTCTGTCTGTCCATGCATCTGTGAAAAAACTTTAACGTAGCTAATTACTCTGAACCTATTTCACAACCAAACATGGTAGGATAATGTATCCACAATTGACAATAGCTAAAAGAAAAAAAATTAATTAATTAATTAAAACTATTTAAAAAAAAAAACAACAAACATATTATTTATATATTTGGGATTGCATATCCACAATAACTAAAATATTTATCTGGGATTGCATGATCTTACCTTAAGGTCAAGTTAACAGGATCAATAAATGTTAGTCAAAATGGTCAAAAGTACAGCGGAATGATTCTATAATTCACCAACATTGCGTATTATATATAATACATTGGTTGATAAATTTAATCATGCCTAAGCTTGAGAGGTCCTGTGAATGTCAAGGTCATCCTAAGATCAAGGGTTCCCCCGTGGGGGTGCCGGGGGTTTCTGTATAAATAGCATCCCCACTTTCTAGAAATTTAGTGCTTTAAATTCCCTCTGTCGCTGTCTTTCTTCTTGTTCTTTCTCATTCCTACTCTGTTCTATCAATCTACTGTCTTCTTCGCTAGACCAGTTACCTACCTTTTTTCTTGAAACCTCTCTCCTCGTTTGTATGGGGTCTGTTGGGTCAGCTTGGGGATATTGGACGCTTTCTGCCAAATGGTCACTAGGGCTTTCTATGATATTATTATTTAGCAATGTAGGCATTTTATATGTATGTGTTTTGTTTTAACATTTTATCATGTTTATATTCTATTTTGTTTTTGTAAACGGGGGTTCGATAAATTAGTGTACAGCCTCAGAGTCCCCTGCGTGGGATGTCTTTATTGTAAAGTGACTGGCTGGTGGAGAGCTTTCAGTTTTACCACTAGGGTTGTTTCAGCAGATCTTTTATGCGGATTGGGGGTTGTCCGGTCCTGATTTGGCTCGGAAGAGTCCGCTGGACCTAAAGCAACAATTATGTAAATGTAATGTAATGTTAACTATTATATTTCATAATTTATTTATTATTATATATCAACGATTTTCACATAAAATGTGCTTTGAAGATTATTATTTTTTTGCTTTTTAAGGAATGTCTATTTTGAAGAACAAAAAAGTCAGTATAATATTTTGTGTATAACATATGGGTTTTTTTTTTTCAAACTCGTTCTATTGGTCGGCCCTAGCCACTTATTATTTTTTTTGCTTTTTAAGGAATGTCTATTTTGAAGAACAAAAAAGTGTATAATATTTTGTGTATAACATATGGTTTGTTTTTTTTCAAACTCGTTCTATTGGTCAGCCCTAGCCACTGGGGTATCTATATTTTTATTTTAATATCTTTTATGACATGATGATTTATTTAATGTACTGTTGTTTAGAACTGTAAAAAGGCAGGTAATTATCATTATTCTTTATGTTTATTTAGTACTTTACAAAATTAATTTTTAAAAAGATGTAATGCAGGCCTCTAGCAGCAATTTGTCTCATTTAAGTTTAACGTTTTTGTTTTCCAGAACAGCATGTTTTGTTTGTTTTTTTTTTTACTACATAAGTGTTGTTGTTATCCTTCTTTTATTTACTACTTGCATCATAATAAATATATAAATTGACATTGTCAATACAATGGGCATGTAATAGCATGTCAATTTGTGTTTGGATGTATGGATGTGCGCATGACAATATTTAAATTGTCTTACACGTTTATTGCTCCGTCTATCATGTTCTTATAATATAAATTGGTTAAAGTTCAAAAAGATGATGGATAAAAGAAGGCTTGGAATTGGATTACAGTACATGAATCAGGTTTAGGGGCAATGATTATTCATCAACTTTTTAACTTGTCAGGTCCTATCTTTTTTAGGTCATTGCAAAGGTCTTTTGCTAGACCGGGTTCAATAATATTAACACGCTCATTTCCCTCCTTTTCCACTGAAAACTGGGAAGTTGAGGATAGGGGTGAGACAAAAGAAGAGAACAGGGTTGTTCTTATTAATATTATTAAACTGGGGCGGAGTGGGAAGTTTTGGCTTAACCACTTGGCCAGATGTAATCCAATCTTAACATTAGAACCTCATCTATTTCCATGCAACAAACACCCGCATACCAAATTCCGTTGAAATCGGACAAAATGACAACAAAAAAAGATCTACTCTTCTAACTTTACCATTGACCACGCATAACCAAATTTCTTGTGAATAAAACATCTTTTGCCTTGCGACCAACACCCATACACCAAATTTTGTTTAAATCGGACAAAGTGTTGTGAAGAAATAGCCTGGCAAAGTCTGAATTGCTATCAGCACTGGCCCAAGGGTATGCTCAACAACAAAAGTGCTACCCAAACCTGATCATGTGTACACACACGCCTAATTTGGGAAGAATTTGTTAACAAATGACTGTTTGCATAGCCTTGAAAAAAGTGACAGACCCACGGGCAGAAATAATAACAAATATTAAATTACAGTATTCCTTCAAGCGCTTCTAATCCCAAGCTGAAGTGGCGAGGTAAGTCTGTCAACTGTTTATTTAAGGGTTTTGTGCTTTCCAGATGGAGTAATTAAAAAATATCCCTGATAAACAAATCATAAGCAAAGGAGTTTGAAGAATTTTGTAGGATTTTTCAAAATTTCGTAGGATTATCAAGATATGTCAGAATTTCATAGGATTTCAACAGATTTTGTAGGATGCTGCAGGATTTTGTTCACTTTTTTTTTTTTTACAATCACTTTTTAATTTATTTATTTCTGTATTTTACAACAAATCCTGCGAAATCTTGCAAAATTTTACAAAATTCTGCGAAATTGGCTACATCCTACAAAATTCTATGAAATTTCACCAATTCCCTTGCAACCAGAACCCCTTTCACCAGATTTTGCTAAAAGCAGACGAAGCGGTGCGAGGGAATAGCCTAGCAAAGTTTGACGTGCAATAACCACTGGCCCAAGGGTTAGAGCATACTAAAACCCATAAAAACGATTCTTTTCGTAAATGGTGTCACTTGATTTTGATAGGGCTGCTTGCTTTTGAACTAAACAACCTATATGCTTTCAGATGTTTACTTTGGATGGCATTTCAAAAAGCACTTACACGATTTGTGCTGTAACAATTTTTTTTTCTTCTCTATTTTGACCTGTCCCACGTTTAACCCAAGGCAGCAGTAATTGTGCTCAATTTGTTTATCCAGAAATATTCTTTAAATCTAAAACACTTGCTTTGTATTACCAATGACCATTTGTATATTTAGACGATTAAGTACGACGTTCGAAATGTGACTGTTAGAATTTCGCCAGATTTCGTAGGATGTCGTAGAATTTTGCAAGATTTTCCAAGATTTGATAGGTGATAGGATTTCGCAGGAATTTGGTAAAGATTTCGCCGGATTTCGTAGAATTTCGCAAGATTTCGCCGGATTTCGTAGAATTTCGCAAGATTTCGTAGGATTTCGTAGAATTTCGCAAGATTTTGTAGGATTTCGCTGGATTTCGTAGAATTTCGTAAGATTTCGCAGGATTTCGTAGGATTTCGCAGGATTTCGTAGAATTTCGTAAGATTTCGCAGGATTTCGTAGGATTTCGCAGAATTTCGCAGGATTTCGGTAAAAATCACTACCCTTCGCTGAATCTGTAATCCCAACCCCCACCCTCGACTTTTCCCAGGTCTGGCTCTGCAGATTTCAGTGAATATAATGTGTGTGACCCCCCCCCCCCCCCCCCCAATCCTGAGCAGCTTCCGCCGCCTGTGCCTTTTATAACTATACACAGAACAAAGTCACATGAAATCACAAATACATACGGGAAATCACAAATACATTTTTGTTTTAATAATAACCGCAGATTGTCAAAGCGTAGAACTGATAATTTTAAATTATGCTATTTTTGCCTTAGCAAGGGCACCTATTCCGCTAATGTCAAGGGTAATCACTCGGGCACCCAAGATGGCAGCCTCCTGGAGCAATTTGAGGCTTTGGTACAAGAAAACGGGCGAAAAGCTGTATAAAACTCCGAGACTGCTAGATCGCAGACTTAACTGTTTTTGCTTTCAGAAATTCGCATCATCTTTAGTGCAGGTTTGTAATAGTAGTAGTAGTAGTAGTAGTAGTAGTAGTAGTAGTAGTAGTGTAGGACAGGCATCGCTGCCTAAACTTAACCTCGCGGCTTATAAAGACGTCCACTCATTGTTTATGGTATATATAGTTAGCAATATGATTTGCATGCATAATTTGAAAATAATCTTTTCTAGTCATATTGATAGAATTAATTTTGAAATTTAGAATCAGTGTCTATGTGGTTTTTTAAACTATTTACAGATGGTGCAAATTTAATATTTGTTCCATTTGTTTTAATATTTGTTGTTTTGTTAAAGAATTCCAATAATTAGCTACTCTATGTGCAAATGAAAATTTTCGTTGGTTAGTTCTACAATATTTTATGAAAATTTTACCTTCACACTTCCTAGTTCTGTTAGATTGATCAAGTAAGAAAAAAGTATTAGTACAGTGAACTCCGGATATAATAAAGGCCGGATAAAGTAAATATTCGGTTTTAGTAAAGTCCAGTCTTGGTCCCGACCAAAACTCTTCTTTGTTTCTGTTTTAAAAAATCGCATATAATAAAAAAATATAGTAAAGTCCGCTTATAATAAAGTGTTTTCTAAGGCCCCTGGCGAGTTTTGCTGCCGCTTATAATAAAGTTCCAAGGGAGATTACTGTATTAGAGTTTCAGGAGAGTTACTGATGTTCATAATGACGCAACATCGGCGCGTCACGCTTACCCTGAAGCCTAAAATAGATCTAATTCACGCACTTGAAGACGAAAAGATGAAAAAAAAAAGAAGAAAAAAAGAAAAAGAAATGCTGAACAATTTGGAATTTCCGCATCAGCAGTAACGGTGATTATGAAGGAGAGTGAAAAACTGAAGGAGAGATTTAACTGTTTGGCAGAAAAAGAGTCCCTAGCTTAGAAACTTACAAAGCAAATTAGACTTCACTTTCGCTATACATGATGAAATGCGTTTATGACTAAATAAGGGTGTTATAAGTTGAACACATTATAATTATACCTTTTGTACTGAGATGAATCCGAATCAATGGAGAACTGGGAAACCAACGTTTTGACTGGACTGCACTTTCAAATGAGAAGTAAAGAAGAGATTTATTCCTAAGCTGTTGCATGGCTTTGCAAGACAAACCATTTTTTTTAAAATCCACCATATTGTTTAGGTTTTGTTCATGTCTTTGTTTGCTTTAATTTTGTGAGCTTTGGGGTTTTCCACAATGACGATAGTACAACATGTACAATTCATGATCTACTTTTATGATTTATCCTTCCGATTAAAGGGTTGGTTTGAAATAATTAGGACACGAAGGCTCACATGTTATATCTTATCCGTAATGGACTCTCTCTCTCTCTCTCTCTCTCTCTCTCTCTGTCTCTCTCTCTATCTCTCTGTCTCTCTCTCTGTCTCTTACCCTCTCTCTCTCTATCTCTCTCTCACACACACACACTCACACACACGTGAACTTACACACACGGACATCAACAAATAATACCGTAACATTTCAATCAATATACACAAATTGGGTTATAAGAGAGGTATTCTTGAAGAGTTTATAATACCCGAGTTAATAAACAAAAAAAAATCAATCAACATATGTGAGCGTAATGGAATCCAATAAGGGACAATGGACCTACTGCAAGTGTTCATTAAAAAAAGTATCTTTTTCAGCTATTTCCGTGGATTTCTGGTGGCTTCATACGAAAGGCTAAAAGGACCTTTTCACTTTCGTGAAATATCACTTGTTATCATGTGGCTGTGTCCAGAAACAATAGATCTTGACGATGAGTGCATATTCATAATGTTCACTCAAGTAACGTAATTGCTATTTACCTGTAATTACGATAGCAATAGGTAATACCCATTGGAGGTGGGGGGGGGGGGGGGAAGGGAAACACAAAGAAGAAGAAAAATCGAAAGAAGAGATGAGAGAAGAGAGAGAGAGAGAGAGAGAGAGAGAGAGAGAGATGCTTCCAACCACTCAAATAAAATAAAATACAACCGTCTCGACGACTTAAAATATTGAAGCTTTTGTGTTTTTAAAAAAACAAACTTTTCGTTAAATTCAACAAAAACACATAATCAAATAAAATATGTAATAAAAATTAATATTAATTTATTTTTCGATTCACTGTCTTATTTTAACTGTTCCATACTAAAATTAATCAAAATATAGCTTCAATAACGTGAGTTCAGCGTTCGATTTGCTCACACACAGACTGAAATGAATCGAGAAGTCATTATGTTCACTGATTTGTTTTGCTTTTCTTCTTCTTTACTGCAATGTCGCTAGGAGCTGCAGCATCCCCACCCCACCCCTTGGCAACAACAAAAAACATAATATAAATAAATAAAATAAAGAAAGTAGATGGAAGGAAATACGTTATGTAAGAAGGACATCTGCTATGTACGCGCCTAGAAAGCTCATTATTCACAAATTACACATATTGTTTTGCTTTTACTTCCTTCACGCACCAAGGCCGGATCCTAGGCAGGTGTTAGGTGCTAGGATGCTTTTGAAATTTTTACCCTTTGAAATTTTTACAACTGCATCCTGTAATTATTGAAAGGGGAGAAGATGGAAGTTTGTGTTCAACTAAATACGTTAAGTCATTTCGTTGCGGCAATCGAACCCGGTAGTTAATTGTGTGAAGGGACTTATCCACTGCGCCACGAGTTTTACTTGTGGTGTTTCACCACTCTGTACCATACACTTTTAAAAAGAACTAGACTAGCACCCCACCCCCCCCCTCCCTCGAAAATGGATTGATCCGGCCCTGTGCACCCACATACACTTTAGACCAGCGTTTTCTATCTCTTTATAATGAGAGTGTCGGATTAGTAAACGTTAAATTAAAACAAAAACAAAGTTTCGGTTATGCTAAATTAACCCTCTAAAATCGTTACTATAAACAAAGTCGGTTATAGTCAAGTAAACCTCTAAAACTGTATTATAAACGAAGTTTCGGTTATAGTAAAGAAAACTTTAAAAACTTTACTGTAAACGGATTTTCGGTTATAGTAAATATTCGGTTATACTAAAGATTTATTTGGTCCCAGGGCACTTTACTATATCCGAAGTTCACTGTATTAACATCCTCTACATTCCGTCATTATTAATTATTTTGAATGTCTGAATTAAATCACCCCTGATCCTACGTCCTTTCAGAGAGTGAAGGCCCAGAAACCTTAATCTCTCTTCATATTTCATGTCACGACATTCAGATAATAGTTTTGTGGCTCGTCGTTGAATTTTTTCTATGGCTACAGACTGCCTTTTCAAATATGGACTCCAAACAACGTTAGCAAATTATATTCAATATGAGGTCTTACAAAAGCTTTATACAATTTTTAAAACGTTTCTTTTTCCAAGTATGTGAATGCTCTTTTGATTATGCCTAACATTTGGTTTGCTTTAGTTACCACTCTCTGAATATGTGCGTCAAATTTTAACTTGCAATCGAAAGTTACACCCAAGTCTTTTTCATTATCGCTTACATTTAATTTATAAACTTCATCTTTTATCAACATTGAATATTCGCATCCACGATTTCCTTTCCCCACATGCATAACTTTACATTTCTGCACATTTAACTTCCACTTCTCACACCATTGCTGTAGCTTATGTAAATCATCTTGAATGACCTTAGATTTCGATGTTGTATTATATATTTTAGTGTCATCAGCAAATATCTTAACCGTACTCTCCAGTATCTCAGGTAAATCATTATATATAGTAAAAAGAATTGGACCTAAAATACTCCCCTGTGGAATACCACTTAAAACTCTAGCATCTTTAGACCTTTCTGAACCAACTTTAACCCACTGTTTACGTTCAAACAAAAAGCTTGATATCCATTTAAGAACATTTCTTCCTATACCATATGCCGCCAACTTTAACAACAGTCTCTTATGTGGCACAGAATCAAACGCCTTTCTAAAATCACAATACACTATATCAACATCATTCCCATCATCAATTAAAGCCGTCAAATCCTCCATAACCTCTAACAACTGTGTCACACAAGACCTACGTTTTCTGAACCCATGCTGACAATCTGCAAATAATTTATTATCCGTAAAGTATGACACAATGACATCCCGGACTAGAGACTCTAAAACTTTACATGTAATACAAGTCAAACTCACTGGCCGATAATTTCCAGGATCTGATTTGGAGCCCTTTTTAAAAATTGCTGTCACTTCCGCACTTTTTTTCCATTCCTCAGGCAATATCCCCTCTTCTAATGACTTATTAAACAATAGACACAAGGGACCAGACAACTCTTCACACAGCTCTTTTAGTACCTTGGATGCAATTCTGTCCGGGCCTTGTGCCTTCGTGGGGTCTAATTCTTTAAGTTTGTCTTTTACCGCTACAGAAGTTATTCTTATATCGCCCAGAAAAACACCACTGGAATACTCTCCCTCTGGTATCACAGGAATATCGTTAGCATCTTCTTTAGTAAATACACTAGAAAAGAAATCATTTAGTGTTTCAGCTTTAGTAACATCATCTTTAGCTAAGGATCCATCTGCTCTCTTTAACGAACTAATTCCCTGGCTAATTTTCATTCTATCCTGTACGTATTTCCAAAATTTTTTCGGATTATTTTTACTCTCATTTGCAATCAGTTTTTCATATTCTTTACGGGTTATTTTCAATGCTTTAGTACTTTTATTTCTTATCTTAATATATTTTAAATAATCGTGTCCAGATTTAGTACACTGATATCTCCTATACAAATTATACTTCTTTTTAATTTGTTTAAGTAACTTATTGACTTGTTCATCCAAACAGGTTTATATCTTTTACGATCTGCTTTTCTTTTCTTTGGGATACATTCATCCATACCAGTTTGTATAGCTTCTTTCAAATAGACCCATGCTTTCTCAACATCATTGTGTTCTAACACAGACCAGTCATATGTTTTCACAAAATTTCTCAGTCGAGAGTAGTCCCCCTTATTAAGATCATAGACATACTTTATTTCATGTTGACTTTTTTTCATTGAGACACATAAATTAAAACTTAAAATATTGTGATCACTCTTACCTAGAGGATCAAGATAACAAATTTCTGAGACTAAATCGCTATCATTTACAAGTATCCAATCATCTAAAGTCGGTTTCTGACCCACCCTCCTTCTTGTCGGTTCACTCACTTTTTGTATCAAAAAAGCATCCTGTACTTTTTCAATTATTTCGTAATTATTTTGTCCTGACCAGATACCATCCCAACGTACATTGGGATAGTTAAAATCACCAGATATACATATTTTATCATACTTTATCATTTCATCTGACTTTAGTAACTGGAAAAGTTTGTCATCATTTTCTTCATCACTTGTGTTAGGACTCCTGTATATATACACCCCAAGAGTACTCTTTCATTATTTGCACTAGTAAATGTACACCATACACTTTCCTCGAAACTGTTTCTATTCAATAATTCACATTCACGAGCATTTAATTTTGAATCCACATATAAAACAACCCCTCTTTTGTGATTAACATTTAAAAACATATCATAGTTTGAAATATAATACTCCTCCTCAACAAATGATATAGCATTTTTTGCTTTTATCTCAGTTAAAGCGATAATAGAAGGTTTTAGGTCATCAACTCGACTTAACAATTCATCTTTTTTATTTAACAGTCCATCCACATTTGAATACATCATAATACAAGTACCACTATCTATGTTAGTATTTTTGTTAACCTTTCTTTTTTTAATTTTTGTATTCTTACCATGAGTAAACTTGCAGCTAGAACTTGTAGAAGTACAGTAGTATGAATTTTAAATTTATTGCTATTGACATTATTTATAGTATAGTATTTATAGTATAGTATTTATAGTAGACAGGACCATCAGTCTACATTCCAAAGTAAGACTGCTGCGCTCCCTTGTCATCTCCATCTTCCTATATGCTTGCGAAGCATGGACCCTCACAGCAGATCTCCAACGAAGAATACAAAGCATGGAGATGAGGTGCTACAGAAGACTTCTGGGCATTTCCTATACCCAACACATCACCAACGACGAAGTCCGACAGACCATCACACAAGCCATTGGACAACACGATGACCTGCTAACAGTGGTGAAGAAACGGAAACTTCGGTGGTATGGCCACGTCACCAGATCATCAGGCCTTGCAAAGACTATTCTGCAAGGCACAGTGCAAGGAGGTAGAAGAAGAGGGAGACCGAAAAAGAGGTGGGAGGACAACATTCGAGAATGGACTGGTTTGACACTGAGCGAAGCCATCAGGGCTGCTGAGGACAGAGAAAGATGGAGTATGCTGGTTAAACGATCATCTGTGGTGCCCCTACGACCTTCGGGTTACGGGACAGGATAGGATAGGAGGATAGGATATAGTATGTACACTATTTACATGATCTTTGTGACCTTCAAGTCACTCAGTACCACTGGATGACTGTGCTGGTTTAGGGCCAGCGCCAGCATCAGTGTCGTCCCTGAATCTCCCACCTTGCCTTGCTTTCAGAGAGACAATCTTCCCATTTCTTATCACCAGGTTCTCCTCCCCTTCATTTGTACGCCTTTTCTTTTCCATCCTCAGTTCTTTGTTCTTTTCTCGCTGCTTTTGGGTGTAGTCAGGGTTGACATAAATTTTTTTTCTCACTTTTCAGAACACCTTTGCTCAACTCTGGAGCTTTTCTAAGAATCTCTTTCTTTTTCTCTTCTGATTTCACTGTCACTCTTAACATCCTAGGTCTACTGCCCCCAATCTTACCTAACCTGACGGGTTCTACCAGGTCATCACTCTCTAAAGTGACCAACTTCCCCAAGAGAGTTTTAGCAGCTGCTAGGTCCTCCTTCTTTCTTTCCTCAAACTCAGTTTGGGTGCTTTCTTTCAGATTCATAATAATGAGATTTTTCATCCTCTTCTCTACCTCCCTCTGCTCCTCCATTATCTCAGCCAACTTTCTGTTCACCACCTCCTCTATTTTTTCTTCCAGCTTTTCTCCCATCAACCCTTTTTCAATGTTTTCGAGCCGAGAACTGAGAGAATTTTGTCCATCCTGTTATCAAATCTTGACTGCGGTTCACTACTCTTTTCCAGACAAGGTTTACAAATCCACTGTAAATTATGCTGTTTGGGATCAGACAACGAAGGAAAGATATTATCATCCAACCCACTGCACTCCTTGTGTGCCCAATTCTTACAAAGAAAACATTCAATAGAATCATCCTCCCCATCATCACATGGAACATCACAAACAATGCATTGCCATGCTGCTAACTGCTGTGTAGCTTTACCAGCTTTTTTGTTTTTCTTACTGCGGTGCTGGGACATTTTCTTCTAAGCTAATACTAGTATAGTATAGTAATATTGGTATATAATAATTTTTTTTTTTAAATAGTAATAACACCACAGTAGCCTACTCAATGCAATACTCCGCCAATAGGCAATACGGCAATACTGCCAATAGATGAATAGTAATGCATTACAGGAGTGAGATTTAGCGGTCGCATGGTCGCCCAAGGCGACTTAAAACCGGCTCGGGCGACCTCACTTTATAATTGAGCCAGGCCGCCTGGCGACCTAAAAAAAATGATAATACTTGCAGACTTTTAGAAGCTCGGTTCGAAGCGAGGGCGTTTTTAGGTCACTGTTCGTCTGCTACGAGTATGAAGCATACGCGAGCGTTATTTCCATTTGCCTACTTCCCTTTCGCGCCAAGCGCGCTGTCTGCTTTGTTTGTGAAAAAGACACCGGCTACAAATTACGTGTATTGTCAAAATTTGTGTTTATATGTGAACGATTGTAATTGTCGGGCTGCCTAAAAATCATGCGGGCTACCTCACTTTACTTACTAGCTAGCCCGGCGGGCAAGTTAGTCTCCTGGGTTAAATCTCGCCCCTGCATTACCACGTTAGTATCTAATATCATTGATTTTTTTATTCACCATTTCGTCAGTCCAGCCCCAGGCATTACATTAGTCATTACTAGTATTACTATTAATTAATTACTACGAAGTACTACTATTATTACTTTTAGAAAAAGTATACTGTGAATTTTGTCCTGCCAGAACATTTCAGTGAAGGAATATATGACCTTTAATTGTATATGACATTTAATTGATTTTTTTTTGGGGTCTAGTAGTACCAAAGAGCTTATTACGGAAATTATGTCCTATACAAAAATGCGAGACGCTCTCACGGATTATTTCCCTTTGCTCGGGCTGGCTATATTTCATCATCTACTATATGATTATGAATGATCTGTGCGTGGTAACTTATTGAGTCTATGCCATTGCAAAAGAACATTTTTATGGCAACGTTTGCAAAAACCAAACTTTTAACCATCATTATTATTAACATTCCGCTACTGTTGTCTTTTTTTTTTTTTTTTTGGTTTATGTTTACTTATTGACATTTAATGACTTATTATGTGCTTTTATGCTGCTTATGTGTGTATGTCATAGGTTCGTTTTCTGCCCTGGAATTTATTATTTTTTTAATCAACGACAAATATTTTAAAATTAAAATATGCATGACAGACTGTTTCATTTATTTGAAACTGTGTAAATCCGTAATCGTGAGAGAGAGAGAGAGAGAGAGAGAGAGAGAGAGAGAGAGAGAGAGAGAGGGGGGTTGGGGGAAGAGAGAGCTCTGTCATTCAATCAATTAATCACAATAAAGCACAATAACAAAATGTTTCACTAATATTGTGAATTTAATTTATATCAGGTGTCCCCCTACCCCCAAATCCTCTCACCTCCCACATCACTGGCTTAATAACATCAGTCACTTCATGGAAAATAATTAATTAATCAGACAGAACAATCAGAACCTAGACTACAACATTCCACGCAAAATAGATCTAATGCGCAGAAATTCACAGATCAGAACAAGGACTGAGTTTCTACATTACATTTTTTTTCCCGTTTACACTCAAACGAAAAGGGATTACAACAGATCAAGGACCATTTTTCTGCCTAGGTAAGGGGTTATCTTGCACAGTATTTGATCACGAGGAGAAAACAGACTTAGTCTAATTTAACTTGTTAACATAAGCAGTTTGACGAAGCCAAACTGCCAATCTGACAACATGTACTTTTGAAATGTAAGCACAAATATCAAACCTAGAAACAACGTAAACAGTGAGCGACCTTTTGAACATAAACTGTCAGCAAGCAAACAGTTTTTGTTTTAGCACATAGAATAGATATAACATGAATCACTGAAGCCTCTCCCTGATTGTTTTAACAACACTGCAGCGGTCTTGGTTTAGGCCTATATAAACACACAAAAAAGAAGTTTTTCGATTGCAATTTACCTTTCTCTGTCTCTTGGAAACTTGAAAAAGAATTTGCCATCACAACTTTTCTTGTATCTGGCATTAAGGCAATTGATGGCTGTGCAAAAGTCACCGCCCTGTTTTACTCGGTCGCCTTTTGTCTTTCTGCCACGAGCCATTTTTAGCATGTCGACAAGGGAGTGTAACTCGTATCTTCCGTCTCGCGGTTCTGGACAAGTTCCCCCTCTTTCTATAATACACTCTTTGGTAGTACTACTACTAGTATGGAACTTGGAAGTTACGTCGAAACAATAGAATGTTATTATTGTTAGGAGAACCTGCCAACATGCTGATGTACAGTTGATAGTAGTTTAAATTTCTCAGTTCAGTTCAGTTCATCTGGAACTTGTGTAAACCTTACGACTTTTTAGTGTCCCAGTCAATTTTGACCACGTATATTTTATAGATTGCAGTTGCATGGTAGTGCCAAAAATACAGTAAATTGCATTGGACGAGCATAAACCAAAGCCTATTTTATGCATGAATGCATTCTACATACAGGCATAAAAACTACCCGTTTTTGGCAGAAAATCTGCCGATTCTTTTTTTTTTTTTTTTTTTAACTAGTTCCTCAGTTTAAAATTATTTCTGCCAAATATATATATGCCATATATATGGGCAAGGCTCTGAAATGGCGTTGGACTCGATTTTCACCGGTACTGTTACCAAAGAATATGGGTATACTACAAAGAAGAATCATCCGAGGCTTTCCCTATATAAAAAGTGAAGACGTTTTAAGTGCAGCGCCGTCAATATTGTGAATAAGAGCTTACAATTTACATTGCTAAATTGTGTTCATACTGTTTTTTAAACCTGGAGTTCGAAAAATTGAGGTGAATACTCTGCGTCTCCAGCGCCTCCTAATTTTATGACCTTGTAAACATGATCCGTGTGAGGTGCCATGCAGCTGATGTCATCTGTGTTGTATTGCTCTGTCCTGTCCAACGATCCTGATACAACTCTAAATAATAGGCATTATCCCTAAATAAACCGAAAGTAGGTTGCTTCCCCTGAAATGCGGTTACACAATACAGGTTGACAGCATAAACCGAAAGTAGGTCAATGAGAGTTGCTTCCCCTGAAAAGCGGTACAAAATACATGTTGACAGCTATTTAGGAAGTACTCCTATTAACTGGACCTTAAGCAGTGTACAAACGAACAAACTGGGGGGCGGACTATAAGACTATAAGACAGCAACAAGCGTTAAAGAAAAGAAAAAAAAGTAATCATACAAAAACAACAAAGAAAACCAAACCAAAGGAAACAATAACATATTTACAAATTGAACTGAATTTGACAATAATTATGAATATGATTATGCAAAGCAGTGTTAAATTTTCACAAGTTCCCTTTTGTTCAATTAACAACCAACGCTCTTTAGCCCACTAATCACTATTCAATGGGGGATATTAATTTATGAATACAATTTAGCACTCTGGCATGCTGCAATAGTATTGTTTTATGATTCAGTCACCAACAGCACAAACTTGAATATCCAAATATTCAAGTTTGTGCTGTTGGTGACTGAATCATAAAACAAAACTATTGCAGCATGCCAGAGTGCTAAATTGTATTCATAAATTAATATCCCCCATTGAATAGTTCAGTTCTACTTATTTAAAAATTTTTTTTTTACTTTCATACAAACATTAGGCCTTTTTATGATATATCATAAAAAGGCCTCATGTTTTTATGAATGTAAATTTTTTTTTTAAATAAGTAGAATTGAACTGTTTTCATTCACCATTTCCATGTAAATTGTAAGCTCTATATCACAATGTTGATGAAAAACAAATGTGCAAAAATACCAGCATTATTGCAGGGAGTCATTTTTCTACACATTACACAGTAATTTTGTTGACAAATATGTTCGGGATTCATCAGAAACATGCCGATGCAGTCAAGCAATATCGTCTGTATTTACATGTTGCTATGTGGTCTGTTTACCTCCCTTGACCTGCACTTCCACGCAGCCGCTTGGTGTCGCTGTGGTGTCGCTGAGGTCACTCGTTTCGCATAGAATCGTGTTATACCCATATTCTTTGCTACCACTAAGACAAATCCATCACTTCAGGTGAATGCGCCGGTGGCCGCATCAAAAGACGTTACCACACCTCTAAATCCTGTTGCGCCTCCGGGACAAGGGAGGATGTCTGGTCCACGACCTCCCTCCTCCTCACCCCATCGATATCGAACCTCTTCGGCTGGGTCGAGCAGCGGTTGACGAGCTCAAAGTCCTCTTCAAGGACTGACAATAATACTACCAAGACCGTGGTATTCTTAAAAAGACATTACTTCAAATCGTTTCACCTCCTTGGAGGTAGAATCAGTTGACATGGAGGAGTCAACTTAACAGGTCAGCACCTCCTCCAGCTAAAAAATAGTCTTATTAAGAGTAGAAATTGCTTGAAATAAAACATACTCTTTTTATTTCTTCCTATCATGATCTTTTTAATACAATGGAACATTAGAGGCCTTAAAGCCAACTACGAACAGTTGCTCCTGCGTACAAAAAATTGACCAAGTGTAGTTTGTCTACAAGAAACTCTTCTGAGTCCTGATAAAATACTTCATTTGTCTGGATACCCTTGCTTGCAATCCAATGTTTCTTGTGGGAACGCTTTACGTTTTTGGTCAGACATTTTATTTAGCCCAGTTACATTGACAACAACCTTAGAGGCAATTGCTGCTTGAGTATCTTTAAAAAAACACTGTAACAATATGCTCCTTATATTTATCCCCTTCCAAAAACCATATGCAAAGCTGATTTATTCAACTTGATAGACCAACTTCCATCTTCTTTTGTGATCGTTGAAGATCTGAATGGTCACTCCCCCAGATGGGGAAGTGACAGAATCCCCAAGGCAAAATTTTGGAGAATTTTCTCGATGACCTCGACCTCTGTTTTTTAAATTCAGAGTCTCCTACATATTGTAGCCATTTAGGAACATTTTCTAATTTAGACCTGGCCATCTGTGACGCTTCTCTTTTTTTAGACCTGGATTGGAAACCTCATTCGGATCTCTGTGGGAGTGATCATTTTCCTATTTTTCTAAAGTTTCTAGAAATCAATCTGAGGAGCCCCAGCAGCACTGGAATTTCAATAAGGCAGATTGGGACAAATGTGGATTGCAGCTTGTTGAATTACCAATGACATTTTACATTCCGAAATCCAGCTTTGGAGTTTTCTGATATTAAATATTCTTCCGAAAATATACCCAAAACATCTATTAAAAGCAGTTCAAGGAGGTAGAAGAAGAGGGAGACTGAAAAAGAGGTGGGAGGACAACATTTGAGAATGAACTGGTTTGACACTGAGCGAAACAGTCAGTGTTGCTGAGGACAGGGACAGATGGAGTACGCTGGTTAAACGATCATCTGTGGTGCCCCTACGACCTCCAAGTTATGGGATAGGATAGGATATTGTAAATGGCTGTGGCAGACCAAATGGTCTAATCAAATCAGTAACAAATTATTTCAAATTCTTCCAGATTTGTCTGCTTCTTTGCGTCCACCCTCAAAGAAGAAACTGTTTTGGCTCGCCTTCATATTGGGCATACTTCTAAAGTCATCCATAGTTTCCTTTTAAAAGGATGCACATGGTCATGGTGCTTTGCATGTGACAAATCCTTTTTGCGTCCGCCATGTTATGTCTGAATGTGCTGATCTGGTTGATGAAAGAAAGATATTTTGTTTCAATACCTTGGAATGATATTTTTAAAGTATGCAATTAGTCAACACCTGTTTCAATTTTTACATGATGGTTTGTATTATCGCATATAAATCAAATTGTCTTGTTTTGTATTCTTGGTCCGGTCCTGATTTGGCTCGGAAGAGTCCGCTGGACCTAAAGAAACAATCAATCAATCAATCAACAATTGTATTCTTGGTTGGATTTTATTGGTGAGACTGATTTTATTTACTTCTTTTATCATATTTTAATGTTAACAGTTTAGTCTGAATTTGCTTAGTTTCCTGTGGTCCTGATTTGGCTCTTGGCAGTCCACTGGACCCTGTAAACAATTAATATCTATCTATTTTGATTTTCCTTCAGAGGTTTTCCAGTTTGTTCCATACCCTGACCTGCGTTGTGTCACGGGAGCCCCGTTTCCACTGCATTTCAGATTTTGCTTGTTTAGTCAGTAGTAAAACTTAGAAGTTACTGTAGTCTATAGCAGGCGATTAAGGTATTACTGATGTGTACACACACTGCGAGCTGACGCGAGCCGTGTAGTGACATCATCGCGGCCTATGATCGAGCTTCGAATTTTACAGCCAACCAGAACACAGCTAAGGTTAGATAGAACCAGTTCTGGCCGATTCAGGCAAAGCCAGGTAAAGGGTCATTTGTGTTGAAAGCTTTAGGCAGTACACAGCTACTTCCTAGCAGAAATCTCTCCACTGATCGACCAGGGAAGCAGTGCTTGTTGAATATTCGAATTCAATCAAGTAGCCACGGCCTGACATTGTCAAACAGGTAAATGAACATACTTCTGTTTCATCATGATGTATTTATATTATTGTTGAATTATGTTTGTGGAATTTACTATGCATAGAATTGAATTGTTAGTCCGACTTTGCCTCGCCACGTGGAGAATCTGACCACGAGGCAAGCATGACCGGTCGACGCCATGTTGTATCCCGTACGGAACCACTGTTGTTTAACCTGTATGTATGCTTGCAGACCAGTGGCTGTACCCGAGAATGTTTATAATATTATTAATTCTTTAGGTGTATAGTTAGCCACGATTTATATTTATATATGTATAGGAAATTAGAGTGGAGATTCCAGTGGACCACGGACTTAGCAGAATGTTTGTCGCTTATGTATAGAGATGTGGAGCTATCACTGAGGGCTACTTTGGCTTTCAGTGAGATGCTCTGCACAGACCTATTATACAGGGTTGTGCAGAATTTCGTCTCATATGTTATAGACGAGCAGGCGGTATATCATGAGCCCAACTCAGCAAACGACAACAACCATGTGAACGCGTACAGTTGGCTGCGGAGGCATCTACAGCATTGTGCGCAGATAGCCCACCTGTCGAACACAAGCAACGACAACACAGCGTGTCGTAGAAGCGACCTCAACGCAGCGCTTGAACCCCACAGTTAAGTGCAACAAGAAACCGTGCACTAAAACTCTGTATAAACAGGACCACAGTAGTCCACTCGACAGAAAGTAGCCAGTGCCCGATGAAGAAAAAGTAGCTGCCGAGATTATCAGCGAGCGAACCATTCGCATTGACAATTGAACTTTTAAGTTAGTTTCGTACTTCAAAGATCGTGTATAGAGTAGAAGAAATAAATGTATGATTTTTACTGTTATCAAGTGGCTGGACTACATATGATTCATAGCCGTGTGAAAGCTAGTGTGACAGTGATCTTTTACCATTTTACTATCTATCTCTGTGTTACACTCAGTTCGATGATGGTGTTTTTCGTTATCAGTATTTGATTCAGCCCCGATGCTGAAGTCCTGATAAGGTGTAACTCAGATTCGTTTATTCACACAGCCTGCTCAATCAGCATACAAGTCACAAAGTCGACGTATGAAGTTTTCCACTTTTATTCAGCACACACCAACAACTGCATACAATTCTCAACTCAACTCAACAACTTTCACAGCAACTCTCCATCAACAACTTCTCTATCAACAATTTCACTCAACAACAGTGCGGCACACAATTTTATAACCTCTCTCTCTTCCGGAAAGATTTCGAATACAGTAGAAATGACGCACTGCCACCAATCGAATAAAAGATCGTCATCACTGACTTACGTCATTCATCTCTCCACACATACCCCGAACCTTCTCTTTCTTCGACAATCGTCCCGAAACTTCGATCGATAGTAAACAAGGAGATCCAGAGTATTCTCCGACAATATCGACCAACGAAAATTATCCATGTTATACAAAGCCTCTCCTAACAACAATGCAAACTCAAATCAAAGGTAAATAAACTCCATTATTGAATACTTTGCAAAACGAAACGATTAGATCTATCGTGCGCGCTTTAGACACACTTTCGTTCGTTTCAACGTAACATAACCCCCCACTCAAGAAGAAATTTACTTAATTTCTTTCAACAACGTTGAAACGTAATGCACAAAGTCTTAATTCTGGACTTTCTGAATACTGTCATTGTGCTCAGTTCATTCACACAGAGTCAATGTTCTTCCATCCGCAAGTCTATCTGGATATTGTCAATGTTCACAGTTCATCCACACAGTCAATGTTCTTTACTCACACACTCTGCTGAGGAAGTCCGCACCAACATTGTCTGATCCTTTGATAGATTCTACTCGCATGTTAAAGTTCTGCAAGTACATAGCCCATCTCATGATCCGACTGTTCACAAACTTGGCAGAGTTCAAGTAAGTTAGCGGCTTGTGATCAGTCTGTAGCACGATCTTCACTCCTTGAAGGTACAGTTCGAACTTCCGGATTCCCCATATGATGGCAAGGCACTCTTTCTCCATGGTCGAGTAATTTTTCTCAGCCCTGGACAGCTTCTTGCTGGCGTAACTGACCGGAAATAGTTTCCCTTCGTGTTCTTGCATCAGTATGGCGCCGATGCCTTCGTCCGCTGCGTCTGTTCTTAAGACGAATTCCTTGGAAGTGTCAGGCAGTTGTAGCACCGGATCCTTTGAAAGGAGGTCGCGCACAGTCTGGTATGCCTTCTCCTGAGACGGTCCCCACTGCACTTGGTTTGGACAGCCTTTCCGCACCAGGTCCGACAAGGGTGCTGTGATGGCGGAGTAGTTTGGTACAAACTCCCTGTAATATCCAGCCAACCCCAGGAAAGAACGCACCTGCTTCTTGGTTTGGGGACGTGGAGCGTTCAGAATCTTGGTGACGTTTTCTAGTAGAAGCCCCTTTTGTCCTTCTTTCAGCGAATGGCCGATAAAGTCTACGTTGTCAGTCCCCAGAATGCACTTACTAGGTCTCACGGTCAGGTTGGCTTCTGTGAGACGGTGAAACAGCTCCCTCAAGGTCTGCAGATGCTCTTCCCAGGTGCGAGTGTGGACCAGCAGGTCGTCCCAGTAACACACGACGTTGTCCATCCCATTAAGCATCTTCCTCATTCCTCTCTTTAGGGTAGCTCCGCTGTTGACCATGCCAAAGGGCATCCTTAGGCACTCGTACGTCCCATCAGGAGTTATGAAAGCAGTCTTTGGTATGTCCTGTTGACGCACGGGGACTTGCCAATAACCCTTGCTGAGGTCAATCTTTGAGAAGATTCTACTCCCCGATAATTGGCGGAAGAGGTCTGCTGCGGTAGGCATCGGCTCAGGGTCGAAGACGGTGATCTTATTAACCTTCCTGTAGTCGATGCATACTCTGTTGCTCCCGTCCTTCTTCTTCACGACCACGACAGGGGACGCGTAGGGGGAACTGGACTCCCTGATGATGCCCATCTTTAGCATCTCATCGATGTCTTTCTTCAAGGATTCACGGGCCTTGAAAGGGATCGGGAAGGGCTTGGATCGAACAGGGATATTCGAAGTGAGGTGGACTTCGTGTTCGACCAAAGTTGTAGAGCCAGGGACATCGCTGAAGTTGTGGGGAAACTCGCCCATAAGGTCCTTGAGCTCCATCTTTTGACCTTCCGTCAAGCTTGGTCCTAGCTTAACATCATCGATGCCTTCTTTGCTGTGGAAGTCTCCCAGTTCCAACAGTTCCTCGCTGTCAAAGCTGTTGTCGGTCACAGCTGCTGTGGCTGCGTGCACAGTCTCTGATGGCCTTTCTACGTACAGCTTAAGGAGGTTGGCGTGGTATATCTTGGAATGCTGGCCGACTTTCACCTTGTAGTCGTTGATCCCCACCACGGTCTCCACTTCGTACGGGCCTTTCCACTGCATCAGCAACTTATTATGATCGGTAGGTAGCAGCACCAGCACTTTGTTGCCAGGTTTGAACTTCCTGTTCACAGCCCTACGATCGTAGTAGTGCTTTCCACAGTCTTGGGACTTCTTCAGGTTTTCTCTGGCTATCTCGAGAGTCTGCTCCAGCTTCTCCCGTAGCTCAAACACGTACTGGTAACTGTTCTTCACCTCTGGGGTGTCTACTTTTTTCGTCCACAGTTCTTTTAGGATGTGCATCGGCCCTCGGATGGTTCTTCTGTACAGCAGCTCGAACGGAGAAAAGCCGGTGGACTCCTGCGGTACTTCTCTGTAGGCGAAAAGTAAGGCGTTGATGTAGCGATGCCATTGTCTGGGCTGCTCGCTGCACAGTTTCTTCAAGGTGGACTTCAGCGTAGCATTGAACTTTTCGACAAGCCCGTTGCACATTGGATGGTAGGGTGTCGTAGTTAAATGCCGGATGCTCAGCAGTCTGTTGACCTCCTTCATGCAGTCAGAGACGAACTGCGTCCCGAGGTCTGTCAGAATTTCTTCAGGCACTCCAAGTCTACTGAACATGTCCACTAGTGCCTCTGCTACAGATTCAGTGTCAATCTTCTTCAGTGGCACTGCTTCTGGGTACCGAGTCGCATAGTCCACTAAAGTCAGTACCCATCGATGACCTTCTTCACTCGGAGGTCTTATTTCGCCGATTAAGTCTAAGGCCACCCTCTTGAAAGGTCGGTCGATCAGAGGCATCCTCTGCATAGGCACTTTCGGGACCCTTCCTCGAGGTATGGTCTTCTGGCAAATGTCACATGATCGGCAGAATCGGCTGACGTCCGCATGAAGTCCTGGCCAGTAGAACACCGCCTGGATTCTATCCGACGTCTTCTTGATACCCAGGTGACCTCCCATGATTGAGTCATGCGCTACTTCCATCACCTGGCGCCTTAGGGGTAACGGTACCAAGACTTGACGCAGTGGTTTACCTCCGTTGACCCTCGGGTGCTGGAAGATTCTGTACAGGATCTTGGCCTTCACCTCGAAATAGACCGTACCACTGCCTTTGGTCACGTGGTCTTGGCGGTTCCTGTACTTGTTTAAAGTACTATCAGCTTCCTGGAGCTGGATCAGCTTATCTCTGTCCACGATGGCAGCTTTAGAGTTGTCGGCGACCTTCAGTGGCGTAGACGTCTTGTCTCTCTTGGACTGGGCCCTGGTAGTAACAGCACCGACGATCTCTGGTCGGCAGGGCTGAGTCGGAGTAACCACATTGTCCCGTAGCAGCTCTGTAAGGTCTCCATCGGGAAACGGCAATGGATCCTCCTCCACAACTTCGACGTGTTGGGTTGAGGCAGGACTCCACTCTGGATCGGGGTCGTCGGGTCGTCTCGCGCCGTCGATATTCCCGATCATCAAATCGTACAGCGGCTTCTTCAGGCAAACCGCTTCGACTTCGCCTATGTAGAAAGGGGTGTTGACATGAATCTTCGCAACTGGCGCTCTCACACATTTGCTGTCGGCCATAAGTGTCCATTTTGAATCGCCAGTGAACTGTTCTTTAGCGATTAGGTCTTCTCTGACGATGACCCCACTGCAGCCAGAGTCTCTTAAAACAGTCACTTCATGATTTCCGACGCGTCCCTTGGAAACAGGCATGTTCTGTACGGTCACAGCTGCGCTGGCGACGACGGGGATGGATTTCCCGTTGGCAAGGAGGAGTTGGCCATTAGTCATGCACTCTTGCACATCCGCAGGGGTAGCTGTGCGCTCGGTCTCACTCGGAAGAATGACGCTCCCGCCGCACACTTGATGGTCAGATCTACTGGTTTGCCGTTGATTGGAGAACCGCCTCTGCCGGTTGCCCGCCGCTGAATTGTCTGTACTGCTCCGCTGTCCGCTACTTTTGTTTTGAGGACAGTTAGCCGCTCTGTGGTCTGTAGCGTTGCAGGTGAAACAGCCCCTTGAATGCCCTTCCCTGGGAGGAGGCGTGGAGTCCGTCTGTCTCTGGTTCGTCTGGCTCCCCTGGATCTGGTTCACATGGTTTCCAGTCTTCTGAAAATGTTTCGTCGCGCTGGGTGGCCCCAGGGTCTTCCCATGAGCGATGAGATATCTTTCAGCAGCCTCAGTCACATCTTTAAGCGTCTGCAGCTTTTGTTCTTCTAAGTGGGTCGCTAGGTCCTTGTGACAGGCATTGAGAAATTGTTCCTTCACGATCAGGTCATGGAGACTGTCGTAAGACTTGCTTTCGCCTGATAACTCCACCCACTTGTGTAGATATGACGACAGGCGCTCCACAAACTGCTTTGGCGTCTCGTCTGACTTAGGCCGGCATTCACGGAAGCGTTTACGGTAGCCCTTCTCTGTAAAGTTGTAGCACTGCAATAGGGCCTCTTTCAAGACGTCGTAGTTTTTGGCGTCATCGTTCAACAGTCTGGTGTAAACTTCGAGCGCTTGCCCTGTCAGAAGTGCACTTAGTCGAATCGCCCAGTCTCGAGGTTGCCAATTGGAGCTTTCGGCGAACCTTTCGAATCTCGCCAGATAGCTGTCGATCTGGTCCTTCCCGTCGACGAATGCTGGCAATTTTGGAGCTTTGTTGTCACTGATAACTTGTGGCGCATTCTGCTGTTGCTGGATACGCGCCATTTCTAGCTGGAACTCAAGACGCTTCAGCTCGAATTCTCTGTCTTTTTCTTGCCGCTGCTGTTCAATTTCTAGACGCTTCTGTTCTAATTCTCTTTCTTCACGGCGACGCTGCTCTTCTAATTCTCGTTCTTCACGGCGACGCTGCTCTTCTACTTCTAGACGCTTCTGTTCTAGTTCTATTTCTTTTTCTAGACGCTTCTCTTCCAATTCTCTTTCTCGTATTCTCTCCTGAGACTTGGCGTACTCCGTCAGCTGCTTGCCTTTTAGATTCAGTTCAACCCCTTTCTGCCAGAAGTCAGCCATCTTGATGCTTCTGGAAAGCTCTTTTCTGGAAAGTTCTTTTCTGGAAAGTTCTTTTCTGGAAAGTTCTTTTTCTAGAAAGTTCTTGACTGTAGAGTTCTTTTTCTGGAAAGTTCTTGACTGTGCTGTACCTTTCTAGACTGTTCTAGAACAGCACGCTTTCTGCAGTAGCGCTGATGCTTTCCACTAGTCGCCTTCGCTGACGCAGGCCCCGCTGTCCTCGTCGTATGCGACGCTGCACCACGCTGGTGTTGATGTATATGCTCCTGTGCTGAAGTAGACGCGACGTCCGCTCGCCGCTCTCTGTAACACTGGCGATGTAGCTCCGAGACTGTCCCTCGACGTAGTCTTACGGCAGCAACGTAGTCCCGATCTGTTGTTCGCTCACGAAGCAACTCTTCAGCGACTACACGCCCTTGCAGTCAACCCGAACCTATCGGTGATGTAGTCCCAGTATGTTGGCCCCTCTCGACGCAACTCGTTGGCGGCTACCCTCGATGACTGCCTCTCGTAACGTTGACTCGCTTGTTGTAGCAGTTGAACCCTTGGCTATGGCGTGAATCGCGGCTTGACCCCCAAAATGTTACACTCAGTTCGATGATGGTGTTTTTCGTTATCAGTATTTGATTCAGCCCCGATGCTGAAGTCCTGATAAGGTGTAACTCAGATTCGTTTATTCACACAGCCTGCTCAATCAGCATACAAGTCACAAAGTCGACGTATGAAGTTTTCCACTTTTATTCAGCACACACCAACAACTGCATACAATTCTCAACTCAACTCAACAACTTTCACAGCAACTCTCCATCAACAACTTCTCTATCAACAATTTCACTCAACAACAGTGCGGCACACAATTTTATAACCTCTCTCTCTTCCGGAAAGATTTCGAATACAGTAGAAATGACGCACTGCCACCAATCGAATAAAAGATCGTCATCACTGACTTACGTCATTCATCTCTCCACACATACCCCGAACCTTCTCTTTCTTCGACAATCGTCCCGAAACTTCGATCGATAGTAAACAAGGAGATCCAGAGTATTCTCCGACAATATCGACCAACGAAAATTATCCACGTTATACAAAGCCTCTTCTAACAACAATGCAAACTCAAATCAAAGGTAAATAAACTCCATTATTGAATACTTTGCAAAACGAAACGATTAGATCTATCGTGCGCGCTTTAGACACACTTTCGTTCGTTTCAACGTAACACTCTGTACCCCAGCCTTAACACAGACCGAGCTAAACAAATGTATTAAGTGAAGTCAAAGGGAGATTACTAGCGATCCCCACCGACTAAGACGAGGAGGTAATAGCAGTCCATTGTGCAGAGCCCAGCAACAATAAAAACCCCGTCACACGTTGTATGGCTCATTGTTAACAGCTCTGGCAGACCGAATGGTCTAGTTGTTTTTGTGTTGTTTGATCTAGAACTCCTAGGCTTCTGTGGGAACTTACCCATTTTTATAGAAAATTTTTTTACCGATAAAAAGTTTCAGATCTGAAACTATCACTATCTTTTTTTTTTTTTTAGCAGGAGATGGGTGTCCCTCAGGGTAGCATTCTATCTCCTCTTTTGATTAACAAGATCAACAACATAGTTCAAAATGTCAAATCTGGCATAGATAAATCCTTGTTGATGATTTCTCCATCTCAGCTAAGGGTAAAACTTTGGTAGGAGTGGAGCGTCAACTTCAACTTTCCTATCCTATCCTATCCTATCCTATCCTATCCTATCCTATCCTATCCTATCCTATCCTATCCTATCCTGTCCTGTCCTGTCCTATCCTATCCCGTAACCCTGAGGTCATTGGGGCACCACAGATGATCGTTTAACCAGCATACTCCATCTTTCTCTGTCCTCAGCAACCCTGCTGGCTTCGCTCTCGAATGTTGTCCTCCCACCTCTTTTTCGGTCCCTCTTCTTCTACCTCAGCTTTGCAAAGATAGAATTTAAGGGTGGGTAGAAGAAAACGGCTTCCAATTTTCCTATAATCATCAAAGATCTTCACAACCATATTTTTTGTCATTATCATCATCATTATCACCGTCACCGATGGCATTGTATCATCAAGCATCACCATTACGGTTATTGTTGTCATTGCTATTTAATCGCACTTTGTTATTCAAAGCACTGGTCGATTTTTATTCTTTTTATTGTATTCTGTTTATAAATATTTTTGGTTACATAATCCTTTGGACAAATAAAATTTCTTATTTATGTCTAAAACATTCCAGCAAGCCCTATCCCATTCGCCCTTAGTAATACAGGATTGCTCAGTTGTCTTAGGTGTTAGACAATGTGCATGAATCAGCAAGTTGGTGACTTGCTTATTAGGCCCCGTTTTGTCAAGTGCCTTTAACAGTAAAGCAATATGTATAATAACAATTTTAATTATAATAATAATTTGTGACGATCAGAACTGCAAGTGGGCTAGCCTGCTAACTGCTAGTCTGTGCTTTTTCCTTGATCAGATTTCATTTCAAAAATTTATTGTTTCAGAAATATTTATCTGTTTCTTTCAGAAAGATGAGTTTCACAAGATCACCTATGACATCCCAACTCCCAAAGGGTACAAAAAAGGTAAAATACACTTTCATTAAGAGATTTTATTTTAATTCAATGAAACAAAACTTTGAATATTTAGTAAAACTGTTTGTTTTTGGTTTTATATTTTTCTCCTAATACAAAAAGGCTTAAATCCATTGGTGTGAGTTTCCCAAACATACTGGGGTGCATAATTAAAGCACAATCAAAAAGAGGCAGAGGTAGAAGTGAAACAAAATGGAAGTAATGATCATCAAACGAAAGGGTGTCATGTAATAAAAACATGTACAAAGTAAAACTTGTTGCTTGTGAGGATGGTAAAGTGGCATCATTGGTTTGTTTCATAGCTTGCTTGCATGTTTTACCTTTGTGGCTTTTTAGTTTTTATTTTTAGCACAGAATTAAGCCACCATGACACTAGGCCAATTTTTGTCACCATAATGCTGTCCAATGTCAGTTACATTGGTATGTGTCCTTGACCCTAAACTATGAGAGATAAAAAGTTGAAACTTGTATGCCGAGATAATAGATTTAACTTTCATATGTATTCCATTCTTATGTTGTTCTTGAAGTGCTTACAATAACATTAAAAAATTGGCCATTGTACAATGGAATGGCGATACTTTACCCATAGTGTGCATCAACATTGGGTTATTCGATCATACATGAACAGAGGTCATATGAAGGTCAAGATCATTCCATGGTCAAAGTCATGAAAAGTCAAGGTCATCCCAAGGTTTGTGTGTGTGTGTGGGTGTGTGTGTGTGTGTGTGTGTGCATAATACAGCTTTTGCTGTAGTTTATTTGATCGTTTCTATTTGGAGCCAGAAAAGATCATCTTACATTCAATATCGCAAGATCAAAGTCAGTATTACCTTGCATTTTAATGCCAACGTCTCAGTTTTTCTGGGCACTCTTTTTCATGTAGAATATTGCATGTTCCATATGGAGCATGGGTCATGGGCTTTGCCCTTAAAGTTTAATATTAATCTGAGTGGTGATGATTGTGTCTGCTTGTAAGGTGTAGCTCATCCATGCTGCAGCTGGCATCATGCTCAGGGCTCACAGGAAAGGGATTGGTGAAACAAAGGCGAAGATTGGTGGGGGAGGGGGCAGGGTTGGAGCACAGCAAAAGGGGGTGAAGGAGAGGGGAGGGGGAGGAATTGGCAGCAACTATTGTTTACAGGTGCGCCTGAGTGCTATTACAATCTGTTAAATGATGCAGAAGCGTCTTCTTCTTGGTTTGAGCAGCCACAATCAATATGTTGATTCAGGTTGTTTTTAGGAGGTTGCTCTGTTTTCCATGATGCATGGGTGCCACCTTTCCGCCTACAGTCGGAAAATCAGATTTTTGCTGAAGCCTACAATCGGAAATCCGATTTTTCGAAAAAAAAAATCGTAAAAAAAATTATATAAAAGTAAACGAAACAAGATTTGTATCAGATTTGTGTAAAGATGCACAGCTGAAAGGGGCATAACCCGCGTATCCGGGCATAACCCGCGTATCCGGTTGATGACTTCCGGCCGGTATGAGACTGAAGCATGGATATTGTGACTTTGTGTTCCAATCATGCCGTTTTTAGAGGAAAATACCGATACTGGAAAGAAAAATGCGTGAGAGGTAGATAAGGGAATGAAGAATAAGTGGAGGTGGGAATGGATATCAGATAAGTTTGATCCTGATGGCGATGAATGCCGGTTGTGGCTGAGAAAATTGGATCAGCCTGGTTTGAAAAAAAACAAAACAATGCTTTTTGTTCTTGTGCAGGGGCGGATCTTGTTATTGTGCCACTTGTGCACGTGCACACCCCCCTGGCGGTCAAAAAAAAAAAATGAAAAGGAGGGAGAAAAGGAGAAGAAAGAAGAGAAAAAAATTACTAATTCTCACTCACCACACAGTTTCACAATTCATGTACCTCCAAATTAGTTGTGTGTGTGTGTGTGTGTATGTGGGTGTGTGTGTGTGTGTGTGTGTGTGTGTGTGTGTGTGACCAAACTTGTACATGCATCAGGTCAGTTTTGAATAAAACTGATGTGAATGGCTATTTCTTGTTTTATTTGCAGTAACTTTATCTGTCTTTGTATAATCTTTATGCAAGAGGTTCTGCTATTGTAAATTTTATCATCAGAGTTTGCAGAGGGGTGTTTGTGTGTGTGTGTGTGTGGGAGGGGGGGGGGACTAAACTTAAAGAGGACTTTTAGCACAAAACAATACTATTTTCAGTCCTTAAAATAATGCCCAAAATGCACCAGATTGCACAGATTTTAACCATTATTTTCTTCTTTTTTTTTTTGCCCCCCCGGACTCCCCTAGTACACTTGCCTGCTTTGCAGGCTCGCGCTTGTGGCTACGCCACTTCGCATTAGTGCACTGTGCACACCCCCTCAACAATGGAAAGATCCACTTCTGATTGTGTATATTTGTGTGTGTTTGCTTTTCTTTCTCTCACCTCTTATACACATTCACAAAATGTTTAAACAATCTTAACTATGCTTCTGATTGTTCATATGTGTTTCCCATTTGAATTGACTAAGTCTGGGGACTTAGTCACCTTTGCCGTTAGGCCCTGGTCTTTTTATGTAGTTTTTTTCTTGTTCTATGTGAGTGTCTTGTATGTATAGTGGTAAATCATTCTTCAGCTTTCACGAGAGGCCTCTAAATTGGCTTTGAATATTGTAAAAATTTTCTATCGGGGGGCGTTGCCCCCCCTTTCCTCCTACCAGGGCGTTACGCCAGGACCCCATCAGGGCCTGGGCGGCCCCGGACCCCTGCCTTCAGATTTTGGAAAATTTCTTGGTGGCACCCATGCATGATGTAATGGAGGAAAACATTAATCTGAAGTTACTTGCTGTAGGCTGGTTCTGGAGGTGTGTGTGTGTGTGTGTGTTGGAAGGGGGAGGGATTTAAAAAAAAGTACAACGATTGCTTGAGACCAACATAGTTTAATTTGCAGGTTTAGTAGAGCATCCCTTGTGCAGTTTTCACCATCACTTTAATTTTATTAGGTCCTGTACAGTTTTGCCATGATTTTAATTGACTGTTCTGGCATGGATGTAGGTATATACAGTCGAATACGCTTACAACAAAGTCCCAAAGTCCAGGGGGAAAATTTTCCCCTTTGTTATTGCTGAAGTTTGTTATTCCCATAGTCGACATATAGTAGCCGACTTGTTTGTTCATATTTATTATACCCTTCGTGTCTTCTTAAATTTGTCTTTGATATAAGATTTACAGCCCAGAACCCGTCCAGCTGTATTCTCATCATAATATTGCAAAAGGGGTTGATTTAAGATGAAGGTGAGAGAGATCCCCCGTGGGGGTGCCAGGGCTTTCAGTATAAATAGTATCCCCACTTTCTGGAAATTTAGTGCTTTAAATTCCCACTGTCGCTGTCTTTCTCCTTTGTTCTTTCTCATTCCTACTCTGTTCTATCAATCTACTATACTATCTTCTTCTTCGCTAGACCAGTCACCTACCTTTTTTCTGTAAAACTCTTCCAGGACAAAACTCCTCATTTGTGTGTGTTGGATCAGCTTGGAAATATTGGACGCTTTCTGCCAGGTCATTTCTAGGGCTTCCTATGATGTTATTATTTGGCAATGTAGGCATTTTATATGTATGTGTTTTGATATTTTATAAAGATGTTTATATTCTATTTTGTTTTTGTAAATGGGGGTTCGATAAATTAGAGTATAGCCTCAATGTTCCCTGCGTGGGATGTCTTTATTGTAAAGCGACCGACTGGTGGAGTGCCTTCAGTGTTACCACTAGGGTTGTTTCGGCAGATCTTTTATGCGGATCAGGGGCTAGTCCTCTTTCAGCAAAGTTGTGGTCTTGATTTTGTGGTCCTGATTCGGCTATACTGGTCCTGATTTGGCTCGGAAGAGCCCACTGGACCTAAAGCAATAAATATGTAATGTAAGAGAGAGAGAGAGAGAGAGAGAGAGAGAGAGAGAGAGAGAGAGAGAGAGAGAGAGAGAGAGAGAGACCCCTGGTCTCAAAAGTGTGAGGTATATGTGTATACATGTGTGCGTGTGCATATGGTTATGTCGTTTTCTGTGGAAGTTCCGAAAAAGAGAGAGAGAGAGGTGTTTTTTTTTTAATGTAAAAAAGCACTTTTATTCCTATAGGTAGGTGTTTCTTGTGTTCTTATTTGTAGTTTTTAATGCAATAATGATTATATAAACATATAATGATGTACCTTTCTTTGAGTGTGTGTGTGTGTGTGTGTGCACATGTGTGCTTCCTTTCTTTTAGCATTATGTATGATAATTGGCTTGTCTATAATATAAACATGTCCATTATTTGATACTTTATGTCTGGTTGATTGTGTCCAATGTTACTTACAGTGATATCTGTCAGATAAAAAAAAAAGTTGTATTATAAGGAGTTTTGTGTGTGAGAGATATATGACTGTAGGAATAATAATATTTGTCTGTGGTGTGGATGTGTGTGGCTGTTTACCAACATGGGGGCAATTTTCAGTTTGCAATGTAACAGTTGTCATTTGGCTGAATAATTTGTATTCGGAGGGAAGGTACTTAGCGTTGATGATGGAATTTCAAATTCCTTGATTATATCAGCTTTTTGTTTTTTTGTTTTTTGTGGGTGCGCTTCCACATGCGATATTATTTCAAGTTCTCCAACGGAGTGAGCTGAATTAATATTCGTTTTGCCACCATGTTTTTAACCCAGGAGACAATTGGGCCGATCTATCAAGTTTACCTGTCTTTGCCAAAAAGACGAAGAAGACGATTCGTCAGCCCTGGATTAATCTGATATTTTATACCTAAGAACAAAGTTCCTGTCTTTCAAATGATCGTTTTTGGCTAATATTTTGACGGGTTCCGGACTATGTTCCTGTGGATTTATTGTGAGAGTCTGAAAGATACACGACCACAGTCGTCCACTATAGCAGTGAAATCTTGTCTGCTTTATTGTTTTTTGTGAATAATTTGAAAGTGAATGCTGTGAGCTTTTCCTGTCCTATCATATTTTATCCCTTAACTCGAACATCGTTGGGGCATCACATCCATCTTTCTGTGTTTTCAACAACCCTCATGGCTTCACTCTAGTCCAAGCCAATCCATTCTCGAATGTTGTCCTCCCACCTCTTTTTCTGTCTCCCTCAGTGTTCCCGATTACGCACAGTAGTGCGTCAATTACGCACAAAATATGAAAAATGACGCAGGAAAATTTGCATGTGTGCGTCCTGAGGACGCACACATTTTTCTCGAATCGCTGAAGTCAAAAATACGACCAACGAGTAGCGAACTAATTCACGGCATAATCAGAATCAGAACCCAACTGAGACTGCCATTGCAGACGATTAAAGATTGTGTCGGGAGTTGTCGTCCTTAAAAATCGCATGCGCGCGCATTGTAAACTTCCTCCAAGCAATACTTTCACTGAACAGAAGAAATCTTCGTTAATCCATTCCAGAGATATCTAGATATCTCTGTCCATTCTTTGATAGAACTATCATACACGATCATGTCACTTCTGACTTGGTTGACTGGGCCCAAAACCCGTTCATCCACCGATTTGGGGACTCTCACAATTTGCACAAGGACTCTTAAAATTTTATACCTGGGAGTCCCAAGGACTCTCATTTTTTGTGTGTGGAGGGAACACTGTCCCTCTTCTTCTGCCTCCTTGCATTGTGCCTTGCAGGATGGTTTTTGCAAGGCCTGATTCTCTGGTGACGTAACCATACGTATACCATCGGAGTTTCAGTTTCTTCACCACTGTGAGCATGTCATCCTGTGATGGTCTGTCGGATTTCATTGTTGGTGATGTGCTGGGTATAGGAAATGCCCAGAAGTCTTCTGTAGCACTCCATGCTTTGTTTTCTTCATTGTAGATCTGCTGTGAGGGTCCATGTTTTGCAAGCGTATAGGAAGATGGAGATGACAAGGGAGCTCAGCAGTCTTACCTTGGAATGTAGACTGATGCTTGTCTTTCCAAATGGGCTTCAACCTTGCCAGGGCAGCAGTTGTTTGTGCAATCCTGGAGAGGACTTCCTGTCGGGACACAATGTCTGATACAAAGGCTCCTAAATATTTGAAGCTATGTACTGTGTTGAGGGATTGGCCTTGGCCTTTGATGTCAGTGTTGGTGCCATTGGTGTTGTTGGTCATCATTTTGGTCTTCTCATTCTCCAGTACTCTGGAATTCTCTGCCTGATTCCCTATTATTATTATTATTATTATTATTATTATTATTATTATTATTATTATTATTATTAAATATTAGTATCATTATTATTATTATTATTATTATTATTATTATAATCTGAAGACTCACCCTGGGCACTAAGTGTGAGAGGAGATGTTTCTGGCTGCTGCTCTGAGGGCGTCCCACTGGTTTATTCTTTTATATGTAGATTTTAAATTCTGCTTACACTATGGTGTGGTCTGAGAGTCCAGGTACAGGCTCAATGCGTGGTATATGTTCTGGGGCATTTGTGATCACATTTGTGGGGCACATCACTATCTCCTTGAGGCCATGGTTGTTGATATCCATAAGCTTCTGTTGGAAGTCAGGGTAGGGAGATTTAGGTTTGGGGGTGGTCGGCCAGTCCCCAGCCTGGGCAGTTCAGGTCCTCGGATGAAGAGCTGAGCATTAGAGATGCTAGCTGCTCTTGCAACTGATGACTCAATCTGAAGAAAGCATTATCTGTCTCATCTGACCTTGTCTGTAGTAGGTTGCTAGTTAAAGTGACCTACGCCCCTTTCAGTCAGTCCCACAGGATACAGTAAAACGTTCTGGAACCTTGTTAGAGACAAAGATGCTTCTTACAGCGATCAGGATCCCACCTCCATCCCTCCCACTGCGATCTCTCTCTCAATAACATCAGGTTTTAGGTTAAGGCAAGCAAACTCAGTGTTACGTTGAAACGCGAATGGTAGTACGTTGGAAGCGCGCACGATAGATCTAATCGTTTCGTTTTGCAAAGTATTCAATAATGGAGTTTATTTACCTTTGATTTGAGTTTGCATTGTTGTTAGGAGAGGCTTTGTATAACGTTGATAATTTGCGTTAGTCGATATTACTGGAGAAGTTTCTGGATCTGCGTGTTTACTCTCGATAGAGATTTCCCGATACATGTCGAAGCAAGAGAAGGTTCCGGGTATGTTTAGAACAATGTATGATGTAAGTCAGCGATGACGATCTTTAATTCTGATTGGTTGTAATGCGTCATTTTCTAGAACGAACTGAGGTCATCTCGAGTTGAGAGAAAAAATTATATATTCGATGCTCCGTGTGTTGTTGTGAATAGTTGTTGATAGTGACTTGGATAGTTGTTGAAAGTTGTTAAGTTGAGTTGAGAATTGTATGCAGTTGTTGATGTGTGCTGAATAAAAGTGGAAAACTTCATACGTCGACTTTGTGACTTGTATGCTGTTTAAGCAGGCTGCGTGGATAAACGAATCTGAGTTACACCTTATCAGGAATTCAGCATTGGGGCTGAATTAGATACTGATAAAGAAAAACACCATCATCGATTCGAGTGTAACATTTTGGGGGTCAAGCCGCGATTCACGCCATAGCCAAGGGTTCAACTGCTACAACAAGCGAGTCAACGTTACGAGAGGCAGTCATCGAGGGTAGCCGCCAACGAGTTGCGTCGAGAGGGGCCAACATACTGGGACTACATCCGATAGATTCGGGTTGACTGCAAGGGCGTGTAGTCGCTGAAGAGTTGTTTCGTGAGCGAACAACAGATCGGGACTACGTGGCTGCCGTAAGACTACGTCGAGGGACAGTCTCGGAGCTACATGTTACAGAGAGCGGCGAGCGGACGTCGCGTCTACTTCAGCACAGGAGCGTGTACATCAACACCAGCGTGGTGCAGCGTCGCATACGACGAGGACAGCGGGGCCTGCGTCAGCGAAGGCGACTTGTGACAAGCATCAGCGCTACTGCAGAAAGCGTGCTGTTCTAGAACAGTCTAGAAAGGTACAGCACAGTCAAGAACTTTCTAGAAGAAGAACTTTCCAGAAAAGAACTTTCTAGAAAAGAACTTTCCAGAAAAGCATCAAGATGGCGGACCTCTGGCAGAAAGGGGTTGAACTAAATCTAAAAAGCAAACAGCTGACGGAGTACGTCAAATTCCAGGAGAGAATACTGCGTGAAGAAAGAGAAGATGAGCGACGGCGTGAAGAAAGAGAATTTGAACTGAAGCGTCTGGAAATTGAACAGCAGCGGCAAGAAAGAGAAGATGAGCGCAGGCGTGAGGAAAGAGAAGCTGATCGTCAGTACCAGCTAGAGTTGGCGCGTATCCAGACCAATCAGCATGCGCCACAAGTCACCAACGACCATACGGCTCCAAAATTGCCAACTTTCGTCGACGGGAAGGACCAGATTGACAGCTATCTGGCGAGATTCGAAAGGTTCGCCGAAAGCTCCAACTGGCAACCTCGAGACTGGGCGATTCGACTAAGTGCACTTCTGACAGGGCAAGCGCTCGAAGTTTACACCAGACTGTCGAACGATGATGCCAAAAACTACGACGTCTTGAAAGAGGCCCTGTTGCAGTGCTACAACTTTACAGAGAAGGGCTACCGTAAACGCTTCCGTGAATGCCGGCCTAAGTCAGACGAGACGCCAAAGCAGTTTGTGGAGCGCCTGTCGTCATATCTACACAAGTGGGTGGAGTTATCAGGCGAAAGGAAGTCTTACGACAGTCTCCATGACCTGATCGTGAAGGAACAATTTCTCAATGCCTGTCACAAGGACCTAGCGACCCACTTAGAAGAACAAAAGCTGCAGACGCTTAAAGATGTGACTGAGGCTGCTGATCTCATCGCTCATGGGAAGACCCTGGGGCCACCCAGCGCGACGAAACATTTTCAGAAAACTGGAAACCATGTGAACCAGATCCAGGGGAGCCAGACGAACCAGAAACAGACGGACTCCACGCCACCTCCCAGGGAAGGGCATTCAAGAGGCTGTTTCACCTGCAACGCTACAGACCACAGAGCGGCTAACTGTCCTCAAAACAAAAGTAGCGGACAGCGGGGCAGTACGGACAATGCAGCGGTGGGCAACCGACAGAGACGTTTCTCCAATCAACGGCAAAACAGTAGATCTGACCATCAAGTGTGCGGCGGGAGCGTCATTCTTCCGAGTGAGACCAAGCGCACAGCTACCCCTGCTGACGTGCAAGAGTGCATGACCGATGGCCAGCTTCTCCTTGCCAACGGAAAATCCATCCCCGTCGTCGCCAGCGCAGCTGTGACCGTCCAGAACATGCCAGTTTCCAAGGGACGCGTCGGAAATCATGAAGTGACTGTTTTAAGAGACTCTGGCTGCAGTGGGGTCATCGTCAAAGAAGACCTAATCGCTAAAGAACAGTTCACTGGCGATTCAAAATGGACACTCATGGCCGACAGCAAATGTGTGAAAGCGCCAGTTGCAAAGATTCAAGTCAGCACCCCTTTCTACATAGGCGAAGTCAAAGCGGTTTGCCTGAAGAAGCCGCTGTATGATTTGATGATCGGGAACATCGATGGCGCGAAACGACCCGACGACCCCGATCCAGAATGGAGTCCTGCCTCAACCCAACACGTCGAAGTTGTGGAGGAGGATCCATTGCCGTTTCCCGATGGAGACCTTACAGAACTGCTACGGGACAATGTGGTTACTCCGGCTCAGCCCTGCCGACCAGAGATCGTCGGTGCTGTTACAACCAGGGCCCAGGCCAAGAGAGACAAGACGTCTACGCCACTGAAGGTCGCCGACAACTCCAAAGCTGCCATCGTGGACAGAGATAAGCTGATCCAGCTCCAGGAAGCTGATAGCACTTTAAACAAGTACAGGAACCGCCAAGACCACGTGACCAAGGGCAGTGGCACGGTCTATTTTGAGGTGAAGGCCAAGATCCTGTATCGAATCTTCCAGCACCCGAGGGTCAACGGAGGTAAACCACTACGTCAAGTTTTGGTACCGTTACCCCTAAGGCTCCAAGTGATGGAAGTAGCACATGACTCAATCATGGGAGGTCACCTAGGTATCAAGAAGACGTCGGATAGAATCCAGGCGGTGTTCTACTGGCCAGGACTTCATGCGGACGTTAGCCGTTTCTGCCGATCATGTGACATTTGCCAGAAGACCATACCTCGAGGAAGGGTCCCGAAAGTACCTATGCAGAGGATGCCTTTAATCGACCGACCTTTCAAGAGGGTGGCCTTAGACTTAATCGGCGAAATAAGACCTCAGAGTGAAGAAGGTCATCGGTGGGTACTGACTTTAGTGGACTATGCGACTCGGTACCCAGAAGCAGTGCCACTGAAGAAGATTGACACTGAAACTGTAGCAGAGGCACTGGTGGACATGTTCAGTAGACTTGGAGTGCCCGAAGAAATTCTGACAGACCTCGGGACGCAGTTCGTCTCTGACTGCATGAAGGAGGTCAACAGACTGCTGAGCATACGGCATTTAACTACGACACCCTACCATCCAATGTGCAACGGGCTTGTCGAAAAGTTCAATGCTACGCTGAAGTCCACCCTGAAGAAACTGTGCAGCGAGCAGCCCAGACAATGGCATCGCTACATCAACGCCTTACTTTTCGCCTGCAGAGAAGTACCGCAGGAGTCCACCGGCTTTTCTCCGTTCGAGCTGCTGTACGGAAGAACCATCAGAGGGCCGATGCACATCCTAAAAGAACTGTGGACAAAAGAAGTAGAGACCCCAGAGGTGAAGAACAGCTACCAGTACGTGTTTGAGCTACGGGAGAAGCTGGAGCAGACTCTCGAGATAGCCAGAGAAAACCTGAAGAAGTCCCAGGAATGTGGAAAGCACTACTATGACCGTAGGGCTGTGAACAGGAAGTTCAAACCTGGCAACAAAGTGCTGGTGCTGCTACCTACCGATCACAATAAGTTGCTGATGCAGTGGAAAGGCCCGTACGAAGTGGAGACCGTGGTGGGAATCAACGACTACAAGGTGAAGGTCGGCCAGCATTCCAAGATATACCACGCCAACCTCCTTAAGCTGTACGTGGAAAGGCCATCAGAGACTGTGCAGGCAGCAACAGCAGCTGAGATCGACAACAGCTTTGACAGCGAGGAACTGTTGGAACTAGGAGACTTCCACAGCAAAGAAGGCATCAATGATGTTAAGCTAGGACCGAGCTTGACGGAAGGTCAAAAGTTGGAGCTCAAGGACCTTATGGGCGAGTTTCCCCATAGCTTCAGCGATGTCCCAGGCTCTACGACTTTGGTCGAACATGAAGTCCACCTCACTTCAAATATTCCCGTTCGATCAAAACTCTTCCCGATCCCTTTCAAGGCCCGTGAATCCTTGAAGAAAGACATCGATGAGATGCTGAAGATGGGCATCATCAGGGAGTCCAGTTCCCCCTACGCGTCCCCTGTCGTGGTCGTGAAGAAGAAGGACGGGAGCAACCGAGTATGCATCGACTACAGGAAGGTTAATAAGATCACCGTCTTCGACCCTGAGCCGATGCCTACCGCAGCAGACCTCTTCCGCCAATTATCGGGGAGTAGAATCTTCTCAAAGATTGACCTCAGCAAGGGTTATTGGCAAGTCCCCGTGCGTCAACAGGACATACCAAAGACTGCTTTCATAACTCCTGATGGGACGTACGAGTGCCTAAGGATGCCCTTTGGCATGGTCAACAGCGGAGCTACCCTGAAGAGAGGAATGAGGAAGATGCTCAAAGGTATGGACAACGTCGTGTGTTACTGGGACGACTTGCTAGTCCACACCCGCACCTGGGAAGAGCATCTGCAGACCTTGAGGGAGCTGTTTCACCGTCTAACAGAAGCTAACCTGACCGTGAGACCCAGTAAGTGCATTCTGGGGACTGACAACGTCGACTTTATCGGCCATTCGCTGAAAGAAGAACAAAAGGGGCTTCTGCTGGAAAACGTCACCAAGATTCTGAACGCACCACGTCCCCAAACGAAGAAGCAGGTGCGATCTTTCCTGGGGTTGGCTGGATATTACAGGGAGTTTGTACCAAACTACTCCGCCATCACAGCACCCTTGTCGGACCTGGTGCGGAAAGGCTGTCCAAACCAAGTGCAGTGGGGACCGTCTCAGGAGAGGGCATACCAGACTGTGCGCGACCTCCTTTTGAAGGATCCGGTGCTACGACTGCCCGATACTTCCAAGGAATTCGTCTTAAGGACAGACGCAGCGGACGAAGGCATCGGCGCCATACTGATGCAAGAACACGAAGGGAAACTATTTCCGGTCAGTTACGCCAGCAAGAAGCTGTCCAGGGCTGAGAAAAATTACTCGACCATGGAGAAAGAGTGCCTTGCCATCATATGGGGAATCCGGAAGTTCGAACTGTACCTTCAAGGAGTGAAGTTCGTGCTGCAGACTGATCATAAGCCGTTAACTTACTTGAACTCTGCCAAGTTTGTGAACAGTCGCATCATGAGATGGGCTATGTACTTGCAGAACTTTAACATGCGAGTAGAATCTATCAAAGGATCAGACAATGTTGGTGCGGACTTCCTCAGCAGAGTGTGTGAGTAAAAAACATTGACCGTGTAGATAAACTGTGAACATTGACAATATCCAGACAGATTTGAAGATGAAAACCATTGACTCTGTGTGAATGAGCTGAGAACATTGACAGTGTTCAGACAGTCTGAAATAAGTTTTAATTCTGAACTTTGTTTGTGCATTACGTTTCAACGTTGTTGAAAGAAATTGGGTAAATTTCTTCTTGAGTGGGGGGTTATGTTACGTTGAAACGCGAATGGTAGTACGTCGGAAGCGCGCACGATAGATCTAATCGTTTCGTTTTGCAAAGTATTCAATAATGGAGTTTATTTACCTTTGCATTGTTGTTAGGAGAGGCTTTGTATAACGTTGATAATTTGCGTTAGTCGATATTACTGGAGAAGTTTCTGGATCTGCGTGTTTACTCTCGATAGAAATTTCCCGATACATGTCGAAGCAAGAGAAGGTTCCGGGTATGTTTAGAACAATGTATGACGTAAGTCAGCGATGACGATCTTTAATTCTGATTGGTTGTAATGCGTCATTTTCTAGAACGAACTGAGGTCATCTCGAGTTGAGAGAAAAAATTATATATTCGATGCTCCGTGTGTTGTTGTAAATAGCTGTTGATAGTGACTTGGATAGTTGTTGAAAGTTGTTAAGTTGAGTTGAGAATTGTATGCAGTTGTTGATGTGTGCTGAATAAAAGTGGAAAACTTCATACGTCGACTTTGTGACTTGTATGCTGTTTGAGCAGGCTGCGTGGATAAACGAATCTGAGTTACACCTTATCAGGAATTCAGCATTGGGGCTGAATCAGATACTGATAAAGAAAAACACCATCATCGATTCGAGTGTAACACTCAGCTTTCTTTTATGGAAATGACTGAAAGTAGAGGTCTTTCTTGGTGGTTTTGCTGGCTGACACTTGTTGGAGTAGAGAAGCCTGGTTTAAAGTTGAACTCTACTGATCCGAGAATCAGCAGAAAGGTCGAGATAGAGAGGTCAGCAGTATAGGGATCAATTGCTGACTGACTGTTAGGGCTGCCACAGATGCTGTAGTACCAGGGTACCTCAGAACCCTCAGCCTTCAAAGGATGCTGAGTGGACACTTTGACATCCTGCATGGTACCACTGGCCACATTGGCTACAGGCAAGACCCTTCTATGACCCGTTGACAGTAATGTCATGTGCCACAGTTCCAGTCACAGGAGTCCTCTCAGTTGATGTTAGGGTAGACTTAGACATTTCTGACAGCAGGGTTGAGAGGAAGATGAAAAATACAAAAATAGAGTATTGCAGCCTGTTTGGTGCACAGTCATAAGAGAGGCTACTGAATAGGGTAAGACTTACAAGACTAATATTAAAAATAAGAAGAGTGTATATTTACATCTGAAGACTGGTGGGTAATGGTGGACGGTTCAGGTAGGAATTCAGACAAATTAAATTCATTTACTGAGATGGAAGAAAATTGTAATGTAGTCCACACAATACCTAAACATAACACAGAATATCTGAGCAACAGTAACACCAAATTTTTTTAGCTAAGCCAACCATGAAATTAAGAGCTTTGAAAAAACACCAGCACACCAGAAGTGATGCATAACCCTTCTGGTTTGTTTGAGTGTGACCTAGTATGATCTAGTGTAAGTGTTTTACTTCCACTTTTATGATATCATTTTTTGTGTTGTGAAATACATTTGTTCATGTCCATGGTAAATTTATAAATACTTGTGTGCTTCCACCATTGTAATTGCTCCTTGTGAGACAATTAAAACTGTGTTGTGTTCATTTGGCTTTGTTTGGATTAAGCCGCGTCACATCACTGCCAAGAAAAATAACACTTTTAACAATGCGTGTTTGTCTGGAATATTTTAATGGGTTGCCATCTTGTTTTTTGTTTGAATCCATATGTTTGTTTGATAAAATTACTTTAGATATTTGTGTTTCAGAATGTAATGGACTTAATACTCACTGTTATAAGAATTCTGATCCTTTCCGGAGTTTTTATGACATTTAAAGATGAGGGTGTTAAAACCCCTAATAATTGTAATTGGAGGTATAAATTACTTTTGCTTTTTAGAAGTGTACAATCCTGATGAATATGTGTTGTAGACACAGAGAATCCTTTGCCACTGGTATACAGTCCGCAGTATGTGGAGGCAACGTGGTATGAGTGGTGGGTAGCCAGAGGCTTTTTCCTTCCACGAAGTTCAAAGTCACACACTGATCAGCCCTTTGTCATGTTGCTGCCACCGCCAAATGTGACAGGCATGCTGCACCTTGGTCATGCTCTCACGAACTCCATCCAGGATGCTCTTATTCGATGGTAAAGGTGTTTTTTTTATCTGTTTAGTTCAGTTTATTGTGCCATGCATTATTACTACTATCACATATTTGCCATGCAATGTGCAATCCAAGGCAACCAAGCTCAAACACTGTGGGAACAGGTAGCTGATTTTGGAGAGGCTGAGTTGCTAAAATGTTTTATGTTTATTTCATCAATAAAGTATATTGAACTATAAATATATTTAGAAATGACAGGGCTAATCAAATGCATAGACATGATATAAGAAATTGTATTCCTCCTAAAAAATTACATTGGAAAGTTACCTCCGGCCATGCAAAGCAAAAGGAATGACAACGAATGGAATAACAATTGATGATAATGATGATGATGATGATGATATGTGATGATGTAAATATGAAACAATGAAATTCATTCTATTATATAAAGTTATGTTATTGCAAATGTGAATTTTTAGATATTGCATCTAACCTATTCTATCCTATTCTGTAAGTCAAAAGCCGTTGGGGCACCACAGATGATCTTTTAACCAGCATACCTTATATTTTTCTGTCCTCAGCAGTGTCAAGCCAGTCCATTGTCGAATGTTGTCTTCCTACCTCTTTTTCTGTCTCTTCTTTTGCCTCTTTACACCGAGCTTTGCAGGATGGTCTTTGCAAGGCCTGATGTTCTAGTGGTGGCCATATTATTGGAGTTTCCGTTTGGTCTGTTGGATAATCTAGACAAACGTGAAGTCATATTTTATTTAGATTTATATTTTTGTTTAACAAGGTAATAAACTACTGTTATTCCAAACACAATTAAAATTAATTCTCCGGTCTCTGACATTGTAGGTGTAATGTTAGGTGTGTAGTAATCGGATAACACTGGCTGTTTTAATGAAGGTAGTGTTGTGCCAGTGAATAAATAATATTGGTGCAAAGCTTCATCAACGTCTTCGAATGTTTTATCAGCATGACCTTCTTTCAATCTTTTATTAACAAAATCAAGCTGCATTAGTCTGTTTTTCTCATATTCAGCCTGATCTTGTTGTAATTTTTCCATTGCTAAGTTATGCCGTTTTGATTCTTCTTTACTGTCCAGTTTTGAAAACAAATAATTTGATCCTGAAAAGGCTAAGGCGTTGACAGCAGCAGAACCGAGCACCATTGCAGCACCGGCCATTTTTTAATTTAGTTTTTTATTTTATTTGTATTTAAAATGAATTGTGATGACTTGTTAACGCAAGAAGCTATTAATGTCACAGGTACAGGTGTTGACAACGAGAAAAAAGACAGGCTGGTTGCATTAGTAGCTTCCGGAAAGTCAAAGTATTATCTTGGTGTTGACTTAACACCTGAACAAGTACAAAGACTGAGGCCTGAAGAGATCATTATATTGCATAATAAATATGATAAAGTTCTCTGTGCTTTAATGGTTAAAAGTTTAGGGCGTTCGATTGTGAAATTATATACCAAAGCTGTGTCGACCTTTGTTACTTTAGATTGTGAGAATGATTTATTTGATGATTTGATTCAAGATCCTGTTATTGTCAATGGGATTAGTGAGGTATCAAGAAATCTATATTATAAGTTTGGAAGCTTGTTGGCACCATTTTCAGCCGGGCTAATTACTTTTCAACACATAAATTTCTCTGCTATTAAAAATGGACTCTTCCAATCCGGAGATGGAGAAGGAGACAGAGGTGAAGAATTCGGAGAACCAACAGAACCCAGTGACAGTCACTAAACAAAAGAGCCTAGGAAGAATTGCAGCTGGAAAGAAGTTAGCAGAATTTAACAAGTTACATAGATGGAACAGACAAACAAAAGCAAACATATTAAGAAAAAAGGAATCACCAAAAGAAGAAACAATAACGCAACAAACATTAACAACAAATAAAGAAGAACCAATACAACCAGTACAACCAGTACAATCTTCAAATAAGATATATTATTTATGTATAGCCGGTGTAGTGGGTGCAAGTGGGTACATAATATATAAATACCGCCAAGGAAAAAAGAAACAGAAACCCCCAAAACCACTTGTAGAGAAAGAAATTGAATCATCTCCATCATTGAAGCCATCATTAGATTTGTTTTCAATGCAGTAATAATTTTTTTTTTTTTATTATATATAAAAATGAGTGTACCATATGAACATACAATTGTAAATCTTGGATACCATAGTGTTGTCTTAGTGGGCCTAAATATAACTTACGCTATGATTGCAAAATCTCTTTTAAAAATGAAACCTATTGAATTGGGAAAGATGGATCTTTCAGATGTTGGTATACTGGTTGGCATCTTTTCATTATCGTTATTTACTCGGGACGATCTTGTTAAACAAAAGATTATTCCGGCGGACATTAATGTGTAATGTGTTGGTAAGAATAAAAGAATATGTGTTTTTTTTTAATTTCAATTAAAGACGTAAGAAATACAGATATATTTGTAGCAAATGACATATTTCCAGAGTGTTATGAAGTGCGTTTAAAACCTCTTAAAAACAGCATATTATGTAATAAAATGGGGTCGGTACAACAGGTGGGGCAAAACCAGCATAACTACTATCTCTATTGGCAGTACCAGGCAAGGCTTCAATTTCAAACTGAAACTCTTGGAGTGCCAACGCCCAGCGTGTGATTCGAGCATTTTTGAACTGACCCGAACGCAAGTAAGACAATGGCCGATGGTCAGTCTAAAGGATGAACGACTTTCCCCACAGATACTTTGAAAGCTTTGTGAGGGCCCAAATGATAGCCAAGCATTCTCTCTCTATGGTACTGTACCGTGTTTCCCTATCAAGCAGTTTGCGACTGACGAATGTGACGGGGTGCAATTCACCATCATGATCTTGAAGCAAAACCGCGCCTATGCCGAAAGCACTCGCGTCAGTGCGAACTACGAATGAACGCGATACGTCTGGCAAGACAAGCACAGGCGAACTTGACAAGATCTGTTGGACAGCTCGAAGAGCCACTTCGCACTCGCCAGTCCATTTAATTTGTCTGTGCGAACCCGAGCAGACCAAGTCTGTGAGGGGTTTGACTACTGTGGCAAAGTTTGGCACATAACGTCTGTAATAACTGATGAGTCCGAGAATCGAACGAACTTGACGTTTGCTTTTGGGAACAGTTATTTCCAACATCTTCTGCAATTTTGAACTTTCAGGTTTCAAGGTATCACGACCCACAATGTGGCCTAAAAATTCAAGTTCTTGAAAACCGGCGCAAATTTTGGACTGTCTAGCGGACCTGCAGCCTGCAACTTTGAAAGAACACCTCGCACATGTGCGAGATGACCGTTCCAAGTAGTGCTAAATAAAATGTCAGAATGTCATCAAAAAAGTTGACTTCGTCAAGCCTCAACAGTCGCATCATGCGTGCAAATGTAGCGGGAGCAGAGACTAAACCAAAGGGCATTCTAATCCACTGAAACAGGCCTACATGGGTTGCGAATGCAGTCTTTGGACGGTCAAGTGGGTTCACAAGAATCTGCCAATACCCCCTTTGAGAGGTCAATTTTTTTTAAATAAGTAACATCAGCCAGTTGTGCAAACAAATCATTAATGTTAGGGATTGGCTCTGCATCAAAGACTGTGATTTTGTTGAGGTGCCTATAATCTATGCAAAATCTAGTCGAGCCATCTTTTTTCCCAACTAGGACAACTGGAGATGCGTATGGGGAGCGTGACTGTTCAATAACCCCCATTTCGAGCATAGACTTGACTTCTCTTTCAACTGTCTCTTTAGATGTCAAAGGCAAATCATAGGGTGCCTTACAGGTACGTCTGACGTCAGTACGACGTCATGAAAAAGATCCCCCTGAAAAGTGCCTGGGGCGGTGGTGAGAATATCTGAAAAATCTGCAAAAACACCACGAAGCTGTTGTTTCTGACCAAATGTCAAACTGTCATCAAGGTGGAGATCGTGTACACTTTCAGTTTGCGCAGACGACTCAGTGGGTATGATGATATTATCTGAATCAGCCTCTGCTGAAATAACGGCCACGGATGCTATTTGGACCGAGTCTGTAAAAACTGGTATGACCTGAGGCAGACCTTGAGCAACGGCATCAGCACCGTGTAGCTCATCGTCCCATGGTTGGATAAGGTTCCAAGGCACGTTGGGCAACTGACCTACATTAGCAGCGTGAACTTTGCTAGCATGTTTGACTAAGCAGAAATCATCAAAATCAGTTACATCTAGTGCAATTAATGCATAAAACTAAAAGTAAAAACAATTAGCCTGATAATAACTAATCTTAGCTGCTTTTTCCTTTAATGAATCTTCTACCTTGTTATTTTTATGCCTGTGTCTGTGGTGAGTGCTGCTGGTGATGTATGCCTGTGTTGGGTAAATGTCTATGAACTGGATGTATGTGTGTGCATGGGCAGTGTGTATGTGCGGATGGTGTCGGGGGGATGCCGTTGTGTTTTTGTGCAAGTTGTTATTGTTTGTAGACATCCTCATGTATATCAAAATGTGTTGTGATTTTTTTTTTTAAATATATAATTAGAGAGCATTCATACCCCCATTGTAATTGCCAAATCTGGATAAATAAAGTTGTTTGAATTGAATTGAATTGAATTGAATTGAATTGAATTGCAATCTGAGCAGTTGGTTGGCGCCTGAGGTACTTTTTCAAGAGATTTGCATCTCATGAAGCAAATATTGCAGATAAATGTAAAACAAACCCTAAAATATTTTGGAAGTATGTACAGGATCAAACTAAACATAATTCTGGAATAAATGCACTTAAAAAAGAAGATGGCACCCTTGCTGTCACAGATCATGAGAAGGCAGAAACTCTGAACAAATTTTTCTCAAGTGTATTTGTGGAGGAAAATTTGAATAGTGTTCCCTTGCTTAGCAGAGGTTCAAAATCGAAGGGGTGCACTATAAATGATATTGTAATAACTCCTGATATTGTAAAGAAAAAATTAAAAGAATTAAATCCTTCCAAAGCTCAAGGCCCAGATTGCATCCCTCCCAGAGTTTTACAAGAATTGTGTAATGAGTTGGCAGAACCACTTTGCAATTTGCTCACGTTTTCCCTTAAATCGGGTACTATACCACGAGACTGGCGATCTGCAGAGGTAACTGCTATTTTTAAAAAAGGTTCTAGGTCAGATGCAGGAAATTACCGACCAGTAAGTTTAACAAGTATTGTTTGTAAAGTATTAGAGTCTATAGTCCGAGATGCGATCGTTAATCATTTTACTGTAAATAATCTTTACACTGAGTGTCAACATGGTTTCAGAAAGAAACGATCATGTGTTACCCAATTATTACAGGTTATGGATGATATAACGTCCTTACTTGACAACAAAAAACGGTTGACATCATATACTTAGACTTTAGAAAAGCATTTGACACTGTTCCACATGAAAGACTTCTTCAGAAGATAGAGGCCTATGGTGTATGTGGAAATATTTCTAACTGGATAAGGAATTTTTTATATGAAAGAGAGCAGGTGGTGAAGGTTGGAAGTGCAATATCAGACAAAATAAAGGTGCTGAGTGGTATACCTCAGGGAAGCATTCTAGGACCTATATTATTTACTATTTTTATAAATGACTTGCCAGATTGTGTTAGTAGCATGTGCAAAGTGTTCGCAGATGATACTAAAATCTACAATGAATCAAGCAAAAAAGACGTGTTGCAGGGTGATTTAGATCACTTGCAGGAGTGGTCTGAAACATGGGATTTGCATTTTAATGTAGAAAAATGTAAGGTTTTGCATGCTGGAAGGAACAATCCTGAACATGATTACATGATGAAAGTTAATGGGGATATTAAGAAGGTGGCATCTTGTGAGGAGGAAAGAGACTTGGGTATTTGTTGTATTTGATAAATTTTTATCTTTCGACCCTCATATTCAGAATTGTATTAATAATGCCAACAAAATGGTTGGAGTAATTAAAAGAGTTTTTGATTATTTGGATAAGGATATTTTTAGTAAACTGTATAAATCACTAGTAAGACCACATTTGGAATATGCAAACACTGTATGGTATCCATGTTTAAAGAGACAATCAGTTGCAATTGAAAGGGTACAGAGACGTGCATCAAAACTAGTTAAAGAATGTAAAAATATGACTTACTCGGATAGACTTAGTTACTTTGGACTTCACTCCTTACGTGGTCGTAGAATACGTGGAGACTTAATCCAAGTTTATAAAATTTATAATGGCATTGATGACCTAAATTGGAGTGACTTTTTTGCTGCACCTTCTTGTGACAGAACCCGAAACTCTGAGGGAAAAATCTTTGTACAACATTGCAATACTAACCTGCGGAAGTTTTGTTTTTCTAACAGAGTTGTTACCTTTTGGAACGATTTACCAGTTACATTAAAGCAAGCACCTAACATAAATTCTTTCAAAAATCAGTTGGATGAATTACCAAAATCTAAAGAGATTTTCTATTGCTATGATGAATGATTTGTAGGAAAATTGCATGCATAACAGACCCATAACAGTAATTATACTGTCAAAGAAGGGACATTCGCAAAGGCCTCACGGCCTATTTTGTCCGCACACTACTACTACTACTAAAACTTTTGTTTTCCCGTTGATGACAATCTGATAGTCCGGATGCATCGCTTTGCTAACTCGGAAGGTACCTTTCCACTGCATGAGCAATTTATTTGAATCCGTAGGAAGCAACAACAGTACTTCGTCATCTTCCTGCCTTCCTATCATGATAGTGCTTGTTTTTGGCTTCAGCTTTCTTTATGTTTTCTTGAGCCAGCTCACAAGATTCCAGGATCTTGTTTTTGAGATCAAACACATACTTGTACAAATTCTTTGTATCTTCATTTTGGGAACCTTGTGACCAAGTATTTGCAAGGAGTTGAATGGGTCCGCGAGCGCGACGACCAAACAAGAGTTCAAATGGTGAGAATCCAGTGCTCTCACTAGGAAGTTCTCGACACGCGAAAAGTACCGCGGGCAAATACCAATGCCATGCTTTTGGTTGTTTTTGAATGAGCTTCTTCAACATCGGTTTCAACGTCCCATGAAAACGTTCAACACAGCCATTAGCTTGTGCATGATATGGCGACGTATGAATGGCCTTGATCGATAGCAAATGGTGAATTCCACGCATGAGATCCAAGTTGAACTGAGTGCCACAGTCTGACAAAATTTCCTGTGGGCATCCCATACGAGAGAAAACAGAAAACAGTGCATCACCGACCGAAACCGAGTCAATGTGTTTGAGCGGAATAGCTTCAGGGTACCGTGTGGCTATATCAATGATGCTGAGTATGTATATGTGACCTTCCTCAGACGGCGGAGAAATCGGTCCTACCAAATCAACTGCAACCCGTTTGAATGGTTCTGAGATAGTCGGCATCTTTTCCAAAGGAACTGGTGGGATTCGACCCTTTGAAGATGTTTTCTGGCAAATGTCACACGTTTTAACGTATCTTTTTGTGTCAGCGGACACCCCTGGCCAAAACAATTCTGATAGTATTCTGTCTGTCGTTCTACGGATGCCACAATGACCTGCCATGATCGTATCGTGGGCTGTGACAAGAACTAGGATCTTAGAGTAGTGGGGACTACTAATTGGTCTAATGTCTTTTTGCTGTTTTCATAGTGCCTATGCAAAATCCCATTCTGAACAAAGTAGGAAACTGATGCCGATCCTATTGTTTGAATTTGACCTGACTTAGAAAGATCAAACAAGGGTGATAGACTATCATCCTGCGTCTGCAACCGAGCAAAATCTGATGGCGACACATTCAAGTCTTGTGTGACCGAACTCAAAGGTTTCTTTGGGATACCTTGTCTTTTATCTTGAGCACGAGTTGTAACACAACAAGTATGACCTTGATCTTGGATGAGTGTGGTAGCACCCGAAAGAGGGTCAGACACACCTGGCAAATTCCCTAATATCAAATCAGCCACTGGTTGATCAATGACACAACACAAAACAGTGCCAGAGAAAAATGGAGTGTCGACAGAAACTTTGGCCAACGGAAATTCTTCAATGTTTCCACCGAATGACCAACATTTACACTCTTTACCAGTGTACTGGTCGTCCGAAACCAGTCTCTTGCGAACGCCACAGATGGTAGCACCAGTATCTCTGAGCACACTTGCCTTGAGGCCATTTACGGTACCTGACACTAGCTTGAGATGACCACAGTTTTCATTACAAACTGAGCAGACGACCTCAGTGACTAACGCTGACTGCACCTGAGTGTCTTCTGGAGAGTCCTGGTATTCCTGAAAGTCATTTTGATTGCCTTGAGGTTCTGGATAAGCTTGGGCAACAGCAGAATTGCCAACAGCATAAGGACACCACGTTGATATGTGACCTACACCCCCACAACAATAGCAAACTATGCCCTGTCTATTCAGTCCCTTGTTAAGAGGAGGTCTACCTGCGAAACGAGAGCCAGGTCCCGAATACGTATTGCCCCGACCATGAGGAGCCTGATTGTTTTGAGCGCCCTGTTGCGCGTATTCATGTTCTGATGTGCAAAACCCCTATTTGGAATAGGACCTGCGGGTCGGTAGTTTCCACGCGGAGAGTCACGAAATCCCGATCCCCTGAAATTATTCCATCTTTGGCCAGTCCCACGATATTGATTCTAGTGGGTACAGTCTGAGAAACCGACGCGGATGCAAAAATCGAGTCATCTGACTTCCGTGCCAGTTTCTTTTCCGGATGAGCCATGCGAAATGCTTCAGCATTGTATATCAAAGCCGCGAATTTTGTCAAATTTCTTTCCTTCAAAAACACGGCGAGATCTCTCGAAACAGAAGCAATAAACTGCTCACACAAAATAAGATTCCATAGTCCATCAAAAGTCTTTTCACAATCTGATAGTTGGATCCACCTTTCAAAAATGTGAGTTAATAAACTTAATTGTTTACCTGGCGTTATTATTCTTATGCAATGTTTTTTGTTGCATTCCAGTTAAGAGGAATTTCTTAATGTTGGAAAGATGCACATGAAGCAAGTTATTGATAGATGATAATAACATTACTGTTGTCTTGTAAGATCTTATAAGGAGCGTTATGGCCAAGTGGGCTAAGGTGGGACTAACTTGCCTGTCCACAGGCCAGAAACATATGGTACCTGACAGGTGTGGGATCGATCCAGCATCTGAGCGTAATGTTTCTAAGAATATTATTTACTTTCGACTCTGGCAATGTCTCGGGGGTTTTCTCCGGGTAGTCTGGTTTGCTCCCCCAAGCAGAATTTCCAAAACACAACTAATGTTAGGTAGGATGGGTTTGGGTGCACCACACACTGCGACTATGCCTTCCCCATGGGAGGCAGCCTGGAATTTCCCGATAAAAATGGACAATAAAGCATTACAAACAAGGAACAAATTGTTGGTATTAAGCTTTATGATAAAAATTAATGTTCATGCAGGTATCGGATGCAAGGCATTAAGGCATTATGGATTCCAGGCACAGACCATGCAGGCATCGCTACACAAGTGGTTGTGGAAAAAATGCTGTGGGCTGAACAATGCCAGACACGACACAAACTGGGCAGGGAAGCCTTTTACCGGCATGTGTGTGACTGGAAAGAACAGTATGTTTTCTCTTTTGTTTTCCTTTGGTATGAATTGTTAGTTTGGTCTTTTGGGATAAAAACAAGATGGCAAGCTGTTCAATTGTATTTCTAGACACCAACACTCATTTGCAAAACAAGATTTTTGTGTTCTGTTCTGTTTTGTTTATACACATGCAAAAAAAACACCCCGCCAAAAAACTACTAATAAATATATAAACAATGTAATAGAACTACTACTACTACTACTACTACTACTACTACTACTACTACTACTACTACTACTACTACTACTACTACTACTACTACTACTACTACCAACACTACTACCACCACTACTACTACCACTACTACTACTAATACACCGATATATAACGCCCACATTTCTTACTCAGGCTTAAAATGTTCATGACACATATATCTAGCTTGGCCAAACTGCTATAGATGTAGGACTGGATATATATATGTGAGTGTGTGTGTGTGTGTGTGTGTGTGTGTGTTTTGTGGAGTGTTCAAAGACAGAATGGCCAAGGAAAGGCAAGAGTATTTTAAATTATTTATTTTCAAGTGGAAACCTGACTTGATATTGAACCTGCAAATTTCATTATAAGAAGCTTCTCTGAGATATTAACTTGTGTGAGACATGTCATATGTCACCCAACTGAGTTTGTGCTTCAGTACTAGCTTGCATAGGAGCAGTGAAGCAGACAAGGTATTTGTTAGTTTTTTTTTTGTTTTTTTTTTTTGTATGTTTATGATGTGTTACTGATGATTTAAAAGAAGTAAAAACCAACTTAAACTAAAGTGATTATCTTTTCTTGAGCTATTATTTGGTCAATTGCGTGACAAAGAGATTCCTCTTTGGACTCTCAAATTCCTATTTTTGGCCTTCTGGATTCCTCTTGCTTCTGCTTGGGTGTAAACAGGTCTGCACATGTGTCTCCCCAGCTGTGGTGCACATCTTGGCCAACCTTGGCATTCCATTCGCCTTGCACTATGACTATATCCTTCTTTGGCACTTAATCAAGGACAGCCTGTAGATGTTCATAGAAATCCTCCACTTTGCTGTCATCATTGTCTGATGTTGGGCATAGACCGGGATGATGGTGATGTTGAAAGGGGCTGCTCTCAGACGGATGGTAATGAGTCTACTGGAGATTGGGCGGCAACCCATGACAGTGGCTATAATGTCCCTGTGGACCATCCATCACAGTGTTTGTGCCTGTCTTCTCTCCCGTTCAAATAAAGCTTGTTGCGTTTGTCGGTCGTTGTTTCACATAGGCCTTTCCAGCTCAGTTCGCTGATGCCTAAAATGTGCCATTGGTAGAGGTCCATGGGCCAGTTTTTCTAATTTTCACTCTGCATTTAGGGTCCTGACATTCCAGGTTCCTATGACGATGTTGTCTCTCATGCGGATCTTGCTAAGTTGTCCATCAGTAGCACACTTATCACCTCCGTTCCTGGCGGCCAATGGAAGGCGCTGTCCTTGGTGACTCGGGCGACGACCGATCTGGTATGGAATGAGTGGTTCTTTTCATCATGTAATGTTTCTTGGGCAAGAAAGACCTGGCAGGGCCTAATCCTCTCCAGGCTGTTGGCCACAGCCGAAATCCACGAATACAGTGTGGCTCGCCTTGGCCCCTAGCACGTGGTCATTGAACCTGTATTAACATGAGGTTCCTCTGCCCTGACCAGTGACTTCTGTATAGAAGTCTTTCGCCCAGTGATGCTGTGCTGACATCACCACTGTTAGTCGCCTCATACGACACGCCGGGAAACGTTGGGTCTATTCTATTCCGTGCCCGAAGCCACAGGGCCACCATTATTTATGTATTTTATTATTATTTATGTATTTTATTATTATTATTATTATTATTATTATTATTATTATTATTATTATTATTATTATTTATCGTTTTCTTGGACATCATGGCTGTTTAGTAACCAGAACACTGCTTTGCGTCCTTACCCAAGTGCTCCTGGAAATTGTACTCAGTCAAGTCAACACCACTAACTTTGGACCCTCTTCTTTGCACCTCCACAACTCGGATTTAACTCCTAAAAGTGAAAGTGCACCTTCCCATCCCCGACCTATGCCTTACCTTGCTGTGATTACAGCAACATAAACAACCATTGCCACCATGGTAGAATGTTTAATAATCCCATGTTATATAAAAATCACGTGTTTCCCCCTGTCATGTACAAAATTTATTGAAACAAAAGTGAACAGATCAAATTTTTTCTTTGATTAGAAAGGTGGAAGTGACGTAAGTATCTTGCCTGTGGCATGTCGAGCTGTGTCAATTCGGTTGCTGACTGGATGAGCACTAATAAGTTGAAAGTGAATGATGATCAGATGTGTTGTCCACAGACTTTCTGAACCTATCAAAGCAGAATTAACTTTTTCCAGTCAGTGCATATCTTGGCGTCCACCTATGGACACTCACATCAATAATATGTACAAGGTCTTGACAAAATCAGTCAATACCTTTCTGTTGAATCTTCAAACTTGTTGTGGCTTTCATTCTTTCTCATCTTGTCTTTTGCAATTATCTCTTGGCTGGACTTCCTGACCACACTCCTCAGACTTCCAACACATCCAGAATCATGGTTCAGCCTGACACAAAAAAGCTATGGGCCATTGGGCCCCTCAGATCAAATTTCAATGGGCCATGATTTCAGCAGTAATTTACGTACATGTAAAAGATAACCTAAAGATATTATTACAGAAATTAAAACAAAATAGATTACTGTATTGTGAGTGTGCATGTGTTGTGAAGCATGTTTACCAACAAAACACTAACCAGAACAGGGATCAGTATTTTGACTTGACTCGGGACTCACACAATCATCTTGCGTAGGATTAGCGGCGGTAGACTGTAGTTTAACAGCAGCAAACGACAGTCTAGACTGTCCTACCTCAAGTTTAGTTTTTTGTTTGTTTTGTTTTGTTTGTTTGTTTGTTTGTTTGTTTGTTTTTTTTTTGTTTTTTTTTTTTTTTGGGGGGGGGGGGGGGGGGTGTGGGCATTTTCAAAGCGGCACAAAGAAAAACACAAAATCCTCCTTGCACGGACACAACATACGCGCAGACGATAGCAAATTCTGATTTGGAAGAATCGTACAACACTTCTTATTGGCTGAAAGATCAGCATCCGGGCCCTCATAGCCAATCGCTGAACTTGCCTTAGCAAAAGCACGTTTGTCGCCTCCAATACAGTGCACTGTTATTGTGGTGGCGCACTGGTACCAAAAATCGAAGCGCCATTCGGCCCCTGGCAAGAATTGTAGATGGGTCATTTTTAATTTTTATGCGTCAATGGCGCAGGGCGCGCTAGTAAACTGATCCCTGCAGAATAACGCTGCCTGTCTTATCCTTCATCAGTCTTGGCGCCCTAGTGCTTTTTTTGCTCTTAAAATTCTTTACTGGCTCCCTGTTAAGGCCAGAATTGATTCCAAGATTCTCTCTTCCAATGCCTTTATTTTGAAACCACTGCTACTTATCTTTCAGAGTTCTGTACTCCATCTATTTCTGTCCTCAGCAACACTCTTGGCATCTCTCAGTGTCAAGCCAGTCCATTCTTGAATGTCATCCCACCTCTTTTTTTCTCCTTTTTCTTCAGCCTACTTGCACAGTGCCTTGTAGGATGGTCTTTGCAAGGCATGCTCTGGTGACGTGGCCATACCATCAGAGTTTCTATTTCTGCGAGCATGTTACAGTACTCCTCTCTTAAGGTGACCCCCCCACGGGACCAAATTTTTGTTTGATCTTATCCGAGGGGCACCCTAAACAGTCCTGTGATAAGATCAACTACCAGTAAAAAAAATTGATCTTATATGAGGTGCTAAATTTTTGTGTCGTGTGACAGTTGTGTGTGTGTGTGGCGTGTGTGTGTGTACATGTGTGCACGTTGGTGCGCGCGTATGCATGTATGCATTATTGTATATGTATTTTTTGTGCGTGTGTATGATGCATAAGCACACACTCAAACACTCAAACGAACGGATGCAAGCACGCATACACATACACACACTCTCTCACACACACACACAAACACATTGACGCGCACGCACGCAAATGAGAATAAAAAATAAAAAGTATGCACCAAGACAGTTACTGGGTGTATTTGCAGAAAACCTTACACAAGTTTAACGAATTGTTCACTTTGTCTACGTCACGGCACATGCTTTATCGCTAGTGAATGAAGTCAATTCAGGGTAAGGTCCACTGTGGCAATACGTCCCGCTAGGAGGGGACATGGCAGATCACAGTTACACCTGTCTACACCGCCCATGGGTCGCACTCTGTCAAAATGGCTCCCGTGTATATTGCAGAGTGTCGCATAACGCGGATGCTGGCTGGACGTGACAGGTGTTCTGGGATGGAATTCCATTTCAAAACAGGAAGTGACCTCATAAATGACGTCATCTGTGACATCAATTTCTCTATTCTCCATTTGGGAACCAAAACGGGGTTGACGTTATCCGAGGTTTTCCCTTATGCGAGGTGACGCTAAGCGAGGAATTCTAAATGGTACAAAGAAGGTGTTTGGCCGGGACCAACAACCTGATTGATCTTATCCGCGTTGTGACCTTAAACGGTAGTGACGTTAAAAGAGGAGTACTGTATCATGTTGTCTAATGGCTTGTGTGATGGTCTGTTGGACTTCGTCGTTGGTGATGTGCTGGGTATAGGAAATGCCCAGAAATCTTCTGTAGCTCCTTATCTCCATGCTTTGTATTCTTCATTGTAGGTCTGCTGTGAGGGTCCATGTTTTGCAAGCGTATAGGAAGATGGAGATGACAAGGGAGCACAGCAGCCTTAGCTTGGAGTGTAGACTGATGATCCTCTCTTTCCAAATGGGCTTTACTTCCATTTAAGTTCCCAGATACTCAATTCTTTTGGAAAAAGATCTTTCTCTTGCTTACCCTGTCCCGTGGAATTTGTTACTCCCTGACCTTCACAGTCACTGCCAGCTTTTAAAAAAAGCAGTGAAAACATTTTGCTAAACCTGTAATCTGAGAGAGAGAGAGGTATGGAGAGAGTGGGTGCAAGTGCATGTGTGTGTGTGTGTGTGTGTGCTTGTATATATATCATATATATATATAAATCATATCATATCATATGTGTGTGTGTGTGTGTGTGTGTGACAGTCATGGCGGTCTGTCTGTGAAAAATGAGTCCTAAATAGTCTAAAAATGACCTAAACAAAAAAATGTGTCCATCCGCCATCTCTTTTCAAAATTTGCATGTGGATTAATATGTCAGATCCTATTTCAACTATCACAACCATACTTGGTAAGATGGGGTATCAGGGGTGCTCAGTGTCAAGCCAGTTCATTCTTGAATGTCCTCCCACGTCTTTTTCTGTCTCCCTTTTCTTCAGCCTACTTGCACAGTGCCTTGCAGTATGGTCTTTGCAAAAATGTCCATCCATGACCTAATAAATGATAATTAAATGAAGGACCACGTCAAGGTCACAGGATCACAAAATTTCTTTTTTTTTTCTAAGAATATTGAACATGATTCTTTGATGCATGATAGTTATGAATGAGATACACATACTATATAAATTTGGTCAACCCATGAATGAGATACACATACTATATAAATTGGGTCAACCTCACTACAAGGTCAAGATCACTGGACCTGTCCAAAGTTGGTTTGTATAGGTACTTTGAAGTGACCTTGACCCTATGAGAGGTACAGAGTCCAAACTTGTTGAATTTAGAGATAATAGATTGATCTTTCATATATGTTCTGTTTTTGCGTTGATCTTGAAGGTCAAGGAAATTTAAAGCCTTGCAAAAACAGGCAAAAAATAGTTCATCATACAGTGGAATGACTTTATTTAACCCATAGTATGCAACAACATTGAGTTATTTGATCAGATGCATGAGAGATCATATGAGGGCCAGGGACATCCCAAGGTCAAGGTCACTAAAGGTCAAGGTCATCCCAAGGTCACCCTTTTTGTTATTAAACATGTTATGCTGTAGTTTATTTGATACATGAGTGTATTTGGAGCCAGAAGTCAGTGTCATCTCAAGGTCAAGAGCATAGAAATATCAAAATAGGTATTACTTTGTGTTGTATTTTAATGCCTCCATTACATTTTGTTTTTCCTGGGCACTCATTTTATGAAATATTGTTCCATAAGGAGCATGTGAGTCATATGGGTTTTGCTCTTCTAGTTGTTATTTTATTTTTATTTTTCAGAAAATGTCATGTGATAGAGGAACAGATGAAAGCACTTGGCTCATCATTTGACTGGTCAAGAAACTTTTTTACATTGGATCAGGTAGAGGGTTCACTTTTGTGGACAACAGTGTGATTAAATAGTCTTTTACATTGATATTTTTGGTCATGTCGTTTAAACTATTTTAAATATTGTAGTATCATAATATGTTGAAGTGCATGCGAAAACCTCATTGTCTGTTTTCAAGTTACCAGCCTAAAACCAACAAACAAGCAAATTTTGACTTGCATGCTTTTCAATGTGAGTCTAGATACTCATACCCCCCCCCCTCTTTCCCCCCCCCCCAAAAAAAAAAAATAAAAATAATAAAAATCTAGATTTTTACAAGTTTGTGTGAGATGTCCTAAATATTCCAAAAATGATATGGAACAAAAATGTCCTTCCTTCTTTCCGTCTATCCGCCATCAGCCGTCTGTGCAAAAACTTTAAAGTGGCTGAATACTCAGAACCTATTTCAACTATCACAAACAAAACTTGGTAAGATGGTGTATACCCATGAGACCTCATAAATGATCAGTGAATGAATTACTCCGCTTCAAGGTCACAGGGTCATCAAAATTTTTTTAATCACTTTTTTTCTGGTTTATTAATGTTAAATAATTAATGCATGATAGATATCAATGAGACACAAAAACTTTTCAAATTTGTTCAATCTCACTTCAAGGTCAAGGTCTCTGGAGCTGTCCAGTTTTGTATAGGTCCTTTGAAGTGACCTTAACTCTAAAATATGAGAGATATAAAGTCCAAACTTGTTGTATTTAGAGATGATAGATTGATCTTTCATATATTTTCCATGTTTGCATTGATCTTGAAAGACAAGGTCCTTTTAGGTCTTGCAAAAACCTAAAAAATAAAGGTAATCATTCAGTGGAATGTATTGTACAGTGTCGTAAGAGGTGACTAACAGGGGTGATGTCAGCATGGCATCACTGGGCAAAAGTCTTCTACACAGAAGTCTCAGGCCTGGATGGAGGAAACTCACGTTACTATAGGTTCAACGGCCACATGCTTGGGGCTAAGGTGAGCCACACTGTACTCGTGTGGAGGGAAAATTAGAAGAACTGGCCCACGAGCTGAACCACTATCAATAGAACATTTTAAGTATCAGGGAACTGTGCTGGAAAGGCTTAGGTGAAACAACGACCGACAAAAGCCACAAGCTTTATTTCAGCTGGAGAGATTACAGGCACAAACACGGCGTTGGATCCTTGGTCCACAAAGACATTCTAGTCACTGTCATGGATTGCCGCTCAGTCATCAGTAGATTCATTACCATCCGTCTGAGAGCAACCTCTTTCAACATAACCATTATCCAGGCCTATGCCCCAACATCAGACTATGACGACAGGGAAGTATAGGATTTCTATGAACATCTACAGGCTGTCCTTGACGAAGTGCCGAGGAAGGACATAGCCATTGTGCAAGGCGACTTGAATGCCAAGATTGGTCAAGATGCGTACCACAATTGGGGAGACACATGTAGTTTCCACTGGAACAATGAGACAAATGACAGAGGTCTGAGACTCTTGGAGTTTACCAGATACAACAATCTGATACTGGCAAACATGCTTGGTCTCCACTCAAAATTCAGACGATGGACTTGGCACAGTCCCAGCAGGAGAGCATCACAACCAGATTGACTACATCATGGCCAAGAAATGCTTCAGATCAAGCATCAACATTGGCAGGACACACACTTTTCCAGGAGCGGACATAGAAGTGACCACGAGCCCTTGCTGATCACGAAGGCACAGTCGGCATAGGGAGTAGAGCAATCTCCAACCTCCGTTTTGCAGATGACATTGATGTATTGGTTGGAAAGGAACAAAGACTTGAACAGCTGGTACAGAGGCTTGACACCACCTCCAGAGCCTTTGGAAAGAAAATAAGCACAGAGAAGACCAAAATGATGACCACAGACCAACAACACCAATGACATCAACATGGACATCAAAGTCCAAGGCCAATTCCTCAACACAGTGCATAGTTTCAGATATTTAGGAGCCATTGTATCAGATAATGGGTCCCGACAGGAAGTCCTCTCCAGGATCGCACAAACAACTGCTGCCCTGACAAGGTTGAAGCTCATTGGACCATCAGTCTACATTCCAAGGTAAGACTGCTGCGCTCCCTTGTTATCTCCATCTTCTTATATTCTTGTGAAACATGGACCCTCACAGCTGACCTATAACGAAGAATACAAAACATGGTGATGAGGTGCTACAGAAGACTTCAGGGTCTTGCAAAGACCATCCTGCAAGACACTGTGCAAGCAAGCAGAAGAATGAGACAGAAAAAGAGGTGGAAGGACAACGTTCAAGAATGGACTGGCTTGACACTGAGCAAAGCCATGAGGGTTGCTGAGGACAGAGAAGGATGGAGTACGCTGGTTAAACAATCATCTGTGGTGCCCCAATGACTTTCAAGTTACGGGATAGGAATGTATTCGGAGCAGGAGGTCAATGTCATCTCAAGGTCATTAAAAATCAAAGTCAGTAGTACCTTGCCCTGAATCCTGCTAGTTCTTCAGCTATGATTTGTTCAGCTTGAGTATTATTTGTAGGATGGCCTTGCTGGGAAGGCTGATGAGGCTGATGGTGCGGTAATTTTCACTCTACTGAAGGTTACCTTTTTTTGGAAGAGTGATGAACAGCGACTGGGTTCATAATGTAGGGCACTCTGCCAGATCTTGGTACAGATAATGGTGAGTGTGTCAACCATCGCTTCTCCACCTGCTTGAAGCAGTTCCGCGGGTATGTTGTCAACACCCGCTGACTTCCCTTTCTTCAGCGATTGCTCTGCTGCCTCAACTTCTTCTCGGAGAATTGGGAGGATTTCTTCTTCTTCTCTGTTCTCAGGACATGCTAGAACTGATGGTTCTCCATTTTGTGTGTGGTTATAATGGTCAGAGCAGTACTCTGTCCATGTGTCCTAGACTTCTTGTTCTTCTATAAGGTATATGCCGGATCGTGGAGACCTTGGGCTGTTTAACATTTGTCAGCCACTTCACAGCCTGATAGTCCTTCTTGCTGTTGTTCTTGTTCAGACTGTTCTCATTTCCTGAAATTGATCTTCTATCCAGTTCTCCTTTGCTGTGTGCATGCCTCTACTCCTTCGGATGAGAGTATAAACCGAGGTCTAGTCTGTGTGTTGCATACATTCCATCATAACGGACTTTAAAGATCCTGACGCTTATGTCCTAGATGGGTGAGTGCCGGTAACAAGAACACACCCAGCATGCACTTGGTCCTTCTCCCCCATCCCCGGCTGCCCAGGATTGTGCTCAGTTGTCCGGGCGTCAGACCATGCGCCCAAAGGCTGCGGGTGGGCGTCTCGGGCGGTTTGAGTTAGATCCTGTATCGGCCAGCGCCTTGATCCTTAGGCTAAGGTGCTTTTACAAATGACGAACATTATATATATTATACATTATATGCCTTTTCGGATGTCATTGTTGATTTTTGGGTATGCATCAGCTCCCTGTGAGGTGTTCTTTTTCTTTTTCATCTCTCTTCGTTTGCTCATAAAGATCCAAAAGTTCAGGTGTGATCCACTGCTTCTTCTTTGGGTGGTGCTTGCCAAGAATCTCAGTGGCGCCATCTGTCACAGCTGAGTTGAAGGTGGTGGTCATGGTGTTGACAACTACTTCACTAGCACCCAAAATGAGCAGAGGCCAATTCCTCAACACAGTGCATAGTTTCAAAATATTTAGGAGCCATTGTATCAGACAATGGGTCCCGACAGGAAGTCCTCTCCTGGATCGCACAAACAACTGCTGCCCTGACAAGGTTGAAGCTCATTGGACTATCAGTCTACATTCCAAGGTAAGACTGCTGCGCTCCTTTGTCATCTCCATCAACCTATACATAGACATCATCCAAAACATGGACCCTCACAGCAGATCTACAAGGAAGAATACAAAGCATGGAGATGAGGTGCTACAGAATACTTCTGGGCATTTCCTTTTACATCACCAACAACGAAGTCCAACAAACCAGCCATTAGACAACACGATGACCTGCTCACAGTGGTGAAGAAATCGAAACTCTGATGGTATGGCCTGCTACCGTTACGATTTAGGCGTATTTTGTTACGATTTTCAGCCCTTACTACGATTTTTACGATTTCCCTAATTTACTACGATTTTCCGAACGCAAAAACTACACATTGTACGAAAACTTTATAAGGAGATGCTAGACTCGGAACTGAAAACGAAGGCTTGTGATTAGTCGAGAACGGTCACGTGACCTGTTCGGGTCTAAGCTACGGTAACTTCCGTTTGAACTACGACCGGGCGATTTGCGTTGTTTACAATCGATTTGCGCTTCATAAATGGAAAATCCAGACATGAATGGAGCAAATAATAAGCCTCATTCATCTGCACCATGCGAAAGAGTGTTTTCAACAGTAAGAAAGAATGCCACACCCCAGAGAGCTTCAATGGGGCAGGATACTGTGGAGGCATTCCTTGTACTGAAGTCGAAGACCTGGGCACTTACTGGACAAGCATCAATATAGTGATCACCAACTGAGCAGCATTAAGAGTGCTTACTACAATTCTTTGAAGAGTAAAAAATATAAAAACTTTTTTGTGTTGTTTTAAAAAAAAAATATATATTACTATTTACTTTTGCATCTGAATGATGCTTTTCTGACTCATGTACATGAAAGTCATAATAATAAATTCACAGTTTATCTACTTTTTTTTTAGTTCATTGTTGTGCTCAAGTCCACACCTCCTTATGAAAACTTTTTTCTTTTTTCTTTTCTTTTACAAATGAATGATGCTTTTTTTTATTTTTATTTTAGTGTACTATGTACATGAAAGTCATAATAATAATAATAATAATAATAATAATAATAATAATAATAATAATAATAATAATAATAATAAAAAATTCAGACAGTTTATCTACTTTTTTTTTGGTGGTAAATTCATTGTTTGCTTTCTATTTTCTTGTCTTGCTGCCTGTTTAATTTACTATTAATTGCAAATGTTGCAAGATTGTTAGTATTATTTGGTGTAGAAATATAATGAATTTAAAGACTGATAGATCGATCACGGTGTGAATATGCTTTTTACAATTTTCCCTCAAAATGTTACGCTTTTTGTCCCAAGTTGTTACTCCTAAAAATTTGGGGGGTAGGCAGGTCTGTGGCCACGTCACCAGATCATCAGACCTTGCAAAGACCATCCTGCAAGGCACAGTGCAAGGAGGTAGAAGAAGAGGGAGACCGAAAAAGAGGTGGGAGGACAACATTCGAG
>CM072519.1:10871019-11063519 GCA_036898135.1 Oncomelania hupensis | reverse complement strand
GTTGATGCAGAGGAAGAAGAAAAAGGAAAAAGTTCGCTTACTGTCTGTTTATATCTGTCTGTCTCTCTTGTTCTCGCTCTTTCTCTAGCTCGCTTACTGGCTGTTTATATCTGTCTCTGTCTTTGTGTCTTGTCTGTCTTTCTGTCTATCTCTGTCTGTCTGTCTGTCTGTCTGTCTGTCTGTCTCTTTCTCTCTCTCTCTCTCTCTCTCTCTCTCTCTCTCTCTCTCTCTCTCTCTCTCTCTCTCTCTCTCTCTCATTTTTCGTTAATTAACAGAATACCGTTATTTTTTGAAAACCGGTCATTTCTGAGATTCGCGCCGAACCGGTTAGAAAATTTGATAGGGGTGGGGAGAAGGGGGGGGGGGAGTGAGGTTTTGTTTTACGTTGACTTGAGTAGACGATTTTTACTCCCAATACAAGTTATCCTCAAGTTGCTCGAAAAGAGGTTTTAATAATATCAATCCATTTGAGAACGGTGCTCTCGGTTACGCTATCGGCTTTGAAGTTTTTAAACGAACAGTTTAATAATTCTATTCCTGTTTAAATGTGCCTTCTTGTCATCATTAACATGCCGTTTCGGAAATTGAAACCGTGAAAAAGCTCTTGCAAGAGATTTAGACAAGAAATAGTCAAAAACTGTTGGAGTTTGATGTGGGCGGGTACTTTCCATCTGTGGATTTGATCTTCTCATGTGTTCATTAAATACAGCTTAATACCGGTATTACTTCTTCCCGGCCCAGTTATTTGCTGTATGTTGTGTCTCGTATGTGTAACATCCACCATTTATACTACACATACTCCAACACCCTTCTGATATGGCACGACCACGTAATTATGCATTATTGTATTCATTTAAATATACAATTTTTCAACCCAAGACTTTCCTTTCTGTTACATGTACATTCATGAGCAAGTGTTGAGCAATTCCGAACATCTACATTTTCATCATTTTTGTTCCTATTAAGTTTAGTAAATTTATAATTATATGAACTAGGAATAAACTGCCATCTGCTTAATATGTACATCTGAAAACCATCAACACAGCTTCAGTGTTTGATTATAAATGATTGGTGATAAAACAATGTGCTTCTTTTCACAGCTCAGATGTCAGAAGAGTGATACTTTTTCAGAAATATAAAAAACGTTTAGCTTTAACCCTTTAACCTCTTTACCCGAACCGGTCACAGACCCCCCGTTAAATTTTCAGTTAATTTCAATATTCTCAAATCTCCTGCCTGTGATATGTTTCTTCGTCTTTCAAACTTTCAAACTTCTAGCCTTTATGTGTTGATTTTCCTTAACATTAGCCCCCACAGGCTCGGCTCCGCGCGCCGGGGGTGGACCCCATGCCTCTCTCTGGCTGGGTGACCAAGTTGCCTACCCCTTTTTCTTCTCTTTTGTCTTGTTTCTGTCTTATTGGTCCTTTCACCTATATTCTCTTCACCCTTAAATTCTCCCAGTATACTATGCAGTTTTGACTCCCTTTCTTCTGCCTTACCGGACTTTCCCTGTCTTCTTTTTCCCCATCATTCCTTCTTTTTCTACCCTTCTTTTTCTCTGTGGCCTTCTCTTGGCCCCCTGCGTTTGCCGTGCAGGGCAACCCGTGTCGGGGGAGAATGGGATCCTGGAGGTTGAGGTCACTGAGGGACTGCGGTCCCTCACACTAACACACCTCTTTGGCCCGGACTTCTCCTAGACGGGAGGCTGGCGTGGCCCGCGTCAGTCAAGCGGCTGGTCGTGTATTGCCCTAGCTCTGCTAGAAGGCTGCGGCTCATGGGTCAAACTTGAACAAAACCGTAGTGGCAGTGCGGGATTGTCTGGGTGTATATCCCCCCTGTAGCCCTGGTGCGCTCCCTTGCTGGATTTTCCGCTTGGACGCATCCCATTGTTGGACTCCGTGGTGGGTGGGGAGCAGGGGGGGATGAATTCATAAATTAATAACATGGCTTCCACAAATAAACGACGACTGCGTGATGACGGACCAGACTCGGACACGGACAGTGAAATGGACACGAGACAGAAAGCTTGTGCATCGGGGGTAGAAGGGGCCTGGCCTCGTTTTTTGGTTGTAGAGGGGGCGGATCCGGCTATGCCACTAGGCAAGCTGTCTCCGTTCGCAATACAGAAGGGTTTTCAATCCGTTTGCACAATCGGGTTCAAAGATGTGAAAAAACTGAGATCTGGGGCCTACCTGGTGGAGTGCTCAACCAAAAGGGCATCGGATAGTCTTCTAAAGAGGGATTCGACTGTCTTCGTTGATAGACAAATCAAAGTTTCTGTGCATGGACGGTTGAATTCCTCCAAGGGAGTCATCCGATGTCAGGATTTGATCGACATGTCAGAATTGGAAATCCGTGGTGAGCTCTCCAGCCAGGGGGTCACAGCAGTCCAGCGGGTCTTCGTCACCAAGGGATCCCAACGTATCCCCACCAACACACTTTTTGTGACCTTCGCTATGGCCAAATTGCCGGAGTCACTCAAGGTGGGGTACCTTAGGGTGAAGGTGACGCCGTTTGTACCATCACCGTTGCGATGCTACCGGTGCCAAAGATTTGGTCACGGTAGCAAGAACTGTAAAAGCAAGGAAATATGTCGTGATTGTGGTAAAGAGAAACACGAAAACGAATGCAAAAATCCGATTTGCTGTGTGAATTGCGCCGGGAATCATTCGTCCAGCTCCAAAGACTGTCCTCAGTGGCAGTTGGAGCTGGAAATCCAAAAGGTGCGGGCCACTGAGAGTTGCTCCTTTGGCGACGCAAGGAAAAAAGTTCTTGCAAGTAGGCCGGTGCTTAAAGAGAGGTCCTTTGCGGCTGTGGCGGGTTCCACATCTCATGTGGAACCTAGCGCACACCCGACAATGGACACTGCCGTGAGTAAAATAACACAGATTTTGGAAACGTTGTGCAAACGGATGGATACTCTCGAAAAGATGCTTGCTTTGTTTGCCCAGAAGGGGGTTTCTCCAGCCCCACCGAATCCACTGGAGAACGTGACGACGGGCACGTCAAAAACCGTCACTCCAAGCGCGCAGACGGCCGCGCCAAAAGCCGTCACTCCTGCCACGAAGGAGGCTAGGCCTCATGCCACCGCACCAGCAACGACCGGTTTTAGCGACCGGGTAGTTGCTGGGGCGACTAAAATCCTAGTTACCCAGCAGAAGAGCGTCAGAGGAGGAGAGGGAAAGATTGGCAGGGGTGAAGGGGAGAGGGAAGATATAAAATCTGGTGCTGGGGAGAGGGGGAGGAAGTCCGCTGGCAGCTCGGGTTCCGGGTCTTTGACAAAGAATCAAAGGCCCGGACCCCTTTCTTCCAAGCCCCAGCAGCCTCTCGAAACGGAGAACCGTTTCGGGGGGTTGATGGAACATGAAGAGATGGACGAGGGTCCAAAAGATACAGAGACATAATTGTGCTCTCGGAGATGAATCTTTTAGCATTCTTTTCCTTAATTTTTATGTCCATTTTACAATGGAACATCCGAGGGATAAGGGCAAATTATGAGGAGCTATGCTGTCTGCTGACAGAGCATCGACCTGAAGTATTGGCCCTTCAGGAAACTCTCCTGTCAGAAAAACATCCTATAGATATTACTGGTTATTCCTCTCTAGATTGTTTATCTTCTAGAGGCGTTTCACTCTTTATCCATAGAAATGTCCCATTTAATCCAATTTTACTTAATACAAGTTTACCAGCAGTTGCAGCTAGAGTATCTCTTTTTAAATCCCTCACAGTTTGTTCTCTATATTTGACACCATCAATAAATGTAACTAAAAGTGAACTTGAGAATTTGGTCCAACAGTTACCTCCCCCTTTTTTGTTGTTGGGAGATTTTAATGGACGCTCTCCCCTGTGGGGTAGTGATCGTACCGATTCTCAGGGTAAAATAATTGAAGACATTTTAGACTCGTTAAACCTAGTACCTTTGAACGAGGGTGCTCCAACTTTTTCCTGTTCTAGAACTGCTTCTTTGTCCCACATTGATATATCGATCTGTGATCCCTCCTTACTTTTGGATTTTAAATGGACAGTTTTAGAAGATCTCCATGGCAGCGACCATTTCCCGGTTTTATTAAAACATGATTCAGATAACCTTGAGCAAACTCATGGCAGGTGGAAACTGAAACAAGCTAACTGGAGTCTGTTTTCTAACCTGTCTGAGGCCCAGCTACGTGCTAAGAACCAGGAATTTTCAAATGCCTTAGATCCAATACAGCTTTATACTGACATAGTTATTAACAGTGCCAAGGAGTCCATTCCGCAAACTTCGTCAAACCCTCACACACTTAAAAAACCCTGGTTTGACGATGAATGTAGAAAACTTCAGCAAGCTCGTAAAAAAGCTTTAAGAACTATGTTTTTACACCCAAGCACTGAAAATAAACAAAACCACCAACGTTTGCGAGCGCAATGCCGACAGCTCTTCAAACGAAAGAGAAAGGAATCGTGGAGAGGTTTCTGCTCCACGCTTAATTCAAAAGCGAAACTGTCGAAGGTGTGGAAAGTAGTCCGCAAACTCAAAAATAGAAGTAACAAACAGGTGAGCCCATGCCTTACTGTGCAGGGTGACGTAATCGGAGATAAAAAATTAGTAGCTGATCTTTTGGCTTCTTCTTTTGCTGCAAATTCTTCCTCTGAAAATTATTCTGTCCCTTTTCAAACAGTTAAAACCCGTAAAGAAAAACAACAGTTACATTTTACCTCCGATAATTCTGAAGATTACAACATTCCGTTTTCATTAGTCGAACTTGATGATGCAATTAACAAAAGTGCAGATTCAGCAGTTGGACCGGATGATGTACATTATCAATTTCTCAGACATTTAACAAGGTACTCACGGTCTCAACTGCTGGACATCTTCAATCAGCTCTGGATCACTGGCACCTTTCCTCCCTCCTGGAGAAAGGCCATTATTGTACCCATCCCTAAACCTGGCAAAGACCATACTAACCCGACAAACTATAGACCAATAGCCTTAACGTCTTGCTTATGCAAGACACTGGAAAGAATGGTTTATTCTCGTTTACTGTGGTATCTCGAAACCAATAATATCTTATCCAACACTCAGTGTGGCTTTCGAAGTGGTCGAAGTACTGTTGACCACCTGGTGCGACTGGAAACTTTTATCCGTAACGCGTTCGTCCAGGGTGAACATGTCGTTGCCATCATGTTTGATTTGGAAAAAGCTTATGATACCACATGGAAATATGGCATTCTTTCAGATTTACAAGAAATGGGTTTGAAGGGACATTTACCTCTGTTTATATCCAATTTCTAACAGACAGAATTTTTCAGGTTAAGGTTGGGGGATCTTTGTCAGCTACGAGAGAACAGGAGATGGGAGTGCCTCAGGGTAGCATCTTGTCTCCCTTGCTGTTTAATATTAAAATAAATAACATTGTTCGTTCCGTTAAACGGGGAATTGACAATTCTTTGTTTGTCGACGATTTTGCATTGGTAGCCAAAGGTAAAACTTTGGCATCTGCAGAACGTCAGCTACAGTTATGTGTCAAGGCCGTTGAAGACTGGGTTTTACAAAATGGTTTTAAATTTTCTGAAGCAAAAACTGAATGTATTCACTTTTCCCAGCACCGGGGAATTATTCAAGACCCTACTATTCTCCTCAATAAAACTCAAATCAAGGCGGTCAAACAAGTCAAATTTTTGGGTGTTATTTTTGATCAAAAGCTATCTTTCATTCCTCATCTGAAAATTTTGAAAACTAAATGTCAACAGGCCTGCAATTTGCTCAAGGTTATCAGTGGTACAGACTGGGGTGCTGACAAGAAAACTTTATTGCTGTTATATCGTTCTTTAATTAGATCCAAGTTAGATTATGGTTGCATTGTCTATGGTTCTGCTAGAAAATCTTATCTTAAGATGCTAGATCCAGTTGCCCATCAGGCACTGTCACGTGGGGTTTATGGGCTCTGCACAATGGAATTATGGACCCTCACGTTTATTCGGTGGGAACTGCTAGTAAGTCACCCTATGAATTACTTTAATAAATTTATTTGTTTAGCTCGTTCTGTGTTAAGGTTGGGGTACAGAAATAGATAGAAAAATGGTAAAAGAATACTGTCACACTAGCTTTCACACGGCTATGAATCATATGTAGTCCAGCCACTTGATAACAGTTAAAATCACACATTTATTTCTTCTACTCTATACAAGATTCTCTAAGTACTAATCTAACTTAAAAAGTCTCTTTCAATGCTAATAGTTCGATCGCTGATAGTCTAGGCAGCTGTTTTTCTTCCTCGGGCACTTGCTCTTATATTTCATGTAGATTTGGACTACTGTGGTCCGTTTTATAGTTTCTGAAGAGTTGGACTACTGTGGTCCTGTTATGATCAGGTTAAGTGCACCTTCGTTGTTACACTTAACTGATAGATGGTGCGTGCGAAGTCCTTCTGTGAGGTAGCTTCAGGTGCACCTGTGTAGTTGTGTAGTTGGGTTCCCTTGCCACGCTGTGGGGTCTTGTAGGGTGTGATCCAGGGTAACTCTCTCCGACCTGTGCGGTAGAGGTTACGCAGACAACTCGTCGTTTCTGTGGAGTTGTGCGCACGGGATAGCTCGGGATAGCTCGCCTGCCCGTCTGTAATATAAGAGACGAAATTCTGCACAACCCTGAATAATCGGTTTGTGCAGAGCGTCTCACTGAAAGCCAAGTAGCCCTCAGTGATAGCTCCACATCTCTATACATAAGCGACGAACATTCTGCTACTTCCGGGTTCCACTGGAATCTCACTCTAAATTCCTATACATACATAAATATCAATCGTGTCTAACTATACACATACAGAATTAATAATAATATAAACATTCAGTGGGACAGCCACTGGTCTGCAAACATACATATAAGTTAAACAACAGTGGTTCCGTACGGGATACAACATGGCGGCGCAACCGGTCGTGTTTCGGCTCGTGGTCGGCTCTTCCACGTGGTACGGCAAATTCGGATTAATAATTCACATTTATGCATAGCAAATTCCACAAACATAATTTCAACAATAATATAAATATATCACGATGAAACAGAAGGGTGTTCATTTACCTGTTTGACAAGTTCAGGCCCGTTGTGACTTGATAGAATTCTATGCTTCTAAGTCCTGCTTCCTGGTCTAAGTGTGTAGAGATTTCTCTAGCTATCTAGCTGTTCACACTTCGGTGTATTCCTCCCAACTGACCAAAACTGTGCGTGGTTTGGACCCAGTCAAACTGGCTCCAACCACTTTGCCTAAGCTCTCCCATTGGTTCCAACGGTCCGATTCAAAACTTAAGTGCTGACGTCACTGCGCTGTGTGTGTGGCTCAGGCTCGCAGTGTGCTGTAATTTAATTGCTGCTGCGTACTATACTAACTCTCTACTGTTACAAAGGCTACACAATGCTAAATAGTCGATAGGCAGAGTTTAAACTAGCCAATTCGTGACAGGCTCCCTCAACTGAAAAAAGGCGATGACTACTGGATTCGACCTTTTTCTACTACAGAGCCTAGTTTAACACTGCACTATCCTAGGGTCCTATTTACAAACTAACTAAGTTGCTCTACCTGAGCTGCAATGCTATGCCAGGTAGCTGTGGACACTAGTGACAGGGTATTACTGGGCGGGGACGAATTCTGGTGCTGTGGCCCTTAGTTGTGTTGGGTGGGCGACAGCTGCTGTGTCCTCCACGAGATGGCGACTGAGGTAGTCGGCTCCGTGGTTTTCTTTGCCGGGGATGTACTCGATTTGGAATGAGTATGCCTGAAGGGTGAGTGCCCATCGCATCAGGCGAGAGTTCAAAGACTTGGAGGCTGCCAGGAACGATAGTGGTTGGTGGTCCACCTGAACTGTGAAGTGGGTCCCATACAGGTAGAGTAGGAATTTCTGTATGGCCCAGACTAGTCCAAAACATTCTTTCTCCGACGTGGCGTAGTGGGTCTCGGCGGGTCTCAATTTTCTGCTGGCGTAGGCGACGGGGAATAGCGTCTCCGCATTCTTGGGGTCGCGCTGTAGCAGTACTGCTCCGAGGCCTAAGTCGCTTGCGTCGGTGCGAAGAACGAATGGCTGAGTCAAATCGGGTAGGTGGAGTACTGGCGCCGATGTCATTCTGTCCTTGAGTGTTTGGAATGCTGTCTCGCATTCCGCTGTCCAAACTACTTTGTCCGGGGCGATTTTCCGCGTTCCATTTGTCAGTGGTACGGCGATGCTGTTGTAGTTGTGGATGAGCTTCTTCCGCGATGGCGATGGCCATCCATGTGTGTGTGCCGGGGGTCGCTGGTCGGTCCGTATATTTCCTGAGGAGATTGATGTGGTGGTATCGGGCTCTCCCGTTCACCTCTACTTGGTAGACTGTCTTGGATTTCTTGGCAGTCACCCGGTACGGTCCTCTCCAAGCGATGTCCAGCTTGTTGGTTCCACTTGGAAGTAAGAGTAGCACTTGATCGCCGACTTGCAGTTCTCTGTCCTTCGCGTGGCGGTTGTAGTACTTCGCCTGACGGGCTCTTGCCTTCTTCAGTGCTTCACCAGCTTTCTTCCACGTTGCTTTGAGGGTTTCCTGCAGGTCCGCGACGTACTTGGTGGCACCTCTTGGTGTGTCGTCTATCTTGGCTTCCGTCCAACTTCTGCGTAGGGCTTCTAGCGGTCCTGCTAGAGGTCTGCCGAATAGCAAGGTTGACGGGGTGTAGCCTGTGGCTGCATGGGGCGTTTCTCGGTATGCGAACAGTGCCGCATTCACGTAGGTGTCCCACGCTTCTGGATTGTCGTCGGCGACTTTCCTGAGTATGGTGAGAAGGGTTCCATTCAGTCTTTCTACTTGTCCGTTGCTGGCTGGGTGGTATGGTGGTGTGCGAATGTGATGGACCTTGTATCAACTCGAACACGTCTTGCATCAGGCGGCCGGTGAACTGAGATCCGTTGTCCGTTCTAATGCTGTCCGGGAATCCGACTCTGGTAAAGATGGCGATGAGTGCATCTGCAATCTTCTTGGTGTCGATCGCTGGCAACGGGACTGCTTCGCACCACATCGTACATGCGTCGACGAGTGTGAGTAGAAATCTGTTCCGCTTCTTGGTCATGGGCAGTGGTCCTACTATGTCTACTGAGACTTGCTGGAATGGCACGCCGACTACTACTGATGGTCCTAAGGTAACTGGTACGGTGTGATGTCGCGGGGAATATCGTTGACATTGGTGGCAAGATTTCACGTAGCGCTTGACATCCTCCGTGATTCCTGGCCAATAGTAGTGTGCGCTGATCCTCTGCACTGTGGCTCCAATTCCCATGTGTCCGCTGAGTGGCATGCTGTGGCCTAATTCTAGTACTTGGGCTCGAAGGGTGGCTGGTAGTACTAGTTGGGTGTGATCTCCATCTCCTTGTCGATGTAGAACTCCCTCTTCCATGTAGAAGTCTCCCTTGTGCGGGGGTGTGTGCGCCTTGGGTAGCTTCTGGAAGCACTTCGCTATCGAGGTGTCTTCTTTCTGTGCTGTTTTGATCTCTTCGAGTCCTGGATTCGGAGCGAACTCGGGCTGGGGTGGTTGGGTTTTAGCTTGGGCCCTGGTTTGCACTGCAGCTATCTCTACAGTTTTAGGGGGCGTGCCTAAGAACACATACCTACAACCTAGCACTAGATCATACAGGGGTTTCTGTAAAACAGCTGCTTGGATTCGTCCTGTGACGTACCTACTCTCTACTTCTATCCAAGCTATTGGGCAAGTAGTCGTCGGTTTCGTCAAGTCTGCTCCTTGTAAGTCGACTGTCTTGTCTGTCAAGTCCGCGCGCGATACAAGAGATTCGCTAACTATCGCGTCGTATGATAGACCTGTGTCATACAGACAGTTCGCTTCTTTTCCGTTGACCTTGACCGTGTCTGTCACCGATGGGTGATCTCCGATCGTGTGTGGCTTGTTACCGCTGCTTTGAGTTAGAACTCTGTGCGCTGGCCGGCTTTCGCGCTCTTCCCTACGTTGTGCGGCCAACTTGAAACATTCTGCGGTGGAGTGATTGTTTCTGTTGCAGAACGAACAATACCGTCTCTGTTCTGCGGGACCTCTTTTCCCGAATTCCGTGTTGGGTCCTTTATTCTGCCCAGGTCTGGGGTTATTCGGCTTATTCGCGGTGCGCTCTTCCCGGTTAGGGCTTCGTTTCTGTGCCTCTTTCCCGTTAGGCTTTAGGTCTCGCCTGAAGCTCTTGGCTTCTCCGTGGGCGGCCACGTACCTATCTGCGACCTTGACCAGATCCTCCAGTCTTTCCGCGCCCTGCTCTACTGAGAATGTCCTCAGCTCGGGGGTCATGGTTTCCCGTAGCTGTTCCCATACTAACAGTTCTGTCAGTCCATCATACGTCTTAGCCGTGGCTGACTGGCTAATCCACTTATCCAACGTTGTGGACAACCGATCCGCGAACTGCGCATAGCTCTCTCCTTTCACTCTCCGATTGGTGCGGAACTTTTGCCGGTAGCATTCTCCTGTCAGTTCGAATCCCGTTAGGAGTGCCTCTTTTACTTTGTGATAGTCAGTCACTCTGTCCGTCGGTAGCTTACTGTAGATGTCATAAGCCTTTCCTCTAAGCCCTTGGCTAAGCTTAAAAGACCAATGAGTGGGATCTAGTTTATACTCTGTTGCTAGACGCTCAAACCTAGTCAGATAGAGATCTAGACCTTCTTCTCTCTCATTGAATGTTCCCAGTGGAAATGACATTCCTTGTACAGGGTTGGATGCTACCTCTAGCTGATCTGAGTGGGGAGGGTTTGAGGAAGAACTTGAAGCTCCTGATCCCAATCTTCTTAGCTCTAACTCATGCTGTCTGTCTTTTTCCTTTTCTGCCCTCTCATACTCCCATCTCCTACTTTCTGCATCTCTCTCTGCTGCTAATGCTGCCTTCTTCTGTTCTCCTTCTAATTCTAATTTCTTCTGTTCTCTTGCTGCTTCTAATGCTAGTTTCTTTTGCTCTGCTTCTAATTTCTTCTGCTCTGCTTCTAGTTCTGCTTTTTTCTGTTCTCTCTCTGCGGCTCTCTCTGCCGCTTCGAGTTTCTTCGCCTCTCTCTCTGCTGCTCTCTCTGCCTTAGCCTCCTGCTTCTCTACCTCTGCATTGATATACGCAATTAGGTCTCCCCCTGCTAAGTGTAAAGCTTCCCCTAATTCCTTGAAGCGCAATCTCAAGGCCACTGGGTCCGACATTGTCAAACGTGTCTATGAACAACCTCTGAATCAAGTGGAATACCAAAACACTAGCAATATTGCAAGTCAATAACAACAATGCAAAGACCATAAAATTCGTAATCAATAATAGAATAAAACAAGAGTCAAATGGCATACAACAGTTACTTAAGCAAAACCTGCAAAAGAACAATGCAACATACAGGCACAAAAATATTTGAAGCAAAAAAGTTTTTAAGTAAAGAATAGTGCACCCAAACTGATCAGTGTTATACCCTTACACTATTCTAAGTTATTCTACTACTGCTGTTATCTAATTTTATTGTACTTAGATCCGGTTATACCCAATTCCTATTACACAGATCCTAGCTAGGCTCGCCAATTAAAGTGTCACGTGGGGTTTATGGGCTCTGCACAATGGAATTATGGACCCTCACGTTTATTCGGTGGGAACTGCTAGTAAGTCACCCTATGAATTACTTTAATAAATTTATTTGTTTAGCTCGTTCTGTGTTAAGGTTGGGGTACAGAAATAGATAGAAAAATGGTAAAAGAATACTGTCACACTAGCTTTCACACGGCTATGAATCATATGTAGTCCAGCCACTTGATAACAGTTAAAATCACACATTTATTTCTTCTACTCTATACAAGATTCTCTAAGTACTAATCTAACTTAAAAAGTCTCTTTCAATGCTAATAGTTCGATCGCTGATAGTCTAGGCAGCTGTTTTTCTTCCTCGGGCACTTGCTCTTATATTTCATGTAGATTTGGACTACTGTGGTCCGTTTTATAGTTTCTGAAGAGTTGGACTACTGTGGTCCTGTTATGATCAGGTTAAGTGCACCTTCGTTGTTACACTTAACTGATAGATGGTGCGTGCGAAGTCCTTCTGTGAGGTAGCTTCAGGTGCACCTGTGTAGTTGTGTAGTTGGGTTCCCTTGCCACGCTGTGGGGTCTTGTAGGGTGTGATCCAGGGTAACTCTCTCCGACCTGTGCGGTAGAGGTTACGCAGACAACTCGTCGTTTCTGTGGAGTTGTGCGCACGGGATAGCTCGGGATAGCTCGCCTGCCCGTCTGTAATATAAGAGACGAAATTCTGCACAACCCTGAATAATCGGTTTGTGCAGAGCGTCTCACTGAAAGCCAAGTAGCCCTCAGTGATAGCTCCACATCTCTATACATAAGCGACGAACATTCTGCTACTTCCGGGTTCCACTGGAATCTCACTCTAAATTCCTATACATACATAAATATCAATCGTGTCTAACTATACACATACAGAATTAATAATAATATAAACATTCAGTGGGACAGCCACTGGTCTGCAAACATACATATAAGTTAAACAACAGTGGTTCCGTACGGGATACAACATGGCGGCGCAACCGGTCGTGTTTCGGCTCGTGGTCGGCTCTTCCACGTGGTACGGCAAATTCGGATTAATAATTCACATTTATGCATAGCAAATTCCACAAACATAATTTCAACAATAATATAAATATATCACGATGAAACAGAAGGGTGTTCATTTACCTGTTTGACAAGTTCAGGCCCGTTGTGACTTGATAGAATTCTATGCTTCTAAGTCCTGCTTCCTGGTCTAAGTGTGTAGAGATTTCTCTAGCTATCTAGCTGTTCACACTTCGGTGTATTCCTCCCAACTGACCAAAACTGTGCGTGGTTTGGACCCAGTCAAACTGGCTCCAACCACTTTGCCTAAGCTCTCCCATTGGTTCCAACGGTCCGATTCAAAACTTAAGTGCTGACGTCACTGCGCTGTGTGTGTGGCTCAGGCTCGCAGTGTGCTGTAATTTAATTGCTGCTGCGTACTATACTAACTCTCTACTGTTACAAAGGCTACACAATGCTAAATAGTCGATAGGCAGAGTTTAAACTAGCCAATTCGTGACCTGCACTACGCATTGCTTTGGGTGCGTTTCGCACTTCCCCTTGTGAAAGCCTTTACGTGGAGGCTAACGAACCTCCGCTGGAGCTGAGACGTACAAAATTGTCAATGAATTACTATTTAAAATTAAAAACTGATCCTATGAACCCTGCTTATGACTGTGTTTTCAACCCAGATTTTGTTCAGAAATTTGAAGCCAAACCTAACACAATTCCTCCGTTTGGCATCAGAATGCAAGCTCATCTGGAAAAAGCAGGCATTGATGTTGCTTCCATCAACGACGATGAGCTTCGGACTGAAGCTCCCCCATGGAAATTATGTATCCCAAACATTAATTGGCAGTTGTCCGCTTTCCTTAAAAACAATACATCCGAAACCGTATATAACCAACTTTATTTAGAACAGTGCGCTTTATACCCAGGATATGAACAACTTTTTACAGACGGGTCAAAGAAAGGAGATTCAGTTGCTGCTGCGTCAGTCTCCGGGAGACACTTAGACCAGCCTTTGCAACAGCGTTTACCTGATTTCTGTTCTGTTTATACAGCTGAGCTCAAGGCAATTCATTTAGCTCTGAAACAAGTTTATCAATCCAAAAGAACCTCATTTTTAATCATGTCTGATTCCTTGTCAGCACTTCAGGCTCTTTCCACGAGAAAGATATCACACCCTTTTCTGGCAGAGATCCATGACCTCCATACACAACTTATTTCTGAGGGTAAAAAGATAGTTTTTATGTGGGTCCCTGGTCACATGGGCATCCGCGGCAATATTGCAGTAGACAGGGCGGCTAAAGATGCTCTGCATCTTGATTTCCCTCCAGAGATATTTCAGTTTGTGCCCTACTCTGACCTACGTTGTATGACTGGTTCTTATTGTAAACGACTGTGGCAGACTGACTGGTCTAACCATGTCAACAACAAATTATTTCAAATTCTTCCCGATTTGTCCACTTCTTTGCCTAACTTTGCATCCACTCGCAAAGAAGAAACAGTGTTATCTCGCCTTCATATTGGGCATACTTATGTCACCCACAGTTTCCTTTTAAAAGGAGAAGAACCACCATGGTGCTTTGCATGTGATCAATCTTTTTCTGTTCGCCATTTTATGTCTGAATGTGCTGATTTGATTGAGGAAAGGGAAACATATTTTGGTTCCATACCTTTCAAAGAGATTTTTAAAGTATGTAATGGTCAACATCTGTTTCAATTTTTACATGATGTTGGTTTGTTTTATCGCATATAAATTGTATCGACATGTTTTGTTTAGTTTGTATTTTATTAGGACTGAATTTAGTGATTTGATTGAAGAAAGAGAATATATTTTTAATACATCAGTTTTAAAGAAGTCTCTTAAAGAGGTGTCATGTGAAAGTTTGTTTGTGTATTTAAGAGTAACAGGCTTGTTTTTTAAGACTTGAATCATTTTATAATATTTTAAGATAACGTCTCTCTGGTCCTGATTTGGCTCGGAAGAGTCCGCTGGACCTAAAGCAATAACCTTGTATTGTATTGTATCCTTAACATTAAGCGAAATAAGCCTCTTGAGCCTGTGTTTGCTTCCGATAGTGTCTTTTCCCACTCTCTTGCTTAGTATAGAATGTGTACTTGCTTTTTTGTTTGTTTGTTTGTTTGTTTTCGGGCATATTTATTTGGTAACTGCGAGTGCGATTTCATTCGACGTTCGTTTGGTTAAACTGTTGTTTTCTCTCTCATGTTTTTCCATTTCATGTTTCAATGTTTCAGACCGATTGACCCATCTCGCACACTCGGCAGGTTTGGCGCGCGGTTTACGCAAAACCGACATAAATGACTTTAAACAGCTAATGGCCAGATTTAAGATAAATGTAACATCTCGCAGTCTCGGCAAAGTTTGGCCATCGCGCAAACTCGACAATTAGGACTTCAGAATGCCACTGGCTAGCTTTAAAATGTATGACGCGGTAGGTTTGTGTTTGTTGTGTAGCTATCAGTTGGTATTGTCACATCTTTCTATAGTTCTTGTCAACACACAAGCTGTACACGGCGTACATTGAAACAGACTTAAGCAATCTTGTACACTTCTTGTTATCATTGTAGCATTCTTCTTGTTATCAGTGTAGCGGTTTTTTGTTGTTTTCGGTTGCTTGTTATCAGCTTATCAGATCTAGTCAATTGTTCCAGTGTACTTTGGAGTGTGGCCCCCGTTGGGGTGCTGGGGGTTTCTGTATAAATAGTATCCCACTTTGTGGAAATGTAGTGCTTTAAAATTACCCCTGCTTATGTCATTCTCATTTGTTCTTTCTCGTGCCTAATCTGTTCTATGAATTTACTATCTTCTTCGCTAGTCCAGTCACCTACCTGTTTTTTTTTTTAAAACTTCCACAGCTCCTCATTTGTGTATGGCTGGTCCTGATTTGGCTCGGAAGAGTCCGCTGGACCTAAAGCAATAATCATGTAATGTAATTTGTGTATGGGGTCTGTTGGGTCAGCTTGGGGATATTGAACGTTTTCAGCTATATGGTCACTAGGGCTTTCTATTGGATTATTATTTAGCAATGTAGGCATTTTATATGCATGTGTTGTTTTTAAAAAAATTGTAATAATGTTTATATTATATTTTGTTTTGTAAACGGGCGTTCGATAAATTATAATACAGCCTCAGCGTCTCCTGCATGGGATGCCTTTATTGATCGGCTGGTGGAGTGCCCTAGGTGTTAACATTAGGGTTGTTTCAGCATATATTTTATACGGATCAGGGGCGAGCCTTCTTTGAACCCAGTTGTGGTCCTGATTCAGCCCTTTGCAGTCCGCTGGACCCTATAAACAATGACTAACTAGCTAACTACCTAACTTTAGAGTGTGAATTGTCCAACCTCGAGTCAACTTTTCAAAGGTAACAAATCGTAAACTGTTGAAGTCAATGGATGCACGGGAATGAATTTAGGGTTGAGAATGAGAGGGACGGGGAAGGGAGACGAGCAGTGGGGTGGAGAGCATTGGTCAAAATATTCACGAATCAAAGGAGACTGAGAAATAAAGATGTGACATTGCTGAACAAGAAAGCTGTGTGTGTGTGTGTGTGTGTGTGAGAGAGAGAGAGAGAGAGAGAGAGAGAGAGAGAGAGAGAGAGCCAGCAAGCATATGAGCAAAATGTAAGGACAGACCGGAAATACGAACTTTTAATAAAACTTAAATTGGGTGCTATCTTGATAAAATTGTGTGTGTGTGTTTGTGGAAAACGAAAAGGAAGGAAACTACACAGCTAATTACAGCAAACTGAAGAGTCGCGTAATAACATTTTAATCACAATTTTAAATTGAATAATATGAGGTAGGAAAGGTTAAAACGAGTAATTTGGAGGGAAGTGGTTTTAAGAATCCATTATAGCATATGAGATTGGAACACAGAATTGGAACCGACGAAAATTGAACCTTATCAAAGTTTGTGTGGTCATCATCTGGAAGTAATGCGAGTTCATGTTATAATAATGTTTCTTTTGAAATAAAAAAGAAAAAAAATGTAAATAGTAACTTTCTTAAATTTCAATTAACTTCAGTATTTTTTAAACTTTAACTTACAAAATATAATCAACAACTCCATGGAAGTTTAGAAATAAAAACAAAAATTGAAGATTCAAGAATACTGTATTATATTACATAGAAATTATGACATTCCTTGCTGTTCAGTACTAATATAACTAAAGACTTATTTAAGGTTCCAAATTGATAACGTTCTTTCCTTCAATGTTTCTGCTTGGATTCCATTGCCGAACTGTTAAGGAAAACATGTCTTCGATTAAAATTACCCTTTGCTTGACATTGTACAAACACTCGAAGACCTATTGCGATTTTTCATGACTGATATTGTAAAATTGTACGCTGTGAAATATGGATGTTTGTATCAATATCAATCTATTTAATTGTGACTGCATGCGAAGAGCTTCCGTAATGACAATAATTATGCGTTTGTTGCGTGTCCTCATGAGATCTTGAGGATGATCAGATTACCAATGCGTGATTGGAATGATCTCGAGCCATCGGCACCCTCTGCACCCTCCACCCTGCCATCTTCAAACACACCAACCACCCCGCTGTCTATCGCCCACCTCGCTTCGGGGTTGCTTAAACACTGTTTTTGTGTAACACACGTACCGCCACAAAATACTGCTGAAGGGGCTCACTTTTTGCAAAGAGCCAACTTCTTTGAGAAAAATACCATCTTGTTCTCATTCAACGGCCAATCTGGTCCGCTGGTGTGTCAGACGAACACATTATCGATATGACTAATTAATATGTTTGTTTTTTTTTAAAGGGGGGAAGGGGGAGGAGAGGAGAGGGAAGACAGAAGGAGTGAGAGAGAGTAAATGTACTCTGTGTTACGTTTGCGACGCGCACGATAGTATGTGTGAGACGCGCACGATAGATCCGATCGTTTTGTTTTGCAAAGCATTCAATAACAGAGTGTATTTACCTTTGATTTGATTTTGCGTTGTTGTTAGAAGGAGCTTGGTATAATTTTCGTTGGTCGATATTATTGGAGAATTTTCTAGGATTGCTTGTTTATTATCGATCGAAGCGTCTAGATAAATCTACTGGAAGTTGAGAAAATTCTTGGACCCTAAAGAAAGTTGAATGACGTAAGACAGTGATGACGAAGTTTATTTTGATTGGTTGTAATTGCGTCACTCTGGAACATTCGAACGCTCTCTCGAGTATAGAGAGACTATATGTACCGCACTGTTTTAGTTGAGAAACTGAAAAGCGACTGAGCGCGATTGTATGCAGTTGCTGATGTACGCTGAAAGTTGGAAAACTCGTGCCTTGTTGCTGAGTGAACAGGTTGCGTGGATAAATCGAGTTACACTTATCAGGATTCAAACATCAGGGCTGAATCAACTACTGATTTAAAAAAAAACAAAAAACAACAACAACGAGTGTAACACTCTGTTTAGCAGAAACCCATGCAAAAAGGAAAGAGCAGCACGTTATTTGTAACGTTGGACAGTACAGTTCGTGCGCTAGAAGTGCTGGACTTCGCTGATATATACTGTGGTACAACACCTTTAATTGTAACTGTCGCACAGAATATCTCATTGTTCACTGATGGATGCACAACTCGCTGTGTTGAATATATGAATACATGATTTTATTTGTGAGATTTTGTAAAACACTTGCAATATCGCCTAAAGAATGAAAGCTGGAGTTATTTTTCAAGAAAAAAATCTTTCACGCAAATCTGTTCAGATTCGATTCTCCGAAGAGTAGTGGAATGATTATGCTATGATTTCTCATGTGTCATCATTGTAATGTGATATATCTTTACTGATGAGTAAGTGATTATGATAATTGAGGAGGCGATGGTCTGGGGTCAATGTCATATCAAAGTCAAGAGCATAGAGAGCTCAAAGTCGGTATTTGCATTTTAATGCTACCTTGTGATTTTGTTTTTTCTGGGCACTCATTTTCATGTTAAATATTGCAAGTATCATAAGGAGCATTTGAGTCATTTGGGCTTTACTCTTCCAGTTTCATTTCTTTTGTGTGTTTGTGTGTGTGTGTGCGTGTGTGTGTGTGTGTGTGTGTGTGTGTGTGTGTGTGTGTAGGTGTGTGGATTTTTTTGGGGGGTAGGGGGGTATTTGTTCGTTGCAATCTTGCACACACTTTTTTATTTTCGATACTGTGCAGTTTTAATGCTTGGTAGATATGAATTAGACACAACTATGCAAAGTTGGTCAACCTCACTCCAATGTCAAGGTCACTGGATCTGTCCAAAGTCGGTTAGTATAGGTACTTTGAAGTGACATTGACCCTAAACTATGAGAGATGTAAAGTCCAAACATGTTGTATTTAGAGATGATAGAGATATGTGTTCCGTTCTTGCGTTGACCTTCAAGGTCAAGGTCATGTTAATCTTTACAGAACATAAGAAAGGACAACGTACAGTGGAATGGCTCTGTATTAACCCACAGTATGCAACAACATTGGTTTATACATGAGCATGAGAGGTCACGTGAAGGTCAAGGTCAATGACGGTCAAGGTCATCACGATATCATTTTTGGGCATAAAACAACTTTTGCTGTAGTTTATTTGATAGTACATGTATATTTGGAGCGGGAGTTCAAGGTCATCTTAAGGCCAAGACCATAGAAAGATCAAAGTCGGTATTTGCATTTTAATGCTACCGTTTTTTGTTTTGTTTTTTAATTTTTCCCCCCTCATTTTCATGCTAAATATTGCAAGTTTTATAATAAACATGAGTCATATATTTACTTTGTCACTTTGCAGCAAAAAAAAAAAACAACGTTTGGCAATCTTTTGGATGTTTTACTTTGGAGTCGTCACTTTGATAGAAGTCTCTTGGTTCAAATAATTAGGGTTTCCTTCATTATTATTATTACACACTACTTTTCTTTGTTTACTATCCGTTCCACAAGTCAACACGCAATGTTACAGTTCTCATGCTCACACTCAGACCAACCACGACCAGACCAAATTCGCAACTATGCCATTCTTTACCTGGTTTTCTAATATAACACTGTTTCGCCTTGTGTTCATTCTTGAATCAACAAAGTTCCTTGTAGGGAAGTTAATATTACTAACGTGCATCAGTTGACCCGATGTAATTGTCAATAACATTTTTGTTGACCTAAATAATATATAATTTTAATAACCTTGATATGTGTTAAGCTATTAATATTATAGTTTTGGGTGCATATGAAATTTAAAATTGACAAAGAATACTTATTTATATAGGAGACGGTTGTTACTGAACAAGTGACCTACTGCTGCCGCTGCTCATCCTCCTGCTACTATTACCAGTGCATCAGCTGGTCTAGAAATGGCTTTATTGTTTTTATTTTAACAAACTTGATGTGGAATATGTGTGTGATATTTCGACTCATTCTCTTCCGTACTACAGCGCTGAGCGACACAGCTGTAGAGATAAAACAGGCATTAACGTGTCCGATGAGTAGACTGAATAGGCCAGCACTGTGGTCGAACTACGATTCCTCTGTTGTTATGTTTTCAGCCTCCTAGTACAGAAAGAAGTGTAACATAGGGAAATCAGCTCAGACTTCATCTAATACTTATTTTTATTTCTGAGTACACAACAGTCTTCACCCGATAACAATGAATATTGTGTTTCTAGCGATTACAAAACCGTTTTAGCCTTTTTGACATGTTACAGTAAAAATATGTATCTCTGAAATGTATCGTGTACCGAGGTGACCTTTGTCGTGTGAACGGTTTCACGATCGAGATTTAGCGACCTGCATTTACCTTACTCTTCAGTCTGTATATTGTATTGAGGACTACATGTAGTGAAGTGCAGTGTTGAGGACTACATGCAGTATTGTATTGATGGAGACCACGTGTAATATCATAATGAGGGATATGACATGTGGTACATGTATTGAGGGTACACATGTAATAATGTAGTATTGTATTGAGGTTGATTGCTACATGTAGTATTGTATTGAGGACTACATGTAGTATTGTATTGAGGACTACATGTAGTATTGTATTGAGGACTACATGTAGTATTGTAGTATTGTATTGAGGACTACGTGTAGTTGCATGTGGTGTTGAATTGAGGGATACTACGTGGTATTAATTTTAGGGATACTAGTCTGAGTCATGTATTATTAAATTGAGGGATACTGCGTGTAATATTGTATTGAGGACTACATGTAGTATTGTATTTAGGACTACATGTAGTATTGAATTTAAGGATACTACATGTGGTATTGACTTGAGGGATACTACACGTGGAATTGAATTAAAGATTACTACTTTTAGTATTGAATTGGTGGTGCGGTTTTAGAGAGGCACATACTGTACGATCTTCTGCCTGACAAATTAAAATAACAAACACGGTTGGATGGGATTGGTTCATGCGGCATTCAGTGCGCACTGTAGTAGCAAGTGAGCGTATTGGGCGATTTGGATCCTGACTTAGTCCATCGCCTTAAGCAGTTCGTTGAGTTGTTCTATGCGCTGTGTGATGACCGTTGTTTTGTTGTGTAGTTTATTCACTGTAGTGTATAGTGTTATCACTAGGTTAGTTAATGAGTTACTCATTGTTTAAAAGGGTTATCACCAGGTGAAATGGTACGAGTTAGTTAACAAAGGAGGACGCATCAAAACTGCTTCTTTCCCCAATAAGGACCCAATAAGCTTAAAAGGAAATCCTTTTCCATGAGTTATACTTCTCTTTGAGTTAGCTTATTGATTCAAATTCAGCCTGACTTCGAAATTTTATATTATGCAGCAGTCGAGAGAGAGAGAGAGAGAGAGAGAGAGAGAGAGAGAGAGAGAGAGAGAGAGAGAGAGAGAGACCTTTAATGCAGAACACAAGAGTGATCATTGCAAAAAGTATAACGAGATAAATATTAGTACTAACAAATTCTAGCCAATAGAAAATGGAGAATACTGTACACTTTCATCAAAATTGCATATTAAACAAGAGAGAGAGAGAGAGAGAGAGAGAGAGAGAGAGAGAGAGAGAGAGAGAAAAAAGAGAGAGAGACACACACACACACACACCCACAGAAGGGAGGGAGGGATGTGTGTGTGTCTCTCTCTCCCCCTTTCTCCTCAGTGTTTGTGTGTGTGTGTTTTGGAATTACGAAAATGTGCAAGTCGACATTTTTTAGGAGAATGGGAAAGGGTGGTTACAATTTCCTGTCCATGTCCATTGTCACTCAAGCCAGAACAAGCAAACATAAGGGACACGCTTTCTGTCTTCCTTTTCATCCTTCCATCTTTTCTTTCTTCCCGTCTTGCTTTGTTTCTTTCTTTCGTAGATCTACTTCCTTCCCTTTTTCCCTTCTTTCTTTCTTTGTTGACCTTGTTCATGTCAGTTACAATAACCAGACTACAATTGTTAGCCGTCTATGACTCCTAGACAGTGTCCAGTCCCTCCTTGAAGCTCTGTCTTAGAGAGAGGGAGAGAGAGAGAGAGAGAGAGAGAGAGAGAGAGAGAGAGAGAGAGTGTCCAATATGTCTCCTTTCCGGGCTGAACGTGTTCCCTTGTATTTGTGTTGGTGCTAGACCATGCAACTTGCGTGTGTATCCATTATACAGTTTTCCTGGTTCACATTTTACTTGTTCATGTTATGCAGGACAAAGAAAATAGTGTTGGTTGTCCAGTCATTGTAGGAAAGCGGTGTTTTCCATTAACTGAAAGTCAGACTCAGTCACGCACGCACGCATACACACACACTCACTATTCTACGTGAACTAGGATGATTGATTTTATTATGACTCTTAATTTGTGAATTCCCGTAGTGGTGTCTCAAACAAATCGTTGCTCTTTGAACTGTTAAGGTCATTGTGTGTGTGTGTGTGTGTGTGTGTTTAAAATTTATATTAGTGTGTGTGTGTGTGTGTGTGCATAATACAGCTTTTGATGTAATGTATTTCATCGTACATGAATGTCCATTTGGTTCGAGGTCAAAGTCAATATCGTCGCAAGATCCAAATCATTACTACTTTGCGACCGTTTTGTTTTAGTTTTTCTGGGCACTCATTTTGATGTAGAATATTGGAAGTTCCAGAAGGAGCAAGTGAGTCTTATGGGATTTACAATTCTAGTTTCCTCTTGAATGTGGTCTTCTGACTGCGAGATAGAAACGTTTCTTCGATGTTGCTACGACAGAAGCCTGAGACATATTTGTTGTGTTGGCAAGTAAAGAAGATCTCCTATGCTTAGCGCGAACGGATTAGAAAATAATTTATTGTGCTGTTGTCGGGTCACAGTGCTTGTGAGGAGAGCGTAGATCTTTTTAGTATTGATTTAGCTGTGTTATGACTAGTGTGTTGGATAAAGAAATTGCAGACTTTGACTTTGGACTTGTTTGTAACAGGGATTTCAGTTCCTTTTAAAGTAAGTCATTGCAGGTTACTGATTTTGTTCCTCTCTCTCTCTCTCTCTCTCTCTCTCTCTCTCTCTCTCTCTCTCTCTCTCTCTCTCTAATAGAAAGTGTTACGCCCATTGCGACCAGAAGTACTAGTCATGACGTGTTCATTGTAATGGAAATGCCAACATAGCTTCTGGGACAATTGTTTGGAGGGGTGACTTATTTATTCGAAAGTTCGAATGGTATTATGCACGTCGACACGCTAAATTTATTGGCACATTTTAAATTGCAAGATTTGCCAAGAGAAACATCCGGTTGACCAGAAATTTATTGAAACCAAATTTGAACGTTCTAAAATAATGCGCTTTAATGTCCTTGCATTTATTGTGTTTGAAACCCATTTTGTATTTCTATTTCCTGAGCACAGCGCTATAATTCTTTGATGCTTGTGAAAACGGTAGATTCTCCTGAGTTCTGCGAATATGACAAATTGCTAGTGTAATTTTCTAATACTCTTCCGGTGACCACACTGTGCAGGAGAAATATTGCAAGAACTGCCAAACTAGCAAAGTTATTGCAAGGTCACTTATTGAGGACAAAGCCGTAGTATCAGTACTTCAAATGCTTTTTGCTAATGCAATGGCCGTGGAATCAAATCAACAGACGCTCTTTGCTTCAGTTCGATAATGGTGCCATAGGCTAAGACCGATTCTTACTTGTAACTCCTGCTTCGCCACTATATAGAAAGTAGAACGGAAGGTTGTGGTTTAAAGGTACTAGGTGTCCATATGTGTGTTGATGTACGTGTGTGTGTGTGTGTGCGTGTGTGGGGGTGTGTGTGGGTGTGTGTGTGTGTGTGTGTGTGTGTGGGTGTGTGTGTGTGTGTGTGTGTGTGTGTGTGCGTGATGGTTTGCCTAAAAAGGGGATTTTCTTTGTGCAGTGTTTTCTGTGGTTACTTGGCAGTTTACATGATGTTTTATATTTTATTGTGAACTACATGCATTTAGCAGCTGTTTGAGCTGGCAAAGGTGCAATATAAGATCTGGTGGGGTGCGGGGAAGGAGTGGGTGGGAAGGGCAGTAGCACTAGCAGTGCTGGAGTTTATGTTCTTTAGGATATATTTCTTCGCTTTTCACCGCTTCGATCGCTTGACTTGTATGGAAGAATGACAGATATATTTCTTTTGGGAGTGCAGAAAGTGCATAACGCATTGTTTCCCTTTTGTTGGAAGTTGTATGTCAAAAGGAAGCTTTTTTTGTGTACCGTGGTGTTGGGAAGAGATAGGAGGAAAACAAACACTCTTCTTTTGGTTACACTACAACGTCATTTATTAAGGTCTGTACATGTTACGATATTGGACACACCGAACATGGTAACCATACATGAAAGCGAAGCCATTAAGGTTGCTGAGAAGAGAAAGATGGAGTACGCTGGTTAAACGATCATCTGTGATGCCCCAACGACCTTTGAGTTACGGGATAGGATAGGATAGGACACTGTACAGCGTCCTTCTAACTTCCAAATATAAGTTTGAAATTGGAATCCTAAAAAAATAATAACAGGGTACGTTTGCATTGTAGGGTGACAATTATTAATTTTACTCCCTCCTTCCACCTTAATGGAAACACCTGCGTAAGTCTGTAGCTTGCTAAGAACTACACATATGGTGTTGCTGTCGGCTGTTGTAATGGTGGCACTTTATTTAAAGGTTTGAGAATAAACAAAAGTTCGAGTATTTTACTACTTGAGTGTGCCAGTGCTGTTATTCCTATCTCTGGTATAGCTAGCGACATTGGCTTTGAGGTGAGGTGGCGAGGGTGGAATACTTAATTGTCACCCCACAATGCCAACGTACTCTTTTATTTATTTATTTATTTTTTAGGATTCCAATTTCAAACTTATATTTCGAAATTAGAAGGACGCTGTACAGTGTCCTATCCTATCCTATACTATCCTATCCCGTAACTCAAAGGTCGTTGGGGCATCACAGATGATAGTTTAACCGTGTACTCCATCTTTCTCTGTTCTCAGCAACCTTAATGGCTTCGCTCAGTGTCAAGCCAGTCCATTCTCGAATGTTGTCCTCCCAACTCTTTTTCTGTCTCCTTCTTCTTCTGCCTCCTAGCACCGTACCTTGCAGGATGGTCTTTGCAAGGCCTGATGCTCTGGTGACGTGCCATACCATCGGAGTTTCCGTTTCTTCACCACTGTGAGCATGTCATCGTGTTATCCAATGGCTTGTGTGTTGGTCTGTCAAACTTCGTTGTAGGTGATGTGCTGGGTATAGGAAATGTCCAGCAGTCTTCTGTAGCTCATCTCCATGCTTTGTATTCTTCGTTGTAGATAATGTGTGAGGGCCCTTGTTTCGCAAGCATATAGGGAGATGGGGATGACAAGGGGGCGCAGCAGCCTTACCTTGGAATGTAGACTGCTGGTCCTGTCTATCCAAATGGGCTTCAACCTTGTCAGGGCAGCAGTTGTTTGTGCGATCCTGGAGAGGACTTCCTGTCGGGACCCATCGTCTGATACAATGGCTCCTAAATATTTGAAGCTATGCATTTTGTTGGGGGATTGGCCTTGGACTTTGATGTCCGTGTTGATGCCATTGGTGTTGTTGGTAATCATTTTGGTCTTCTCTACACTTATTTCCATTCTATAGGCTCTGGAGGTGGTTTCAAGCCTCTGTACCAGCTGTTCAAGTTCTTGTTTTTCTCCCGCCAATCCATCAATGTCATCCGCAAAACGGATTGGGGATTGCTCTACCCCCCTATGCTGACTGTGCCTTCGCGATCTGCAAGGGCATCTGACATGATGCGCTCCAGGAAGATTTTGAAGAGTGTTGGAGAGAGTAGGCATCCTTGAGGCACACCGATTGTTGTTCTGAACCAGTTCCCGATGGCGCTGTTGTGGAGGACTGCACTGGTAGCCTTATCATACAGGCTTTTGATGACTTCTATAATTTTAGGGCTGATGTTGTACACTCTCATGGTTGCCCACAGAGCTGCATGCCAGACCTGGCCAAACGCTTTCTTGAAGTCTACAAACACATGATATAGATGTTGTTGATGCTGTAGGTATTTCTCGCAGATTATTCTGAGTTTGAAAATCTGTTCAGTGGTACTTTGCCCTGCCCTGAATCCTGATTGCTCTTCAGCTATGATTTGTTCAGCTTGGGCTTTTAACCTGTTGAGTATTATTTTGAGGAGGACTTTGCTGGGGTGGCTGATGAGGCTGATGGTGCGGTAAATTTTACACTCCTGCAAGTTACCCTTTTTTTGAGAAGAGTGATGACAAGCGACGGGTTCCCCACTCTGCCAGACTATGGGTCTCCGTATGGGTGTGTGGTTGTAAAGGTCAGAGCAGTACTCTTTCCATATATCCCAGACTTCTTGTTCTTCTGTAAGGCATATGTCAGACCTGCTTTGGATCGTGGAGACCTTGGATTGTTTAACACTTGTCAGCCGCTTCACAGTCTGGTAGGCCTTCTTACTGTGGCGGCGGCTGTTGTGTAAATGGCGGTCAATCAGGCCGAATATTTTATTCTTTATCTCTCTTATCTCTGTACAGATAACAATAATTAAGATCTTTGTTGATTTAATATTGGTTGTCTCGATAAGACGATCTCTTTTAGACGTTAATTAGTATTCATTTATATCCCTCCAATATTATATCTCTCTTTGTCGCGTAGTATTATATTGTTACAAAAGGTGGTAGGTAGCTCGTATGTTATGTATTTTACATAATTATAGGCTTGGGAAAGGTGTTCCCGTAACCTTTTGATCGTTTGAGAGAGAGGCCTTTTTCTCTGAGTTAGCTTAATGAGGGTGGCCCTCACCTCTTCTCCCTCGCTGCCTTCCACGTTTATGATGTAATCTAAGGGTCATTAAAATTAACTGTAGGCACGTCGTTGCTTATGATGCCGGAGAACAGTCGAAGGAGGTTGAACATGTCTTATTGGCTTGGCGTTGTGCGCTATACTGTTAGATATTGGCTTGCAGATTTCTTCTTCTTGTTTGTCCATGTCTTTCCTCTGTGGGTTGGGGAAAGTTGAACAATCAGCTTTTAGGAGAAAGAGGCACGCTTCAAAGAGCTCGGGGGATTTCTTCATTTTCACCCAACATCTGTGACTCGCACATAAAATCCCCTTTCACTTCAGAAAGGATGTGAGAGAGCGCGCGCGCGAGAGAGAGAGAGAGAGAGAGAGAGAGAGAGAGAGAGAAAAGATGATGGGAGGGGGAAGAGGGAAAATGAGAAGGGGAAAGGAGTTATTATTTAATTGTCTTTTTCTCTGCAGGATAAGGATACAGAAATAATAACAATATTGAACTAATAATGAGAGTATTAACAGTTAAACTTTAAAGAGCTCGTTTCTCTAACGCACGATTTATACCTTGAGTGTGAGCTGAAGACGTCTACAACTTAGTATTTGGCTTAAAGCTGTTTTATAGTGATGTTATTGTGTTTAATTAGCTTTCACATCCCCCACCCCTCTATAAATGTTTTTTGACGGGAAGTGTACATTGCAGGAGAAAATATAATGGTCTCTCTCCGTCTACGGAATTGAAAAGCGTGTGAAGAAACCTTCATCACCAACATCATTGTATTTTCGCTACATGTTCACTCGGCGTTGGGAAACGCTTTAATTTTGTACGGAAGAACGCTACATTAAATGTGCGTGATTCTGTGGTCACTGTATTGTGCGCTTACAAAAATCAAATCAAGCATTTATTGTGAACAGTGAAAACTAACATAACAGTTTCGTGTTATAAACTGTTGCTTGACAGTGAGTGTTGGGACTGTGACTTGAGTTTTCCTTCTCGCCATGGATACTGCGAACAAGGAGAACGATGAGGCGCTAGAACCTCTTAATCCTCTCAAGGCGACCTCGTCGGATGGAGTCAACTCTGATAACGACGTCGAGGCAGAAGAACCAGCTGGAGGAGACGGAGACGATCCCGCTTCACTGACACTGGTAGACGAAACGGACAACGATGTCGCTCCAAAAGAAGAGAACGAAAAGCCTAACAACGAAACTGGTTCCGGTTCCAACGAAATGATTTCTTCTTGTCCCACTTCCGGTTCCGGCCCCACCACTATCTCAAGGTTCGAGGTGGAAAAGGTGGACCCTGTAGTGTTGGAGGGTTTTAACGAAACCGTGGAGAAGAAAAGGGCGAACCCCAACCATGCTCGCTTCGCCGTGGATGTATTGGAATACGACCCCATCCCGGATTCTCAGCACAACGACTCCCACGGCGTTACCATCTGCATCAACGACGACAAGGAGCCCAATGGTACGTACAGCATGTTGTAACCAAACTGTGCTATATTGATAGTTTTCTACCTCCAACAAAAACCTTTCTCTAAAAGTATGTTAATGAACGTCTGCTGGATTGTTTTTTTCTTTCTTCCAGCACCTATAACGTCATTCACGTGAGTTATATTTTGCAATGTGTATTGTTGTTATTATTAATGATTGTTGTAATGGAGTATATTACATATTTTTTCTGTCATATCTGTCCGTCAGTTTGTCTTTCCTTTCTCCTTACCCAAGCGAATAACGCTTACAGCAATGAGGTAATTAGACAAACTCGTGAGTGGTTTTCAAACCTAATTGTCACGCATTGAAAACAAATGTGACAGTGTCGTTACTGAACTGCACTCGGTAAACTCATTTCGTCATTCTCTCACCCATGTTTTCTAGGGGCATTTAAAGGAGAAAATCGCGTTTAATTAGCTCATCACTGTTTGGAATGTGTGCAGCGCTGGAAGGAGGTTCAGCTTCAGCGATTTAATTTCATCATGTCTCGGTTGTTATCTCCCTCTATTCCTCCATTATTTTACTTATATATATAAATCTGCTCGTTAACACGGTGCACAGCTTCAAATATGTAGGAGCAGTTGTATCACTATCAGACAATTGGTCCAGACAACGGAGAATACAAAGCATGAAGTTGAGATGCTACAGAAGACTTCTGGACATTTCCTATACTCAGCACATCACCAACGACGAAGTCCGACAGACCATTACACAAGCCATTGGACAACACAATGACATGCTCACAGTGGCGATGAAGCGGAAACTCCGATGGTTTGGCCACGTCACCAGAGCATATATCAGGCTTTGCAAAAATCATTCTGCAAGGCGCGGTGCAAGGAGGCAGAAGAAGAGGGAGACAGAAAAGGGTGAGAGGACAACATTCGAGATTGGCCTGGCTTGATACTGATCGAAGCCATGAGGGTTGCTGAGGACAGAGAAAGATTGAGTACGCTGATTATTATTATTATTATTATTATTATTATTATTATTATTATTATTATTATTATTATTATTATTATTATTATTCTTCCTATCCTATCCTATCCCGTTACTCGAAGGTCGTAGGGGCACCACAGATGATCGTTTAACCAGGGTACTCCATCTTTCCCTGTCCTCAGCAACCCTGATTGTTTCGCTCAGTGTCAAACCAGTCCATTCTCGAATGTTGTCCTCCCGCCTCTTTTTCGGTCTCCCTCTTCTTATACCTCCTTGCACTGTGCCTTGCAGGATAGTTTTTGCAAGACCTGATGATCTGGTGACGTGGCCATACCATTGGAGTTTCCGTTTTTTCACCACTGTGAGCGGGTCATCGTGTTGTCCAATGGCTTGTGTGATGGTCTGTCGGACTTCGTCGTTGGTGATGTGTTGGGTATATAGGAAATGCCCAGAAGTCTTCTGTAGCACCTCATCTCCATGCTTTGTATTCTTCGTTGTAGATCTGCTGTGAGGGTCCATGTTTCGCAAGCATATAGGAAGATGGAGATGACAAGGGAGCGCACGTCCCCTATATGCTCAGGTGTCTGGGGACACTAATCCACCCAACAACAACAACAAGGGAGCGCTGCAGCCTTATCTTGGAATGTAGACTGATGGTCCTGTCTTTCCAAATTGGCTTCAACCTCGCCAGGGCAGCAGTTGTTTGTGCGATCCTTTCTCTGGGGCCACCACAGTTGATCGTAATAATAATAATAATAATAATAATTATAATAATAATAATCAGAAGAAGAAGAAGAAGAAAAAGAAGAAGAAGAAGACGGGGGAGACAGAAAAGGGTGAGAGGACGACAATCGAGAATGGATTAGCTTGATATTGTGCGAAGCCATGAGGGTTGCTGAGGACAGAGAAAGATTGAGTACGCTGGTTAAACGATCAACTGTGGTACCCAACGACTTTCCAGTTGCGGGACAGGATAGGATAATAATAATAATAATAATAATAATAATAATAATAATAATAATAATAATAATAATAATAATAATATTTATTATTATTATTATTATTATTATTATTATTATTATTATTATTATTATTATTATTATTATTATTATTACAGTAAAACCTCCATTTTGAGACCCTCTCTTAAACGACTTCCTCCAACATACGACCGGAAATAAATTCGCCGATGCTTTGTAATGTATAAACGACCTCTCTTAAACGACTACCTCTAAAACGCGACTTGCGACCTTCAAATAATTAAATTTTACGACCTAGCATCTCAAAAATGCAGATTCCAAAGCAATACTATATTTGTGTGCTTGAAGAAAACAGTTTCGTTTACAACTTTTAACAGCAGACGATGCATTAAAACAGCTTGTAATACTCTAAGGAGCTGACCAGATTTGCCCTGAGCAGGGGCCTGTCAGATCTTGCCGACACCATGTCTGGTGTTCAAAGTGACATACTAGGAGAACATGCACGGGTGCGGGGATCATGCAAACAAACAGAAATAACCGCTTTCTTTAAAAAAAACCAAACTATTCAATGATTGAATAAAAATAATTACAACAATATTAATGGGGTTTTCTTATAAATAGTTTTAACTCCAAACATGCACTCAGCACTTACATACACTTTTAAACAACTATCATACCAACATTGATTTTTTATTTTGTAAATAATGAGGAACAGGAAGATATTGACTGTTTGTGAGACAGAGTTTAATCTATATTTCTGAAAGATGGTAGATGTTCCCTATACTTAATGGTATGTGTACTTTGTGTACATGTATTTATTTTACTTAATTATTTTTCTAAATGTCGTTTTCCAAAATGTCCTACCTCCTTTATGAGATCCCTCCAATTTAAGACCTCGTTTATGTTTGCTCAAAGCGCTTTTCTCAAGCATTCGCTTGGACTTATACAAACTGCACGAGTTGCAAACTAAAAGATATAAATAGTTCATATAAATGCACAGAAATTCCCTTAGGCAAGGCACAACCGAGCCAACTTGACCAATGAGTATAGCAGCCTATGGCTGACATTTTGGCTGGCCAGAAATCGGCAAATGGTTATTTTGGTCCATCCAATCATACACGAGTTATCGATCTTAGGAGAGGCTAATGCGGCGGCAGGGGATGAGTTCAAAAACCTTTCCCTCTGAAAGCCCGGCATAAAAAGTAATAACGTGCTGGGATTAGAGTGAGCTTCTTATTACCGCAGGGTCGCGATTGCTTTGGCGTTTTGCGTAAACATGCCCTTTAGCCACTGTGCGAGTTTCAATGGAAATGTAACATTTTCTTTTGAAACAGGACCAAAAGAACTATTTCGAAATAGCTTCTAACAGCAGTAAGTTAGAACCAAATGGGAAGATCGTTTGAAAGGAACTGTATGTACGAGTTGATGCTGGGAATTTGCTTTGGTATTGTGTTGAAAATAATCGTAATTCATTTAAATAAGTTTTCATCTGTTAAATCTTTTCGTAGTTCACTACAACAAATAGTCAATTAATAAATCAGACCAAATCTAATAATGTGCTTGCTTGTGTGTTAAATGTAGAACAGACCCATTTTTGATCCTTTATTAATACAAAGTGTGTAAATAATTACAAAACGTTTTATAGAAGATTTAGGGTTGGGTATTTGAATTTGACAGTAATCTTAATTTCTAGGCACGTGTATGAATCTTTATCTTGTGTGTAGCTGCCGATAATAATCATTACTATATCCTGAACAAAAAAACCCCAAGTACTCTACATCGCCCTTTTCCGTACATTTTTCAAATTTTGTTGATTTCAGTTTTTGAAGTCTTTCTGACCAGACTGGCCTTGTTTGGGTGGAGTTTTCTTGAATGTGAACGTAAGAATTTCAGCAGTACTTTTGTCGAGCACCCACCATTTCAGTGTTTTATGGAAGGCAGACGATTTGTGAAAGCAATCTTATTTGCAAGTTCCCGCTGGACCTAAAGCAACAATAAAACAATTTGCAAGTTCACAATGTACAGAAAATGCGTCTGGGACGGATTATTTTCTCTTGGCAATTTTAAATTCCTTCCGACCAATTTGATCTGTTAGGGTGAATTTATCGTCAATGAAAACGCAATTACTGCTTTAAATGTCACAAACTGCCAAGCACCCATCTTGTCCGTATTTTGTAGAAGCAATATTTTTACAAGTTCACATTGAACTGTACAATGTATCTGGAACGGACATCCTCTCCTTACTACTTTAAAATTAGTTCGTTCTTTACCTGTTTGGGTCAGTTTTTCTTCAGAGAAAAAACATGATTACTTAATAATTTTGAACTACGTTTGTCAAGCACCCACGATTTTACTTCGCTTTCTGAGTACAAGTTCAATTCACATAGAATGAAAAGAGGAAACCGTGTCTGGAATGGAATTGGTTGCTGCCACTGCGAAATCGAATCACCGTAATGGAGGCCTGTCCTTTTCTTACTGAAACGGAATAGACTGGAGTTTTCGTGAGTTTAATTGTTGATTCCAATTGAGTTAATGATGCTGTGCTGAGTGCTTTGCTGGATTTAAAGTTGTGGGGAAAGAGTGGGAGAGGATTGTTTATTACCATTTATTTATAGAACCAACGGGTTTTTCTGTCAATTTAGATTTTTTTTCGGCCCGATTTTGTCATTGTTGTTTTATTTTTTAAATCTGGAAATCGAGTTAGACTATAAAGAGAGAGAGAGGGGACAGGTGGCCGTGGACATAGGCAAGGAGCGAGAGTCGAGGAGAAGGAGGGTGTAGTGGGAGACAATGGGCGCAGCAAGAGAAAGAGAGAGGGGGGAAGGAGTGAGGGATGGATGGATGGAGGGGAGATCTGTTCTTTTCGTTACATAGTGTTTTCGTCTGCCACACACATCAGCCAATTAATAGAAAGTGAAAGCACATTGTGAAAAGAATGAAAGATTAAACAATTTTGTTTTACGTGACTTTTCGTTTATATATAATATATATATATATATATATATATATATATATATATATATATATATATATATATATATATATATATATATATATATATATATATATATATAAATTAGCTATTAAAAAAACATGTAAAATAAGGAACGTATAGAAATGTAGAAATATAGAGTAAAGAGATTAGGGTAGAACAGTTTCATCGAGCTGCATTCGGAAAGATGCACGAGTGCGTCGCTGAATTTTTGGTGTTGAATGACAGGGAGATGTTGAATTATTTTCTTCATCGCATTCTTGCAGTGGGGAGGGGGGGGGGGGGGAGTCAGAAATGGGGAAAATAACGACAATTTAACATTTGGTTGTTCGAAAATGCATGTGGACTGAAATGTTGCATTAGTCCTTGGCTTTCTGTGGTATGTAGGAAAAGAAAAGATAATTAATCTTAGAAGGGAAAAGGGATTATCCGTGGGGATAAATGAGGATTTTTTTTTTCAAATCAGGAAATAATAGAAAAGTAGGACAGTAACATTAAGGAGCACTGGTAATAAGATATCGCCTGTTGACTCTATAATAAGGAGATCGTGCATTTGTCCATCGGTTTCTATGTTACATAAAAGATGAGGAATTGGAGGGGAAAATTCGTGGCAACAGAGTTACACAAATAGAGAAAATTAGATAATTAGAAATATAGAGAGAAATTGGTCACTGGCTTTTCGTCCTTTACCACAATAAAGCACGATTGGGTCCATTTTCTGCGGACTGAGACTGACATTCTGATATTTAGACAATCTGTAGAAAAACTGGAGAGAGAAAGGGGGTGGAGTGGGGTGGAGTGATATGGGAGTGTGGAGGGACAGGCCTTGACCCTCTTCTCTTTTAGATAGTTATGTTGTTCTGGACTTGGGGGGGGGGAGGAAGGGAGTGGGATAAGGATGGGGATGGCCAGATCTTCAATCGCTTTTGATTGAGGGAACGTTAGTGTTTTCTATGAGAGAAAGAAAGAGTGGGGGTTAGGGGAGGGGGGAAATGGATTGCTAAATAGATTATTTGTATGAACTGCTTCTGATGGAGTGTTATATTCTTCTATTTCATAGAATTAGAAAAAAGAAAAACGATGGAGGGAGAGAGAGGAGTTAGGGAGGGGTGTGGTGGTGGTGTGTTCAGAAAACTAAAGGAAGGGAATGGAGAAGGTAGGAAGTAGGTCACGTGGTGTTGAAGAATGCTGAGAGCCATAGAGCGGTGTGGGATGTGGTACAGAGCGTGTTGGAAGAATAATGACGGTGTGACTTCGTCAAAGTTCCGGGTCTCTTATTTTTTAGCCGGGCGCCTTTGCGCAGGCGCCAGGTCAAGTGGGACCGGCCTTTTCACGATGCTCTTAGGCGTCCTAACTTTAACCCCTAACCCTAATCCTTACTAAGACTACGAAAACTCTGTGCGCATGCGTCGAATTTTGTAATGTGTCGACCAATCAGAATGCTCCCAGTCGCTTCCAATCCAAAATACTAGGAACTTTGACGATGTTACAACGGCATGGTAAGGGTATAACATTGGGAACATCAGACGTTGCTTCCCGACAATGGGATCTTTGACTGTTTTTTGTTTTTGTACGTGCTGATGTATTTTCATGACGCCACAGTGGATGACGCGCGTAGCTCAGTACGTCTGACAGTATTTTTTAAAAATACAATTTTTGAGAGATTCAAAAATCTATTGAACACCCTGTCGCCGACCTATACCATGAGCAAGGTTTGTTTTGAGTTACTTCTGTTGTTTAAAGCAAATTGTTTACACGATTATATGCGCCTGATGTTGTGAGGATATGTACAAGCTTAAACAATTTTCATGTTTACAATAAGAAGATAGTAATAATTGATAGATGAATATGAACTGAAAACTGAGGAGGAGGAAAAAAGGAGGAAAATCTAAGTAAAAGAAGAAGTTATCTCCATCTTTCACGATAATAAAGTTGTATATCGTACACACACATCCTCAAGCCACCCATGTTAATGTTGTTTCTCTCTGTATAATTATGGTTCAATCATTTATGGCATAATTTCCTGTGATTGAGTAATAAGGTAATTCTGTTCTAGTATGTCAATTTGAATAATTGGAATTAAATTTCAAAATTTTAACCATAATCATAATCGAATTCTTTACACTATATTTGAATTGGTTGAATTTAGAACTGAACTTGTTTAGTTTTGATTCAAGAAGTCTGAACTGTCTTTTCATTTTCTGCTTGAACTTGTTCTTAACAACAACTGTCAATTACTGTCATCTACTTCCGGTTCAGCCCTCTGTCGTCCGTGCTTTTGCTCACGTTGTGGCATGTGGGAAGGATGATTTCAGTCTAGACCATTGCGGTCTTTTACATTCGGAAATGCTTGGTTGAATCTCTGTAGTCTAGACAGGGTTATGTTCGTTAATTTCAGGATGTTGATTGACGAAATTTTTAACGAAAAGTAGTCAAAGTACTCACAGTCGTCTAAGGTGGGTGAGATCATTAAGAATGAAACGTATTGCTCCCTCCAAGAAACTGTAGGTACGTAGCATAACATTTATGGTGAAGTTATGGTATTATTCCAAAACGTTTCGTTTGTTTTCATTATTATTTTTAAAGATGTGTTCAGAGAGTGAGGACTAGAACCCAGAAGTGTTTGAAAGTTTGAAAAAATAAGTAGCTTAACAAAATTGTGAAGTACATAAAGTGCCTCTGAGGTGGAAATCGAACTTGGCAGACATAAAACGTCTAAACGGCTGATGACTGTTTGCTTATCTATTCATGCAGTGTTTGTGTCTAATATCTGCGAGTATTGTATCTAAACTTCTTGTCTGACCACTCAAAACTCCATCTGCTATAAACGGCTTCTCTTAGATTAGAATATAGGCATAGGCGCCCAACATACAGACCTGCTTACCCGTCCGTATTTCGCCGTATTTTCCCGATATTTTGACCTCGAGTACGCTGTTACGATCTCTTTATAAAAAATACGAAAATCAACCCACACCCCACCCCCCCCCCCAAAAAAAAATGTTTTTTTTTGTTTTTGTGTGTGACAAATTTCGGTAAAAAGTACACTTAACCGGAAGCGGAAGCTAAATAATTTGCGCCAGAAAACTATAACTCATTGAATAGCCTTGTGTTTTTCAAGTGTATACTCTGCAAATATTTAATTGTCATGGAGAAAAGAATTCATGAAACAACAGATGACGATTCAGATGTTGAGGTGGCGAGTTCATCCAAGCGTGTATGTGTGAAACGAAAGCAGACATTTCTGGTTTCTTAAATTACAAAAATGGCCTTGTTTGGTAGCTGATGCATCGATGAAGACCTGCTGGTTGGTGATCAGGCAAGGAAAATGCTTGACAGTCCCAAAGACTACAACCTAAAATCTGAACGTATAGCAGAGTTCTATGCTTCAGTGCGTGCATACTTTGAGGAAACTTGCAGCTATCTTCTCCTGAAACTGCCCCTCACTGACCCTTTGCTCCAGCATTGCAGAATCATCGGTCCTTCAGCTCAGTTGACTGCATCTTCCCAAGATCTACGCTTTTTTATGAAGCGATTCCCTGCACTCTTTCCACCAAATACAACATCTGAACAAATCGAGGAGCAATTCTCCGAGTATCATTCAACTGATGTCAAGGGATTGGTGGGCATGCAGGTGGACGAATTTTAGGAGCAGGTCAGCAAAAAACACCCTCAGCTTTTGCAACTGTGCCAGTTCATGCTAGGACTCTGCACCATTTCACACAGCAGTGCTGCTTGTGAGAGGGTGTTTAGATGCGTATTTTAAACGTGCACTGACAGTAGGTCCAGTATGGGCAAAGACGCTGTTGAAGCACTGATGGTGAAGTTCAGACCTGAAAGCTCTTTCACAAAAGAAGAACTGCAGCAGATGAAAAGTGCATACATGCATTATTTAAAAAAAAAAAAAGTGGATCATTATCACATACTATGTTGATGTGGTGGCCTAATACTTTTGCATTGTTTTTCAATTAAGCACCCTAATTTTTAAACAATAAATTTATTGAACAGTGTACCGTTTCTTGATTTATTTTACGTGTGTAATAATATATGGAAATTTAGCTAAGAGCAAATTAAGATGAATGATGACAATAAATTTACACAGTTCTATATTTTATTTATTATCATTATTTTGGTTCACGTAAAATAACGACAGTTTATATAAATACCGAAAGTCAAAATCTGGTCATGATTTCCAAAATCTGGTTTTGAAGTGCCTGGAGTACTGACAAAAATGTTTTGAGGTAGGCAGGTCTGCAACATATTAACTCAGCGGTGCCTGACAAACATGCTCAAAGGCATCCACTCCGGTTTACTTTGGTAACTGAAAACTACGAGACTATCCTTAACTGAATTCAAAATCAAAACGTGAAAGAAGCAATTTATAGCTGTTTTAACGTTATTTCGTGTATTCTTAGCTGGACCCGTAACTTCAGAGGAGTTTTATGTTTTTTGTGTGTTTTTGTGTGTGTGTTTTTTTTTTCAACTTTAGACTTGCGTCCATTCCGTTTCTTCTTTTCTAGGTGGCGCAGATGTCACAATTTCTCATCTCCTGCTTTTAGCTAAGTCACTCGAGAAACGGGTAAATTTAAAAATTAGATCTCGACTCTCCCTAATCCTTCACTCCCCAACTATATATATATATTATATATACTTGTATATTTCTCTGTCTCGCTCTTTCTGTCTGTCTCTTTCTTTCTCTCTCTCTCTCTCTCTTTCTGATCATTTTATTCTTAACTGTAGCCAAAACTTGCTCTGGCTCTGTTTGTGTCTATCTCGGTGTCTGTCTGTTTCTGTCTCTCTGTGTCTGTCTCTGTCTGTCTCTGTCTCTGTCTCTCTCTCTCTGTCTGTCTCTCTCTCTGTCTCTCTCTCTCATTCATTTTGATCTTTTTTATTTATAACTGTGGCCAAAACTTGAAAAAGGTGTGATTACTTCGTACCGGAGCTTCAAAGTTGTAGTAATCGAAATAAATAAATGAAAGAACCGCAAAACCCTGATTTATGAAGTGCGCATTAAACATCTAACGATAATTGCTATCACCGTCCTCGTCAACATCGTCGTCATCATCATCATCATCATCATCATCATCATCATCATCATCATCATCATCATCATCATCATCATCATCATCATCATCATCATCGTCGTCGTCATCATCACCACCACCACCATCAAGGACATTAGGAGTATCAAGTTCACCATCACCCACCCATCATCCCTCAAAAAATTTTTTTTTGTAAATGGAGTTTGCCTATATACTTTTTTCGGTCACATTGGAGAAGAAATTATCATGTTTTTTTTTTTTTTTAATGGAACCCAAACTTGGGAAAGGCATGATTACTTCTTGCCATAGCCGGAAAGTTTGGAAGGAGAAAGGTTCCCCTTTCGGGCTGGGGGTTCTGAAAGGGATGGTCTCTGTGACATTAATGGATGAGTGTTTAATTTGAGTTCGCGCTGCTTCTTCAGCAGACATCTTCCAGTTCTTATTGCTGGTTGGGATAGTTCTGCTAGGGTTAAAATGCACGTAGTTTATTTTAATCAGAGGATAAAGTAAAACTCGGATTCAATGTTACTGAGCATCATCGTCGTCATCATCATCATCATCATCATCATCATCATCATCATCATCATCATCATCATCATCATCGTCGTCATCATCATCATCATCATCATCATCATCATCATCATCATCATCATCATCATCATCATCATCATCATCATCGTCATCATCATCATCGTCTTCGTCATCATCGTCTTCGTCATCATCGTCTTCGTCATCATCAACATCATCATCGTCATTATCATCATCATCATATTTTAGCTTAACTAGGTTTATTTGTTTAGGTTGTATATTAATTTATTTATTTATTTTTTAAAATTGCTGGATGTACTGTACTTTAGTGTTACTTTTTCATGTATCATGCACATCTTCTAAGGGTGACTACGACCAGCCTTGCTTAACATTGCAAATGTGAATCGTTAACCTTTGGAATATATCTCAAATTTATGCATCTGCTTGTGTCTGGTACGTTTGATGAATATTTCCATGCCACCGCCTCAAGATGTTTTAAACCCAGTGTTCAAAGGCTGTGACGAGATTCACATCGTTAAAGATTTTCACTCTGATGCTTGCCTGGTGATTTATATAATACAGTGTACCTGTGTACCTATGTGTGTGTGTGTGTGGGTACGAGCGTTTGTGTGAATGCGGGTGCGTGCGTGCGTGCGGGGATGTGTGTGCGCGTGTGCGTGCATATGCCTGTTCAGAACAGCCTTTTTATGTCAGATTCAGATCGTTGTTTTATCAGTTCCATGCTTGTGTAATCTGATCTTAGTGGGTGTCGGTGGTGTGTATATACCTTTGGAATTGATTTAAAAAAAGATTAAAAAAAAAGAGAGAACAGGAAAAAGCAAGTGATGCGTGATGTCGAGTGTCGGGTCATTACGTATTATGAGTCTGATGGCTAATGTGATGTGTTTGCTAGTGCTTTTCTGTATGTGTGTGAATGTTTGTATTTTGTGTACCTTTCTTTTAATTGCTGTGGGTGGCTAATAGATGTTGTCAGATGTAGAAAGTCAGCTTTTAGCTTTTTTGCAGAAGGCAATATACCTCGTTAATCAGTGTGAATCCTTCAATGTAATTTTTGGTATTTCCAACTTTATTCCGGGTTCTAAGGTGCTTGAATATATCCGATCGTTCGCTGTAACTCATACCTTCCACCTCATTCAAACAAGTCATATAACTTAGTAAATAACCTGTGTTCAGCACAGTACAGAATCTCTTCTAGCACCGTCTCTGATTGCAGTGCTTATTTTAGTGTAGTTGACTTTGATTCTGCTTGCCTGGTTTCAATCAAAGGATTAACTTTAATTTTGCTGGTTGGTTGGTTGGTTGTTTTATTAACGTCTTTTCCACCAAAGATGATAAGAAGGGGGGGGGGGGGGGAAATTATTATTTACACAAATCTAGCCACAGGAGAATCCATCAAGAGCTTTGCTAACAATACACTTTGATGAAAATTAATCTCATCTAATGTTCTTATGTCATGCAGATGCACAGTTAGTATAGGCCGAAAAAGACGGCAGCCAAAAAGTAAATGATATAATGAAAAAGTCTCATTGCATACACAATGGACATCTGGGCAATACTTTGTGTTTATGGCATTCAACATTATTCTGTAAGCCATAGTAAAAACTGTTCTCGAAAGTCTACAGTCTACAGCAAAATGTGTATCAAATACAACATGTTTCATTGACCTATCTTCAATAATACGTTTAATTTCCTTAGGGGATTTTATGAGTTGAATACTCTGAGTATTGATATTTTTAGCTCCATGCTTTGCTGCTTTGTCTGCACTATCATTAAACAAAAAAAACACAATGTGAAGGTAGCCAACAGAAGCTTACCTTTATACCATTAATAATGAGATTGTGGACTAAATGTTGAATTTCTAAAATAATTTCATGCCGTTCAGTATGGCCATAAGATTGTAAAGCATCTAAAACTGACATCGAATCAACACAAACAACTTGAAATGCGTTTAAGCAAAGATCTGAAATTTAAGTTAATGCCATAAGGATTGCGATAAGTTCACACGCAAAAATAGAAGTATTTATACTCAAGAGAAAGATTTTTGCACTTTTAGAGCTGGAATTACATAGGCTGCTCCAGCTTCCCCTGTCTCTAAAACCGATCCATCAGTATAGATATGAAGGTGTTGAGGATAATTTTTCTCCAAATGAAAACGAACATCACTTGATAATAAATTAGCATTTTCATTCTTCTTTTCCAAACTATAATGTATGTCAAAATGAGCATTTTTAAGCTCCCACATAGGTGTTGGAGAAATAATATTTTTAGAAAAAGATTTTATGTCATTAGATAAATCATCATTTAGATCTTTTGTAAAAGTTGCTATTGATTCTACGAATGGTATTTTCTGTGCACGTTTTGAAAAAATCAGATCAGACCTAAAATGTATCTCATCATCATTATTATTATATACAGATGCAGCTCGTACAATATATTTTGCACATGAAATTTTTCTCTATTCTTCAATGGATATGACTCCTGCTAACTTGTAAGCTTTAAGTGTTTGTGTATGTATTGGTACACCTAACGCTAATTTTATGGACTTGCTGTCTAGACTTTGCAATCTGCTAAGATAAGTTTTAGGAGCAGAGAAAAAGACTTCCTGTCCATATGTTAGTTTAGATCTGACTAAGGCTAAAGCTATATGTATGAGGATTTTGGTATCTTGTCCCCAGTCCTTTCGGCTTATTATTTTTAGTAAATTATAGCTTTTTACTGCCTTTTGACAAATGTATACAATAGGTTTCTTCCATTTTAAGTTTTTAGTTAGATATACACCAAGGAATTTAACTTCATTGATAAACTTTATTTCGTCATTATCTATAACAATTTTTGGTAGCATTCTTGGTTCTCTACAATTATTAAAAAGAATCATGTTTGTATTTTCTTTAGATAAATCTAACCCATTTTGGTTAATAAATATGGCTATTTTATTAACTTCTGTTTGGTATACATGAGATACATATTTTATTTCGAAAAGATAAGTATTCTGTTTTAAATTTACATTCATCCAGATAGCAATGTCATCAGCATACTGAGCCAAAATCACTCTGTTACTAATAGTTTTGGGCAAGTCATATATTAAAATATTGAACAGCATAGGAGAAATTATTGAGGCTTGTGGTATACCATGTCTATACTGTAAGTAGAAAAATATGAGTTACCTACTTTAAATGTAATGTTTCTATTGCTTAGAAATGTGTGTATGTATTTATACAAGTTACCAGATCATCCAATATTTTTTAGCTTATACAGTAAACGAGCATGCTAGACTCGATCACACACACGGGTAATATTTAAAAATGTAGCCAAAACACCCTTTCTCTTAGCAAACTGCTTCTTAATATGTGTCGTACCTTTAACCAAGTGATCTGTTGTGGATCGACCTTTTTGAAAAGCAGCCTGGTTTACAGCTTTAATTTTGCATACATGTGTTAAAACCAGAACTATGAATAACAAACAACGGTGTATGGAGTTCGTATATCCTAGTGACTATTGTTCATTGCCATGCCCAGTACAAGACCTCATCTTGCGCCGACCCTGATTTTATGCCGATTTCTCTCCCCCTTTCTCGCCAGGGGCTGAAACCGAGTTGTGCAAACCACAGCATCAAGAGAGACTAATATTATCGTCATAAAATAACGCCTCTGACGGGAGAGGGAGAGTGATCTGCCCTTGAAAAAGGTACTTGTGATCAATATGACTAGTCTTACATCAGCAGTTTCTTTTCATTGCCTTCTCTGGAAATAACACAAGAAGAAGAAGAAGAAGAAGAAGAAGAAGAAGAAGAAAACCTCAAGACGCCCAAGATGACAAAACTTGCAGCCTCCAGTGCACTGTCATGCACATCTGACAACTGAGCCACTTTCGACCTAAATGTATACGTGTTTGTTTTAACCTGCTATCCGTTTGACAGTAACGGGCTCTGTTTTTTTGCAGCGACACGTGGGCAAGAAGTGAAAAATTCATTACAGAAGTCGACGCCTATGGATAAAAACAAGTTTTCGTCAGCATCGATATGCGAATCCTGGTTCTTAATGGTACCACTGAGCAAACAACTCTACAGTTGCACTCGCTGTACAGGCATTGCAAGCTTCAAAGGGTTGGAATTGTGGACGCTAACTTCGGCAATCTCTCATGCAATAATAGGCCCACAGTAAAGATGTGAAGGCATAGCAACAACGTCCTTGGAGTGAATCTCGGTGACAGTAGGGGTAAAGAGAGTCAACTTAATATTAGAGCCATCACAACTTTAAAGAGGTTTCATCATTTCCAGCCAAAAGCTTTACGCTCGAGTTTCCCAGATCAGGTCGAAAGGTCAGCAGGCGGTGTTACCGGTTACTGTTAGAGCTGACTTTCCCAGATCAGGTCGAAAGGTCAGCATGCGGTGTTACCGGTTACTGTTAGAATTGACTTGTTGTTGTTGTTGTTGTTGTTGTTGTTGTTGTTATGCTAAAAAGAGCTACTTTGCTACTAAACTGAAATATGAAGCAATCGGTACTACACCAGTCACCATAACTTATACCTCTAGCACGAACACCGGCGCTAGAGCTAATCGAAAACCTATAGACCAATGTCAGCCTACAGCCTTTCCTTGTTGGCCGCAAGTCTTCGGATGTGTACCCTCATTTCCATACCCCTGTGTGCTACGTAGAGATAAGGGACTCTTCTCCTTGAAACTCTGCTAGGTTAAACCGAAAATAATGTCCAGCTTCTCTTTAGATTAAACCACAGATAATAAGGCCATCTTCAGTTTAGGTTAAAAAGAGATAATGTGGCGGAGTGAGAGGCAACGGGTTCGGATCGGGAGAGATCAGCTGCTGTTGTTGTTGTTTGTAGATTATAGTCACACGACACTTTCGCATATAGGTGACTACTGGACCGATTTATACTGACACCAGCGGGCCAGTTGTTGGTAAAGGGGAAAATAATATGATCACACGTTGACCAATCCGGGATTCGAACCAGCGACCTTTCGGTTACTAGCAAGACGCTCTTACCAACTGAGCTACCCGGCCCCTCCCAGCTGCTGTTAGCTTAAACCAAAGATAAATAAGACCAGCTTCTGTTAGGGTAATCCAAAAGTAATAGGACGAGGTTAATCTGATCTTTAAAAGCCAATGTATTTTTTACGTTTGGCTCATAAGAGGCAAACGGCTGGACGAAGGTGGTTTTTATGAGAGAGAGAGAGAGAGAGAGAGAGGGGAGAGAGAGAGAGGGGCAGGCAGGCAGGCAGGCAGGCAGGCAGAGGTGAGTGCGTGAGTGATTGACAAGATTGGAGTGTGTGTAATTTCATCTTTTTGACAATAAGAGGCGCCCTCTGGTATTGTGTAGAGTGAACGTTGCTGTACTGGAGAGAATAACTGTAGACATCAGATCTCCATCCACACACATACCCGCCCCTCTCTTTGACAACCCCCCTAACCCCTCCCCCATTTCCCCACATACACCCCTTTGGGATGCAGTACATCTAGGATAGGGAGTATATAATGCTTTTTAACCTCCCCAAGCTTGTGACATTGGGAGATGGCCCGGCATCCAGCACGTTACCCCTTCAAGTCACAGGCTTCTGGCTTCCGTCTGAAGTGCTTTTCCTGTTCATCCGTTACCCAAACGTTTTTACTTTTCAGCCGTCTTTCTTTGAGAAATTTTGTTTCATTTCAAGAAATTAGAAAGCTTAATGTCGGTATTACTTCGCATTTTAATGCCACTGTTTTTTGTCTTTTTGTTTTTTTAACATTCATTTTCATGTTAAATATTGCGAGTACTATTAGGAGCATGTGAGTCATATGGCACTTGCCCTTCTAGTCCAATAGTTTGTTGGATTTTGCCATACCTTTCCCTGTTGTAATTCCTTTTGAGATAATACAGATGTGATGTGTTATATTGTATAGTACATGTATTGTATTGTGTGAACAAATTTAGAGACGTGCATCCTCTTTGGGGTCAGGTTCGAGTTTCTATATTTATTTTTATGACCCATAGGCAAGGCTGATCTTATGTATGACGTACTTTCATTTACCTTCTTCGGACGTTGATTTATTTCAAGGGGGAAAAATAGAATCAACCTATTTAAAAAACTTTAAAGTTTGCAAAAGTGTAGTAAATGTTTTAATGAGAGGCATCGTCTTTGGGGGCATGAATATGTTTCTGTAGCTATTTTTCTACACAGTCAAACTGCTCTGTATGTGTGGCGGCACTTTAACCTACTTTGTCCAGACGCCGTTGATAGATCCTCCCTCTGTGGATTCTGTTATAGAGGAAGTGCTTCCATCTCTTTCTTTCTCCTTTAAAATTGGAGACCCTAATATTTTTTCGACCTCTTCCCCATTTAACCCCCCCCCCACCTCTCTCTCTCTCTCTCTCTCTCTCTCTCTCTCACGGGTAATCACCCCCTACTCCCGTTGGGGTGCCGGGGGTTTCAGTTTAAATAGTATCCCCACTTTCTGGAAATTTAGTGCTTTAAATTCCCACTGTCGCTGTCTTTCTCATTTGCTCTTTCTCATTCCTGCTCTGTTCTATCAATCTGCTATACTATCTTCTTCTTCGCTAGACCAGTCACCTAACTTTTTTTCCTGAAAACTCTTCCGGGACAAGACCCCTTATTTGTGTATGAGGTCTGTTGGATCAGCTTGGGAATATTGGACGTTTTCTGCCAGGTGGTCACTAGGGTTTCCTATGATGTTATTATTTAGCAATGTAGGCATTTTATATGTATGTGTTTTGTTGATAATTTATAATGATGTTTGTATTCTATTTTGTTTTTGTAAACGGGGGTTCGATAAATTAGAGAATAGCCTCAGCGTCCCCTGCGTGGGATGTCTTTATTGTAAAGTGACTGGTTGGTGGAGAGCTTTCAGTTTTACCACTAGGGTTGTTTTAGCAGATCTATTATGCGGATCGGGGGTTGTCCGGTCCTGATTTGGCTCGGAAGAGTCCGCTGGACCTAAAGCAATAATCATGTAATGTAATGTAATCACCCCCTCCCTAACACACCCCCGTATGGGGTTGCGTGTACGTATATGTACTCAGTCTGGTAACAAAGTCTGTACACTTTTTGTTACCGTTAAATCTTGGCATTTTTCCACAATAGACAACGACTGTGTTTTCCACCCATGTTTTGCACTGTCAGGAGTGTGTTTTTGTCATTTATTTCTGCGTTCATCTTTGCTTTGTCTGTCTGCGAGGAACGCTGTGCCTCAATAACCTGGGGTTTTAATGTCAGAAAATGCACTTTGACGTCAAGCTGTATGGATCTGCTTGGAGCTTTTATATGCGCAGCTCATAATACAAGCAGCAGTGATTATTTTGCGGCGTCAGATATTTTATGTTGCGTTTAAGGTGTATGTGTTTGCTTGAAAAATGCGGTTAAAGGGGTGGGTAGGCGAGTGGTTGCGAGTAGTTTTTTTTGTATCAATTATTTTGTGACGCCGTTTTGTATGTGCGTGGAGAAGAAGGGCTGATGAGGGTAGTGTAATTGTGTGAGGGTAGTGTAATTGTGTTGCTGTGAAATATTTTTGAAGTGCGTGTGCGTCATAATGCATGTGTGCGCGCGTCACAGTATGTGCTCTTGCTGTCTTCTCTCTATCTCTCATGCTCTTTGATCTGTAAAGTACGCTATATCAGGATATTACTCCGTGAGCTGAACTGTGTGGTATGTAGTGCGCCGTATCAGTTTCTAGCCATTGGATTGAACCGTTTAATTTGTTAATTGCGCTATTTCGAGTCCTTTGCATTTTTGTCTGCTGCAGCAACCAATAGCGCAAGTGATTGCTCTATATCGGTTGCCTGCTAGGCACTGTTTTAAACTTTTTTCCCCCTTTTTTTGTTTTTTGTTTGTTATCTGCCACCTTTCTTCATTGATTTATGCAACAGGTGAAAGGTGCCAATTTCTGGAAGAAGAAAAAGAAGCAGAATAAGGAGGAGGAGGAAAACAAATACAGAAGCATGCAGATGAAGAAGATAGAAAGGTTGGTGAGAAGAAATAGGACAGAAGAAGAAGATGAAGAAAAAAGCAGAAGAAGACAAATGTTAAAAGAGGCAGGAGGAGAAAGAAGACGATTTAAAGGTGGAGAAGATGAAAAATGAAAGGAAACGAGGCAAGAGGGAGAATAAGAAAAAGAAGAAGAGAAAGAAAATTGAGAGAGGCAGGCAGAAAAGAGGAATTCGGAAATGAAGAAATGCAGGCAGAGGAAGAATTAGGAAAGGAAAGGGAAATTGAATCACATTATTTTGTTGAGTATCATAACCTTGGTATGCAAGGCCTGTACTCAGTAGTACAGGAGTTGGCGTCAGCATTAGGCTAAAATGCGTGTTAACATTTGCCGAAGTAACTGATGATTCTCTCGAGGGATGCAGCTTTCTTCAGTAATAAATATTCCGCTGGTTTTGCACTGTGATCATATTATTGTCAATACTGATGGGGAAATCTTCACTGGGTCTTCACCGCGTTTCATTTCCTATTTGTCGCGCCCCACGTGTTTAAGAGTTAACGTAGGACCAGTTCTTTCACGCAAAGAACATCAGGAACTCCGAGAAAGTTTACCGATTTGACACGAACACAATATTAGATGCTAAACAAACTTTACTTATGAACAGACAATCACTCGTTCACTAAATATTGGACAACATACAAAGTGAAAATGAAGGTGATGTAATTGCTGACCATGCCGATGATGATGAAGAAGAAGATGATGATGATGACGATGACAATGATGATGATCTTGATCGTTTTGTCGTAGGCCATAGCCCTCCTTCACGCCCCTAAAAAGGGTTAGAACTATCTTCTCTCTCTCAAAGTAACTACAGCGTTGTTGGCTTCGAATTATTTCCCTGACAGTAATGTCGACCTAGACCACCGATGAAGCACGATAAATACTACGATGATGATTAACACGAAGTGGCGATGTCGATGATTTAAGCGAAAAGGGATGACGATCCTTTCCTCAGCTCTCCGCCCCGTAAACCTTCGTGGACCACCAGTAGAGTATCAAGTTCAACGATGATTATGAGCGATGTCCGGGCTCTCGACGTCACGTGAACTCGCCCGACCTCTACACCCAATGGCTTGGGGACGACTGTTCTTGAGGATATTTGTTTGGGAAAATGCGGAAAGGGTCATTAGTCCATTAAAAGGTTGGGTACTGGGTACATAGGGTGGAATGGGAAAAGGGACACGAAGAAAATCTCCACTGTACATCCGCAACACCCTTGCGTCCATCAGCGCCCCGCCGCTGGACAGAAATAGATTCAAGATTCTTTATTGTCCAAACACATGGCATGGATATTTGTTTAGCAGTGCAAGAAGGAAGGAGATAACAACATCAAAACTATTAAAAACATAGACATACAATATTAATACATTTGATATACTATCAAACACAACTTCCATACCAAAATACAAATCTATGAACACTAGCACACATGCATAAACAGATATCCAGTCACATACCCATGTGTACACATTTAACACACAGATAATTATTCCACAATACATGTATACACAAAACTACTAACACTCACCCATTCTTCCATCATCATCATCATCATCATCATCATCATCATCATCATCATCATCATCATCATCATCATCATTATTATCATCATCATCATCATCATCATCATCATAATAGTAATGATGATAATAATAACAATAATAATAATAATAATAATAATAATAGCAATAATAATAATAATAATAATAATAATAATAATAATAATAATAATAATAATAATAATAATAATCATCATCATAATATTAATAATAATCAGAGTAATTATAAAAATAATAATAATAACAATGCAACTACTAAAAAAAATAATAATACAACAGCAGCACCAACAGACAAATAATAATTAATATATGGTAACAATGATAATAATAATAACAATACTACTACAACTAATAATAATAACAACAGGAAGGGTACAAAACCAGGCTTCATGGTGATCTAGGGGAACAAAATTACTAATTAGTAAGAATAATGATAATAACAAGAACAACAATACAACCAAATTAACTAATTGATAAAATCTCTGGTCAAAGTTGAGTAAGAAAAGAACACCACAATAATTGTTTGCAGCAGATATAACGCACGAAAGCAAATTGCCTCCTTTATTACAAGAGTGAGCATTCTTAGCGCTGGAGCGTGTCGTTTGCCAGTCGGATGGATGTTGGAAGGTATGAATTCTTGAAGCGCGTCGTGCGACACTTCATAGAGAAGAAGCGCCCCTCGCTGCGGCGGGAGACACAGGCAGCGACTGCGTCATGCAGGGGATGCGCCTCGTTGTTGCGGATGCGACACAGCTTGGTGATGGAAGCGCGTTCGTGGACGCCAGCCAGCGACTGCACATCCCTCCCCATCAGCCGGGAGGCCTGGATGGCGATTTTCTCCAGACGACCCGTGTCGCCCTCATTGGCAGAGCTGAAATAGGACAGCTGGTTATAGAGGGAGACGCTCTCGATGACTGACTGGTAGAAGAGGAACATGATGGTGTTGTTCACTCTGAACTGCCTCAGCTTCCGGAGGAAGAATAGTCGCTGGCTGGCCTTCTTGCAGATGATGTCGACGTTGGGTGACCAGTCCAGCTTGTCGTCGATGACGGTCCCCAGGTACTTGTAACAGTGGACACGTCGCACAGGTTCGCCCTTGATGGTAAGTGGCTCGTGGTCACGTGATTGTCGGCGGAAGTCGATGATCATTTCCTCTGTCTTAGTGACGTTGAGATGCAGGAAGTTGCGGTCGCACCAGTCCACCAGCTCGCCGACTAATACAGACACAGGCCTACATGGCCACTATTAGATATAGTGTCAACGAGTGATTCATATGGTTTTTCTCATAATAATGTTCAATTTAGATTTAAAATGCGAACCATGAAATAATGAATTCAAATTAACTAGATGATTAAAGCGATTTCGATAATTGCAACTATAATTAATTCCACCACCTTCCACCTCACCCCTCCTCTTTCTTTCTTACTCCGTTATGCACACACCGAGACAAACAAACAAATATTTGATACTCACAAGGAATAAGAACTTCCCCTGGTGACTGGTTAATCCAAACTATTTCTAGACTTAACGTCTACACAACAACCTGTTGAACAAAATCCTGGGCACCAATCTTGGTCGCCACATCAACGAACATCAAGGCGATGTTACTTGTTGAGATCTCAAAACGCATCTAAAGTCTAACTGCTAATACTATTACGGATTTCCGAACCGTATGAGAACATAATCAGATTCATACACAACACCAACGAACTACACGTGCAAACCGAAACTAATAACGCTATTTCCACCAGAAGAATGATTAGCTATAAAACAATTGGCTTAAATCAGGTTTAGAAGTCAGCAAGCAGATTTTCACTGCTGCAAAAAAACGGGTCACTAAAATAGTCCAGACTGCCAAAACCCGGTAGTTTAGCGACAGAATTAGCAGCAGCGAAACTTGTAAACAGTTGTTCGACATTTGCAATCAGCTAACGGGTAAGAGCAATGCAACATCACTCCCATCCACGCATTCACCATGTCAGCTCCCAGATGTATTTTGTAATTATTTCACACAGAAAGTGGCTGACGTAAGGGCCGCTCTTGATAGCCATGAGATCCCACTAATTAACCCATTCTCACCTTCCCTCACTACCGCAAAGATGGAAGTTTTTCAACCAATAACAGAGCAAGAAGTCAAGAAAGTCATATTAAGCTCAAAACCAACATCTTGCTCTCTTGACCCCATTCCTACCCCCATGTTGATAGAGAATCTTGACCCTCTACTCCCGACCATTACCCACATTATCAACGAGAGTCTGTCCTCTGGTGTTGTTCCGTCTGTGCTCAAAGCGCTGTCATCAAACCCCTCCTTAAAAAGCCAAGTTTTGACAAAAATAATCTAAAGAACTATAGACCTGTTTCAAACCTCTCCTTCCTGTCCAAAGTCATAGAAACAATTGTTCTCAAACAATTGTTTGCCTACCTATATGATAACGCTTTACTTTGCCCCAACCAGTCTGCCTACCGACCCTTCCACAGCACTGAGACAGCCCTCCTAAAGGTAACCAACGATCTGTTGCTTGCCTTAGATAATGGTAACGTCTCCGTTCTCACCTTATTAGACCTCTCAGCCGCCTTTGACACAGTCGACCACCACATTCTCTTTCACACTCTTCAACACTACTTTGGAATCTCTGGCTCGGTCCTGGCTTGGTTCCACTCATATCTTTCTGACAGATCACAAGCAGTCACTGTCGATGGCTGTTTCTCCAGCCCAGCAGACTTGGTGTGCGGCGTGCCTCAGGGTTCCGTTTTAGGGCCGGTGTTATTCACTCTGTACACCAAGCCACTGCTTCTCCTGCTTAGAAAGCATGCTGTTGAGAGTTAGTCATTTGCAGACGACACACAACTTTATAAATCCACTGCCCCCTCTCTCATTAATTCCACTGTTCAGACTTTGGAGAACTGCATCACAGACATTAAGTCATGGGTGACACTCAACAAGCTTAAGCTTAATGACGATAAAACCGAAGCCCTCCTCATTCACAAGCACAACACCTCCTCCTCACTCTCGCCTCTCCCAACATCGCTTACAGTAGGGACAACAAACATTCAGTTCTCATCCTCAGCGAGAAATCTCGGCTACATTCTCTCCGATGACCTGTCCCTCAACAACCACATCTCCAACGTCTGTCGCTCTGCATACACGGCCATACGCCAAATCAGCTCCTTTCGCCACTATCTTACAGTCACTGCCACCAAAACCCTAGTCTGCGCTCTCGTCCTTTCTCGTCTTGACTATTGCAACTCTCTCCTCGCTGGCTCCCCAAAACACATCATTGACAAACTACAAAAGGTTCAGAACTCAGCAGCTAGACTAGTATTCCGAGCTAAGAAACGCGATCACATCACACCTCTACTACATTCCCTTCACTGGCTTCCTGTGCAAGCATGCATAGAGTACAAACTCTCTGTTCTCTGTCACAACTTCTTCACAGATTCTTGTCCTTCCTACCTTGCTGATCTACTGTCTGTCTACTCCCCTTCACGCACTTTAAGATCCTCTGCTGACACTCGCACACTCAAGGTTCCCGTCACCAGCACTAAGACATACGGCCAACGTGTATTCGCTTACTCCGCACCTAAGCAGTGGAATTCCCTTCCCTCCCATATCCGCAACATACAATCAACACAAGCATTCAAAAAGGCCCTCAAAACCCACCTCTTCAAACTGCATTATTCAGACTGATTTGTATCCCGCTGCCATTCTCTCCTTTTGTCTCTGTCTGATCCGTAAGTGTATACTTACACGGCTGTAAATATTTATACTGTTTTTCTTCCTGGTCCTAACCGGGCATATGAATAGCTGTGAATAGGTTTTTGCTATTCTATTTCTGACTTTTTTGTCATTTGTGTACATAGTTGTAAATAGTTTGTACCTTTACTGTTCCGTCTTTTGGTGTATTGTAGCAAAAGTGATGTTTGATCGAGTGCATGTATTTATATGTAATGACTATGTAAAGCGTGGTGAGTCTGGTCATAGGCTGGAGTACCCGCTATATAAAAATCCGTTATTACATTATTATTATTATTATTATTATTATTATTATTATTATTATTATTATTATTATTATTATTTAATTAATCCACACCACAGGCACCCGAAATGAGAAATTAATACAAGTCCGCGACACTATTGATCACATTATTTCTCCGAGTACCAGAACCCGCTTAGACGCAAGGGCGACGCATGATCTATATGTACAGGAATCAGTGCCAGATCTCTGATTATATGATTGCTCCGCCATGTTCCCAAGGGATATCCGCTTTGTCCGGAGTCCAGAATTATTGTTGTGTGAAGAGGACTGTGAGCTATTTGTAGTGTCAGTGGCGTATTTTCTGTTGTGTAATTGGAACATGCATCGAACGAAATGGAGGGTGTGGTTGGGGAGGGTGAAGAAAGTGAGAATACTGATTAGGAAGACGGAGAGTACCTATCATATCCTATCCTAGTCTAGCCCGTAAGTCCAAAGTCGTTGGGGCATCTCAGCAACCCTCAGAGAAAGATGGAGTACACTGGTTAAATGATTATCTATGTATGGTGCCCCAACGTACCGTGTAAGTCCCAATTACAGAACAGAAATACGCTACTGACATTACAAATAGTTCACAGTCCACCACACAAGAATAGTGCTGGACTCCGGACAGAGAGTACAGACAGGTATACGTACTACTAAATCGGACGCGCTAGGCAGAAAGAATTGTTCATAGTGAAAAATCTCGTTCAACCTAGCCTTAACGGCGATTTTTCCGTCGTCTGTACACTCTAGACTTTGTTATTGCTATAGTATAACATCAAGCACATAATCAAGAAACACAGACTTACATGAAGACAACACAAACAGCATTCTTTCTTGGGTCCGGTCTAATCTTTTGCAAACATTAGGAGCGAAAATGGACACAAAATATAAGAGAAAACCAGAGGACGAAACACACACACACACACACACACACCCACACACACACACACACATGCACGCATACGCACACACATACACACTCGCATAGCAGCAGAAGAATGTAATCCTACTGACACAGTAATGGTCTTTCTTCATCTTTCATCGATCACCTCTCTGTTTGTATTTACCACGAACGGTATGGACGCAAACGTACATGAACAGAGAAATGCAGACAAATACGAAGATCCACCAACAAAGACAAACGTACATGAACAGAGAAATGCAGACAAAGACGGAAGATCCACCAACAAAGACAAACGGACAAAAAACGACACACACACACAAAGGAACGTGGTACAGACACATTAGGCTATTCGTCTTTGAAACATATTCCTTTTGCGGTCTGTCTACTCTCACTTGCCCTTACCACCTCAATCTGGACCCACATGGATTATGCATTAGGAGAAAAATGCGGACAGACAGAGGAAACAGACAAATAGAGAGGCAGGGGGAGGGGGAGAGGAGGAATGAATGTAGTCCTACTAACACAGTAATCGTCTTCTAACCTATCGTTTCGCGAGTCGGTCTTTGTTGTGTTCTCCTTACCACGGATATTATGGACACGTGTGGTGACCAGGCTACAGTTTTCGGCCCCGTCCTGTACCAGTAATTGAGTTCACGCTTTTGATCAAGGTGTATGGTCTGCCACTTAGGTCCCGTCTATCTGCTTGTCTCCATCATCGCACAGTAGCAGTACCAGCATCTTGCATGTGATTTTCCCGACTGCTGCGGCTTTCTAGTCATCCCCTGCACAGCTTTCCAAAGCCCGTTTCATTATTACAATACGATACGATCATATATTGCCAAATAAAACAAGTCAAGTAATCTTTATTCACAAAAACGGTGAAAATTTGGCGGAGAAGAAAACAAAGCAAAACACGAAGAACAGGCTTTTGTACAAGAGCGAACTGGGAGAAAGAAAAAAAAAACCACTGAAAATAAGGTAGGCATACCTATAAAAACAGTCACAAGTTAGAGGCCTACATATAATGACATTTACGTAGCAGCATGCGCTCGCAATCACATCTGTCAACAGCATGAAACAAAGAGGGTTAGATTGCAGGAGATAAATAAATATAAACGACGATAAAACGTAACACGGCAAGTTTCTAAGTTAGCAAAGGATAATAAAAGGAAATAATATTATGAACAATAGGTTCTGTATGCTTTAAATGCCTCCTTCAGCCTAAACAGCACCTCTCCACTCTCCTAATAGCCCCTCACCCTCCCGCCACCACCACACACACACACACACACACACACACACACACACACAAACTAAAAGCGCACACTACTGAATTTCATAACAGCCATTGGACTATAAAATCAAACATGTTATTTACAAATCTAAGCAACTACATAGAACCACTTCTTCCGAACTGACACACACTCACACACACACAAACACACACCTACACACAAACATTCTCTCTCTCTCTCTCATACACACGCACACACACACTACCACCACCATCATAAGATCACCACCACCACCACCACACCTATTCAGTTACGCCTCTAGCATCTAAAGTAGTGCACAGGGCTGCACGTAGGTCTTGCAGACACTGCTAACGGCTATTGACAGCCGCGATGACAAATGGTTCCGCTGGTTCTCTGGCATAGAAATATCTGATGCCTGTCTTATGTCGCTGGTGCCAAACAGAGCATCAGAGACCAGATAGGTCTATTCTCCTTGAGAAACTCGTTGAGCTGGTAAGTGCGCTATAGATGAAGGGTTTTCTCAACTTCCTAAGTGAAGTAATTTTTGATATTGTACCCATCTCCTGTACACTCATTCCCCTTATCCATGTGTTGCATTAGCGGCACGTTAACGAACCCGACGACTGCACTGTCAAAAGTGGAGGTGTAAAATAATTACACACGCATACGTAGGTCGATCGGGAAGGCTTATCGGCTTATAACCACGATAGCCTAAGAAAAGGCCTCTCTAAAAAGATGCGTCTTCAACTTCATTTTAAAAGACGCTAGTGAAGGAGTGTGATGGACGGATCGAGGTAGCGAGTTCCAGGTCTGAACGGAGAAGAAACTGAAGGCTCGACCACCGTGTATCACCCTGTGGTATTCTGGTACACGGAACATCCTTTCATCTGCAGACGAGCGGAGAGACCGAGAAGGGACAAAGACAGTCAAAAGTTCGGAAAGATAGCTAGGAGCAGTTCCAGAGATGATGTGGAAGCCAAAACATGAGGTTTTAAATTTAATTCGTTGTTCAACTGGGAGCCAGTGTAGTTCTTGAAAGAGAGGCGTGCAATGCTGTGATTTCCGTGCTTTGAAGATGAGTTTAGCTGCAGAGTATATATATATATCTGATATGTGGGTTCGGGCATTAAATAGAATAGACCCAACGTTTCCCGGCGTGTCGTAAGAGGCGACTAACAGGGGTGATGTTAGCACGGCATCACTGGGCGAAAGTCTTCTACACAGAAGGCACCGGCCAGGGCGGAGGAACCTCACGTTACTACAGGTTCAACGACCACGTGCCAAGGCGAGCCACACTGTATTCGTGGATTTCGGCTGTGGCCAACATCCTGGAGAGGATTGGGCACCGCCAGGTCTTTTTTGCCCAAGACACACTACATGATGACACTATCCACTAATTCCATACCGGATCGGTCGTCGCCCGGCTCAAGGACCGCGCCTTCCGTTGGCCACCAGGACGGAGGTGTTAAGTATGCTACTGACGGACAATTTAGCAAGATCCGCACGATAAACAACATCGTCATAGGAACCTGGAATGTCAGGACCCTAATAATAATTGCGGAAGGAAAATTAGAAGAACTGGCCCACGAGCTGGACCACTATCGATGGAACGATCTAGGCATCAGCGAACTGCGCTGGAAAGGCCTATGTGAAACAACGACCGACAGAGGCCACAAGCTCTTTTTAGCGGTAGAGATGACAGGCACGAACACGGCGTTGGATTCTTGGTCCACAAGAACATTCTAGCCACTGTCATGGGTTGCCGCCCAGTCTCCAGTAGACTCATTACCATCCGCCTGAGAGCAGCCCCTTTCAACATCACCATCATCCAGGCCTATGCCCCAACATCAGACTATGACGACAGCGAAGTGGAGGATTTTTATGAAAATCTACAGGTTGTCCTTGACCAAGTGCCGAAGAAGGACATAGTCATAGTGCAAGGCGACTGAAATGCCAAGGTTGGCCAAGATGCGCACCACAACTGGGGAGACACATGTGGACCCCACTGCAACAACGAGACAAATGGAAGGGGTCGGAGACTCTTGGACTTTGCCAGATACAACAATCTGGTACTGGCAAACACGCTTGGTCTCCACAAAAAACTCCAGACGATGGACATGGCACAGTCCCAGCGGGGAGCATCACAACCAAATAGACTACATCATGGTCAAGAAACGCTTCAGATCAAGCATCACGCAGGACACGCACTTTTCCAGGAGCAGACATCGGAAGTGACCTCGATCTCGTGATGATGTCTTTCCGGCTCCACTTGAAGAGAGTAAATACAGCAAAGTGCACTAGACTGAAGTTCGACCTGGACAAACTGCAAGACCCGAAGGTGGCAGAACTATTTCAGGCCACAATTGGAGGGAAATTTGCACCACTGCTCATTTTGGGGGCCGGTGAAGTAGATGTCAACACCATGACCACCACCTTCAACTCTGTGACAGCAGCCGCCACTGAGATCCTTGGTAAGCACCGACCAAAGAAGAAGCCGGGGATGACACCTGAACTTTTGGATCTGTGTGATAAACGAAGAGAGATAAAAAAGAAAAAGAATACCTCACAAGGAGCTGATGTCTACCGAAAAATCAACAAATACATCCGAAAAGGCATGCGCACAGCAAAGGAGAACTGGATATAGAAGATCAATGCCAGGAAATAGAGAACAGTCTGAAGAAGAACAACAGTAAGAAGGCCTACCAGACTGTGAAGCGGCTGACAAGTGTCAAACAGCCCAAAGTCTCCACGATCCAAAGCAAGTCTGGCATATGCCTTACAGAAGAACAAGAAGTCTTGGACAGGTGGACAGAGTACTGCTCACACCAGCTCAATGCCTATGTGAGCAGCACTCTTAGGTTCTCCCACATTTTGCTGGCTGCGGGCTATTTACAGCTTGCTTACATCCTCCTTTTCAGTGAAAGGAAAGGAAAGAAGAGCACCGGCGAAGCTATTTATAGCTAGCCTGGCTGAACTAACTTCAAAACCTAAAAGCTTTGGTTGAGTCAGTGTGTGCTCTGACCTTTACAACCATACACCAAATGGAGACCCATCAGTTCTGGCATGTCCCGAGAACAGAGAAGAAGAAAAAATCCTCCCAATTCTCCGGGAAGAAGTTGAGGCAGCAGTGCAATCGCTAAAGAAAGGGAAGTCAGCGGGAGTGGACAACATCCCCGCGAAACTGCTACAAGCAGGAGGCGAAGCGATGATTGATGCCCTCACCATTATCTGTAACAAGATCTGGCAGAGTGGGGAGTGGCCTATACCATGGACCCAGTCGCTTGTCATCACTCTTCCCAAAAAAGGTAACCTTCAGGAGTGTGAAAATTACCGCACCATCAGCCTCATCAGCCATCACAGCAAGGTCCTCTTGAAAATAATACTCAACAGGTTGAAACCCCAAGCTGAACAAATCATAGCTGAAGAACAAGCAGGATTCAGGGCAGGGCGAAGTACCACTGAACAGATTTTCAACCTCAGAATAATCTGTGAGAAATACCTACAGCACCAACGACATCTATATCATGTGTTTATAGACTTCAAGAAGGCGTTTGACCGAGTCTGGCATGCAGCTTTATGGGCAACAATGAAAGTGTACAACATCAGCCCTAAAATTATTGAAGTCATCAAAAGCCTGTATGACAAGGCTACCAGTGCAGTCCTCCACAACAGCGCCATCGGGAACTGGTTCAGAACAACAATCGGTGTGCGTCCAGCATGCCTACTCTCTCCAACACTCTTCAACATCTTCCTAGAGCGCATCATGTCATATGCTCTTGCAGATTAGCGGGTAGAGCAATCTCCAATCGTCGTTTTGCGGATGACATTGATGGATTGGCTGGAGAGGAACAAGAACTGGAACAGCTGGTACAGAGGCTTGACACCACCTCCAGAGCTTATGGAATGGAAATAAGTGCAGAGAGGACCAAAATGATGACCAATGGCATCAACACGGACATCAAAGTCCAAGGCCAATCCCTCAACACAGTGCATAGCTTCAAATATTTAGGAGCTATTGTATCAGACAATGGGTCCCGACAGGAAGTCCTCTCCAGGATCGCACAAACAACTGCTGCCCTGACAAGGTTGAAGCCCATTTGGAAAGACAGGACCATCAGTCTACATTCCAAAGTAAGACTGCTGCGCTCCCTTGTCATCTCCATCTTCCTATATGCTTGCGAAGCATGGACCCTCACAGCAGATATCCAACGAAGAATACAAAGCATGGAGATGAGGTGCTACAGAAGACTTCTGGGCATTTCCTATACCCAACACATCACCAACGACGAAGTCCGACAGACCCTCACACAAGCCACTGGACAACACGATAACCTGCTCACAGTGGTGAAGAAACGGAAACTCCGATGGTATGGCCACGTCACCAGATCATCAGGCTTAGCAAAGACTATTCTGCAAGGCACAGTGCAAGGAGGTTGAAGAAGAGGGAGACCGAAAAAGAGGTGGGAGGACAACATTCGAGAATGGACTGGTTTGACACTGAGCGAAGCCATCAGGGCTGCTGAAAACAGAGAAAGATGGAGTATGCTAGTTAAACGATCATCTGTGGTGCCCCTACGACCGCCGGGTTAGGGGACAGGATATGATAGGATAGGATACCACTCAAAATAATTGAAGGGCCACTCTCATACTTCATTTAGTTTAATTATTGCTTGCTACTATCAATAATATCGATTATATTGCTTATTTCAAAACTTATCCTGTACAGTAACATTCAAGACAAGTAATCACATGTGTGGGTTTTGAACTTTCTGCATTGAGTTGAAAAACAAACCCAATTTTTACAAACAAATGACCCTAATTTACTGTTGTCTTGCTAATAAAGCAAAATTTTCAACATTAAAAAGTGATTTGCACGCGAAAGGCTTGCATTTTCTGAGTTCAGTTCAACAATCGGCGCTTTTTCCTGGGTATAAATGGCAGCGCTTTTGCTGCTTTTCTAACCATGACCCCAAGGCGACGATTGACTGATGCGGATAGAGGCAGAGCTATTGCATGGCTTCAGGAAGGGGTGGGGGTGAGAGAAGTTGGCAGGCGGCTGGCTGGGAGTGTCCCACTCCGTTGTCCAAAGGCTGCGGGAGCGCTTTAACCACACTGGAAGCGTCCAAGAACCAAGAAGGTCCGGACGCCCTCGCGTTACCACTGCAAGACAAGACCATTTCATCACCCTGTCAGCTCTGAGGATGAGGTCCGCTACAGCAAACACCATCAGAAGACAGCTTCACGCAGGCAGCAATGTTAACGTCAGCGATCAGACAATTCGCAACCGTCTACACGAGGCAAACCTGCGATCAAGACGACCAGCAGTATCTTTGCTCACCCCAGCTCACCAAGTAGCGCGTTTGGCCTGGGCTCGGCGCCATTTGGTGTGGACTAGGCAACATTGGTCAAGGGTGCTCTTTACAGACGAGTCTCGGTTCTCCTTGTCTTTCAACGACCGTCGAGTGAATGTTTGGAGGCGTCCACGGGAGCGTTTTGCTGATGCGACGGTGCGCGAGCATGACCGCTTTGGTGGTGGATCTGTCATGATGTGGGGTGGCTTCGCATTAAACTTCAGAACACCCCTGCTCCAAATTCATGGCAATTTACACGGTATTGGCTACAGGGATGACGTCCTACAACCTAGGGTTCTCTCAGCTCTGCGGGCCATTGGGGAAGGTGCCATACTACAGGACGATAATGCCAGACCCCACCGAGCGCGTATCGTCAATGACTTCCTGCAGCAACAGCACGTCATAAGGATGGATTGGCCGGCTCGATCGCCCGATTTGAACCCCATAGAACATCTGTGAGATGTCTTGGTTCGACAGACACGGGCAAACCTCCCTCCAGGAGCTAACCTTGAAGTTCTGGCCCAAGTTCTCCAGCAAGAGTGGTTGGCCATCCCAGGAAACATCCTCCATAACCTGATACGGTCCACGATACAACGATGCCAAACTGCATTGATGCAAACGGTGGCCACACCCGATACTGACTCTATAGATTTTTGGTTTCTAAAGTTTTGATTTTGTAAATGAGGGGTATGTCCAGTTTAATTGAATTTACTCGAATTTTAAGCGACTGATGTCTAAAATCTTTTTTGTTATTGATGCAGAAATGATTGCAATAAGATATGATGAACTAATAAATTGAACCCGAGTTTCTGATTTAAAGAGAGACCCATATGTCCAAGTGGCCCTTGTATTATTTTGAGTATAATTATATACACTGTGCAGCTAAACTCAAATATATAAAACTGTTTCTGACGATGTATGGAGCAGTTTCGTTTCGTTAAATAAATTAATGTCCCCGGACACCTGAGCATATTGAGTGCCTCTCCCTTTTATTGAAGCTGGTGCTAATGTGATTGTTCCGGCTCAGATTGCCATTTTCGTTCGTCCAGAAATGGGTGCCAGCCTGTTTCTGTCACTGGCCTAGACTCTCTTTCTGGTTAAGTTTGGTTTTGGAGTATCGGCGATGGTGTAATTATGGATAACTTTGTTCTTCGTGACACCATAGCAGTAGTATCTTTAAATAGTATTAAATGTGGCGAGTTTAATAAAGACCAAATAACTAAACTTTCTTGACGTATTTTGTAGCTTCGACGTGTTTGTTTCAAAACAGTGAATTATATCTAGGCACTAGATTAAAACTAAGTCCCAGTGGGAACTGTATTAGGTTTACAGACACTCAGTGTGATATGGTCACAGTCTGGGAGTCTTCCCTGCTATGTTGACACAGGATCTACCGTAAAGCAGGGGTTGGCAGAGCACGGTACGGTCAGAGAAATATCCCAGTCACAGTCTAGAATTCTTTACTGCTATGTTGACGTAGGATTTCTAGAACCGTCTGGAAATCGGTCAGCGCGTTTGTTCATAGGACCCCAGAACCGACTGGAACCGGGCTTTTTATTTATTTATTTCTTTATTTATTTTATTTAAGTAAGTCTTGAAGCAATGGGGGAAAAGATGGGGTTTTGGGTAAGATTTTTTTTAAAATTTTATTTTAGTTTATTGTTTTTATTTAGCTGCTCGAGGCTTTAGCCGATACATGATCTAACTCGTGCCATTTTATTCAATCCATTATTCACTTCTTCGTTACCACAGAGACTCTTGCAAGCCAACCCATCACCCTCAAAAAGAAAGAAGACACTTATAAAAGAAAGAGACAGTGATAACTGCACAAAAAGACGTTAGATTAAATACAAGAATAGAACAAATCGGAGGAGAAGGAAGGAGAAGAAGAAGAAAACAAAGTAGAAAATTTGAAGGAAAAAGAAGGAGAAGAAAACGGAATGGAATGAAAAAAGTGGTGGATGACAAATATGAAATAAAATACCTCCAGAGTTAATATTCCCATAACGACACCGTCTCAAAGGACAGCGAAGTTCGTCATCATCATAAATGCTGAAGATCATCATAGATTTTGTTGAGTATTTGTTTTCTGACCCTGGATAATAATAATAATAATAATAATAATAATAATAATAGTAATAATAATAATAATAATAATAATAAATAAATAAATTACATAATTAATTTAATAATAATAGTAAAATAAATTAATTAATTATTTACATGATTAATTTAATAATAATAATAATAATAAAAATACTACTACTACTACTACTACTACTACTACTACTACTACTACTACTACTACTACTACTACTACTACTAAATATACAGGATACTATTAGGCGCTTCTTCTGCAATGGAAATGGCGACGATCTGAAGAGATAGCAATTACAGAAGGCGGAAGAGAACTTAATTTGTAGTATTCAAATGTAAGTAGACTGTATCCAATACCATTATAAAAGGGAGGAAGGAAACCGGAATACACAGAGAAAACCCTCGGTGTCCTGAAAAGTGTGGTAGCAAAGTCACGTAAGTTCACCCCATGCGGGGTTGAGACCCGCGACAGTCATAGGAAACCAGCACGCTAATAGGGATCTTTCGAAAGCGGGTGAAAGTGAAAGTGAATGTGAATCGGGACTACTTATTGTTGTGACGTCAGCAATTTATGTGACGCTTTAACTTCCCGTGGTGAAAGGTCACGAAATCTGCCTACCACAAGGAATAAAACTTCGTGGAAAACCTGATTTCCACGAACTAATGTTAGTGAGTACATTTTGGTTATTAAATCGTTTGTAAAATGTCCAAAAATGATTTGAATTTGTATATGGTACATTACTCAACCATTTTAGAAGGAATAATGGGGATCTAAACTCGGTCTCAGACTTAAAACGTATTTTCAAACGAGCTACTGAAAAGCCGTCATGGCTGTATGACGCGGTCGGCTCATTGCCTTCACGTCCGGGGATCAACTATAGCATTCTACGGAGACAATGTTTTACACAGACAACTTGAGAGAAAGTTTTTCGAGAGATTTAATTTGCTAAACCACAACTCTTTCATTTTGTTTTTCTAACTATTTATTTATTGCACAACACACATCAAACATCAAAATACAAAATCTTCATCCTACCTTTCTAGTATAATTCCATCACTTAATGTGGAGGCAGAGAACAAAGAAACTGAGAGCTGAGACAGAGAGCGGTGGCTTGCTCCCTTCACTCGTGCATCATCTTATATATCAAAATAGGTATTCAGCCTCAACATTTCGCCTCCCATCTTAATAACGATTGGTCAACTGTGCAATTATGAATATTTATAACAACACCTATATGGACATGCGTTCTTTCTCTTATTAATATTAATTTCCAGACACTTTCCCAAAACCGTCTCACTATCTCTTATCATCCTTACACCATTCTGTGGAGTTTCATTCACCACCTAACTGGCTCCACGGTGTTAAAGGTGAAACAGAATTACGTTAACCACACTCCACGTCTTTCCTCTAACTTTAATAAAAATTTACTTTCCCAGACCAAGACATCTCCTCACTACCTATCTTATCACTTATAAACATTCACCTTACCTCTAAACCATTATTTCTAAATTACTAATATTGCATCTATACTTGTAATCACTTCCACATCTCTTAATATTTACAACTATATTATACAATAACTCTATATTGCTGAATAACCAAACCTATCAATGTCTTTATTTATATTCACGCTTCATAAATTTCCTTTATAACCCACTCCCATAATCAACAAACATATTTCTTGTTTTACTTCTTATTTCCTGTTTCTTGTTTTAATTTCACAAAACCCAAAACAATTTCTGACATTTCCACTACCCCTTTTAACCATCTATCTCAACAATTCATTTATCTTCCGCTTCCTTAAAGTTTGGATAATTCGGCGCTAATGACGTTTTCGTTTGTATAACCTCTTATTATCAACACTAACGCAGACTTCTTTAGATCAAAGCTAAACATTTCCAGCAACTGTAATACGCTTCTAAAATTTGTTAAAACATTACATCAATTCCAACAACTGTGGTACACTTCTAACATTGTATTAAAACCATAATTTGGACTCTGTCATAGCTGTCTAGAATCTATCTATTCTGTATCACCAATCAGCAGTCCAAAAACTGTTTTATGTGACAAAAATGAAACTCGAAGCTAGAATGTAAAATATCTTCAATGTTAGAGCACTAATCCATCTTTAAAGTTCAACCTAATCGTTACATTCGTGTCAAATCATGATTTGTTAGAAGAAGCCTTACGTAGGCATAATAGTGCTCTGCCTCTGGGCCTGCCCTGTGTGTGCTCAATAAAATCACAACGAAACTAGGTGCTGGAATCGAAAGCGCACAGAAACACGTTCGTTTCGTTTCGTAACGCGGCGTAAGAATCTCCCGGCGTGCCTCTCGTTGGACGAAACGAACACACAATCACTTTCACTTTTACCCGTTCCGAAAGACCCCTAATAACTGTGCTACCAGGCCAAACCCAATAAAATAACTATCGTCGTTGTCCTCCTTCTCCCCTTCCTCACCATCATCGCTATCATCGGCACCATCAACAACAGCAGCACATTAGTGTTAGATCCTTTCATAACACTGATTATGTTTGACAGCACGAACGAGATGGATAATAGTGATCTTCATACAACACAACCACTAATCCCCGCGGTGAGGTCGAATGGCAAATTGTTTGCATGCTACATTAGATAGTATTATTATCGGCATGCTATTACGTAACATTTAATGAACCTCTTTCCGGGGAATCCCAATCATCATCATCATCGCCGTCATCATCATCATCAGCATCGTCGTCGTCATTATCATCATCGACAACAGCAGCTCCGTCTACGCGATCATCATCATCATCATCATCATCATCATCATCATCATCATCATCATCTTAGAGCTTATTTTCTTCTGTTTATTTTCATCCTTTGGTCGGCTTATATTATTTGTATCGAGTTCTTTTCAGGTTAGCGGGTTCAAGTCAGAATGCATGCAATCCATTTTGATCTCAATTGTGGTTATTCACGCTACACGACCGCGACCTGAACCATTGTTTTATTCATGTGGGCATTTTATCGCTTTGCTGTGCAAATGGCGTTACGCGTCAAGCAAATCCCTCAGAATTTGTCAATTCCGTTTGGGGTAAAAAATTCAGACAAACAGTGCATTTGGCAATATGCATGCGCCATAAGTACACCGAGGGTTTTCTATAAATACTCCGGTTTCTTCCCTCCCTTCAATAATGGTACTGGATGCAGTCAATGGAAAATTTAAACCCATCATATCATATCCTATCCTATCCTATCCCATAACTCGAAGGTCGTTGGGGCACCACCGATGATCATTTAACCAGCGTACTCCATCTTTTTCTGTTCTCAGCAACCCTCATGGCTTCACTCAGTGTCAAGCCGGTCCATTCTCGAATGTTGTTCTCCCACCTGTTTTTCTGTCTCCTTTTTCTTTTGCCTCCTTGCACCGTGCCTTGCAGGATGGTCTTTGCAAGGCCTGATACTCTGATGACGTTGCCCTACCATCGAGTTTCAGTTTCTTCACCACTGTGAGCATGTCATCGTGTTGTCCAATGACAAGCTCACAGTAGTGAAAAAATTTACCCTCCCCCCCCCCCCCCCCCCCCTCTCCAAGGGGAAAAAAAGTAATAAAGAAGATTTATATTCCGACTTGTGTAATGGCGATCTCTTCAGATCGCGCGCTTTGAGTTTTTTGATTGAAGAAAAAGCGCATGATAGCATCTTGTTTTATTCTTATTAATATTAATTATTAATTTTTTTTATAATTTTATCTTTTTAAAATTTTTAAATTCTAATTAACATTTATTACACCGTGCAGACATACAGGAACCCCATTAATGTGACCCGCAAAATAATGTGGTCAGTAGTGTGGGAGAGCGCTTTTGAGAGAGAGAGAGAGAGAGAGAGAGAGAGAGAGAGAGAGAGAGAGAGAGAGAGAGAGAGAGAGAGAGAGAGAGAGAGAGAGAGAGAGAGAGAGAGAGAGAGAGAGCGAGAGAAAGAAAGTGAGAGAATACGAATACGAATATTTATTCAAAAAGGGCCTCGCCCCTTTAGAACGGGTGTGTGCAACATATTCACAAAAACCACAATACAACAGTAGTCAAGTCGGAACATACATCAAAACAACAAAATATCTCAAACCTTCAAAACCATACATACATCACGACAAAACAGTTTCTCTATCCTTGAACGCTCTGTACAAAAATACACAAAGTTTCTTTACAACAATTTCATTATTTGATGACAACAATAAAGACAGCCTGAATGCATTTGGGGTTTTATAGTATTTTGGGGCAATACATTCTCTACGTGGATCATCAAAATAGGGACAACAGAGTAAAAAATGCAACTCATTTTCTTCGGTTTGATTACATAATTTGCATAATTTGTTTTCGAGTATGCAACTCCGATACCTATAAAAATGAATAGCCAAATCAGAAATACCAAATCTGAACTTAGTCATTAAATACTGAAGGTGCCTATTCATATTCAATTTCAAATACAAAGGCACATCATGTGACATATTATAAAAGGATCTGTATAACTCAAACCGTTCTATAAAAGGATCTGTATAACTCAAACCGTTCACTCGTGTTTACATGAACATTCCATCCTTGCCATCTACAGTCTATCAATCGTTCTTTAAAAACACGCATAAACCATGTCACGTTACCCACGCCCTGATTCATCCATACATACCCAAATCCAAACTGAAACAAACATACTCGAACGTTCGTCACCCTCGTCTTTTCCCCTCTATTATCCAATGCATACAACATATCATAAGCTTTCTTAGGCAATCTGCAAGCATCCATTTGTAATAACTTAAACCAGTAACGTATGCAACTTACAACAGAATTAATGGTATTAGGGTATCTATTTAACTCGTTATATGCAAGATCATTTGGAGTACGCATGTCCACATACAACATTTTTTTAGGGCAAACAAATGTATTTTTTCACAATGAACAGCTGCTTTTTCCAAACCCCAAATTTCAGAACCATATTGCATAATTGGCTGGATATGTGCATCAAAAAGTTTCAATAAACGTCTAACGAATGATTATTATACATACGAAGTCTTTGCATTATACACAAAAGTGCCTTTTTTGCTTTACTGGCTATATCTCTACATGCTGCAACAAAACTTAGCTTCGTAGAAAAATAAAAAATACAGAGGAAAGAGAGAGAGAGAGAGAGGGAGGGAGGGAGGGAGAGAGGGGGGGAGGGGGGAGGGAGGCAGGCAGGCAGACAGACAGACAGACAGCGTGCATGCATGTATGTATGTATGTGTTAGCAAGTGTATAAGCAAAGAGTTTGCTCGTGTGCCTGGTTGTTTGGCTTTGGAAAGCGAAGGCAATTTTCTTCTACCGTTAGAGTTTGCGCGTTATTAGCTGATTTTAGAATTAAATTTGACTCCTTTCAGAATTATCTTTGCTGTGCATTTGCCTTTTTGATTGGTTTCACCATTCAGGAGAGTACGACTGTGAAATTGTAATTTTTAAAACATTACATTACATGATTATTGCTTTAGGTCCAGCGGACTCTTCCGAGCCAAATCAGGACCAGTATAGCCGAATCAGGACCACACATTCAAGACCACAACTTTGCTGAAAGGGGATTCGCCCCTGATCGGCATAAAAGATCTGCTGAAACAACCCTAGTGAAGGCACTGAAGGCACTCCACCAGCCGGTCACTTTACAATAAAGACACCCCGCGCAGGGGACGCTGAGGATATACTCTAATTTACCGAACCCCCGTTTACAAAAACAAAATAGAATATAAAAATCATTATAAAATATCAACAAAACATATACATATAAAATGCCTACGTTGCCAAATAATAACATCATAGGAAGCCCCAGTGACCACCTGGCAGAAAGCGTCCAATATTTCCAAGCTTATCCAACAGACCTCACACACAAATGAGGAGTTTTGTCCCGGAAGAGTTTTCAAGAAAAAAGGTAGGTGACTGTCTAGCAAAGAAGAAGACAGTATAGTAGATTGATGGAACAGAGTAGGAATGAGAAAGAACAAAGAAGAAAGACAGCGACAGTGGGAATTTAAAGCACTAAATTTCCAGAAAGTGGGGATACTATTTAAACTGAAACCTTCGGCACCCCCACGGGGGGTGTAATTTAAAAAAAATATAGTTAACCTTTGAAGGGGATAGTGGCTGATTTGATGTGAACGTTAGTATCATTCTTCATGAAGCAATAACTTGCTTTGATTTACGCTATTAGCGCAGCTTTTGTCTATTAGCTTTCCAGTAGAAGACATGGACAATATCGAGATGCACAATTTACTTAGGAGTGAATCAATGCTAGCAGAAGAAAGGTAAAATAAAAGCCAAGCAAGTGGGGTACACATTTCTAAACGTTGGCCTTTATTACATAAAAGGAATCCTCATGGTAAAACGTTACAGCATATGTGTGACTCAGTGTACGTTGTGCTTAAAGCATCACCGAGTAACGTCCTTTCACCACTAGAACCCCCCCCCCCCCCCCCACACACATACACACACACTCACTTACCCCCAGTTCCTTCATTCCCTTTGATCATTCAGCGTAAAGGAATAAGGGTCGGGGGATAGGTGGTCAAGGTGGGGAGTGAGAGAATACTGGAGGATGTGGAACAAATCCGGATGGATGGATCAGCAAACGCAGTGTCCCTCCAATCGGCGCCTCCTTTCACACCCAACACATAGAAGCCAGTAGTTTTGCATACTTGAGTATCCGAGTTCAGTCCTAAGAGTGAACGCACCCGCAACACTCCATATTGTACTGATTGTACCGGTTGTGGTGGCTTTAGTGGTAAACGACGTTTAACTGTGCGGATGCTAGGTCTCTTATTCTCCCTTCTAAAACCTATCTTACTTTCTCGCGCCCGCAATGCACTGAGAAAGAGAGAGACAGAAACAGAGACAGACAGATTTTAGTTAAAACATTGAATGTAATGTGGTCCCTGCAATGCTGACAGCTTCTTTGCATTCAGTTGTTCAAGGCTGTTTCAAAGGTCAGGGTGATCGAGGATCGAACTCTCGACCGAAATGTTGTATCACTAATTGTACCCTTTACCTACAGTGCTATAACAACCCCTTTCGATCTCTCTGAAATTCTGACAGGCTCACACCCTGGCCGGGTGATAGGACCAATTACCCAGCGTGCCGCGCGCGAGATTTTTGTCACCCCTGGCGATGAATGGGGTTAGGAAGGTAAAGGAAAGGATGGACAATGGGGGTGGGGCGTGGATGCATAAAAAACTTCACAGGAGAGTAGAGTAAACGTAAACTAAAGGGAACGGGAGTGGGGTGTGTGGGTGAAAAGGGCAAAAGGGGACGGGTGGGTTGAAAGGGGCGGGAGTGCGGTGGGGGGTCTTTCGGTTCGGGATGCTGACGTCTGCAATTGATGGTTCCATTGCGCGTTCGCTGTGAGCCAGATTCTCGCTTAACTGGTTTTCAATGATCTCCAGTTTTTCTTTCTATTCTTATATTACTCTCTCTCTCTCTCTATATATATATATATATATATATATATATATATATATATATATATATATATATATATATATATATATATATATATATCAATGTAATATAAGAAGGGCGTAGCCCGAAAGTCTTTGCTTTTATATTTTTCCTGGTGTTTTTTGTGTATTTTGTTTCTGATTTCTATTCTTATATTACAGAAATTCTGCCTTTTCTATTATTTAAGAAATCTCAAGAGCTTTTTTTTATGTAATTATAGTGGTTGCAGGGCTTCTGCTTGGAGAAATTCATTTTCTTTCGCGTTTTTTTTTTCTTCTTCTTACATTTGAAAAGTTATTATTATTAATGATGTAACGGCTCCCCACCCCCATATTTTTCTAGAATTGTATGTTTGTTTGTTCATTCTCCTTTTATTTGGTATATGTAAATTTCTTTCAACGTTAATTCTATTTCTTGCTTCTCCTCTATTTACTCCACCACATGGAAGATAAAGTTTTCAAACGATAACAATTTGCCTGGAACATCGAGCACCATGTATCTTTACAATCCCAAAATATCATGTAATCAAAGCAGAACCGATCATTGGGCATCATTGAGTATTCGTATTCTGTAGCTTATAACACGCTGGCTATTCAGAGTTATCCGTAGCTGTTTGATCTCTTATACTCAGCGGGAATGTTTACTGTCTGACCAATCAGTATTTGATCGTGAGGCAGCCAAGTGTCTGATCAGGGTGAGGGCTTTGGCTCGATAGCTGCGGAAACTGCGCTAACTGCCGTCATTGGATCTAGACTGAACTAATCGCCTGAGTCTACAGGGACTGCCAACGGAATTATAAAAAAAAAAAAACCAAAAAAACAACAACTTATCTTGTCTACATACAAACTTGGTTGGCATCGCATCTTGTGTGCAGATTTGAGGCGTGCGTTTGTGGGGATTTTCTAGGTTGCCAGTTTGGTTTTGATGTCTAAAGCTCGTCCACCCACAACCTTCAACCATGCCCACATCGTTCAAGGCGCACGTACACAAGCTTGCTCCATGACCACTGAACATGCCACCTCTGCTAATAGCATTGGCAATGCCTACCAGGCTGCAGATGTTGAACATTCTTCATTGTTCATAGAGACGGTGTTATGTGGCCCGTTAATCGAACAGAATTTCTCATTCCAGTTTGTCTCAATGCATTCTTATTGCTATTGCTTCTTCCAGGACGGCATGAAGACTTTTTAGTAAAGTGTTCTCAAACATTTGTTTTATGAATTTGGTTCAAGTTAATTGTTGAGCAGTTCTTTGAATTGATAAGATCACGCAGTATACAAAATTAGTTTAGTGTACTTTTCCTGACTCCATTGGCAGTGGCGTTGGTCTTGATTACCATGCTGATCTCCAACAATTCTTAATTGTTATCAGACACGGCCAGTCCCTTAGAGTTTCTTCAATTTAATTGTTGAGCAGTTCTTTGAGCTAATAGTTCGCTTTTATATTTTAAAATAATTTCATTTACTTCCTAGTTGAAATCTGTCTGTATTGCCCTGTCATTGGCACTTGTCTTGCAAACCAAGCTGGTAGAGCATTCTGGAATTATTGTTCACCTTCGTATGTTACAAGATGTTTGCCCAGGGTAAGTGGGCTCCTTGTTGAACAATAAATTGTCTTTAATTGTGCCTGGAGACCGATTTTTCGTGGAGGTTAGTCTGCGTTTTTCACGGAGATCAATGTAATTGCGTTGCCTGTGACACTAGTCTTGCTGGCCAGGTTGACGTCAGACTTAATTGTTTTTCAGACTATCCGTTCCTGGGTGTTGGGCCAGGAAAATTGTTCTAGTTCAAACCTGTCGGATCGTCCTGAAATAGCACAGACCGAGGCCGATCTAATTGCTTGGCTGCAGCTGTGTGGAGAGCAATTACGTCATTAGCAAAAGACGGCGAAGAAGGAGAGAAAAAAAAAGATCTTGCAGCGGAGGGTGGGGGGAGGGGAGGAGTGAGAGAGTTTACATAGCAGAAGGAAAGTGAGAGAAAGAAAGACAGGGAAAGAAAGACAGGGGGAGGGGTGGGTAGGAATAAATGGGTAGGCCTATAGGTGGGAGCTGGCCTTGTTGATGACTTTGGAAGAAGAACATGATGATGATGATGATTATGATGATGATGATAATAATGATTGAAATCCCAAAGAAAGAAAGAAGACAACTCGAAGACGTGAATTGTCCGTGACGTAGAAGACGAGAAAGAAATGGTTGGAAGAGGGTTAGGTGGGGGATGAGGATTGTAAAAAGAACAATTCTTGTAGAGGAGGATTGCAAAGACTAGAATGTCGCGAGGAAGAGAAAAGTTGCAGCAAACAGCAAGTAAAGACGATGTGTAGATTGAGAAATGTTAGTGGCGTCTGATTTGATTTGTGTAGCTTCAGATGACGTTAAAGGACAGGCATTGCCGCCTTTCAAAACACCATCAGCCGTGTCAAACGCTAATTTTTGCAACACTCTATAGAGGCAGTATGACATGGAATCCCATACAAATTAAAGTTTTAGGAATAGTGCTAACAAGTTCAATGAATAACTGTTTTCAATTAAACTATAATGACAAGTTTTATGAAGTTCAAATTTGGTCTAAAAGGAATATTACATCACTTGGTAGAGTTGTAGAATTGAAGTGGCTAATTCTCTCAAATTTGGTTCATTTATGATTGCTGCTAACAAACCCACCAGACAATATTATAAAAGAATTGCAAACAATATGTTTTCCATTTGTCTGGAATATTTAAAAAAACAAACAAACAAACAAACAAAACCAGATAGAATTAGTAGAAAAACTGCAGCTAAAAATGTTAAAGATGGGGAAATAGGCTTAGTGGATTAAAAAAAAATAATTATAGCTCTAAATATGAGGGGAAAAGTTCAAACCAGCCAACATAAATGAATTTTTTTTATTAAACAGATTTTGAATATATAGATAAAATTGAACTATATGGTGTTGAAATTACAAAATTATACAGGGTAACAAATACCTTTTGGGAAAGTGTTTTTGCAGGATATAAAAAAAATTTCTATAAGGTTGACATGGAGCAGTTGGGAGAATTACTTGCAATGCCAGTATGTTTTAATGAAAGGATAAAGGTGGGTCAAAGGGTAATTTCACAGGCTCATTGTGTTGACCATGAGGTATACTGTATTGCAGACTTTTTGAATTGTGATGGAATTTTCGTTACATGGGTTGAATTCAATATAAGATAATAATAATTTAAGTGGGTTTCCTCACATATGTTGGTAGTATGCTGGCAATCAAAGAATTTAAAAAAAACTAAATTATAGTAACTGATTATAATCGTTTAACTATCTGTGTTCCAATAACAAAGATCATCTTCATTGAAAAAGGTTGCAGGATGTATTATGATGTACTTATGAAAACAATGTAGAGCCAAATTGTTGTTAAAAAAATCGGAATGCAAAGGTAAATTATGTTATACAATGGGAAAAATGTTTTTGTAAAATTCAAAAGGTTGGTGATTTTGGAATGAGATGGTTTCAGAGGTGCATTGCCCATCGCATACTGGCAACACATATTATTTTGAAAGAAATGGGTGTATATGAGAATGTAATGTGTATTTTTTGTAAAGCTGAGAAAGAATATCACACACATTTTTTTGGAATTGTGATTGTGTAAGACATATTTGGAACCCTTTTGAACGCTAGATTAAACAGATATGTGAAAATGTACATAATTTAGCATTATCAGTAAGCTTGGTAGTATTCGGAATTGATATAAACCTGAACACGGATCCTATATTTGATTTGATTTTATTACTAGCGAAACAATATCTTTATTGGCTGCAGATGTGGCAATGCAAAACTCAATTTAGAGGTATTAAAAACTTAAATTAAAATGGAGATATAATATTGAGAGTTATAGTGTTAAATGTAATCAAAAAGAATCTGGATTTTATGCTGCATGGTTTTATTATAAGCATTTGATGTAATGGCTGTAAATATGAATCTCTCTCTCTCTCTCTCTCTCTCTCTCTCTCTCTCTCTCTCTCTCTCTCTCTCTCTCTCTCTCTACCTTTTTTTTTTCTTTCTCTTTCTCTCTCTCTCTCTTTCTCTTTCTCTCTCTCTCTCTCTCTCTCTCTCTCTCTCTCTTCAAACTCTCTTTTTCTAGCTCTATTAACTTTTAAAAAAAAATGTATATACTTTTTAGTTACTACAAAGTTGTATTTAAAAAAAAAAGAGAAATAAAGGTTAAAAAATAATCTCTTTTTTTTTGTTCATTTTTTTAAAAGTAACAAACTGGGTAAATGATAATCCAATGAAGAATTTATTTTTATATTAAGTTATAATACTTGCATATACCTACACTTAACCACAATCATACGACACATGTACACCCCTGCCATCTAAGTCACTCGTCACAAAAGTCAGAAAATCTCAAACACACACACACACACACACCCACACACACACGCACACATATATACACATTTTCTCCCTTTGAAGACTAGGCTTTTGACCCGATAACCTGTATCATATTAACACCTGAATAAAATCAGACGATCCAATGTTCATGTTCAATGTTCTGTCTCCCCGTCCATCCCTCCTTTCTTCTCTCTCCTTCCCTCTCTCTCTCTTTCCGCCCCCCCCCCCCTCTTTGTACACTTTTCCTCTCCCGCTCCCTCCATGCAGAGCCTAATGACTCGTATCTTCTTTCCATCTTTACAATAGAACACATTTCTTTGGTGCGTGGCCGTGAATAGTTAGATATTCTCCATTGTTCTCAGTCATCAGTCTGAATTTGCGTTTCTCTGTGGGAACTGACATTTCATTGATGATTACAACAACGATGACGACGACGACGACGATGATGCTGATTGTGATGAAACGTCAACATTGTGAATGCATACATTTCACCCGCAACGGTGACCAAAATGATTGGAGTTTGGGGGAAGCGATTTGGGGGAGGGGGGGGGGGGGTATAGTTTCGACTTCCTAATGTTTCTTGACGTTTTTATTTTTTTAAAGAACAATTTTAGTACGATTGCGGTTGTGTAGGAAGGTTTGGGGGAGGAGGAGCGTAGGAGGTGTGTAACGGACGGATATTCTAGTGTGGGTGCCTGTTTATAATAGCTGGGTGCATGCAAAATATATTTGACTCCTAGAACGAAATAAGCGTGCGGGCAAGACTCTCCGTTAACTACCACAAACGTACGGATTCTTCTCAACACAGGCAAACACCAACACAAAATATACGTTCCACGTTCTCAACTTTATATAAGGAAATAACAATATTTATATCACAATTTCACTCTAATTCTTTCACCCAGATACCTTAACACTGTTAAACTTTATACACACGTCTCAAGCTATTCCTCCTGTTCAATAAGTATGCACAAAATATCACTATAAATTCTGTCGCCTCCCTGAGACGTCTAATCGTCTGTAGAGCTCAAAAGCCGGTATTCTCATGTCTTGGGTCCAACGTAAATACAAAATAGAACTGTACCTTCTGATATGAAAGAGGCAAGGTTTCAACACGAGCTGGCAACTAGCTCCCGGTGACGGCGCACGAGCAAGCGAGTAGATATACTTTCGTCGGCGGGCGGAGGGCGTACACCTCTGCCCAGTCCGCCCGGCATAGAAAACGTTGTCTTGGTCAGACGTGCAAATAGGGCCGATCCTGCTCCGATGTCTCACAGGTCACCTCGTCCTCGCTTGGACAGGATGGAGCCACCCCTGCTCCCAGTAGGCCGCTACAACGATATACATATACAAACGTCAATTCTCTGACTCTGATAGTTTCATTATTCTTCTTTAGTTTCAACCTTGCTGAACTCCCTTCGTTATTCACTTTTTCCAATTCCGTTTCGTATGCGATCACCACTTTCCTTCCTCCACCACTATTATTCATATCCAGGTAATCACTTCATGAATGAAAATTACTATCAAACATGCTCACGCCTTTCATTCATATTACATTATCTCCTACTCTACAACTATCGCCCCACGTAATTAATAATATTATTACATCACTGAAAATTCAATAATCCATGTCAGTGGACAACAGCTCACCACCTTTCAATACAACAAATGCAATACAAAAATATTCTTATCCGACATTTTACAATCATGAAAAACATTATAAATACCTGTAATCTTTACAGCACAAAATTATCAGCTTCCAGAGAGAAAGTCCCACAAATCCATTCACCTTGATAGGTTTCAATGCTTTCTACCTCTTTATTTTTCACAGTTAACTTTTTACTTTTCTTTCTTTTTTAAATCTTTTCTTTTCCTTTTCCTGGCCTACCACATACACGAACACACAATTCGAGTGAGTAACTTTGCCCCTATTTCGAATTATATCTTCTCTCATTGGCTCAAGAATCCCAGCCAATCAAAAACGCCGTACAATAATCAAATTAAAAAAAAACCGGAAAAAATCCCGTTCTCTACAAGGTGTGTGATCAGAAAAAAGTGGGGTTTCTGTTACAACAAACATAGGTTTATGACATAGTGTGTTCTTTGTGCATGAACAGAGAAAAAAACCGTAATAATGTGAACAGCCCAAAACAATAGCTATCGCTCGGGAACCCCCGTTGGGGGGCAGGGGGTTTCAGTATAAATAGTATCCCCACTTTCTGGAAATGTAGTGCTTTAAATTCCCACTGTCGTTGTCTTTCTCATTTGCTCTTTCTTATTCCTGCTCTGTTCTCTCAATCTGTTATACTATCTTCTTCTTCGCTAGACCAGTCACCTACCTTTTTTCTTGAAAACTCTTCCGGGACAAGACTCCTTATTTGTGTATGAGGTCTGTTGGATCAGCTTGGGAATATTGGACGCTTTCTGCCGGGTGGTCACTATGGCTTCCTATGATGTTATTATTTAGCAATGTAGGCATTTTATATGTATGTGTTTTGTTGATACTGTATAATGAGGTTTGTATTCTATTTTGTTTTTGTAACCGGGGGTTCGAGTAGTTGGGGTAAAGCCTCAGCCGTCCCCTGCGTGGGATGTCTTTATTGTAAAGTGACTGGCCGGTGGAGGGCGTTCATTTTTCCCACTAGGTTTGTTTCAGCAGATCTTTTATGCGGATCGGGGGTTGTCCGGTCCTGATTTGGCTCGGAAGAGTCCGCTGGACCTAAAGCAACAATCAATCAATGTGATTTTCTACCATTAAACAAATGGCAGTTTGTATTATACAACTGACTCATTTTGTGTGTTCATGCATGGTTGTGTGTGTGTGTGTTGTTTTTTTCTCCTTCTTTGTCCATACATATTTCTTTGTCAGTCCGTATAACATTTGCCCGTTGTTCTTTGTGTTACAGGAGAGAACAGCTCCAGTGCTAAAGACAGCCTGCCGCTCGCCGACCATGAAGAATCTCCTTACGAAAACCACATGGCCCTCTATGAGGTGAGTGACAAGCTTCACACTGACTCAAAACTGTGCTTGTTAAATACACCAAAGACAAAAGGTTATGACACCGCACTGCCGTTTAGCAAAAGGGTAAAGATAATGAATGACACAGCAGTTTTTGATTTAGGCCTCACTCAGCATCAATTTTTAATGTTTGTTTTCTACACAGGCGCAGACACACACGCACACACACTCACAAAGAAGACGAGGGTAAACTCCTGCTGAACGTTCACCCAAGACTTTGCTCTTAGCGCTAGTATAAATAGTATCCCCACTTTATGGAAATTTAGTGCTTTAAATTCCCACTGTCGCTGTCTTCCTCATTTACTCTTTCCTATTCTTGCTCTGTCCTTCACTCTGCTATACTATCTTCTTCTTCGCTAGATCAATGACCTACCTTTTTTCTTGAAAACTCTTCCTGGACAAGACTCCTTGTTTGTGTATGAGGTCTGTTGGATCAGCTTGGGAGTGTTGGACGCTTTCTGCCGGGTGGTCACTAGGGCTTCCTATGATTGTACTATTTAGCACTATAGGCATTTTATATGTATGTGTTTTATTGATGATTTATAATGATGTTTGTATTCTATTTTGTTTTTGTAACCGGGGGTTCGCGTAGTTGAGGTCAACCCTCAGCCGTCCCCCGCGTGGGATGTCTTTATTGTAAAGTGACTGGCCGGTGGAGGGCATTCAATTTTCCCACTGGGGTTGTTTCAGCAGATCTTTTATGCGGATCGGGGGTTGTCCGGTCCTGATTTGGCTCGGAAGAGTCCGCTGGACCTAAAGCAACAATAAATCAATCAATCAATCAATTCTCCAGCTCAGCCGCTCAATGCGCTTGCCGACACAATATTATTATGAAACTGAAGCAGTATTTTTTCTGAATTTAAAAGCTGCGAAAGATTCTTTTCCGGAGCTTTATGATCAGAAGGATCTGTTCCGCCTGGTTTCTGTCAACCCATTTCTGCCAGCGTGTGTATGTGTATATATAAATATCTTTTTTATTCATGTTTTTATTCCTAATTATTTTCTTTTTTTGGTGTGTGAATGCGTGAGAATTGCGCTCTGAACAGATTTTTAATAGGAAAAAGCGCTATATAATAATAATAATAATAATAATAATAATAATAATAATAATAATAATTATTATTATTATTATTATTATTATTATTATTATTATTATTATTATTATTATTATTAATATTATTATTATTGTTGTCTTGTTTTTTTTTTTATTTTTTTTTGGGGGGGGGGTTAGGGATGGGGGGGGGCAAGCTTCTTGGGCGATAGCATTAAGCACTCAGCTCTCTATGCAACATGTGGTCCTGAATCGGCTCTTTGCATCCCACTGGACCCTATAAACAATGAATAACTAACAGATCTATGTAAAGCGTTCTCATGAAACTTTATGCAGCATTAATAATAGCATGTGAAGAGCTAGAGTCATAGAAAGTAAAAGCAAAAGCTATTCCAGGTCGTCACCTTTCTTTGCCCAGGAACTCACAATGACAACTCACAATTACAGTTTGATGGATGTGGTGATTTTTCATCTTTTACTTTCTCCTCAAACAGTGGTGGTTGCAATTCTCTCTCTCTCTCTCTCTCTCTCTCTCTCTCTCTCTCTCTCTCTCTCTCTCTCTCTCTCTCTCTCTCTCTCTCTCTCGCGTTATCGTAATGTTTTTTGCAATTAATTCTCTAAAAACAAATGATGTTCCTTCCCATTCGTTGCCAACCAGCCAAATTGTGCAAACCTTTTATTGCATGAAGATGTTTTTCCTGAGAACTTCCTTCGGACGTCTTCTAATACTTTGGAAAATCAGTCCCTTGATTTTCAACAAGACCTGCCGATACACTGAAAAGCTGAGAACACAACACTCTGCATCTATGGCACTAATCCACAAAGGCAAGCTATTGGCAGCAGAGAAGAGGAGATACATCTTTCATAGCATTCCATAATTCCACGCAAGAACGCATCTAATACAGATGTTATCCAAAATGCTATCAATACACTCCAGTCCCATCTCGCTAGGCGAGACACCTTTATCCCTTGTGTTTTACACTCTCTCTCTCTTCCACCTCTCTCTCTCTTCCACCTCTCTCTCTCTCTCTCTCTCTCTCTCACTCTCTCTCACTAGCCTTCCGCTACAGTGTCATCCCAACCATCGTAGTTGCTTGTATAAGTTGTATTGCTATGGCCTAGCAAGATAAAAATCACATTTATATGCAGTCCATTTTAGAGTATCAGTGTTAGGTCTAGTGTGCCTGTCTGGCACGTCCCCACAAACGACTCAGGTTCGTCTGGATTTTGGCAGGAGTCTTTCTTCCAAGAGGCGATCACTGTATTCACACTTTAGACGGTGTTTGATTTTGCCCTTGTGTCGCCTCAATGGTACTTAAGGAACCCGGATATTTTGTCATATGAACAGGCGGCGTAATTAAATCATCACGCATACAAGGTCTCAATGGCTCAGTGGTTTATGGCTTGAGGCAGTATGCAATTTGCAGCAAGTTAGCGTGCTCAGTGGCGCCATTTCTTTGAGCTGGAAAGTGCTGTATATATAAAAACGGTGGTTTTATTATTCTTTGCAACAGAAAATGAGTGTAACAAAAGTAATCTCTTTCAACAGAAAATAATAAGTTTTTTTTATTTTGTTAAATTATTTTTTAAAGTAATTATTTTCTCTGTTAGAAACATCACAACACAATGCCATGGTAGACAATTCTATTCTGGAGCAAGAAAAGAAAGCAATAACATGCTTATAACATTGATAAAATAAACGCGCAGAGCATTGTCTATATGCAGACGGTTGCCGTTGTACGTTGTCATTCTATTTTATACCCTTTTACAAACCTTTTATTATATGCCCAGTTAAGTTTTACGTTGACAAAGTACAATTACCTGTGATGTATGTGCCTAGAGCGATATTTCCTTCTCTCAATTGAAAACATTGTACTGCTGCAGCATCACAGACATTTGTAATGGTTTATGCATGTTAAAGGCATTTGCATACCCTAATGGTCACAATGGATAACGTGAATATGATGATGATGATCACTTGTATAGTGCGATTCCATCCAGGCCAAATAAGCATGCTCGATCGGTGCGCTGCCTCTCCCCCCCCCCCCCCCCCCCAACAAAAAAAAATTCTTTTTTGGTCATTGGTTAATAAGATGGGTATTCAGCTGACGCTTTAAGGTTGCTTTGGAGCTACATTGACGTAGCGAGAGAGGAAGTCTGTTCCACAGGAGAGAAGCAGCACATTCAAAAGACTTTGTTCCAAAGCTCTTTTTCTTACATGTATGTTGATCGACACTTGGCACAGAGATCTTGCACTGTGAGCTAGACCGAAGGTTTCGCTCAGGAGCGTGACAAGGGAGGAGTTCTTGCAGGTACTTGGGTGCTGATCCTTCCTTGCATCCACACACAAGGGATAGTATTTTATGTTCTATCCACTTTTCAACTGGGAGCCAATGAAGTTCCCGAAGAACTGGTGTAATATGCTCACGAGTCTTAGTTTTTGTCACAATCCGAGCTGCTGCGTTTTGAACGTTTTGTAGTCTCTGCAGCTGACACTTGGGCAAGCCCCAAACACAGCTGTTGCAGAAGTCCAAGCGAGACTGGATGAGTGAAACAGCAAGTGTGTTGGCCGTTTTTCTGATCATGATAACGATTATTTTTGGTAGCTCTAGTCTTAATAATAATAATAATAATAATAATAATAATAATAATAATAATAATAATAATAATAATAATAATAATAATAATACAGGATGATATCACGCGCTTTTTCTTCAGTCGAACTCAAAGCGCGGCGATCTATTAAAAAAATTGCTATTACATAAGACGGAATGGAAATAATTTTTCAGTTTTGAAATTTTAAATTGACTACATCCAATTCCATTATTATCCTTGAAATACAAAATTTTAATTTTTGTAATTGATGCCAGCGTCTTTAGAATATTTTTGTTATTAAAGAATTTTGGAAATACTGAGAATTTGTTTCCAATCTGCAAAAACAATTTAAACAATGTATTTGACGTCTATTTACAAAATGATTTTAGACTAACCACAAAATTAGATTATATAATATGAGCTTCAACAACAACAAAGCACGAAAATGTTTAAATGTGAATATTTAACTTGCAGCGGATGTGCGAGCTATTTAAACTAGCCATTTCGTAATATCCAAAACGCTGTACGCGAGAGGAAACAAATTCTGATCATTCTCATCCAGGAATCATAAAGCTTGAGAGCACAAACATCCACCCCGTATACAACAGGCATCTGTCATTATAGTTCTCTGGCTTCCTAAAAGGTTTTCTACTAGTTCTGGCACTTCCATTTCTCACCCTGCCACCCCCAGACTGATGGCTTGATCCCTGGATCTCAGGAATAATACTGTACAAGCAAAAAGGGACAACAAGGAAAGAAAGAAAACTGGAGAGAATGTAGTCACCCAGACTCAGGAGAGAAAACAAGAGCAAAATAAAGGAAATAAGAGAAAGAAGACTCGAAAAATAGTGAAATGACCATCCAAAGTAATAAAGAAGAGAAAACGAGAAGACAAACTGCAAATAGGGAGAAAGAAGGGAAAAAAACGAGATGGCAAGCAATTCAAAAGTATTTCAGACTAACATAGTTAAAACCAGCATTGTGGTCCTGATTCGGCTCTTAGCAGTCCGCTGGACCCTATTAACATTGAATATAATCTAATCTAAAACCAGCATTTTCAAAAGTATCGTGTTGGAGAAGCTGTTTCGATTTGATTTTACTCTTAGGAAGCACAACACAACATGAAACGATTGGCCACTATTTGAACTATGTAAGCGAAATATTATGGACATCTTTTTAGCAAATTTTAAGATACAGACCCCATCCCACCCTCTTTTTCCCCCCACACACCCCCCCCCCCCCCCCCAAAAAAAAAAAAAGGAGAAAAAAAAAGTATTTTAGAATATGGACCTCGGCGACCTGTTCAAGTCATTTTGAAATAATGCAAGAATTGTGTTTGAACAAAAATGTGAAATTTGGAGAGGCGGAGCAACCAAATAACCCGCTGACCAAACGAAAAAACGGACTGTCACTGAATGATTTGTGGCCAAGAGTTGTAGTACCTGTATACCACTCAAAAAATCGTCAAGATCAGTGCAGCTGTTTTTGAGAAATTCAGCAGTTTAACAAAAAATAGACCCCAGTGACCTTTACCTTTGAGTTAGAGCAAATATGATGGCAACAGAAGCTGACCACTGACCCAGGTAATGTTCCTGATAAAATGTTCGGATAAAAGCGGTTGTGAATCCTGGCATGCGACAGGTCCACCAAGGTACACAGACCGACCCACACAACTCTGATTCTCGACTACTTCAAAGTATTTCCGGCAGTGGAAAGATAAAAGAGAAAAACCAAAACGCAAAACATCGTCCACTTCACCTCGCGCTCCAAGAGCCTGTCATATCCCCACACTCCTTCCCCTCTCCCCCAAAAGCACAGAAAGAAAAACAAAAAAAGAAAGAAAAAGAAAAAAGAAAAGAAATCCAACAATACAAAAACAGAAAAACTAAAACTAAGGATAAAGTTTTATATTTATTTCAGTTGAATATTTTTGATGCGACATCCCCTCTTTCGTTCCAGCTTTTCCTAATGAAGGAAAAAGTGGAAGATGGAGGGCAGAGGAAAGAGAGGAGGGGATGGGGAAGGGAGGGAGGGTAGAAAATCATATACTAAAGATATTAATGGAAAACTGCCTCAAAAATAGTTTTTTGGGTCGGAAGTGTGGCATGATGTCCTTTAGCTTCATACAAGACGGTAAAAAAAAAAAAAAAAAAAAAAAAAAAACGATAGCAAAAACGGTGGGAAGTAGAAAAAGATAGTAAAAGGAGGGGGAGGAGGATTCTAAAGGATTGTTGCTAGATGGCACTGAAATCAATAAATGTTTACCTATTGCCATTTTATTGAACTTTACTGTGCAGTCTGATGCATCCTGACTTCCAGGGTTATTTAATTAAAGAAGGCATTAAAAATTTGATCAGTTTGATCCTATTACGTGAAGCTGTATTGGATGACATGCCAGGTTTAAAAGCCGTAATAACAATTTTGGGACATTAAATGACATGCTTTATAAGGTGTTAAGATTTCCAGTCTTTAATTTATTGAGGGTTTTCCAGTTTAAATTTATTTAAGAAGAACAAATTGGTTTTCTGGACCTTGCTGATGAGATTTAAAATTGAAATAAAAAGACCTGGTTAGTTAGACTCGGTCAAACGCCTTCTTAAAGTCTATGAACACATGATATAGGTGTTGATAGTGCTGTAGGTATTTCTCACAGATTATTCTGAGGTTCAAAATCTGTTCAGTGGTACTTCACCCTGCCCTGAATCCTGCTTGTTCTTCAGCTATGATTTGTTCAGCTTGGGGTTTCAACCTGTTGAGTATTATTTTCAGGAGGACCTTGCTGTGATGGCTGATGAGGCTGATGGTGCGGTAATTTTCACACTCCTGAAGGTTACATTTTTTGGGAAGAGTGATGACAAGCGACTGGGTCCATGGTGTAGGCCACTCCCCACTCTGCCAGATCTTGTTACAGATAATGGTGAGGGCATCAATCATCGCTTCTCCTCCTGCTTGGAGCAGTTCCGCGGGCATGTTATCCACTCCCGCTGACTTCCCTTTCTTTAGCGATTGCACTGCTGCCTCAGCTTCTTCCCCGAGAATTGGGAGGATTTTTTTCTTCTTCTCTGCTCTCGGGACATGCTAGAACTGATGGGTCTCCATTTGGTGTATGGTTGTAAAGGTCAGAGCAGTACTCTGTCCATCTGTCCAAGACTTCTTGTTCTTCTGTAAGGCATATGCCAGACTTGCTTTGGATCGTGGAGACTTTGGGCTGTTTAACACTTGTCAGCCGCTTCACAGTCTGGTAGGCCTTCTTGCTGTTGTTCTTGTTCAGACTGTTCTCTATTTCCTGGCATTGATCTTCTACCCAGTTCTCCTTTGCTGTGCGCATGCCTTTTCGGATGTCATTTTGATTTTTCGGTAGACATCAGCTCCTTGTGAGGTGTTCTTTTTTTTCTTTTTTTTTTTAAATCTCTCTTCGTTTATCACAGATCCAAAAGTTCAGATGTGATCTACGGCTTTTTCTTTGGTCGGTGCTTGCCAAGGATCTCAGTGGCGGCATCTGTCACACCTGAGTTGAAGGTGGTGGTCATGGTGTTGACATCTACTTCACCAGCCCCCAAAATGAGCAGTGGTGCAAATTTCCCTCCAATTGTGGCCTGAAATAATTTTGCCACCTTCGGGTCTTGCAGTTTGTCCAGGTCGAACTTCATCTAGTGCACTTTAATTTGCTGTATTTACTCTCTTCAAGTGGAACTGGAAATACATCATGACGAGATCGTGGTCACTTCCGATATCTGCTCATGGAAAAGTGCGTGTCCTGCCAATGTTGATGCTTGTTCTGAAGCGTTTTTTTGACCATGATGTAGTCTATCTGGTTGTGATGTTCCCCGCCGTGTCCATCGTCTGGAGTTTTTGTGGAGACCAAGCGTGTTTGCCAGTACCAGATTGTTGTATCTGGCAAACTCCAAGAGTCTCAGACCCCTGTCATTTGTCTCGTTGTTGCAGTGGGGTCCACATGTGTCTCCCCAGTTGTGGTGCGCATCTTGGCCAACCTTGGGATTCCAGTCGCCTTGCACTATGACTAAGTCCTTTTTCGGCACTTGGTCAAGGACAGCCTGTAGATTTTCATAAAAAAAGGCTTGTTTGATGGTCTGTCGAACTTCGTCGTTGGTGATGTGCTGGGTAATAGGAAATGCCCAGAAGTCTTCTGTAGCATCTCATCTCCATGCGTTGTATTCTTCGTTGTAGATCTGCTGTGAGGGTCCATGTTTTGCAAGCATATAGGAAGATGGAGATGACAAGGGAGTGCAGCAGCCTTACCTTGGAATGTAGACTGATGGTCTTGTCTTTCCAAATGGGCTTCAACTTTGCTAGGGCAGCAATTGTTTGTGCGATCCTGGAGAGGACTTCCTGTCGGGACCCATATCTGATACAATGGCCCCTAATCATTTGAAACTATGCACTGTGTTGAAGGATTGGCCTTGGACTTTGATGTCTGTGTTGATGCCATTGGTGTTGTTGGTCATCATTTTGGTCTTCTCTGCACTTATTTCCATTCCATAGGCTCTGGAGGTGGTGTCAAGCCTCTATACCAGGTGGATCTTATATGGTTGGTACAGAAAAATCCGTCAAAATTCAGAAATCTTTCACAAACTTCCTCAAACCATTTTTTAAAATAATTTGCAAAACTCTTCTAAACTTTAAGTAAACTATGAATTGTGTTTTTTAGATTAAACGGGCCTGCTATTTTAAAATATCTGACAACTGTGCGCACTCCAATGTTGTGGAAAAGTTCTACGAATGGTCTGAGTATATGCACTTACCCTCAGGGTTGTTTACGCTTTACCTACTACTGTCATGCATATAAGTCGTCAGTGTGCATGTGTTTTGCATTTTCAGGATGATCTTTCCCATGGGAAAATCTCTGCTATCCTCAGCCGTATCAACAACTACCAGGGTGGTGTCCAGCAAAACGTCACAGATATGGACACCAACGCTCCTCAGGTTAGTCATCATTAGACAGTCATATACGATACTATAGCATGCTCAGTGGCTGAGATAGTTGCTCAGACAAAAGAGCCAGTATTTTGCTGTCATTACAATGTTGTTTCAGCATTTGTAGAATACCCTTCAACATTTTAGATCTAAAGTTATCAGCTCAGTCATACATTGACCTGTAAAAGTTTCAAAAAATATATATAATTCAGGTTACACTGCAAGTCCCAGTCTGTTGTTTATAGTTTTTAATAATTAGAAATGCATAATAATTTTTTCTGTGTGTACTACATACTCAACCAAGTTATGTGCTAGGGCCAAGCATACTAAGCTATATTAATTATCAGCGGTATCTGTTTATTTTTTTTTTTTACTTGGTTCTTTTCAAAGATTTTTTTTATTTTTATTTTATTTTATTTATTTTTTTTTGTGTGTGGTCTTTTTGTTTATTTGTATGTAAAATTTTCTGATTTGCTTCAAACCTTTCTCATTCTCTGAAAGTCTTTTTTGTTCTGCCTATTTTACATCTTCAATGGTCACTTACATTGTTATGATTTAATGTTATAGTAATGTTATTTACTGCATTCTTCCTATTATACCCTAGAAACAGTGAATTCATGAAAAATATATCCAAAATTAACACCATTGGTACATTGGAGTAGGTTCGTGTTGTTTTAAGTTTAAGATGCACATTTATTATTTTAAATTGGGATTTAATTTTATTACTCGTAAATTTGTTTGCTTTAACCACCTGTCATCTATACACAGAACAAATACTTGGAACCTATTTTATGTATTACAATCAAACTTTGTAAGATGATGCATATCCATGAGACCTCAAAAATGATCAGTGAATGAATGACTTCACTTCAAGGTCAAGCTCACAGGGTCAACAAATGTTAGTTTAAAGATGTTGTTTTTTTCACAAAATTTAACTTTTTGACCCACATGCATAGCAATGTAAGTCTATAAACACAATCAAACCCTTTTTTTAAAAAATATACAGATTTTGGCAAATCTGTGCGAAATGAGTCCTACATATTCCAAAAATGAAATTTTTTTTCTTCCATTCGTCCGTCTGTTCTTTGTGTACCTGTGCAAAACTTGCAAGTGGGTTAATATTTCAGAATCTATTTCAGCTATCACAACCAAACTTGGTAAGATTTCCATGAGATGAATAAATGGCCACTTCAATGTCAAGGTCACAGACTCAACAAATGTTAGTGAAAAAAATGACAATTTTTAACGAAATTTCACTTCTTTTTTTTTCTAAGTTGTTGATGTTATGATTCTTTGATGCATGAGACATATCAGTGGGATGTAGACACACATACTATTCAAATTTGGTCAACTTCACTCCCAAGGTCAAGGTCACTGGAGCTTTCCAAAGTCGGTTACTGTAGGTACTTTTAAGTGACCTTGACACTAAACCATAAGAGATACAGTCCAAATTTGTTGTAATTAGAGATAATAGATTGATCTTTCATATGTTTTCCGTTGTTGTGTTGATCTTTAAGGTCAAGGTCATTGTAGGCCTTGCAAAAACATTTTTAAAAATAGGTCATCGTACAGGGGAATGGCTGTATATTTAATCCATAGTATGCAACAACATTAGGTTATTTGATCATACATGAGCATAAAAAGTCACATGAACGTCAAGGTCATCCCAAGATCAAGGTGACTGAAGGTCAAAGTCATCCCAAGGTCAGTTTTATTTGGGTGCATAATACAACTTTTACTGTAGTTTATTGATAGTACATGAGTGTATTTGGAGCCGGAGGTCAAGGTAATCTCAAGGTCAAGAGCATAGAAAGATCAAAGTCGGTATTATTTTGCATTTTAATGCCACCATTTGATTGTTTCTTCTGAGCACTCATTTTCTTGTTAAATATTGTGAGTTCCATAAGGAGCATATGAGTCATATGTGCTTTGTCATTTTAGTTTTTTTTTTATAAGTTTTTGACATTGAACTTATTGTTCTTTCATGCTTGCTAGATATTATTGAGGCACACAGATGTGGTCAACCTTGCTCCAAGGTCAAGGTCATGGTTTATATGGGTATTTTAAAGTGACCTTGACCCTAAACTATGTAAGATAAAAAGTCCAAACTTGTATGCTGAGATAGTAGATTGACCTTTCATATATGTTCCATTTTTATGTTGATCTTGAAGGTCACGGTTATTTTAGGCCTTTCAAAAACATTTTAAAATTGGTCATCGTACAGTGGAATGGTTCTATATTTTACCCCTAGTATTCAACAACATTGAGCTATTTGATCATCCTCCCCCGTTTGGGGTCCCAGGGGTTTCAGTATAAATAGTATCCCCACTTTCTGGAAATTTAGTGCTTTAAATTCCCACTGTCACTGTCTTTCTCCTTTGTTCTTTTTCATTCCTACTCTGTTCTATCAATCTACTATACTATCTAAAAAAACGTAATAATGTGAACAGCCCAAAACAATAGCTATCGCTCGGGAACCCCCGTTGGGGTGCCGGGGGTTTCAGTATAAATAGTATCCCCACTTTCTGGAAATGTAGTGCTTTAAATTCCCACTGTCGTTGTCTTTCTCATTTGCTCTTTCTCATTCCTGCTCTGTTCTATCAATCTGTTATACTATCTTCTTCTTCGCTAGACCAGTCACTTACCTTTTTTCTTGAAAACTCTTCCGGGACAAAACTCCTCATTTATGTGTGAGGTCTGTTGGATCAGCTTGAGAATATTGGATGCTTTCTGCCAAATGGTCACTGGGGCTTCCTATGATGTTATTATTTGGCAATGTAGGCATTTTATATGTATGTGTTTTGTTGATATTGTATAATGATGTTTATATTCTATTTTGTCTTTGTAAATGGGAGTTCGATAAATTAGAGTATAGCCTCAGCGTCCCCTGTGTGGGATGTCTTTATTGTAAAGTGACCAGCTGGTAGATTGCCTTCAGTGTTACCACTAGGGTTGTTTCGGCAGATCTTTTATGCGGATCAGAGGTGAGTCCTCTTTCACTTCTCTGGTCATGATTTGGCTCGGAAGAGTCCGCTGGACCTAAAGCAATAACCATGTGATGTAATTTGATCATCCATGGGCACCTGGGTCATGTAAAGGTGAAGGTCATGTGAGGGTCAAGGTCACTGAATGTCAAGGTCACCCCAAGGTAACTGTTTTTGTTGGCATTAAACAACTTTTACGGTATATTTCTTTGTACATTAGGGTCAATTAGGAGCCAGAGGTCAAGTTAGTAAGTTAGTCTTTGTTTATAGGGTCCACGGACTGCAAAGATCAAAATCAGGACCACAACTTGGTTGAAAGAGGACTCACCCTGATCCATATAAAAGATATGCTGAAACAACCCTCATGAAGGCACTCCACCAGTTGGTCACTTTACAACAAAGGCAATCCCATGCAAGAGACGCTGAGACTGTACTTTAATTTGTCCAACCCCTGTTTACCAAAACAAAATACAATATAGACATCATGATAAAATATTAACAAAACACATACATATAAAATGCCTACAATGCTAAATAATTATACCATAAAAAAGCCCTCGTGACCATTTGGCAGAAAGGGTCCAATATCCCCAAGCTGACCCCACAGATCCCATACAAATGAGGAGTTTTGGGAGAGTTTTCAAGAAAAAAGGTAGGTGACTAGGTCATGTCAAGGTCAAGACCATTGCAAGATCAAAGTTAGTATTACTTTCATGAGTTTTTTCTGGACACTGATTTTTATGTAGAATATTGTACGTTCTATAATGAGTATGTGATTCATATAGGTTTTGTCCTTCTAGTTATGTGAGATTTTGCGTTTGGAACTTCAGACAAAAATTCTTGGATGATTTCATTCATTAAGATTTTTTTTGTATTTGAAATAATTACTGAGAGTTTCTTACCAAGTAGTAATAGAATTAGGCTGTCTCCCTTCTGCTATTTGACACAAAGTAACATGATTCTCGCTCTGTTGGGGACAATTCTGTTTTTGTTCTAGTTCAATTAAATTAATATTTTGTTTGTTGAAGGTCCCTTATAAGCTAAATTTTATCCTGCTAATATTATTTTAGTTACTTAAGTGTTGTCTGAAGGATGGCATTTGTTTTCATTTTTCTCTTTTCTTAAAACTCTTTCTATACTTTGCAACGCTATTGCGTAGCATCAGCGCACAACTCTTTAATACGAGCATTCACATACAGGTACCTTTACTTTTGAAAGTCGCAATGTGTAGACTCGACATAATAAATGAAACTAAGGTGGAAAAATCTCTTACATCTTTCATTTTAGAATATGCTTGCAACGTTTATCTGGCATTGACTACTGTTGCTTCAAAGCGAAAACATGGAAGGGGATGCTAAAAGTGATACTAGTATTCAAAAGTGGTGAAGAATAAAGTGATGAAGGCGATGCGGAATTCTAGCATTGCAGGTAACGAGCTACAATCAGAGGGAGATAACACCATTTTCCACAACAATCGGGGAAAGGTCTATTATTGAACTTTTTCCTACCTTACACTTCTTGTAACTTATTCTGTGAAAATCGGGTGTGCAAATTTGGGAGTGAGGTGGGAGAAGGAGGAAGGGGGGGGAGGGGTAGTGGGTGGGTGTTGTATTTTAATACAAAAAAGGGTCAATAGCAAAGATAATTCTATCAAACTTGGCTATTGGTTAGTCTATTTTAATTTCTTTATGGAGCTAAACATTCAAGTCTCTATTACATTTCTTTTTTTAATATTATTGTTAGTAACTCATACAAATCATCTAGTATAAAGCGATAAAAGGGGAAGCAAACTCGCGCCAGTATAGAATGAGATTAACTTTTCCATCACAACAAGCTGCCTGTATGATCCCAAGTTTAGCAGGGTGTTTTTATCCCAACAACATGTTGACAAAAAATTCATCACATGTACCTTATTATCTGTTCTACCAACTATTTTGTTCATATCATACTTTTAATTTTTTTCAATCTCTCTCTCTCTCTCTTAAAAACGTTTTCAGACTAAATCCTTTAACCTGTAAGTTCTTTGGCCTGTTTCAGTTATTTAATTCATGTGTGATTTTGTTCTCAAGTTTTGAGAGTATATTCTTGCTTCAAGTCATTCATTATTGATTAATTTTTGGATATTATGTTGGTGTTCTTACTGTTTGACATGTAAATACATTGTTCCAGATATCATTAACATTTTATTTGTGTTTGATTTCTTTAAATTTGATATATTCAGACGAAAGTGAGTATATATTATTTAATTTATATTTTGGGTTTGTGCTTTTTTGCTTGATTCTTACAATAGTTGTTGTACCTGTAAAGAGTGTTATTTAAATAATACTCATAAAAATAGTGCAAAACCTAAGAACATGTGGTTTGTTAGATTTAGATATGTCATTAACATATGATCAAATTTTACACTTGCCTGAAAGTAATTCTTAACAACTGTTTTCTCGTTTGATTAGTAGGGTTGTATATAAAAGTTTAGTTAATAATGTAGATTTAAACCATGCTAATATGTGATAGATTATTACGTGTAGTTAGAAGGCTCTACTGAATGTCTATTTGTTCCGTTTTTGACTCACATGTATTCGCCCCCCTTCTCCACCTCCCCCCCCACCCCCGCCCCCGATAAAATATTTTTCATATTTTTGCAAATATGTGCGAGATGTCCTAAATAGTCCAAAAATGACATAGAAAAAAAGTCCTTCCATCCATCTGTCTTTCCGCCTTTTGCAAAACTTTAAATGGGCTAAGTACTCAGAATCTATTTCAACTATCACGACCAAACTTGGTAAGATGGTGTATAATCATGAGACCTCATAAGTGATCAATGAATGAATGATTTCACTTCATTAAGGTCACAGGGTCACCAAATGTTAGTCACAAAATGACAATTTTTCACAAAATTTCACTTTTTCTAGATTATTAATATTGAACATGATTCTTTGATGCATGATAGATATCAATGAGATACATAATATACAAATGTGGTCAACCTCAAACAAAGTCGTCACTGGAGCTGTACAAAGTTAGTTAGTACATGTACTTTGAAGTTCAAATTTGCTTTTTTTTTTAAGAGGTGATAGATTGATCTTTCATATAGGTTCCGTTTTTGCGTTGATCTTGAAGGTCAGAGTCATTTTAGGCCTTGCAAAAACATAATAAAAATAGGTCATCATACAGCTGTTTACTTAACCCATAGTTTGCAACAACATTGGGTTATTTGAGCAGACATGCATGAGAGAGGTCATGTGAGATCAATGTCATTCGAAGGTCACAGTCACTGACGGTCATGGTCATCCCAAGGTCACTGTTGTTTTTTTTTTTGCTTAATAAACGTTTTGCGGTAGTTTATTTAATAGTACATGAGTGTATTTTGAGCTGGATATCAAGGTCATTTCAAGGTCAAGAGAAAGATCAAAGTTGGTAAATGCATTTTAGTGCCACCATTTCATTTTATTTTTTCTGGGGCACTCATTTTTATGTTAAATATTGCGAGTTCCATAAGGAGTGTATGAGTCATATGGGCTTTACTTTTCTAGTTGTTTGAGGCTGTGGATAAATTTTCTTCGCAGTTCATAGAATTTGATAAATTTTAGTTCATGGATTTAAAAAAAAGTGACATGATTGACATTAACAGGTGTGCAGATTATTAGTTGTTTGACTTGGGTTTGGTTCCATTTGTATAGTATTATCCGTTTGTGTTTGAAGATGTTTTTAAGTGGTATCTGTTTCATGTTTAGGCTTAAATGTGAACACCAGTTGTACATTTCTCCCTTCATGTCTATTAAAGCTGAATGTCAACCATTTTAATTATTTATTCGTGTGTTATTTTATTTTGTTAGCGCATAGTTATATTAATATTTTATTAGGCATAGCACATCAAATATAGGATAGATTTTCACCAAATAAATGGTTGTAATTATATTGTATAGTGTAGTTATTTAAATGTTAAATGTTTAGTTCTTTGTGTATAGTTTTTGTGTTTTGAATTGTGTGCAGCTGTTGTCAATAAATACTATGTTTGTGTGTTTATGTTTGTTTTTGTGTTCATCTCAGTATAAATGGTTGTTGCTTCATCCGAAGAGGATGTGGTGGAGAGTTATCTCTTCTGCTGCATTGTTTTGTATTGTCTTGTCTTTTGTTGCAGTGTTAATTTCCTCAGCTAAAAAAACATCAAAGAAATTATTAAAATTCCCTGATTCCATAACTGGAAATTTCCATTGCCCTTTGCCTTAATGTTGGCGCCATGATTTCTTGAAATACTTCAGATTGTGATTAGAAATATAATTTGTCCTCTATATTCCCACTCCCCACCTACATCAACCCCAAACTTTATTGTAACTATTCCCCCAAAATTCACCATACTAAAAAGAGTAAGCTATATCGTTACTTTCTCAGCTACCTGTGACTCCCATTATCCATACTTTCTCTGTGCACTAATTCACTTTCCCGTCCTTATCTCATAAACCTTATACATCCCCCTTGTTTCCTTACCAATCCTATCCATTTACTTGATTTCTGTGCCTCCAGTAATAGATTAAATACAATTTCAGTATATTTATTTATGTGTGTGTAAAGTTTCATACCTTGTGTAATATTTTTGAGTTTCATCGTGTAATAAATATTTTAATATTTAGACTATACATAAAGTAAATACTATTTTAAAGATAATTCCAACGCAGGCCTTACAAATCCAAAAACAATAGTTCCAGAGCTCTGTGTCAGATGAGTTGTATCGTCTGGATGTTGAAGTGGAACTTTCAAATTAGATCACAGAGCTTTTTATTTTGAACAGAATTGAGAACAGTACAAAACCATATGAAACGAATTTAGTCAAACATTTTATATTAGAGAGCAGACATGAAGAATGTGAACATCATACAAAATTATTTTGCTGAATAAAAGATGTTTGTTTTGAGTTTAACATATATTCTCAAAGCAAGCTAGTAACAGCTCGAAAAGATGTAAACTTATAACTCTTCAAAAAACAACAATAAAAAAGGACTTTGAAAACTAATTGTTTTACCAAATAAAAACTTAGTCCTAGCTTTTTTGTGGTGAGGAATATGCCTCCAACTGTATACTTGTAGAACATTGCATCCTGTTTGTGCACGTTTGTTTTACATTTCTAATTAAATTGTCTGTGAGATTTTATATATTTCATTTATTGATTTATTTTTATATTTTGTATGTATAATTTTAGATGTAGCATTATCTTTTTTTCTTTCTAATATGATTTTTTTATATGTACCTCTGTAACATTTTGTGTTAAATTTTATAAAATTGATATGCTTTTATAGTCTGTGTTAATATTTATATGTTGATTTATAGCAAAAGTACCTAGAGGAATTTAAAAATCATAATTTGTACCAAAGCCTCTATTAACGCTTGTTTGTGGCGTGTGCAAGTGCAGTAGTTTTCACATGAATTTGTGTTATGTTGTGTGATTGCTGTATAGATTTATGAATATGTTGTGTGGTTACTGTCTTTGTGGTTGTTATGCTTATTACTGAATGTGTTATGGTGTGTGATTACTACTGTATAGATTTGTGAATATGTTGTGTGATTACTACTATATAGATTTGTGAATGTGTTGTGTGATTACTACCTTTGTGGTTGTTTTGTTGTCTTATTACTGATTGTTTGTTATGTTTTGTGACTACTGTATTGTGAATGCAATATTGTTGGATCTAATAATGAATGTGGTTTTGTGTGTGATTACTATATTTGTGAATGCTGTGTGATTGCTATGTACTGTATTATGGTGTTTGGGAATTGTGATTTTTGTGTGTTTTGTTAGAGCATCATAATTATTGACACTGTGGATTTCACACCAGGGACTTTTGGTTAAATAAATAAGAAAGAATCAAATGTCCAAAACAGGACACTGATTAAAGATGTGGTATGGTGCTGATGTATTGAATCTAAAAGACTTGTTTTAAACCAGTTCAGTCATAGAAAAAGTGAAAATAATATTTTGAAGAAGAAGAAAAAGATGAAGAAGAAAAATAAGACAACATGCCTGAAGCCACCTAAAATGAAATAATGGAAAATGTTTGTTTGTAAATTCAGTTGTACCGATAAACCACACACACACATTTATAGGTGTGAATGGATCCTGACAATCTGTAGATTTCTAGAAAAGTGTTCAATTTGCATGATTTGAAATGTGAATTTTTAAATTATCTATAACTAGACCAATAAAAACTAAACTTTTAGGGGGGGGAGGGGGGGAAGGGGGGAGGTAAATTGATGCATTGACTGTAGTGTAAAATACTTTATTAATCCGGAATGAATTATGTTAATGGTGAGGTTCAATTAACATAATTGTTATGCGACCAAATTGTAATAATTCTACATTATGGCTGTTTGTTTATATGATGTTTTAAGCATGTTATGGTGGTTTGTTGCAGTATGTAAGCTTTATGAATGGATGGAATACTTGCTAAGCTAGTATTAATTATATAGTATATCTATATATATCTTGTAAATAAATCAATTATTATTGAACTTAAATCATTAGTTTCATATTATTGAATCTGCTTTCTGCTGAATATATAAATAATGCGCTTATCAGCTCAAAGGGCTGCTGATGGTGCCGGCCTCCAGTAAAAATAGTTTGCTGAAGATTAAACTTGTATTGCATAGACCACTCAGGAACACTACATGTCATTAGTTTGTTCCACAACACGTGAGATTTGACAATTTGTATGTACATCCTTAGTTTTAAACATTTTGTTCTTCTGATGTTTTGTGATTTTCTTCATAATCGTTCATTTGCAATTTTGCGCATTATTATTATTTATCATCCTTATATAGAGCTTTTTCAGCTCAAAAGCTGCTCACTGCGCTGGCTGATACAGGATCTAACTCAAGCTGCCCAATGTGCCCAGGCACTACCTGACATCCTGCAATCGGGAATGGGGGAGAAGGGAAAATTATAAACTGAAATAACCCTCAGACTAACAGCAGCAGTAAGACGGCCAGTGCTCACAGTTAATGATTATATCCGTGCCACCGGGAATTGAACCTACAACCTTTGTAACTTGAGCTCCTTGCTCCACCAACTGAGCTATCCGTATTAATATATTTTTGTGACTTCACATAATTTATTTAATTTAGCCCACTCACCAGGCATAAGTAATATTAGCAATGGGTGGTGAAATTATGTCATGAAAAACACTATCAAACTATTTAAAGTATTCAAAGCAACAGCTGCAGTTGGCCTTTTTTATTTATTTTATATAAAAATATATACTTTAAAACAAATTTCTTAATTTTTTTTAATTTTCATTTTTTTATTTTTTATTTTGGGGAGGGAAGGGAGGAGGGCTAGGCCACTATAATGCTTCTAAAGGATTGAGTAGAAGAAAGACAATTGAATTTTTCATATTTTGAACTAAATGATTAATGAACAGTATTATTGCCTATTCTATCCTATCCTATCCTATCCTATCCTATCCCGTAATTCGGAGGTCATAGGGGCACCACAGACGATCATTTAACCAGCGTACTCCATCTTTCCCTGTCCTCAACAACCCTGATTGTTTCGCTCGGAGTCAAACCAGTCCATTCTCAAATAGTATCCCCACTTTCTGGAAATTTAGTGCTTTAAATTCCCACTGTCGCTGTCTTTCTCATTTGCTCTTTCTCATTCCTGCTCTGTTCTATCAATCTGCTATACTATCGTCTTCTTCGCTAGCCCAGTCTTCTACCTTTTTTCTTGAAAACTCTTCCGGGACAAGACTCCTTATTTGTGTATGAGGTCTGTTGGATCAGCTTGGGAATATTGGACGCTTTCTGCCAGGTGGTCACAAGGGCTTCCTATGATGTTATTATTTAGCAATGTAGGCATTTTATATGTATGTGTTTTGTTGATAATTTATAATGATGTTTGTATTCTATTTTGTTTTTGTAAACGGGGGTTCGATAAGTTGGGGTGAAGGCTCAGCCGTCCCCTGCGTGGGATGTCTTTATTGTAAAGTGACTGGCTGGTGGAGAGCTTTCGGTTTTACCACTAGGGTTGTTTCAGCAGATCTTTTATGCGGATCGGGGGTTGTCCGGTCCTGATTTGGCTCGGAAGAGTCCGCTGGACCTAAAGCAATAATAATGTAATGTAATGTAGTCCATTCTCGAATGTTGTCCTCCCGCCTCTTTTTCGGTCTCTATCTTCTTCTACCTCCTAGCACTGTGCCGTGGCCATACCATCGGAGTTTCAGTTTTTTCACCACTGTGATCAGGTCATCGTGTTGTCCAATGGCCGCATGTGTGATGGTCTTTCGGACTTCGTTGTTGGTGATGTGCTGGGTATAGGAAATGCCCAGGTGTCTTCTGTAGCACCTCATCTCCATGCTTTGTATTCTTCGTTGTAGATCTGCTGTGAGGGTCCATGTTTCGCAAGCATATAGGAAGATGGAGATGACAAGTGCTCTCAGCAGCCTTACCTTGGAATGTAGACTGATGGTCCTGTCTTTCCAAATTGGCTTTAACCTCGCCAGGGCAGCAGTTGTTTGCGCGATCCTGGAGAGGACTTCCTGTCGGGACCCATTGTCTGATACAATGGCTCCTAATTATTTGAAGCTATGCACTGTGTGAAGGGATTGGCCTTGGACTTTGATGTCCGTGTTTATGCCATTGGTGTTGTTGGTCATCATTTTGGTCTTCTTTGCACTTATTTCAATTCTATAGGCTCTGGAGGTGATGTCAAGCCTCTGTACCAGCTGTTCGAGTTCTTGTTCCTCTCCAGCCAATCCATCAATGTCATCCGCAAAACGAAGGTTGGAGATTGCTCTTCCCCCTATGCTGACTGTGCCTTCGTGATCTGCAAGGGCATCTGACATGATGCGCTCTAGGAAGATGTTGAAGAGTGTTGGAGAGAGTAGGCATCCCTGACACAGAAAAAACAACTTGCCAGTATTGTGTATATATATATATATTGTGGTGGCGATGGTAGTAGTAGTTGTCGTGGTGGTAGTGGATAGTTGTGATGGTCGTCGTTGGCTGTGGTAATGGTGGTGGTGGTGCCGGTGGTGGTGATGTCAGTAGAAGTAGTAGTAAAACAAAAAAATGAATGTAGTGTTAAAAGGTAGTATGCACCCCCTTCCCCTTGGTTGCCTGCTCCCATCCCAATTTCTGTATTTTATTTTAAAGCGCTTTTTACCCAGGTTAAAGCAGCATTCATTTTAACCTCCCATGTGGAGGAAATTCCCTTGTGTGCCTGCTCACATTTCCCAGTTTTGGATGGGTCCCCACTCCCTCCCTCCCCTACCCCTGAATTCAACAAGAGGGAGAGGGGGGGGGATGTGTGCGTGCTGCTTCTTTGTTTAGCCCTGGTCTGTCGGTCACTGGACCCAAGGTCTTGCATTTTTGTGGTCATCACTTAATGGGCTTTTGAAATTTGGCAAAGTTAACTATTTTATTCCATAATTTCATAACTTGTCTTATTGCTTGTTTGTTTTTACTGGCTCAGTCAGTCCGAGTGTCAGGTTTAAGTTCTATCAGTGTATTTTATTGTATTTATTCTGTATTGTATTTGATTGCATAAAGCCATGTTTGGTTTTGTGTTAATGTTTCTTACATCTTTTAGATTTTTCAAAAAAAAATTTAAAATGTAATTGTATTGCACATGTGTACATGTACGAATGTTATATTATTGTTTTGGCTGCTTATATTGAGTTTGTGTGTGGGCATGTGTTAGACGTATGTAGTTTAATCCTTCATTAAAAAAAACTTATTTATTTTTTATATGCTCCATGTTTTAGTGTATTGTACAGTTTCTTATTCTTCGAGAGCTTGTGTGAGAGTATGCGTGTGAGCGCTTGGAGCAGACTTTTTAGTTTGGAATTGCACTTTATAAAATAAATTATTATTATTATTGTTGTATGTAGTATTCCATTTTAAATAGAATGAAATCTTGATACACCCTGAAATCCATCTGATGAATGTTAAACATTTTTTTTTTACATTATTAATGAATTAATTTGATATCTTGTACAAGGATGCTATTTTTATACAAGGTCAGAGTTTACTTAATCATTTGAATGTTTTTATGTTTGTGTTTTTTTCAGCGAGGAACTCTGGGAACCATCATGGGGGTATACTTACCATGTATCCAAAACATTTTTGGTGTGCTGCTGTTTGTCCGTATGACTTGGATTGTTGGGACTGCTGGCTGTATAGAAGCCTTCTTCATCGTTTTCATCTGCTGTTCTTCGGTCAGTTCTCATAGTTTATATTATTTCAGTCTCTGTAAACTTGTCGTTTTCTCTATTTTTTCACACCTGTCCACTGAAGTAATTTTCAGCTCGTACAATTGGGAGTGGAGTGTAAAAACTAGTGCTTTGTGTGTGTGTGTGCATGTGTGTGGGTGTGTGTGCATATATTAGCTATTTTGTTATGTAAAGGATTAGATCTTCAGCTGCAGCAGCCATTGCTATGCCATCAGTAGTCAGGAATAAGTGCACCTCAGCTATCGAGAAAACTTGTTGAGTACAGAAAGCTGTTTATATAATGTAGTGTAGTATTTTGGGTTATCTTGTAAATGTTTATTTTCTGTTTTTTATTTGGTAAAAGTTATTTTAAATGTTTTCATTTTTGTTTGTTAAACAATCTCTGTTTAGGCTGTTCATGGAAAATTGTAAATTTGTCAATTTTTTGTGTGTGAACAGACCATGCTGACATCCATCTCAATGAGTGCGATCGCAACAAACGGAGTGGTGCCGGCAGGAGGGTCCTATTTCATGATATCACGAGCATTAGGACCAGAATTTGGCGGCGCAGTGGGCATATTGTTCTACCTAGGGACGTCTGTGGCATCCTCTATGTACATCATAGGTGCCATAGAGATATTAGTGGTGAGCTTTAATTAGCTTTCAGAATGACCCGCAAACATTGGTCATGGGCCTTCAACATTTAGCAGAAGAGGAAGAAAAAGACATTAAACATTGATTGTTTAAATTTGTGCTAGTTAGTTAGTTATTCATTGTTTACAGGTCCAGCGGACTGCAAAGAGACGAATCAGGACATGCCTGGTACGTTAATTGATTGATTGACTGTTACAGGTTTATATGGCGCCCGAGGTGAACGTATTTGGGAACCTCTACAATGCTTTCCGACTGTACGGCACAGTGGTACTGCTGCTGTTGGCGATTATAGTGTTCATCGGTGTGGCGTTCGTCAGCAAGTTCGCCACCATGTCTCTGGCCTGCGTCATCCTCTCCATCTGCTGTATCTACATTGGCATATTCAACTCCAGCCCAGACAACAGTATCGAGTGAGTCTTGGACACTTTGTTACAGGGTTTTGGTTTGGGGTGATGATGGAGCAGAATGGCTCAGTAATAGAACGATTGTCTGGCAGGCAGGAGAACCTGGTTTCATTTCTCATAGGTGACTAAAGATTTTTTCTCCTGTAACAGTTAGAGTTTTGATTCATATGGGTGCAGCAATGTGAATCTATTTACTCAACCCATCACCCACATACACACACACACCTACACACACACACAAATACACACACACACACACACACACACACACACACACACACCAGCTTTTTCGCAGATCTGTGCAAGATGTCCTAATTAATCCAAAAACAATGTTTATTTAAAACAATTTGTTCGTCTTTCCATCAGTTAGGATGTCTGTCTGCCTGTCCACCATGCATCTGTGCTAAACTATACTCAGAACCTATTTTATCTATCGCAACCAAACTTGTAAAGATGGTGTATATATAACCATAAGACCTCAAAAAATATCAGTGAATGAATTACTTCTTCGATGTCAAGATCACAAGGTTAGCAAATGTTTGTCAAAAAAGCTACATTTTTTCATAAAATGTAAATTGTTCCTTAAGTTATTAATATTGAATTATTGATTGTTTGAGGCATGCTAGATATCAATATCAATGAGACACACATACCATGCAAATTTGGTCAACCTAGTTCCAAAGTCCAGGTCATACTTACTTACTTAATGCCCGTCACCCCTGCCAGGGTATGGGCCGCCAACAACAGCTCTCCAGAGTCCTCTGTCCTGTGCCATTCTTTCTAACTGACTCCAGGTGTAGCCTATCTTGGTGGTGCCAGCCTCGAGGTCGCGTCGCCAGGTGTTCCTTGGACGGCCTCTCTTTCGCTTTCCCTGGGGGTTCCACTTTAGCGCCTGCCGGGTGTTGTTCGTCACTGGTTTGCGTAGGTTATGCCCTATCCAGCCCCATCTCCTTTTCCTGATTTCATCTTCAGCAGGGAGTTGGCGGGTCTTTTCCCAAAGGTTGGCATTGCTGATGGTGTCGGGCCAGCGGATCTGGTGAATCCTTCTGAGGCAACTGCTGATGAAGGACTGGACTTTTTTGATGGTGGTCTTGGTTGTCCTCATGTCTCTGCTCCATACAGTAAGACTGACTTCACATTGGAGTTGAATACCCGTATCTTGGTGGCCAAAGACAGCTCTCTGGAGGTCCAGATGTTCTTGAGCTGAATGAAGACAGCTCTTGCTTTGCCGATCCTAGCCTTGACATCCGCATCTGTGCCGCCCTGTTGATCAATGATGCTACCCAGGTAGGTGAAGGACTGCACTTCTTCCAAGGGACTTCCATTCAAGATGACTGGTTCGGTAATGATGGAGTTTATCTTCAGGATCTTGCTCAGATTGTCCTTGTGGATGTTGAGACCGACCTCCGACGATGTGTCCGCCACTGCATTTGTCTTCTCTTGCATCTGCTGTTGGCTATGGGAAAGAAGAACAAGGTCGTCAGCGAAGTCCAGGTCCTCGAGCTGGTTCCACAGAGTCCATTGGATTCCGTTCCTACTTTCCCTGGTGGATGTCTTCATAACCTAATCTATGGCGATGAGGAAGAGGAAAGGTTACAACAAGCACCCTTGTCGGACTCCAGTTTTCACCTGGAAGTTGTGAGCTGTCTGCCATGGATAACTCTGCAGGACATGCCGTCATAGGAGTTCCTGATCAGATGACCATCTTGGCCGGGATGCCGTAGTGTGGAAGGAGCTTCCAGAGGGTATCTCGATCCACGCTGTCAAACGCCTTCTCATAGTCGACGAAATTGATATACCACAGCGAGTTCCATTCCAGGGACTGCTCCACTATGATGCGGAGCATTGCAATCTGGTCCGTGCAGGATCTTTTTTGTCGGAAGCCTGCCTGCTCGTCTCGTAACTGTGGGTCGACAGTATCCTTCATCCTCTCCAAAAGGACCCGGTTGAAGACCTTTCCAGGCACAGATAGAAGTGTGATGCCCCTGTAGTTACAGTTGCTGAGGTCACCTTTCTTGGGAAGTTTGATCAGGTAACCTTCCTTCCAGTCTGCCGGAACATCTTCTTCCTCCCAGATCCTCTCAAAAAGTGGGTACAGCATCTCCACTGATGCTTCCAAGTCCGCTTTTAGCACCTCTGCTGAGATGTCGTCTGGTCCAGCGGCCTTTCCGTTCTTCATCAGGGTGATGGCCTTCTTGATCTCTTCCCTGGTCGGTTTCTCACAGTTTATTGGAAGATCCACATTGGCTGGTTCAATGACTGGGGAATTCGTTGGTGCTGGTCTATTCAGAAGTTCATCAAAGTGTTTAGCCCATCTGTTCAACTGCTGGTCTAGACTATTTGTGGTGTTTCCCTGCTTGCCCTTAACAGGTCTTTCTGGTTTGCTGAACTTTCCGGAGAGTGGCTTAGTGGTGTCGTACAACTGTTTCATATTGCCGCTGTACGCTGCCTGTTCCGCTTCAGCCGCCAGTCCATCCACGTAGGCCTTCTTATCCTTTTTTATGCTTCTTTTCACTTCTCTATGGGCTCCTGTGTAGTCTTCTTGGGCCTTGGCCTTAGCTGCTCTGGTTCTGCTGTTGTTGACTGTTGCCTTCCTCTTCTTTCTTCTATCTTGACCAAGGTCTCTGCTGTGATCCACTCTTTCTGTTGATGTTTCTTTGGCCTTACTACTTCTTGGCATGACGATCTTAGTGCCTCTATCCTATCTTGTCCCGCAACTCAAATGTCATTGGGGCATCACAGATGATCGTTTAACCAGCGTACTAGATCTTTCTCTGTCCTCAGCAACCCTCATGGCTTCGTTCAGTATCAAGCCAGTCCATTCTCAAATGTTGTCCTCCACCTTTTTCCATGGCAGGATGGTCCTTGCAAGGCCTGATGCTCTGGTGACATGGCCATATCATCAGAGTTTCTGTTTCTTCACCACTGTGAACATGCCATTGTGTTGTCCAATGGTTTGTGTGATGGTCTGTCGGACTTTGTTGGTGATGTGCTGTGTATAGGAAATGCTCAGAAGTCTTCTGTAGAACCTCATCTCCATGCTTTGTATTCTTCGTTGTAGGTCTGCTGTGAGGGTCCATGTTTCGCAAACGTATAGGAAGATGGAGATGACAAGGGAGCGAAGCAGCCTTACCTTAGAATGTAGACTGATGGTCCTGTCTTTCCAAATGGGCTTCAACCTTGTCAGGGCAGCAGTTGTTTGTGCGATCCTGGAGAGGACTTCCTGGCGGGACTCATTGTCTGATACAATGGCTCCTAAATATTTGGAGCTATTCACCGTGCTGAGGGATTGGCCTTGGACTTTGATGTCCGTGTTGATGACCAAACACCAATGGCATCAACATGGACATCAACACGAAGATCAAAATGATGACCAATCCTTTTGATCTTCTCTGCATGTATTTCCATTCCAAAGGCTCCTGGAGGTGTTGTCAAGCCTCTGTACCAGCTGTTAAAGTTCTTGTTCCTCTCCAGCCAATCCATCAATGTCACCTGCAAAACGGAGGCTGGAGATTGATCTACTTTGGCTGTGCCTTCGTGATCTTCAAGGGTATCTGACCTGATATGCTCTAGGAAGATGTTGAAGAGAGTAGGTCATCCCAAGTTCTATCCTATCTTATCCTGTCCCGTAACCTGGAGGTCGTAGGGGCACCACAGATGATCCCAAGTTCATTTACAACACACCAAAAAATATTTAAAACAAGTATAATGTTTGACTTTGATGGTTAAAAATAGGCAAAATATCTGAGGTGGTTTATGATCTGACCTAAATAAGTACTCATTAAAAGCATAAAAATCTGAAAGACTATGATGCAGTGAATCTGAATCTGATTAAAAAAAACAACAAATTATTACAATATTTGCTATAGTTTATTTGATCATACTGAGTGTTCATTTGGATCCGTAGGTGTTAGGTCCGAGAGGTCTAAGATCGGAACTCGCTTACTTTGTCCACAACCCCTTGGGGTCATGAGCAATCTTGCCACTGTAGATTGTTCTAACCTATAAAGGGAAAAGTGAAAGCCCCAGTTGAAAACCTGTCTTGCCTTTGTAGGCATGACAGATTCACTGCGGCAACAGTACCCCAGTTGGAGTGCCGGGGGTTTCAGTATAAATAGTATCCCCACTTTATGGAAATTTAGTGCTTTAAATTCCCACTGTTGCTATCTTCCTCATTTACTCTTTCCCATTCCTGCTGTGTCCTATCACTCTGCTATACTATCTTCTTCTTCGCTAGATCAATGACCTGCCTTTTTTCTTGAAAACTCTTCCTGGACAAGACTCCTTGTTTGTGTATGAGGTCTGTTGGATCAGCTTGGGAGTGTTGGACGCTTTCTGCTGGGTGGTCACTAGGGCTTCCTATGATGTTAGTATTTAGCAATGTAGGCATTTTATATGTATGTGTTTTGTTGATAATTTATAATGATGTTTGTATTCTATTTTGTTTTTGTAACCGGGGGTTCGCGTAGTTGAGGTAAACCCTCAGCCGTCCCCTGCGTGGGATGTCTTTATTGTAAAGTGACTGGCCGGTGGAGGGCATTCAATTTTCCCACTAGGGTTGTTTCAGCAGATCTTTTATGCGGATCGGGGGTTGTCCGGTCCTGATTTGGCTCGGAAGAGTCCGCTGGACCTAAAGCAACAATAAATCAATCAATCAAAAAAGTTTGTCCACAGGCTAGAAGCCAATGGTACCAGACAGGTGTGGGATCGCTCCTGCCTCTGGGGATTATGTTTCTCCGAATATTATTTACTTTAGACTCGGGCAACGTCTCAGGGTTTTTCTCCGGGTACTCCGGTTTGCTCCCCCAACAAAATTTCAAAAACACAACTAATATTAGATAGGGTGGATTTAGGTGCCCCACAAGCTGCGACTACACCTTCCCTAGGCAAGGTGTCCTGGAATTTCCAGATGAAAAGGGACAATAAAGTGTCCAAAAAAAGATGTCAATGAAAATCAAAGACAAGATCACCCAAGATCAAAGTCTGTATATGCATTTTGATGTCACTGTTTTGTTCATTTTTCTGGGCACTCATTTTAATGTAGAATATTGCAAGTTTCGTAATAAGCATTTGAGTCATATGGGCTTTGTCCTTCTAGTTTGTGATAACTATTAATAATAATGTCAATGACGAAAACGATGATGATGATGAAAATAAGGATAATTGAAAACATTTAATCAGCGTTTCAACTCTGCAGCCTCTTTAAGAATATAATTATGTTAAAAGGGCTCTTGGAATGAGCTGCAATTGATCACAGCATACATTTAGTACAATCAGGGTTGCTCCGTTGTAAGGACTCTTTTAGTGCGTTTGATGGTGCAGTCTCTGAGCAGCTTGAGGTAGATCTTGATTTTGAATCTGGTTGATGAGAGAGAAAGATGTTTTGGTTCAGTACCTTTTATTCAGATTTTTAAATTTTGCAATATGTTTAAGTTTTTACATGATGTTGGTTTGTTTTATCGCATTTAAGTCATATCATCTTGTTTGTTATTCTTGGTTGGATTTTATTAGTTAGACTGATTTTATTTACATCTTTTATCATATTTAAATGTTAACAGTTTAGTCTGATTTTACTTAATTTTGTGTGGTCCTGATTCGGCTCTTAGCAATCCGCTGGACCCTATAAGCACTGAATATTTATCTATCTATCTTGATTTTGATCAGCGCTGATCAGCTCTGAAATGTGCTTAACACTTTATTTCATGTCATTTTATTTTCTGGAGCACCATTAAGGTGTCTTTTTCTGATAAACTGCTCTGTATAAGGGAGAGGTAAAGGCAGCATGCACGGTAGTTGATCACTACTTGCTTATATGTAAAGAGACTAATAGCAACAGGTGAGTAAAGGGCGACAACCTTGTTAAGGGCATGCAATTTTGTATGGGAACAGTTGTTTCCCATTTGGATCACATCCGCGTTGTCAGAAACCTGTCCAGGTGACACTAAAATATAAATTATTTTACCAAAAATTGTTTATAAAACTTCATGTGGCTGTTATATTCAGGGTATGCCTGTTGGGTGATCGGCTGCTGACCTTAAAAAGTGTGACAATGAACGGCACGATGATGTGTACCAAGAATGACACGGGACCCATCCACCAGCATTACTGCCCTGTGGTCAACGTCTCCTCTGGAGAGGTGCAATGTGATGACTACTTTTTGAAGCATGAAGTGCAGCTCATGAAGGCTATCCCTGGTTTGGGCAGTGGCGTTTTTGCCAGTGAGTATTTCTGTAGAATTTGATCATTTATTTTGTTATTACCTCACTAGTGCTGTACATACCACGATTTGCATCCTCAGTAAGAAAAAGCAGTGTCTTCAAAATATGTTGCAATGTGTACAGAATACATTATGTTGATAACTGGAATCATGATGTTTTGATGTAAGATATACTTTCACATCACTACTAAGGCGAAAACTTAACACCTAGTTCTTCATTGGTACTTTTTTGCCTGTCAATCCATACACGCTCACAATCATATTTCTTGATTACACGGGCACTTTAAAAGATGTTTGCGCACGTTTTATTGACAGACATACTTCCTATCCTATTCTATCCTGTAACTCGAAGAACGTTGGGGCACCAAAGATGTTCGTTTAACCAGTGTACTCCATCTTTCTCTGTTCTCAGCAACCTTCATGGCTTCGCTCAGTGTCAAGCCAGTCCATTCTCGATTGTTGTCCTCCCACCTCTTTTTCTATCTCCTTCTGCATCCTTGCACCGTGCCTTGCAGGATTGTCTTTGCAAGGCCTGATGATTTGGAGATGTGGCCATACCATGGGAGTTTCCGTTTCTTCACCACTGTGAGCATGTTATCCTGTTGTCCAATGGCTTTTGTGATGTTCTTTTGGACTTCGTCGTTGGTGATGTGCTGGGTATAGGAAATGCCCAGAAGTCTTCTGTGGCACCTCATCTCCATGCTTTGTATTCTTCGTTGTAGATCTGCTGTGAGGGTCCATGTTTCGCAAGCGTATAGGAAGATGGAGATGACAAGGGAGCCTTACCTTGGAATGTAGACTGATGGTCCTGTCTTTCGAAATTGGCTTCAACCTTGTCAGGGCAGCAGTTGTTTTGCGATCCTGGAGAGGACTTCCTGTCGGGACCCATTGTCTGATACAATGGCTCCTAAATATTTGAAGCTATGCACTGTGTGGAGGGATTGACCTTGGACTTTGATGTCCGTGTTGATGCCATCGGTGTTGTTGGTCATCATTTTGGTCTTCTCTGCACTTATTTCCATTCCATAAGCTCTGCAGGTGGTGTCAAGCCTTTGTACCAGCTGTTCTTGTTTCTCTCCAGCCAATCCATCATGTCATCCACAAAAAGAGGGTGGAGATTGCTCTACCCCCTCTGCTGACTGGGCCTTCATGATCTGCAAGGACATCTGACATGATACGAATATGAATACGATCACTTTATTATCTCAATCAAAGAGAAATTCACACGTGGTGCCACATATAAATGTTACAAGACGATAAAGGACAGTATAACAACAGTAAACAGTAAACAGTAAAAGAGGATAAAAGTATATCAAGAACTAGAAGACATTACTGAATTAACCATGATGCACTCTAGGAAGATGTTGAAGAGTATTGGAGAGATTAGGCATCCTTGACGCACACCGATTTTTGTTTTTAACCAGTCCTTGATGGCGCTATTATGAAAGACTGCACTGATACCCTTGTCGTATTGGCTTTTGATGACTTCAATAATTTTAGGGCTGATGGTGTACACTCTCATGGTTGCCCACAGAGCTGCATGCCAGACTAGGTCAAATGCTTTCTTGAAGTCGACAAAGACATGATGTAGATGTTGTTGGTGTTGCAGGTATTTATCTCAGATTATTCTGAGGTTGAAAATCTGTTCAGTGGTACTTTGCCCTGCCCTTAATCCTGCTTGTTCTTCAGCTATGATTTGTTCAGATTGTTCAGTTTAATCAGTACAACTTATGTTAATCTGATGAATAAACATTGATGCAACAACAAACAAAGTTCAGATTGGGGTTTCAACCGGTTGAGTATTATTTTCAGGAGGACCTTGCTGGGATGGCTGATGAGTCTGATGGTGCGGTAATTTTCACACTCCTGAAGGTTACCTTTTTTGGGAAGAGTGATGACAAGCGACTGGGTCCATGGTGTAGGCCACTCCTCTCTCAGCCAGATCTTGTTACAGATAATGGTGAGGGCGTCAGTCATCGCTTCTCCTTCTGCTTGCCGTTGTTCTTGTTCAGGGTGTTCTCTATTTCCTGGCATTGATCTTCTATCCAGTTCTATTTTGCCATTGGCATGCCTTTTCGGATGTCATTGTTGATTTTTCGGTAGGCATCATCTCCCTGTGAGGTATTCTTTTTCTTTTTTATCTCTCTTTGTTTATCACACAGGTCCAAAAGTTCAGGTGTGATCCACGGTTTCTTCTTTGGGCGGTGCTTGCCAAGGATCTCGATGGCCTCATCTGTCACTGCCGAGTTGAAGGTTGTGATCATGGTGTTGACATCTACTTCACCAGCTCCCAAAATGAGCAGTGGTGCAAATTTCCCTCCAATTGTGGCTTGAAATATTTCTGCCACCTCCGAGTCAGTTTGTCCAGGTTGCACTTTGCTGTGTTTACTGTCTTCAAGTAAAAGTCACGAAAACACCATACATGGACTCACAGATGCTTTTTATGAACTAGTAAAAAAGCATAAAACATCAGAAGGCAATAAGACCTATTTCACAGGGTTGTTGGTGGAAATGAAAAGTTGCAGCATATAGCTTGGAATATACCGTAGTTGTTGTTGACAACAAGATAAAAATATGCCACATGTGTTGTTGTTGTTATTTGTTTTCTATTTTCTTTTTAATTTAATATTATATTTTAGTAACACAAAATTCTCGTGTTGCGCAGACAACTCGAAGCAACACTACTCCATATTGGGCAAGGTGATCACGACAAATGAGGATGGTGATAAAAATAAAGGGGAGATTTTGTCTGATCTGACCACGTCCTTCATGATTCTGCTGGCCATCTATTTTCCTTCCGTTACTGGTAAGACACACACACACACACACACACACACACACACACACACACACACACACACACACACACACACACCCACACACACACACACACACACACACACACATACACAAAGGCAAAAACAATATGCCATAGTTTTTAACATTGGGCATAAGTCAGGATTATATAGAAATCAGGATTAGTGGTCCAAGTGGTTCAGAAGAATCTCTAGGAAAAATGAATCATAAATGTAATATTGCTCGAACAAGCAAGGAAATACAAGTCGCTTTCGATAAGGAGTTAAAATTTGATAAACATATTATTATTGCAATTGCAAAGACAAATAAAATGCTGGGGATTTTCTGGAGATCCTTCCCTGCCTTGATAGAGATAAACTAACATGTCTGTACAAGAACCTGGTCAGATCTCATGTAGAATATGTTAATGCAGTATAGTCACCGCACTTTAAAAGACAATTATCAATTATTGAAAAAGTGTAGCTGAGCGACAAAATTGAACAAATTGCCTTATTTAGATAGATTAAAGAAACTATGCCTTCTGAGTTTTAAATTTAGAGGAGTTGGAGGTGATCTTATACAAACTTATAAAATATTAAATAACATCAACAAAGTTAATGCTAATATATTCTTTAAATTTCATTCTGGACCAGTACTAGAAACTCAGAAAATAAAAATTTTATCCAGCATTGTCATACTAACAAAGAAAGCAATATTTTTGCCATAGAAATGCACCACTCTTGAACAAACTACCATTACATGTTAAAAAAAACTAACAACTTTAACACCTTTAAAAACCTTCTGGAAAAGGTAAGTTTCATTGTGGATTCAAAATTTGTGTTTGATGACTGATGGTCATTTTAATTTTAATTCCCTGAACAACTGCAAAATTAACCGGACAGTTTAATGTCATAGAGAAACATGGACAAATAAAAAAGCCACGAGACTTAACATAGTCCCTTCAAACTGAACTGAACTTAACTAATATTGAATCTTTTTGTATTTTGATCCACAGATATTAAAAGATATGACAATTGCATAGGCAGTAGTGTGCTTATACTATAGTCAGTACTTTTAACCGTGGTGCCACATATTATAGGACATATATCCGAGGGTGGTCAAGCAATGGTTTCACATGTTATTACATTATATCAAATGGTATTAAAAAAAGAAGTAAAATGCTTGGACAGTGTTTTTCACTTGAAAAAGTATTTTTTAAATAAAGGAAATAAAGGGAACATTTTTGCTTCAAGATGTTATGATTGTAAAAAATGTCTTCTTTTAATAAATTTTTAGGCAATGAGTTTCACTTTTGACACCTTATTGTCCATTTTTATTGGGAAATTCTGGGCCGCCTTCCCTGAAGAAGACATAGTTGCAGCCTATGGCATTTCCAACCCCAACTTATCTAATATTAGTTGTGGTTTTGAAATTTTGCTGGGCAGCAAACCGGAGTACTTGGAGAAAACCCTTGAGACATTGCCCGAGTCAAAAGTAAATAATATTCAGAGAAACATAATGCCCAGAGGCAGGATCTGTCAAGCGCCAATGGTTTCTAGCCTGTGGACAAGGCAAGTAAGTCCTTCCTTAGACCATGCGGCTGCAACGCTCGCATGTCATCAGTATCTATGTTTTCTGCATCTATGGGTCAGATTTTCACCAGTTGAAGTTGTATGAAACCTTATTGAGAGAAGCAAGAAGCAAGTTTTATTGTTGAGGAATATAGGGGGAAAGTCTCATACTTTTGGGGAATAATTCATGAACTTTGGATATGTGTCATTTTTGTTTTGCAGGTATCATGGCAGGTTCCAACCGATCAGGCGACTTGGCAGATGCCCAGAAGTCCATTCCAATTGGCACCATCGCTGCTGTCATCACCACATCCTCTGTCTGTATCCTTGTCCATAGTATTATTATTATATTATATATTATTTTCAGTAACTAGAGGAAGAGTTTTTAGAGAACAATAAGGAGCAGGTAGTCTCACATGCATAAAGGAACTGGAGTAATTGTCGACATCTTATAAATAATCTTAACCTTTAGGCTGCGCTTTCAACGTATGTAGCATGGGGTGTTTAATGCAGGCCTAATGCGATGTATACGTACGTTGTACGGCGATAGTATGAGGGAGGTAAAAGCATTTATTAAAATTAATCCTTGGTCATGATTATGAAACAAAAGTTGTTTCCCTTCAACTGTAATGTTTTGGAAAGAAAAATCTTTTGGTTTAGAGGTAATTTTCAAACAAAAAGCACGTGTTGAAGCACTTGTTGGTGGCGAAATTTTCCGCATCGTTCGTCGCCATTATGGCATGCAGAACATACATGGCAGAAGAGGTGGCGCAAATGTTTCAGGAAGAAAACTTTGATGATGATAGTGGGGATGAAGATTTTGATGCGGGTGACGATGTTTATTTGACGGAGGCTGGAGGGAGTGATTACGATTCGGACGAAGAAGAAGATCGCCACCAACAATCTTTAGCAGATGACGGTAGGTGAAAATAAACATTGTTATTTTCACTAGATCTATAATAATATTATTTCCTTTTTACACAGACTAGGCTTTGGTTACAGTCCATTTTGGTTCACATAATTTTTGGTAATAAATCTTATTTCTATTTTGAAATTCTTTGTGTATGACTTCAAGAATGGGTGTGCAGTTGAGTGAGAGTGAATTTGTTTGCTCATGCCCCTAACTTTCCTGATAGATTTTTGAAAGCTAGCATTACGGTCGCATGTTGAATGGAAACTAGCCTATTGATATAGTCTTTTAGCATTATGGCATTAATATTTATTATGTATCTCTTACACATTGGATGTTGTATGTAGTTGTCACTGATATTTTATGTATATAGGTATTCTTTGTTTAGCTGTTTGTGTGTGTGTTAGCGAGCAATTGTGTTTGCATGTTGATACTGTATTGTGCTTTTTTTTTTCTATTATCTTTGCTGAATTTTCACTTTTTTTGTGAATAAAGTTCTCTTGACGACTTGACTTGACATTCAAAACTAACCAACCTGTTGTTCCAACGAAAGTTATATTGAATGTAGTTTTCCTTCACTGGATTGCTAGATCTGTCCAGTGTGTTGTTCTTCTCTGGTTCCATTGAGGGTGACGTGTTGAGAGACAAGTAAGTTAGTCTTACTCCACTATTTCACCAGTTATAAGTACATTTTCATATGAACACTGTGCTAAATAATATATCCACAGCAGTGTTCATTGTCAGTAGCACAGATGTGCTTTTAGATAGCAGTGTTCATTGTCAGTTCACAGATTTGGGCTTTTAGATTGCTCTTTTATTTTATTAGGTGCTCATGCTTATATTATTATACTATTGCCCCTAATGGTGTCTTTATGAAGTGAAATAAAATAAAATAGTCTCAAACTTGTGCCTCTGTAGTATTTGCTGATATACTTGTTAAATGTGTTTTGTGTCTAGTCAAACATTTATATTGCAAATCTATTCTCTGTACCAGGTATGGAGAGAGCATTGGCGGGAGTCTTTTGATTGGCAAGATTGCCTGGCCTCATGAGTGGGTGATTCTGGTTGGTTCCTTCCTCTCAACACTTGGTGCTGGTCTTCAAAGTTTAACAGGTAGCCCAGTTTTCTAGGCAAAATTTGCCCATACTACTTGTGCTCTTAAAAACAGACAAACACAGGCTGTGTACTTGCAAGTTCTACACACATATTAATGAAGTCTGTTTCTTTGATAATTGCTATAGTCAATGATGTTATACAGTGGAACCTCTGGTATACGACCGTCCAAAATCTGAGAAAAAACGGTTTTATAATAGAGGTGGTCTTATACCGGAAACAAGGGGTGGTGTGCGGGGGTGGGGGTCAGGCTCAAAGGGGTATGTAGTCATAATTTTCACACTCCCCACATGTATTCTCTGACAAAGGAAACTGTAAAACATGTTTTACTTTTTAGCTTTGTCTTTTATTCACAACTTCAAAAATAGAAAACACTCGAACCACTGCCAGACGCGTTCATACAAGTCTGTCAGTGCAGAAGCTCTCAGTTTCGATGTTTTCCTTTCGCCACTTTCTCCACTCTCCCATCGAGTTTAACAGATTCCTTATCCTTTATGATGAGCTGAATTTGGGTCTTCCCAACGTCTAAACTTCTTGCAATAGACAAACAACTCTCCCCATTTTCACTTTTTTCAATCACTTTCATTCTCTCTGCCAAACTCAAAACGTTCCTCTTGAGCGACGCCATTTTGACAAGCCAGTGTAGGCGAGTAATGTCCGTTACTTGCGAATTGGAAATAGCAGACAACAGCAGGCGTACACTAACATGAGAGAAAAAACGAACGGTACAGACAACAAATTAACTGATATCTCTTTTAAATTGCCTAAGGCGGTCATATAAAGGGCTTAAGGTCGCTGGTCGCATAAACGAGGTTGTTGCATACCAGAGGTCATTTATTATTGGAAGGGAATCTGTCAGAAGTTTTCAGGTTACATAACGGAGGAAGTCGTATACCAGAGAGACGGATACCGGAGGTTCCACTGTATTTATTATATTTTTCCTTGAGAAGCGTTTTATTTTTCAGCATCAGGGCATCAGTGAGAATGACAAAACAGAAAGATAATAAAGAATGTTGCGATGTTCTCACAGAACTTGTTAATAGTGATTTCTGAAGAATCCGAGGCAAGCTGCGAGTTGCGTCCCTTGGTCATAAAAGTATATAATTAGATATGCTTCATAGCCATGTGTTGATTTGAAAATTATGATCTTCGCTTAGCTCATTCCTTATGGGGCGATTTTGGTGTATGCTTTTATCTGCATACTGGCTATTTGTACTATTTATACTTAAAAATAAAGTACTCCAAAAAAGATCATGGAAATTCCAGAAGTTATTGTTGACATATTGGTACACTTTAGTGCAAAGTTTGAAATGTTTCAAATGGAAAATACCTGATTTAGATGGGGATATAAATGACCCTACTTTTTGTGGAAGTGGGTAATGCTACATGTATATTGGTTGGCAAAAATCACACAAAACCAGTGATTATGATATAAAACTCTGCTGCATCATTGTACAGCTGAAGAGCACTATGAAACAGTGGGAAATAGAACGCATTTGACAGCTGGAAGATTAATTTCATACTATATCATGACTCAAAAATGCAGTGTTATTAGCGTTGCTATGTAAAAGCTCATCAAAATGAAACTTGAACCAGAAAAAAACAACTATAGAGTTGCTTCTCCTGTATTAATAAATCCCGTGCTACAGTCAACCCAGGGTTTTCGAGAGATATAGCAAAACCTACCCTTGTGAGGTGATTAGGGTGTACACTAATTTTTCTGAAGGAAGAGAGGATGGGGAGTGATGCTATCCCCCTCTCTTCAGCCAGGGCACATGAGATAATAGCTTGGGCAGCTTCTTTAGCGGTACAACATTCAGTTAGAATGGAGTCTGTGTGGGAGGCTGCTTACTGGAGCTCCTCAGATGTTTTCACAAGTTTCTAGCTGAGGGACACATTTCGTGCTAGAGACAATAGCTCTTTTGGTGTCAGTTCAGTGGTCGCTGCTCAGCAGTCTTTGGCCAATTCTTCTGCTTGATTAGGTAGGTTGCTTCCCTTCATCCTTTTCGTGCTACCCTGCATTTTTGAGTCATGGCATAGTATGTGAAATTAATATTTAAATTGTATCTTTAAATTTATTATTAATAAGCATATTTACCATAACTCAACCTTAATTTTTCTCCCTCCTTCCTGCTATACCAAATAAGACCTGAAGTGTGTGGCAATTGCCACGAGCGCTATAGGCACGTACGGTAGCACTGGACGGACGGCATTTAGTAGTGCAGGGGAAGCAACTCTGTGTTGTTGTTTTTTTTTTTTTTTTATGATTAAGCTTTTGTTTTAATGAGCATTTACATAGCAACGCCAATAACATTGCATTTTTAAGTCATAATAAGTATGCTTATTAATAAAAAATTTAGAGACACAAATTTTTTTTTTTTTTTTTGTACAAAAATTGATGTCATTGAAGAAAACAAAAATAAATAAAATACACGTCACAGTTGAACACTGCACACATTGCTGCGCTACATTTGACACCGGCGTTTTGCAGAATAATCAAAGACTAAATATACTGAAATTGAATCTGGCTACAATATGCAACATTTCTATGTTTGGCATGGAAATAATTCTAATAATAAAAGAACTCTTTCCAAGATCTAAAGTATGAAAAGAAGAAGCTTTCTTGGTCAATATGCTCAAGGAATATTTATATTTATAATTTTTATTGTAATTTGTTATTTACTTGAAAATAAAAAATATTTCTGCTTTCCACCATATTTAAATCCACAACACACACATACACACTACATGCGCAGAGTTGGCAGATAGAGATAGTGGGGGGGCCAGAGAGAAGGAAAAAGAAGGAAACACTTTTTTTTTCAATTGAAATCAAATCCCATTTATATTCATTTGATAGTTAAAGCAATAATCATATAATTACATAACATATGCCTCGAAGAGGTCACTACAAAGAGTGGATCCTTTCTTGTACAGATCAGCCCCGAAAATCATGTCGGCAGTTGTGGATCCACTGCTTACATCTGTAAAGCAAATGCATAGCAATCAGGGGGATTTTATATTCTTTTTTTTTCATTCTTTTAATTTTTTGTTTATTTCATAAATTTTTAATACATTTACATACAAAAAATAAATAAAAACAGACATGGGTTACGAGACAAGGCTCATGGATAGTACACACATGTGCATAGCACATACACTTTCTTACATACAAGATTTCAAACTAGGTCTATCATATAACAAAGTAGTTTAAATGCTATCGGCAGATACTCCAGGAATCTGCCTATGCATACAGCACACACTGACATTCATTTTGGCCGCCTCCCCTGGGGAAAGCGTAGTCGCAGCCTGTGGCGCTCCCAAACCCAACCTAATTAACATTAGTTGCGATTTTGAAATTTTGCTTGGGGAGCAAACCAGAGTACCCGGAGAAAACCCCTGAGACGTTGCCCGTGTCGAAAGTAAATAATATTCGGAGAAACATAATGCCCAGATGCTGGATCAAACCCACACCTGTCAGGCGCCATTGGTTTCTGGCCTGTGGACAAGGCAAGTTAGTCCCGCCTTAGCCCACTTGGCCACAATGCTCACATCACAAATATCACCAAAACGCATATATTCACTCATTTTTTCTCATCTTTAGATAAGCGGAAAAATGCCTTTCCTTTGCAGGATGACTTGTTGGGGATATTCTTGTATTCAAGGCCTGTGCAAGGGGTTCCTCTTTGTTTGCTTCTGTCACTTTCCTTCTTTCCACCACAAGCCATTTTGAATGATAGAAATGCAGAGAGAAAGGGCATAACTCTTTGTTTGCTTCTCAGATCTTGAGATTTACGTCTTTCCTTCCCATAATCTGTGGTCAAATCAAGTTGATGCATGTTTATTGGATTTCCTGTTTACAACAGATGCCTCATGCTATATGTACTTTAAATATTATGTTTATTAATGTCCGCTTAAACCAATGATCGTGTTAGATGACATAATATACAAAACCAATGTAAGAAGTAGAAGAAAAATCATAAGAAGAAGGAAGAAGTTTCTCAGTATGTATCTGTCAACAATTCTTCCTCTGCTGCTTCGCCTCTACTTTTTGGTGTCCCACGGGGCTCTGTCTTGGGTCCTGTTTTGTTCGTGCTTTACATCGCTCCACTATCCTTTGTCATCAAGCAACACTCAGTTGATCTTCACCTTTTTGCTGATGATGCACAACTTCAAAAGTCTGCGAAACCTTGTGACATTGACTCTGTGACGGACACACTACGTGACTGTACTACTGATATTAAGACATGAATGACAAACAACATGCTCAGACTGAATGACAACACGACAGCTCTCCTTTTCTCCAGTTCAACTCCTATCTCTGCCCCTTCTCTTACCATTGGCTCTTCCACTGTTCTCTATTCTGACAAGACCAGAAACTTGGGATTTATCCTTGATTCTGAGCTCTCAATGAATGATCACATTTCGACAGTATGCCAGATGTGCTATTTTGAATTAAGGCGAATCAGTTCAATCCGTCGCTTTCTCACTGTAGATGCCACAAAAACACTTGTTACTTCTTGCGTACTGTCCAGAATAGATTATTGCAACTCTTTACTTATTGGCTGCAATGACTCTACCCTAGCACCCCTTCAAAAAAGTTCAGAACACTGCTGCAAGGCTTGTTTTCAAGTCAAATCAAAAACAACCATGCACCCCTCTCTTGCGCAAACTTCACTGGTTACCCGTTTTAAAATGCATAAAGTATAAAGCAGCCTGTATTTGCTATAATATAATCACTGGATCAGCTCCCGAATATCTTAATGAGTTAGTCACTCTGTACACACCTTCTTGCACCCTTCACTCTTCGAGCGATACTCGACTCCTCCGCCAAGGCTGCTATAAACGGAAATCACATGGTGTCCGCTCTTTTTTTGTCTATGGACCTCAGCTCTGGAACTCTCTTCCCTTCGATGTCAGACACTCTCCTTCAATTCGAAGTTTTAAAAGCAACATGAAAACCTTTCTCTTTCGGCAGCACTTTACATAATTTGCATTCTTTCTTCATTTGGTATTCTTGTTTTGTGTGTGTCTGTGTGGGTGTCGCGTGTCTGTGTGTGTGTGTGTGGTGTGTGTGTGTGTGTGCATTTGTATGCTGTCTAGTATTATATATAAGACATGAATGTATGATTAAATGAATGCTAATTATTATTATTATTATTATTATTATTATTATTATTATTATTATTATTATTATTATTATTATTATTATTAAGAAGAAGAAGAAGAAGTATGATAAGAGGAAGAATCGAAGAATTATAGGAAGATGATAATTATAATGATGATAAAATAAATAAACAAATAAATATTCATCTCTTTGCCATAGGCGCTCCTCGCCTGCTGCAAGCCATAGCCCAGGACGGTGTGATTCCAGTCCTCGGGTTTTTCAGGGTAACAACCAAACGCGGTGAGCCCTTCCGTGCCCTGTGTCTCACTGTTTTCATCAGCTTCATCGGCGTATGCATTGGCCAACTTGATTACATTGCACCCATCATCACCATGTGAGTGTGTTTATTTATTATTTGTTATAAGTTTCAGTGATGATGAACTGGGAGGCTGTGTTATGTGTAATATAATAGTCTGACTGTGGACTTGTATGGGGAAATAAATTTGCTAGCCAAGGAATAAGGGTGCTTTCATCTGTTTTGAGAAACCTTTAAATGTGTTTCATTATTATTCATTTTATAAATACTTCCTTGTATCTTGAGCCATATTCCTTATACCTGAACTTGGCAATAAAATTATTAATTTGAATTTTGAAGGAAGGGGTAGAGGAAAATGGAATAAAGCTTTGGAAAAGGTGTTTTCATGTTTGATCAGTATTGTTTACTCCCATTTCGGGCATTTTCATTAAAAAAAACAAAAACAAAAAAACTCCGTGACCAAACTTTGTAACTAGTTTTCTTAGTTATTAAAAATCAGTTGTGGAAATATATTTTTAGAAGATGGAAAAGACATAATTACTGTGACTGACTGGGAGGGTAGGAACTTTCTCTGTGCACTGCAATTCTGATTATTTGCCGAGTTTTGTCTCTGGTGGGATATAGTATTTACATCAGCCTCTAGATAAGGGTTAATTTTGAACAACGTGTTTTCTGCTTGTTTTACATATTTAGGGTCTTGCTTGTTTGTATATGACTCTCTTCTGAAACTAATTTTGCATATTTGTACATGACTCTACAAACTTTGTGACTTAGGTATAAGATTTTTCAGGTCACAGAAGATTTTCTTGGGGTACTCTGGTTTTCCGCTCTCCCTTCAGTAATAATATTGGAACAGTCAATCAGAAATGTCAAAATATTTATTTCCATTCGAACTCCTAATACTCTTGAATGATAAATGCCTGTTAGTTGTGTAATAGTATGGGTAGCATGTGAGCATGTGTGCCTATGTAACCTCCATGATCATAATAATAATAATAATAATAATAATAATAATAATAATAATAATAATAATAACAATATTTATTATTATTATTATTATTATTATTATTATTATTACTACTACTACTACTACTACTACTACTACTACTACTACTACTACTACTACTACTATTACTACTACTACTACTACTATTACTACTACTACTACTACTACTACTACTACTACTACTTTGTTCTACTGTTTCAGGTTCTTCTTGATGTGTTACGGCTTTGTCAACATGGCCTGTGCTCTTCAAACTCTGCTGCGTACACCCAACTGGAGACCTCGTTTCAGATTCTACCACTGGTAGGCAAATGCTCTTGCTTTTTTTAACCAGGTTACTTTGAAATAGTCAGGAATTAGAATGAACCAAATGTTGATCTGTCCGTTGGTCGGCCCAGCATCAAATTTGACATTGTTTTAAAAACATTTGGGGGGGGGGAAGGAGGGAGGGGCCTAACAGTATCTCAAGAAGGACTGCTAATTTTGATTATTTTTACTATGCAGATACTGTAACCACCTCTATACTCTTTGTTTAATTCACATTGGCTTTTTCTTAGAGGTCAAGGTCACTGAGGTCAATTATATTACAAGCACGTTTTGCAATTTTTTCTGCTCATTGGACTTTTTCCAACTAAGAGCTAGCCAGGCTGGATGTATTAAACTTGTCCAAACAGAATATGTGGCAACTAAACTGGCCTATTGAAAAGGTTGATGATGTAAAATGGCTGGAACAATGCACATTGGCACATTGGAGAAAATGCTTCAGTGGTTGTCCATCACTTATTACCTTTAATCATGTTGCAGTCCCTTTCTTCAGCTTTTCATTAGACATCCCTTTATGCATAGCACTTTGTTGCAGGATTCTGTCTGTGACTGGCCTTGCATTGTGCATCACTCTCATGTTCATCTCATCCTGGTACTATGCACTGGCGGCCATTGCTATTGCTGGATGCATCTACAAGTACATTGAGTACAAAGGGTAAGTTGAGCAGCGATAATAAATCACAAAGCACTCCAATTGTAGGCTCAAAAAGCACTGGGGGGAAAAAAACCTCAAGGTCACTGTACTCTTTGAAATTCATCTTCAAGGCAGTCATTTAACTCATTATTTTCCTTCTGCCGAATGAAATGAATAAAATAAATCTGAAAAGTCATGGTTCGCTTGTGTGTGTGCGCGTGTATGTGTGTGTGTGTGTGTGTGTGTTAGTTTGAGAGTCATTAGTTTGTGTATATAAGCTTATTGTTAATAGTTTATGAGTTTTCCTTGTTCTGTTTTATAGTAAAAGTTGCTCTGTCTAGATTAGATGCATAAATATTCATAATAATAATAATAATAGTAGTAGTAATAATAATAATTCAATATTATAATGCACACACATAGCCTTACATCCTCATGCATGCAAATACATGCTTACATACTCCAAATTCTTATTTCTGTACCATGCTAACATTCATCCTTTTCATATGTAGAATAAATACTCCGGAAATTACAAAATGTTTTAGTTCCTGGACAATTAAAATTCATCTTGGCATAGCTCATTTTGTTCACGTAAATTCAGAACTGTTTATCCTTACTATTTTGGCGTAAGCCGTAGTTTATTAGGATTTTTGTCAAAAACTACGGCATTCCACTTCCAGTCCAGATTACGAGTTTTGAAACACCTGGATTATGTTTTCCGTCGCAGCCACGGCAGTGCATTCAAGTACTTTCTGATTGTGTCTAAAAACTCCCTTAGTTCCGCCTCGTAGGGTCCCTTAACGCAGGCTGGACTGCTTATAACCTGCTGAGAGACGGCCGGCGACCCACAGCACAAGCTATGCAACTGGCACTCGCCTGGAAGCTTATAATTACTTTAACTGCGCACCAAGCTCGGTACTGTATAGGGCCAGGAAGGGGGCTGGCGGGCTGCTGCGCTATACATGCAATTGAGTGCCTATTGCTTGCACCATTAGGACCACGAGACTTTCGTAAATTCGCTTTTATTACAGAGGCCAACAACCAAACACAAGAAAATATTTTATAATGTCGACCACATCACCAGAAAGTTCAAACTGTGTACTAAGTGACTTCAAATGGTGAACATTGTAGAAAGGATTTAAATGTGTATTTAAAACGCGTATATACACTAGATCGAAAACCGGTCCGTTGCAAGGCAATGAAGGGCCGATCAGTACACACGGTCAAATCGACTAAAATATAAGACAAACGAAATGGTATTCTGATATTTAGTTTATGCTAACACAACACACAGATATGAAAGTAACTAAAATGCAAAAGGACTACCACAATACAAATGATATTTCACATAATATGATCAATTCTATAGCACAGAGTTAGAGAATGATATCCACTCAGTCGTACGCCGTTCTTTGTCTAGTATGTTAGCGTGCAGCGTGGGAAGCGAGACTGCAGGCATGATATGAGGCTAGCCGGCTGGCTGCAGGGCTTGCCAGCTATAATTAGCCTAGTAGCTCAACTGGAAAGTCCTTTCCAGTGAAAGAAAGCACAGGCGTGCAGCCCGCTTCCGATCCAACATTTTTTAATGTCTTCCATGTTCAGATCCATAAATTTTAAACAACGCTCATTGCGCATCGCTTTCTGTGCATATATGCTGCGTTTAAGCGATAAACTGAATGTGCTTTGTTTGTCATCACAGGGCCAGAGCTCTTACTCGTTTCACAAACGAAAGAAGAAAGAGACTTCCGTGCCTGTGGTCGCATATTAATTTAAAGAGAAGTCGAGTATTGAGTGCCTCGTCAAAGAAGAAACCTCCAACCAAGCAAACAAATCCAGGAAAACTGTGAAGTAAGGTCCAGTTTTAGGTATAAGGTCCCAGTTTAGGCATAAGGTTCCATTTTAGGCATACGATCCCATTTTAGGCATGAAAGCGACCTACTCTCACATAACGGGGCTAGAAACTACATTGATTTGCTGTATCAAGTCACGTGATTAGGACAGGGCATGGCGAGTTTTCCTATAATATTTTTAATGAAATTGTGTTTTTGTAAGTGATTTGTGAGCGTTTGAACATTATACATAATAGGATTTGTTGAAAGGATTATGTCAAATTTGGAACTCTACACCCAGTGAAAGAAAGATACAATCGCCGAGTTGATCTGCTTCTTTGCTATTAGTAATAGGCCTAGTGCTACAGTCACAGTATTGTTATAGTAACTTGCACTTGCACACTTTAAAAAAATTAATTAAAAATCTAAATTTTAATGGATTCAAATAAGTGTTCATGCATTATATTTCTAATTACTCAATGTATCTGACTAAATAGCAAAAATATTTTAAATTTTTAGCTTTTAGAGAGACAAGGTTAAAAAGAAAATCAGCCATTTTCTGAGCAGTCTATATTGTAAAAAGATACATTATTGTTTAAAAATCATACAAATATCAAATTTTAACCGATTTTAAAGATTTAAACTGCTTTGCATTTCTGATGACCATCCCTATCACACTGTGTACAATAATTTGTTTTACAAATTTTTTTTAATAATAAAAAAAATAAAAAAACGATGTTACTTTTCAGTTATTTGGCTAATGAGGACTTGAACCTGATGTACCTCCCTCCTTGCCCCATCAAAGTCGAACACATTCGACTGGGGCCACACAACAGTTAACGAACTCGAAGTCCTCTTCAAATACTGAAAATAAACCAGGACTGCTGCCTTCTTAAAAAAGATATTACTTCGAATCGTTTCACCTCCCTGAAGGTAGAATCAGCTGAAATGGAGGAGTCACCTCAACAGGGGTCATCACCTTCATCTCCAGCTAAAAAATAGTCTGTAATAATTCAGGATAAACATAGGAATAGAATTGAATTGATTGAAATACTATTTATTATTTTTATTTCTTCCTATCATGACTTTTATAATACAATGGAACATTAGAGGTCTTAAAGCCAAGTATGAACATTTGCTCCTGCTTACTAAAAACTGACCAAGTGTAATTTGTCTAAAGGAAACTCTTCTAAGTCCTGATAAAATACTTCTGTCTGGATACTCTTGCTTGCAATCCATTGTTTCTCATGGGAACGCTTTATGTGTTCAATCAGACATTTTATTTAACCCAGTTTCATTGACCACACCCCTAGAGGCGATTGCTGCTCGAGTATCTTTCAAAAAAACTATAACAGTCTGCTCATTATATTTATCCCATTCAAAAACCATATGCAAAGCTGATTTATTAAACTTGATATTGAAACTCCCATCTCCCTTTGTGATTATTGGGGATCTTAATGGTCACTCCCCCAGATGGAGAAGTGGCCATCAGAATCCCCAAGGCAAAATTTTTGAGAATGTTGTCGATGACCTCAACCTCTGTATTTTAAATTCAGATTCTCCTACATATTGTAGCAATTTAGGAACATTTTATAATTTAGACCTGGCTATCTGTGATGCTTCTGTTTTTTGGGGACCTGGATAGGAAACCTCATTTAGAGTTTAGAGCAGGAGTGACCATTTTCCTATTTTTGTAACGTTTCTAGAAGATCAATCCGAAGAACCCCAACAGCACTGGAATTTCAAAAAAAGCAGATTGGGACAAATTTGGACATTCCGCAGCTTGTCAAATTACCAATGATATTCTAACTTCCAAAGATCCAGCTTTAAAGTTTTCTAATATCCGAATAGAATGGGCTTCTGAAAATATACCCAAAACACCTATTAAAAGCAGTGCACCGAAGACGCTTGGTTTGATGAAGAATGCAAGACTCTTCATCACCAAAGGAAACAATCCCAACAAAGTGTCTTTCAAAATCCTACAGCTGAAAATAGATTGAATCATCAGAAGCTGCTAGCCAAAACTAGGTATCTCTTTAAACAAAAAATGTGTCAGTCCTGGAAAACCTTCTGTTCCAAACTTATACCAAAACCTCTTCCAAAACAGATAATAATTAAAAAAATTTAGAGGAAAAACTCTAAGGCTGTGATCCAAGGTCTACCAAAACATGGACAGATTATCACTAACAAATAGCAGGTGGCTGATTTGTTGGCCTCTACCATTGTAACGAAAGGGGTTTTATCAAGAATTGCGTGTATGCATGCGTGGATAATCTGCGTGTCCTCCCGTCTCACACTTCTCTAACTCATAAGAATAAACTATGTTGTCACACCCCTCTATTAAAGTCTATAAACATGAACCAATAAATTACACAAGTACAGACAAATCAATCAAGACTATGAAAAATACAATTAACTTCTGTACTTTTTATTGGAAGGGGGGGAAGAGAGAGGGTGGAAGGGACAATCAGTCTCACCTCCTTCAAAAAGAACGAAACTTCCCCAAAAAACATTTGTTACTGTACTTTATTTGATAGTACATTAGTGTATTTGGAGTTGGAAGTCAGTGTCATCTCATGGTCAAGAGCATAGATAGATCGAAGTCGATATTACTTTGCATTTTAATATCACCATTTCATTTGATTTTGCCTGGGCATTCATGTTTAGTTAAATATTGAGTTTCATAAGGAGCATGTTAGTAATATGGGCTTTGCCCTTCTATTCCTTGTTCCATTGCCAAATATATCAAAACGTGGTTAAAAAGCAGGTTCAGCAGCCAGAAATGTGGTCAACAAAAAAACCAGGGCTTATGAGAAAGATTTCTAAACATTTAATTTTTCTGTTGTGTCACTGTCAGTGTAATATTTATTGGTTGATGGAATTAAAACCTTTCACAGTGTCAGAGATTTGATGACTTGTGATATAGCTTAATAAAGACTCTCTCTCTCTCTCTCTCTCTCTCTCTCTCTCTCTCTCTCTCTCTCTCTCTCTCTCTCTCTCTCTCTCTCTCTCTCTCTCTCTCTCTCTCTCTCTCTCTCTCTCTCTCTCTCTCTCTCTCTCTCTCTCTAAATTGCTTAGCCGGAAGTCCTTCTTCGCCTCTCCTGTAAAGTTTGTCCGGTATGGACGCTGATCTGGGCAGGTGCTGGGCGCTGCAGATCGGCCTGCTGTGCGCTCAAAACCCGCGAAATCGTTATAGCCGACATTTCCTTACCGAACGTTTAACCGTTTCTGAGATAAATAAATAAACAAAATGTCCACAAACTGCAATAGCCTCATTCCGCGCGTGATTTCGATTCAACCCGTGTCAAGAACCTGCCGTTCCGTAATACCGCAAATTTTGTTTTATTACCATTCAAAAAACTTTTGCACTCATGTCACCAATCTTACAAAATTTTGTGTTTAACTAATTAAATATGATTAATTAAAAATCAAATCGAGGTTTCAGCATGTTTTCCCATATAGACCAAAAAATTGATGGTCTTTATACGAAGCCTTGGTAGCTCACTTAGTAAGACATTCGCCTACCGTGCAGGCGACCCAAGTTCAAATCTCTCGTGGGCCATATTTTTTTTTAATGTTATTATTATTATGTGTTTTTTTTTACACTACAATATGGATATTTTTATTTTTAATTTAGGCTTTTTACTTTTATCTTATTTATTATTATTATTATTATTATTATTATTATTATTATTATTATTATTATTATTTATAAACTAACTAGTGGTTTTTGTACCCTGGCAAGCCAGGGTACACAGGTTGCTGTTTCAAATGTAGACAGAGAGACAACTGTTGTCTGCGAGTTTCATTTGGACGATGATACCTCCCCATATCCCCCTTGATACCTCACCATACCCCCCCTCCTGATATCTCCCCATCCCCCCTCCCCCCATGATGCCTCACCATACCCCCTTGATACCTCCCGGAACCCACTTGATACCTCCCTATACCACCTTGATACCTTCTGTACCCCCCTTGTAACCTACCTGTACCCTCCTTGATACTTCCCCGTTGATCGTTTCGCAGGCATGGATGAAAGGAATCGAGTTCAGTTCATTGGGTAGATTACCGCCCCCGGACACAATAGCGTATAGGGGACTTGAGGAATCGACCATCACCATACCCCCTTATATATACCTGTATCCCCGTTATGCCTACCCATGCCCCTTTAAACCTACGCGTAGCACCCTTTTGCCTACTCGTACCACCCCATCCCAATCCTTGGTAATAATAATAATAATAATAATAATAATAATAATAATAATAATAATTATATTGAATATAGAATAATACAAATAGAAATCATAAAAAACACCAAGGTTTTAAAATAAAATTTGATATAAGATATAATAATAATAATAATAATAATAATAATAATAATAATAATAAAAATAATAATAATAATAATAATTATTATTATTATTAGTTTATATATAATAATAATAATAATAATAATAATAATAATAATAATAATAATAATAATAATAATAATACAAATAAATAAGTTAAAAGTAAAAAGCCTAAATTAAAAAGAAAAATATTCATATTGTAGTGTAAAAAAAAACAACATAAAAAATATGGCCTGCGAGAGATTTGAACTTGGGTCGCCTGCACGGTAGGCGAATGTCTTAATAATAATAATAATAATAATAATAATAATAATAATAATAATAATAATAATAATATGGAATATAGAATATAGAATAATACAAATAGAAATCATAAAAAACACCCAGGTTTTAAAATAAAATTCGATATAAGATATTATAATAATAATAATAATAATAATTATTATTATTATTATTATTAGTTTATAAATAATAATAATAATAATAATAATAATAATAATAATAATAATAATAATAATAATAATAATAATAATAAATAAGTTAAAATTAAAAAGCCTAAATAAAAAATAAAAATACCCATATTGTAGTGTTAAAAAAAAAAAAGGCCCGCGGGAGGTTTGAACTTGGGCCGCCTGACACGGTAGGCGAATGTCTTACTAAGTCCGCTATCAAGGCTTCGTATGAAAAACATCAATTTTTTGGTCTATATGGGAAAACATGCTGAAACCTCGATTCGATTTTTAATTAATCAAATTTAATTAGTTAAACACAAACTTTTGTAAGATTAGTGACCAGAGTGCAAAAGTTTTTTGAATGGAAATAAAACAAAATTTGCGGTATTACGAAACGGCACGTTCTTGACACGGGTTGAATGGAAACCGCGCGCGGAATGAGGCTATTGCAGTTTGTGGACATTTTGTTTATTTATTTATCTCAGAAACGGTTAAACGTTCGGTAAGGAAATGTCGGCTATAACGATTTCATGGGTTTTGAGCACACAGCGGGCCGATTCGCAGCACCCAGCACCTGCCCAGATCAGTGTCCATACCGGACAAACTTTACAGTAGAGGCAAAGAAGGACTTCCGGCTAAGCAATTTATATATATAGATAATAATAATAATTATTATTATTATTATAATTACAATATCTTATATCAAATTTTATTTTAAAACCTTGGTGTTTTTTATGATTTCTATTTGTATTATTCTATATTATTATTATTATTATTATTATTACCAAGGATCGGGATGGGGTGGTACGTGTAGGTAAAAGGGGGCTACGGGTAGGTTTAAAGGGGCATGGGGAGGAATAACGGGGATACGGGTATATATAAGGGGGTATGGTGATGGTCGATTCCGCCTCCCTTTCCCAGTCCCCTATTCGCTATTGTGACGTGGGACTTTAATTTATCCAACTGAACTGAACTGGTCGATTCCGAGTCTTTGTCCCCAATATGCTCAGGTGTCTGGGGACACTAATCTACCCAACAACAACAAGGTCGATTCCTTTCATCCATACCTGCGAAACGATCAATGGGGAAGTATCAAGGAGGGTACAGGTAGGTTACAAGGGGGGTACAGGTAGGTTACAAAGGGGGTACGGAAGGTATCAATGGGGTATGGGGAGGTATCAAGTGGGTTCGGGGAGGTATGAAAAGGGTATGGTGAGGCATCATGGGGGGGGGACGGGGAGATATCAGGGGGGGGGGGGGTATGGTGAGGTATCAAGGGGGATATGGGGAGGTATCATCGTCCAAATGAAACTTGCAGACAACAGTTGTCTCTCTGTCTACATTTTAAACAGCAACCTGTGTACCCTGGCTTGCTATGTGTATGGGTTTTATCCAGAACTGTGGAGATGTGAGTTGTAATTGGTGACAAATGCTGGATTATTACTATTTTGGGGCTGGGTTTACTATATTTTGGGGCTGAGTACTCCCAATCAGTTATGTGGGTAACAGGTCTGATGTAATGCTTCAGATGTACTTGTGAAGCATTTAGTGAAATACCTGTTTTGACAAAATGTTTTGACTGCTGTGTTTTATCTCCTTTTTCTTGTACACGATAAGCTTATTTATACACAGTATTGTCAATAATAACGTCAAATAATATATAGTCATAAAATACTTTTCTTTCCATATAATAAAGTGTCATTCGATGTGTTCCAGAGCTGAACAGGAATGGGGAGACGGTATTCGAGGTTTGGCCATGTCTGCTGCACGCTACTCACTACTGCGACTGCAAGAGGGCCCGCCACACACTAAGAACTGGAGGTGAAAATACAAAAGTTGCAATCTACATTGCATTTTGCTGATGTTTTTTTTGCAGATAGCATGACAGAACAAACATGCCACATTTCCAAGCTGAAGCAAAGGGAGCACTGAGATTATTTTATTTATCATTCTTATGTAGCACTTTTCCAACTTAAGAGCTGCTACAGGTTTATATGGTCCTTGAAATTCCTTGAAAGTCTTTGGTTTTGTAGACCCCATTTTTAATACCCTTGAAATTTAGACATCTGTAATGGATTCCCTGGAAAGATTTTGAATAATCAACTGTAGTGTAAAATTTTGCTCAATGCGTATATGTTTTTTGCGTACTGAAAATAAAATCTTGCAGTTTTTCTACATAATTTTCAACTGATTTTGATCCGTGTCAAAAACTGTCTGCTGTGCCAAGGGAGTCAGCTAGAGGATGTCTTGTCAGTTAACTTTTTCTTAGCATGCACATTGGCTACTAATGTTGGATAATGAAAGTGATTTTTCTGAAGCAAGTTTCAAAATGATATGTGGTTACACAAAAAAAAGACTGGAAATACTGGTGTATGGGGTCAAAATGGAACAAACATGCCACATTTCCAAGCTGGAGCAAAGGGAGCACAGAGATTAATTATCCCAGTCCAAGGCACTGAGAAGCAAGGCAAAATCAAATCAAGAGGAAATCAAAAACATTGATTGACAAGCAGATTGAGGAAGAAATGCAGAAAATTAAAGACAATTTGTGAATACAAGAAGCGTTTGCTTGATGTGTACTTGTGAACTGTACTTCTACTGATACCTTTCTGCAATACAGACAGTGTTTGTGTTGGCTGTATTTGCTAGTTCAGGCTACAGTTAGCTTTGGTGGGCTGCTTTGATTGATACGTGAATAGTCTCTTGTTGTTAGGTCACTGGGGAATAAAGCCGATACTTTAAAAAGGTTGTAATGTTGTAAACCAGCTTGATGAAAGTAGACAAAACCTGGCCTTCACAACAACAATAATGCGCAACTAGCCTGAGAACTGGAGGTTGGGAACCGCTCTGAACTGATCACAGTCGAGGTCGTTTACATGACTTGCTTAGCCAGTCGTGAATTTTGTTGCAAGTATTCGCGCTTCCATTTGACTATGGGCCAATCGATAGCGTCAGTCTTTTTGTTGCTTCCACAATATTAAAATGGGAGGAAGAGGACTACCCAGAAAATGAATAGATAAAGCGGGCAAAGCATTTCCATTGTGTCATACCAAAGTGGATTGTCCCTGTATGGTTTTGTCAAAGATCAGTGCAAACTAAGCATATGGGTGAACTCTGAAGAGCTGGCCAACTCAGGATCTAATTTAAGCCTTCTTAGGTGCCAGATTACTAGCTGAGATTTGATGTGATATAAGTACTAATGACTGATTTCTGTTGTTTCTGCAGACCTCAGCTGCTGGTACTCCTGAAGTGTGATGAGAACCTGAAGCCTAAATATCCCAAGATGGTGGAATTTGCCAATCAACTCAAAGCAGGTTTACAACACTTTCTCATTATTTTATTATATTGTAAAAAAACCCACACAACATTACAACCTGTTCAGAATGCATTTGTAAGGAATGTGCTTTTGATTGCGGGGTTATATAGTCTGTCAGCATACAGAATAATTGTAAAAAATTGTGTTTTGTAGTTTCATGTTGTATTATTAGGAGGTGCTACAAATCGTCAAATGCAAATAAAAATTGACATGGTTGACCAAAACTGTGCAGCTCATCTCACAGGCAACCATTACACCTCTCATCCTTCCTTTTTTTTTTTTTTTTTTTTTAATAGCTGCTGATACTTTTGTTCAGTGCTTTGAACTGTGGACTGTCTTTCATCATGAGCAAATTTCATTTTCCCTTTTGTGTGAAAGTTGTAGGGGACTAGAAAAGTTGAACATTGTGGCTTTTATTGATCCTCCACTTCCCCCACCCTCCACCTCCAGATATTTTAATAATTACAAATATTCATAGTACATTCCTGGGGTCTGCAATGGGCAGGTGTTTTTCAGATCTGATTAATTATGACAAAGAAGAAAAATCAAAGTTTAACAAAGTGAAAAAACTACTACAGAAATATAGAAAAACTGCACAATGATATGCCATGTTAGGAGTATTATATTTGGTAATTCTGGTCTTTCAGGTGGACACAGAAACGTTGCACATGTTCAAAATAATATATATATGTAATTTTAAAAAAAAAAAAAAAAAAAAAAAAAAAAAAAAAATAATAATAATAATAATAATAATAATAATTATTATTATTATTATTATTATTATTATTATTATTATTATCATCATCATCGTTACTATTACCCAACTATTGTTATTATTATTAATATTACTGTCATTATTATTAATAATTTTAATATTACTTTTAAAATAATCTCTTTTTTTCTGTTTCCCTTTCTTTCAGTTTTTTTGGTTTTTTTGTTGTTGTTGTTCTTTTCAATTTAAAAATACTATCCTATCCTATCCTATCTTATCCCTTAACTAGGAGGTCGTAGGAGCACAACAGATGACCGTTTAACCAGCGTACTCATCTTTCCCTGTCCTCAGCAACCTTGATGGCTTCGCTCAGTGTCAAACCAGTCCATTCTCGAATGTTGTCCTCCCACCTCTTTTTCGGTCTTCCTCTTCTTCTACCTCCATGCACTGTGCCTTGCAGGATGGTATTTGCAAGACCTGATGATCTGGTGACGTGGCCATACCATTGGAGTTTCCGTTTATTAAAAAAAAAAATCTCTTACTATATTTTGTTTTGAGGTCAAACATAATGTTAATGTCATAAGGTGTACCATATCTAAATTTATTTATGACCATTTTTGTAATAACAGTGATATGGTTAATAAATCTAACGTCTCGCTGGATAGTCTTGTCAGGTTTGTAACCAAAAAGGACGTCTGTTTTTGACCTAGTCACAAGCGGACCAATTTTTCCAAAAATATAATCAGAGCAATGCTTTCAAACTTTCTTTATTTTAGGACAGCTGAGCGCAGAGCACTGTATTAAAAAAAGCAGTGGGGCGCAAGACCCGCTATCACGTAGCAAAATAATTCACCGTTAACAATAACATCAAAATTTAAGTTTGCATTAATCCATTGTTGAAAAAATAAACATTTTTTTCTGTATGTAATCATTTTTGTTTGTTCCATAAACACACGTTATCATCCTCCGAAGATGTGTTTGTACATATTTAGCTTTTCTTTGTTTTTGTGCCATGTACATAATACAGTGGAGTCCGGGTATAACGAATCTCAAGGGGGGGAATTTTGGGTTCGTTACAAGCGGGATTCGCTGTAGAGATTTGTACTGTAAACGGAAGTACACACCGGTGATGAGTACACATCACAACATACAGTACGTAGATCGATCTAGGCCTACGAAGTTTATCAACAATGACTTCATTCAAGGCTATTTATAGCAGCCAATGACAGTCATGACTTCAAGGCCTGGTTGACCTATACGAACTGGCATGCTTCTGCAAAGTAGGCCAAGGGAATACACAAAGGGTTCATTACAAGCGGAGATTCGTTATTTGCCTAGCTGGATTTGTTCGTTATAGGAAGGGATTAAATAGTAAGACAAAGAAGGGAGTGTGTCTGGAAATGGATGGTAGTACGCTAATCGCGGGTGTTCGTTATTCCAAGGTTCGTTATAGGTGGACTCCACTGTACTTGTTTCCAGAACACAGATTTTAACAGATGCATTCTGCAGAAGTCAGTAGACGTCACATTAGCCACAAAACATGACAAATTAGTTCCTTGTTTAGAGAACCAGTAATAACAAGCTAGAATAATACTCCACGTTTGCCCAGTTGCTTGTTGCAGATTGTTTTGTTTTGGTTTGTATTGTAATGCTGACTGTTACAGGCAAGGGCTTGACTTTGGTACACAGTGTGTTGGAAGGCAAGTTCTCTGAACGTTACGCTGATGCTCAGGCAGCCAAACAGGTTTGTGACTATTTCATGTTTGTTCAAAAGTTATATATTTTTAACATATGACCATGACATTTAGATCACATCGCTTTATTTGAATAAAACTGAGAATAAGTATTGCACAGTCGATTAGTTGCTTACCATTTTAATGTGTGATACAAAGTTTTCTTGCTTGTGCATATTTTAAATGTGTATAATATTTTGTCAAAAGATTGGATGATTTACCCCTAACAAAAAAATCCACCTTGATCCTGCTAAATGATAGATAGATATATATACTTACTTATATCTATATCTATATCTATATCTATCTATATATATATATATATATATATAATATATATATATATATATATATATATATATATATATATATATATATATATATATATATATATATATATATAAAAAGTTTTGTTTGTTTGTTTGTTTGTTTTTTGTTTTTGTTTTGTTTTAAAGAGTGTTGGGGCGATTACACCAATTCTTCAGGTTTGTGGACTACAGTACCAATGATAATAGTTATTACAATAGGAAATATTTAGGTGATTGCAAGTGGTAAATCATGATAGTACATTATTTTGTGTGCATTTGTCCACAGACTCTGAGCAAGCTGATCAAGGAGATGAACGTGAAAGGGTTCTCTGATGTCAGTGTGGCCACCGATTTGATGGAAGGCATTTGCTCTCTGTAAGTACATAACCCCTCAAACATTTTTTTCATTTGTTCTCTCATTTGTTTGTTTTGGTTTTGCGTTTTGTTTGTAGTGGATGGGAGAGAGCTCATTGTAGACACTGCTAGTAACAAGTAGGAAGTGCTGAAGGTTATATAAAATGAAAATACATTTTCTCCTCAAGAGATATTACGTTATATCAAGCTGTGTGTGTTTCAGAGTGCAGAACGCTGGTCTGGGAGGCTTGAGGCACAACTCAGGTGGTGTTGGGATGGCCCTATGGCTGGAGACATAGTGACGATGAACGCAGCTACAAAGTCTTCTTGGGTCTGGACATTTGTCTTTTACTCCTTCTAATTATTGTTTGTGTTATAAAATAATATGAAAATCAAGTCGTCCTCTTTCCATTGATTGCTGCTTTCATCATAGTGAAGATTATAAGGGCTTTCAAGGGTTTTGTGTTTAAGTTTGTTCTTTTGGATGCACTAGCAATAATCTTCAAAGGATATTCTAGGAGATAGCTCTGCATCATCATCATTGTCATCATCATCATCATCATCATAATTTGTGTCACAGTAACAGTAGGTATTTGCTAGTTAGAGGGGCAGGACTTCTGGTCCTACTGTTCATCAACCCATTTCAGTAGCCCCCAACATCATGTTCAAAATGACCATGTCATGGGCACAGCTGTCAGGTAGAGCTTGATAGCTTAATGTTTCAGGATAATGACAGTGTCTCTTGTCACCTCATTCACTTGTTAAAAAAGGTGGTTAAAAGAATGCTACAAGTAAGCAGAAATATTTAGCTTTTTAATTTTTAGTTTTGTGCTGTTGATAAACATTATGACTTGTTTCCCTTACAGAAACTGTGCGCAACGTCAGCTCTGCAGGCCTGGCTCTGTTGGTAACAAAAGGCATCAACCAGTTCCCAGAGCCTGATGCCAAGCTGAGGGGTACCATTGACGTATGGTGGATTGTGCATGATGGAGGTCTGCTTATGCTGCTGCCCTTCCTTCTCACCAGGGAAAAGCCATGGAAACACTGCAAACTACGCATCTTCACAGTTGCTCGTATCCTTTCTGTGTAGACTTTTTGAAGTTTATATATCTTTCAGAGAAAATCTTAAATTTGCTAAGTAGGATTGTATGAATGCAAAAACAATGGAAAGAAATTAACCGAATTTGGTGAAATTTGTCTAACCTTTATGAGTAGGGATTTGAGTCTTTAAAACACTTGCAAAATTGACAATTTCTCTTTCAACTAGGCCTTTTATGGCAGAATAACAAAAGCATATGATGTGCAGAAGCTTTCAAGCTGTTCAATCATGACGATTTTGAGGCAAATCTTTGAAGGTAGAAAAAGACAGTTACAAGATGAACGTTAAGAGCGACTTCTCCAGGCACATTTTCTCCACCTGGAATGGTCTTCCAAATGCTATCAAAAGTGGAAAGACCAACCCTCTGTATTACCTTGTTCCAGAACTGACCTCAGCAACATTTTCATTTTTGTGTCCATCACACAGTTAGCCATTTAGTACAGTTTAAAGTTTGTACATGCCATGTTTATGGCCACACCTGCACATCCAGTCAAGTCATTCTGGTTTCTCAGACTAGATCTATGATCCTTGACCAATGTGCAGAAATGGAGGACAACAGTATCACCATGAAGAAAGATCTGGAAATGTACCTCTATCAGCTCCGTATTGCCGCTGATGTTGATGTTATTGAAATGGTATGTTTGGCCAGCTGCAGTACATTACGATGAACACTGGTATAGGATGGTTTCCATGAAAAAAACAAAAATAATAAGAAGAAATATATTTCTTTTCTGTAACAAGTGTAGTCCTTAGAGGCATGAGGGACCAATAAGTGGAAAGATGTTTAATTGAGTAGATGATGAAGATGACTGACTGATGTAGTACATACTGGTAATAAGCATGTTTTTATAACATGCTCAAAGCTCATTGCGCTGTGTTCCCACTGTTATTGCAAATATGTAGAATTGATTTTGCTATCTTTGAATAATTGTGATAGATTTGTGGTTACTGGTAACTGTTTTGAACATTTTGGATTGTTCAGAAAATGGTACAGTCCATAAAATCTGTACATTGTCTTCAGGATGTTCAATAATTGTTAATTGCTAGTTGGGTCAGTTGTTGAGTATGAAAGAATGATGTTTTAATTGTAAACTTAATATGGATATGTTTTTTCTTCAGAGCAAACAAGACATCTCAGCTTACACGTACGAAAGAACACTGATGATGGAACAGAGAACAGAAATGCTACGCAACATGCGTCTCTCTAAACCACAAGTAAGTGATGAATTTTGCTATAGTTTTTTCATTTTAAATGAAATGAAATTAAATTAAATTTGAGACCTGCATTTCTAGGTAATCTAATACCATAGTTTCAATATAATTAGAACTTTTAAGAAGTACACTTAAGATTCAGCAATTGCAATTGATTTTGCAAAAGCTTTTCTTTTACTTTTATGGCATTGTAATGTTCAGCCACTTTTGTTTTAAAAAATAAGCCTGTTATAGGGAAATGTGTTATGTGGTAGTTGTTTTATATAATGATATAGTTATCTTTATTTTATGCATTCAATTAAATTGCAAAAAAGTGTTCTATATATCTGGATGTCACAAAACTTGGACATACTTGCTTTGTGTTTTGTATAAATCCATGTAATGTCCTCAATAATTGTCCTATTTCTTTTCATCAATGTTGATTAAACTTCAGCAAACACTAATTAGCTCACATGCAGGTAAATGTCAGTATTCTTTTCATTTCATTTTGTACTTTGAAGAAAAAAATACGCTGAAAACAAATTCAGCAGGTACTGGTTTTGATTTTGTTTAACGAACATACTGTAATGTTTATACTGCTGTGTGTTCAGATACTACCCGAGACACTCTCTCTTACTGTAAGTAACTGTAGGCCTATAGAGCACACCTTTCCTTTTAGCCCAGAACTATCAATGTTTTGTCTTCACACTTACCTATAATACTGCTTTGTTTTGACAAGTAAGCTTGTAGAGGAGTTTTAAACAAATAACATTGCTGTTCATTTTGAGTATTTTCAATATGGTCAGTGCAACATATAAATCAGACTAACAGCATAATAGTGGATGTAGCTTCATTTAGATTGTAAAGTGTGCTACTGTGTTTTAGAGAACAGATACCCTTTTCTTTAAAAAACAAACAAACAAACAAAAACGTTTGTACATACATCATTATACTAATCAGATTGTTTTTTAATTGCTTGGTGGTCTGTGGAGCTGGCTGGGGCGAAGTGGGATTGTGGAGGTAGAGGTAAACAGATGACGGGAGGTAGTTGGGCACTCATTGGATGGAAAGTGATGGTGGGATTTGAGGGAGAGGGTAAGGGATGGGTGGGTAGGAGGGAGTAAGGGAAGTTGAGGTGGGGGGAATGCTTTCGGATGGATTTATCAGGTGTGTTCTTCTGTGGGGATACATGGCTTACACAAGCAGTGTTCAGGTGATGGAAATAGCACACAGAGTTGTGCGCCGTATGAGTGAAGATAGGATTGGGATGGACGAACGCAAAATGAGTGGGTTAGAAAGGCAGAGGATTGTGGATGTGGACAGGGGTAGGGGTTAGTGGAGAATGGGCAGTGATTGTTGGACTCTTCTGCATAGCAATGTCAGTCAATATATTCACCTCCCAACAATTTTTTTCCAGATTTTTTGCAAATCTGTGCAAAATGTCCTAAATAGTCCAAAAATTACTTTTTTTTTTAAAATCCGTATTTTCGTCTGTCCATCCTTTGCCTTCATCTGTCCAGTGTCTGGCTGTGCAAAACTTGAAGTGGATTAATATTTCAGAACCTATTTCAACTATCACAAACAAACTTGGTAAGATGGTGTATATCCATGAGACCTCATAAATGATCATGGAATGAATGACTTCACCCCAGGGTCAAGATCCAGGCTCAACCAAAGCTTTTCAGATTTTGAGGTTAGGTCAGCCAGGCTAGCTATAAATAGTTTCGTTGATACTTCCTTTCACTGGAAGGGTGGTGCAGGCAAGCTATTAATAGCTCACAGCATGCAAAACGCAGAGGTACTGAAAAGTGCTGTTCACATAGGAATTAAGCTGGTGTGAACAAATACTCAAAAAATGACAAATTTTCACACAATTTCACTTTTTTCAAAATTATTAATATTGAACTTATGATTCTTTGATGCATGATAGATCTTAATGAGACACACATACTTTGCAAATTTCTGTCAACCTCACTCCAAGTTCAATGTCGCTGATGCTGTCCAAAGTCAGTTAGTATAGAAACTTTGAAGTGACCTTGACCTAAACTATGAGAAATATAATATACAAACTTATTGTATTCAAAGATAATAGATTGATTTTTCAAATGTGTTCTGTTTTTGCGTTGATCTTGAAGGTCAAGGTCATTATAGGCCTTGCAAAAAAAAAAAAATTTCATCATAAAGTAGAATGGCTCTATTTAACCCAAAGTACAGAACTTTGGGTTATTTAATCATACATGAGCATGAGAGGTCTCTTGAAGGTCAAGGTCATCTGAAGGTCAAGGTCATCCTAAGTGCTTGGACATAATACAACTTTTGCTGTAGTTTATGTGATATTACATGAGTGTATTTGGAGCTGGAGGTCAAGGTCAAGAGCATAGAAAGATCAAAGTCAGTATTACTTTGCATTTTAATGCCACTGTTTCATTTTGTTTTTTTCTATATTAAACATTGCAAGTTCAATGAGGAGCATGTGAGTCATATGGATTTGCCCTTGTGGTTTAGTAGATTGGCTAACAGGTTAAGGAGGAGAGAGTAAGGTGAAGAGGCAGATGTGGTAAGATGATTTTTGAAATATATAACTATCAGCTTTTTGCACAGATTAATACTTTTGAACATATACAATGCTTTGCTCATCAGATATATATTTACCATTCTTTTGCTCTTCAGATGTACATTTGCTGCTTTCATAATTCACACATAGAAACATTAATCATCAAACAGTGACAGTGTTCATTGTATGCAAATTGATTTACTTGGAATGGCTAAGTAGCAGTGATGTTTATATTATAAATGTAGAGATCTTTGCTGATTTTTGATGTTAGTAGTTTTACTACACAACAATTTTTTTTTTTTACATTGTAATATAGCTTTGCAGGTAGAAATTCATTTTCAATAAAATCATGTTAAGGAATTTTGTTTTCCAGTCTCCTGAAATTGCTATGTTCCTATGAATGTTCTGGTGGTGGATCATGTTAGTTTATCAATATTTTATGAATATTGGCATGAAACGTTTTAAAAATAAAACGAAGTCTAATTGTGGTGTTGTTGTCCGGCATGTATTACTGTTGTTTTGTGACAATCTGTAATATCATTCACAACCACACCATTATTCATATTATGTTGACTTCACTTTGACATGTGTCCATACTTTTGTGCCATCTCCATTTTTTGAAATATTAAATTTTAGTCATCTCTTGATCTTCAGTGTCATAAAAAATGAAAAGAAAGAAATGTTGTGAATTGAGCGCTTGTCCTCATGAACACCTTTATCATTTTTGCCATTGGCATTATCATCATCGCCATTTGAATTCTAGTTTCATTATCATGTAATAATTATGATTACAAGTAAGTAATATACAGAGAGGTGTCTTCGTCTCTGTTCTTGAACAACTACATATAGAGTTTCAGACATTCCATAAGAAATGTATTTGTTTGCAGTTGGGTATATATGTTTGCTGTCCCCACTGTTGGTGTTCTATTGCTACATACACACTCCTTTATTGTTAATATATCTTCTTATCTATTCTGAATTCGGCCTGTTCAGTCCTTACTTTGATGTTTTTGTGTTGTTGTTTTTTTTTGTTTTTTTTAAACGTTTAGCCACACTGAGTTATTTTGTGCTTATAGCCACAGTCCATCGTGGACAAGTACCACCCAGCAGGGGCTTCTCATGATGGAGGTGCCAGCCCACAGAAAGCACATCAGAGTTTATCGCTGGATAGAGTACCAGAGGAGAGCACCACAGATGATGGTCAGATGGTCAGTCCCGAGCAGTTTACCTTCACCCCAGCTGCAGGCCAGAAGCTGAAGGACAACAAAAGTAAAATGTAAGTAGAGGGTTATATTGTGTTTTGTTGTGCTGGACTTTGGACATCAAAAAGGTATGTGGTAGATTTTTTCCCAAGTAGAAAACCACAAGTTCTGTGTTTGAATTTAAGTGCTCTCTGAAACACCACTAATTCGTGATATATCCTTTTTATGAAACCATGTAGCTGTAAGCAATGATTGAACAGCATATTTGTATCTGTGTCATCTTGATGGAGGGAGGAGAGTACTTGTGACTGGCATCTACGGACTAAGAATGTAATTAGTATTGCTTTTTAAAGACGCCCTCACATTCTTTCTCCCTCATTTGTATTTTCTCACACCTGCATATTTTTTATATAGCAGAAAGAGAGAAACGAAAATGTGTAATTCTATAAATGGATGTTGCAGAGTGGATCCAAAGAATGTACGAAGGATGCACACAGCAGTGAGGCTGAATGAACACATAGTGGAGAAGTCGCACGATGCTCAGCTGGTTATCCTCAATCTGCCAGCACCACCCAAAACAGCATCTGGTGATGAAAACTGTATCCTTTATCAACATCAGTAGCAGCAGTATTTGTCATTAGTAGTATCGGCAGTAACAATAAAAACATCAGGATCAGCAATATCAGCATCATCATTATCATCTCCATTCTCATCAGTGTCATCATCATTGTCATTATCATCGCCGTCATCTTTTGTTGTCTCCATGCTTGATCATGACTATCATTATTATTATGAATTATGTTATGTTTGCTATAAGCTGTTGACCTTTTGTTTAGCATTTGGCTGCCCTATTGAGGCTGGATTAGACAGACACACCACTGATAACTTGCTATGATTTACCACCTGTCATTGTGGATTGTGACTATAAAGTACAATCTGGTGAAGTAAAGCTAGCTAAAGTAGCCAGTCCTTGTAGCAGATTCATGCTGTCAAATCTCCTTTTCAATCGCCTATGAAAGTCTGTCACTGGACCTGGCAAAGGGTGGTGAGGATGTGTGAGGTGGGCGTGGTGGGTTTGTGGAAGGGAAGGAGGGTGGAGTGAAAGTTGAGGATGGGGCGGGGTGGGGAGAACTAGGACAAAGGGAAAGGTAGTAAAGGAAGAAGTAGGAGAAATGGACAGAAAAGAGGAGAATTAGTTTTGGGGGTTTATGCCATGTATCTTTAGGGTGGCAGTGGCCCCACTTCCTATCAAGATCAAGCACCAGAAATATGCAGGGAGTCTTTGACTTTTGTTCAGCATATTTATTGTATCATTTTATGTTCACTATGTATTATGTGTAATATATTTTCTGTATGTATTTATTGCTGTCCTGAACATTTTGCCAGATATGGAATTTTTGGAAGTGCTTACTGAGGGCGTAGATCGTGTTTTGATGGTGCGAGGCAGCGGCCGGGAAGTGATCACCATCTATTCGTAATCAATGTCTCAGCAAGAACACCAAGCTACTTTGATGATAACATCAAATTGACATCAACTGTTCAAATGAATAGCGCACCAACCAGCTCAAGATCTTAATTTTTATCTGTCACAATGACTTTCATCAAAATTGTATTACATCTTGACTGCTGTGTAGACAATTGCGATCATGTAGTGTTTTCTTACTAATGCTGCTCTATTAAACGTCTATATTCAGCAGTGTGCTAAAATTAATTTTGTTATCTGATTAAAAAAAATCAATTTCTTCATTTCAACTATACTTATGTATCCTGCGTTTGACCGTTGTTTTGGATAATATATCCCGAAACAGTGGAGATAGTGTCAAAAACTGGGGGAAGAGGTTATTTTCCCTGAATGGGTTTTCAGAAAGTTCCATAAATGTTCATTGTTGTATATTTTTAAATTCTTTATCACATTTAGAAGTTTGTTTTAATATACTGCAGTGTGGCTGAATATGTTTATATGTTTATGTAATGTGTAGGGAAGATTATATTCTAGTTTCTATTTACAGTACATCATGCACAGAAAAGGGTGTTGGTGAAAACTTGGTTGGTTGAAAACTTACAGATAAATTACTTAACATTTACGGCATCTGTGTACTGAATTTTGATCTTGCATATCTCTCTGTTTTATTTTAAATTGTGTATGTATGTAATAACTTTTGTGTTTATTTGATGTATTATTACTGCTCCCAACTGTAATGAGCTTAATATTTCTCAATTATTATCTGATATCTGTAAATTATCTGTATATTTTCTGATAACATCCGGTGACAGGATAACATTACAAATAGTGGAAAAATCATTGAATTTGAAATCCATTAGAATGATTATAAATGAAGTTAGGAATAAATAGTGTGAAATGAAAGACTGTGAATATTGAATAATGGTAGCCAAATGAAAAAAACTCACAGAAAGATAGGACTACTCAAATAAATTTGTTTGGTTAAAAAAACCCACTAATATTTGTATTTTATAGTATAATTTGCTTTGGAAATGTAAATTCTTTTTTTCACCAGTATTTTCTGTAAGTCCCAAGTATGCTGGAACGCGCAGTTCGCAAACAAGTATGCAAAATGACTACCGTTTTACAACTGTAAACTCGTAAATGAAACTCACTTTCTGACCTCAGTTGTACAGATGACAGATGATTGAAGAAAACCACAAACTTTTCACAGAAAGAAATTTGCTATTATGTAATGTTTTACTGAGAGGCACATATACTGCTAACATTCAGGTTACTATTGCATGCTAAGTGTGATGTATTGTTGTTTAAGGTTGCACGTTGAAATAGGGTTGTTTTGGGATGACAGATTCTCCTAGAGGGAGATTACATTACATTGAGCTAATCTTATAGATTTGGCATGTTATTTTTAAGATGTGTATTTTCTTCCTCTTCAGGTCTATTTTGGGAAGTTACTATAGAACAGTATTCTAACATATATAAAAATATGCAAAAGCATCATTTGCTATATTTTACCAATGCAATCTCTTTGCCCAAGCAGTTTGCTTTTTATTTTGTGGACAAAGCTGTCAAGGCGGTCAAGTACATGGTGAAAACACTGATAGGTATTTTTTGTCCTTGTGCAAATCTTTGGAGAGAAATAAAGCAACTTAAGTTGTCCTATCCTATCCTATCTATCTTTGTGAGTTGTGAGGTTTTTTTTCATTGTTCTTTTCTCGTAAGTTAATCAGGCTGAATTTTTCAAGCTATGTTGGTAGGCTGTAAAATGTGTTAAACTTTTGATAAATATTTTGTTCTCTCTCTCTCTCTCTCTCTCTCTCTCTCTCTCTCTCTCTCTCTCTCTCTCTCTCTCTCTCTCTCTCTCTCTCTCTCTCTCTCTCTCTCTCTCTCTCTCATTTCTGTCTATTTCATCATCATTTAACCTAAAATAAGCAGGGGTGAGATTTAACCCAGGAGACTAACTAGTTCGCCGGGCTAGCTAGGAAGTAAAGTGAGGTAGCCCGCATGGTTTTTAGGCAGCCCGACAATTGCGTATTTACGGCAATGTGTACAGTGCATTAGACCAACTTCTTTATCGAAAATGAGCCAAGATCGATCTTCGCCATCTGAACGTTTCAGCCATGCAGTCTGAAAATGTCTTTTTCTCTTCGATTCATACTCTTTGTGACGTTCTTTCTTCTCCGAACTAGAATTCGCCTTCTTTGGCGGGGGTTCGTTGACCCCAGAAATAAAGTTCCACATTTTCGGATCAACAACCGTCACCTTGACGATACACGTAATTTGTAGCAGTGTCTTTTTCACAAACAAAGCAGACAGCGCGCTTGGCGCAAAAGGGAAGTAGTCAAAGGGAAATAACCCTCGCGTATGCTTCATACGCGTAGCAGACGAACAGTGACCTAAAAACGCTCTCGCTTCGGACCGAGCTTCTAAAAGTCTGCAAGTAATAGTATTTTTTTTTAGGTCGCCAGGCGGGCTGGCTCAACTATAAAGTGAGGTCGCCCGAGCCGGTTTTAAGTCGCCTTGGGCGACCGGGCGACCGCTAAATCTCACTCCTGATAAGGATACAAATGTCTAAGCCCCACCTACCAACCCCTAAAAAAAATTTTTAATAATAACAAAATTGAATTACATCATGATTTTCAGTTTTTATTGCTCTGTATAATCATGTACTAACAGTAGTCATGTTGATAATGATGATGTTGACAACAATAATAACAGTGATTTTAGAGTCTAGTATTGACTGCATTGTGATTTAGTGCTGCTAGATTGATTTTATTTTAACAGTCTAGATAATGTGTCAACAGAAAATACAATGTATTCTTTGATTCCTGTGTGTATGCTTCAGTCTTTATTGTGTCAATATTGTATGAAGTATGCTTACATTATTTATTCTCCACGAACAAACAAAATACATGTTGCTGTAATTAAACAAAATGGGTATTTATGTATGCGCTATAGAAATGGTGCACTATATTTCCTTTTGTGCTCTAAATGTAGGTTGAACATTTTAGTTGCACATTTGTAGTAATTAAAAATTGTTGTAGACATTAAAAAAAATCACTTTTATATCCACCGACAATGTAATGCAGTCTTATTGTCTTTCAAACATTATTATTATTATTACATTTACAAATGTGATCACCTAATGTTTTACAATTATTATTATTATTATTATTATTATTATTATTATTATTATTATTATTATTATTATTATTATTACCACCAATACATTTACCAGTGATATCACCTAATGTTTTCCAATTATTATTATAATTATTATTATTATTATTATTATTATTATTATTATTATTATTATTATTATTATTATTATTATTATTATTGTTAATACCAATACATTTACCAGTGTGATCACCTAATGTTTTTAATTATTATTATTATTGTTACTACTACTACTACTACTACTACTACTACTACTACTACTACTACTACTACTACTACTACTACTACTACTACTACTACTACTACTACTACTACTATTACCACTACTATTATCAGAGTAACCACTTAATGTTTTAAATGTCACAGAAAGATAATAGCTAATTAGTTTTTAAATAGTATTTATCTTGTAGTTGAATGATGGGAATGTAAATGACAGGAGTGGAGCAACTGGAAAAAAACACATTGTTTGTGTATTGACATTACTTTGTTTTATTTGTGTAATTTATTGTAAAAGTATGTGCTGAATCATTACAGTTCGTGACATGATGGGTTTTCTTTGTGATATATTTATTATAGATTTTTGTTGGTACTTTTAGGCATAACAATTTTTACCTTTTTTTTTCCCAGAATGCTTGTGACAAGGAGCTTGGTTTTATAACAGGGGTGAGATTTAAAGTGAGGTCGCCCGAGCCAGTTTTAAGTCGCCTCGGGCGACCGCTAAATCTCACTCCTGTATAATGACATGTTTATAATGATCTTTTTTTTATACAGTTTATTATTTTATAGAACATTTTTATATGTTATAATTACATTTGTGTGTGTTTGTTAATACAATTATTTTATTATTATTTATATTTTCTTTTCTTGTACCTTGTAAAATTGTTTTTATTTTTAATAAATGTTGTTTTGCAAACAGTATTGGTATGAAGACGCTGGTAATCTTGGAGGAATTGGGTTTTAAAAAAAAACCATTCTGACCAGAAATCCTATTGGGGAAAATGTTATTTATTGATTAATCATCCCTTTAATGGAATAATTGTGATTGACACACGATAGCTTTGTATTTTGATATTAATTTTATCAGTCAGGCTTCTCAACCTCAAGAAGAGTCTTTGCACACTCAAGACTCACTTGAAACTATATCCACATAGAATTATCTTTGTTTCAGCAACAGATATATATAGAGAGAGTATATATATACAGAGTATTTGGTTATCAGGTGAACATCCCAATTGACTATAAACTCTACCCCTATGCATACTTTGTGCTTGCACACTGCGTTAATGTAATGTGGTGTATTTTGTGATTGTAATGGAAAGCATGGATTGTTAGATGCTTAGTGACAAGCCATTGCAAGTCATTGACAATATTTAAACTACCGTGTTAAGCAATTGTTACAAACAAATATTTTAAAATTGTTGGTTGCTGTCTGATTTGGGTTGTGTAAGAGAAATATATTTCTGTGTTCTGCTTGTACTTTCTATACTTACTATGGGTGAAAACTTTCAAATGCACCATGTACTTAGAAAAAAAATTCATAATTACTAAATTATGTAATTAATTTATAGATTATAAATTATATTAAAAATAATATATCATTTTATGATTATCGTTTGCTTCATGTTATTTGATCATGTAATTTTGTGTGTATTGTATTATTTATTTTATTTTATGTCTTTATTTATTTACTTATTATTTACTTTATTATTTATTTATTTATTATTATTATTGTTGTTGTTATTATTATTATTATTATTATTATATTATTATTATTATTATTATTGCTAGAAAGTTAACTATGTTTCCCAGTTTTCCAAGTTATTTTTGGGAAAGTCCATTTTACTATAAACTGCATTATAAGCTTTTGCACAAGATGTAATGTATAGTTGAGCTAGTTGTAAGTGTTTCAAATTATTATACCTTATTAGCCACCTTTTTGTATTGTTTTTTTACCATTATTATGTGGACATGTGTTTTACTGTTTGTTTCTATCATATATTTTTATGGTATTGTGTATTATAAACCAAAGAATTGTGCATTTTATTATGTGCATAATTTGTGGTGATGTTAAAATGTTGGATTGATTGCAGATCTACATGTAACCATCTTGTTTTTTGTCATATTCTAAGTTAGCCAGTTTTTATTTCCTATATTAAATAGTGGTATTAGTGCTAAAGCTAGTGCTGCTGTGACATTTCCAGTTTTGAATAAATTCAGAATGGGGCTTGTTTTGTTTGGACTAGTTGCAGTAAGTTGTTTATAGTGAGTTTAGAGTATGCCATTTCTGTTGTTTTGTATAGATTACTTCTACAATGTGGTATATTGCTTTGGAGACCTTTTTCAAATATGAAAACTTCCTCTTTTGGGCAGAAAATATGCTGATTCTTTTTACCAATTCCTTGGTTTTATACTTTTTATGGCTATTAACAATATTATATAGACTAAATCTAAATGTTGAGTCTACATCTATATTTAGTCTATATAAAAGCGACACGCGTTGTAATGCCGTTTTTTTTTTTATATAAATAGTATTCCCACATTGTGGAAATTTAGTGCTTTAAATTCCCACTCTTTCTGTCATTCTCGTTTGTTCTTTCTCACTTCTACTCTGTTCTATCAATCTATCTTCTTAACTAGACCAGCCATCTACCTTTTGTCTTGAAAACTCTCCCAAAACTTCTCATTTGTGTATGGAGTCTATTAGGTTAGCTTGGGCATATTGGAAGCTTTTTGCCAAATGGTCATTAGGGCTTTCTATGGTATTATTTATCAATGTAGGCACTTTATAAGTATGTGTTCTGTATAATATTTTACAATGTTCTTTATATTCTTTTTTTTTTCCCCTTGTGGGGGTGCCGGTGGTTTCAGTATAAATAGTATCCCCACTTTATGAAAATGTAGTGCTTTAAATTCCCACTGTCGCTGTCTTTCTCATTCCTCCTTTGTTCTATCAATCAACTATAATATCTTCTTCTTCCGTAGACCAGTCACCTATCTTTTTTCTTGAAAACTCTTCCGGGACAAAACTCCTCATTTTTGTGTGAGATCTGTTGTATCAGCTTGGGAATATTGGACACTTTCTGCCAGGTGATCACTGGGGCTTCCTATGATGTTAATATTTGGCAATTTAGGCATTTTATAAGTATGTGTTTTCTTAATATTTTATAATGATGTTTATATTATATTTTGTTTTGTGTAAACGGCGGTTCGATAAATTAGAGTATAGCCTCAGAGTCTCCTGCGTGAGATGTCTTTATTGTAAAGTGAGCGGCTGGTGGATTGCCTTCAGCGTTACAGTTAGGGTTGTTTTGGCCAATCTTTTATGCGGATTGGGGGTGAGTCCTCTTTCAGAGAAGTTGTGGTCTTGATTTTGTGGTCCTAATTCGGCTCTTTGCAGTCTGCTGGACCCTGTAAGCAATGAATAACTAACTAACTTACATGCATTTTGTAAATTTACAACAGTGATCTATACATGTTGATGTGAAGGCAGCAGTGGTCAGGGCTGTGTCAAAACAGACGCCAGGAGTGGACTGAAGAGTACTGTAATTAAGCACTTCATTGCCTAGATTACACCAAATGGCATCATTTTGCATCTGTGTTTCAAAAATTTTCTGGGGGGAGCAATCCTTCCGGACCACCCTAGAGGAACCAAGGGCTTCACGTCGTCATTGCGCTTCGTTCCAAATCCCTCCTAAATTTCCTTTTTTTTAAACTGAACTATTTTCATGCCTTTTTTGTGCACATGTGTTTTATGGAAGTTGAAAAAATAATGAGGTATTATTGTTTTGGGGCAGCCTATTTATAGTTGTATAATTTTTTTTAAATCTATTTTTTTACTATATCAAAAAGAGATGTAAAAATGTAGAAGGAGATAAAAGACAGCAGATTGAAAGATTGTCTGCACATGTAGTTCACTAACACACTTCATCACAACGGAAGAGTCCGCTGGACCTAAAGCAATAATAATGTAATGTAATGTAATGTACATTGTCAGTATATCTACTTTATTAAATGTAGGATTAATATGCATTTGTCATGATACATTGTTGCCTGGCACATACACAAATTGTAGAAACAAACTATTTTTACCTTCTTTTTTTTCAATTTTTTAAAAAAGTATGAAACTTACGGAAAAAAGTACCCCCAGCTTTTCCCATAACTTTACATTTCCCCCAGGTCTTTACATTTCCCCCAGGTCTTTACATTTCCCCCAGGTCTTTACATTTCCCCCAGGTCTTTACATTTCCCCCAGTTTTTTAAATTTCCCCCAGTTTTTTACATTTCCCCCAGTTCTTTACATTTCCCCCAGGTCTTTACATTTCCCCCAGGTCTTTACATTTCCCCCAGGTCTTTACATTTCCCCCAGGTCTTTACATTTCCCCAGTTCTTTACATTTCCCCCAGTTCTTTACATTTCCCCCAGGTCTTTACATTTCCCCCAGGTCTTTACATTTCCCCAGGTCTTTACATTTCACCCAGGTCTTTACATTTCCCCCAGGTCTTTACATTTCCCCCAGGTCTTTACAAACATCTTAAAAATTGTCTAAATGTTGGTAAGTGTAATTTTTTGTGGATTTATTAAAATAAAATACAAATTATTATTTTTAATGTTCTGTCATCATCTGTCACTTTATTCCAAGTAATCCAGGTAACTCTACAGAAACCTCAACAGATTTTGTGTGATTTCATACATAAAACATTTTGCCCCATACAATTTTTACTGCTTAAAATGCTAAGTTTACATTTTCTCTAAACATTATAAATGTTTTGTGTATCAATGTATGTCATGTTTTGCATTGAGCCTATGTATTCTAGCATTATTATGAAGAAAATTAATAAAATACTAAAGAATTTTAAAAAGTTGTTCTAGAGAGGTGTGACTTTTAAAATGGTTGACTGTTTTTTTTTAATTGTGATAGATTGTGCAGTTTATTTTGAATTAGCTTGTGCAGATTAATCTGAATATTTATTAGTAAATATTTATTTTAAAATTAAAAAAAGAATGATAGGTTTGGCATTTTATAGATTTGTGTACAAGTGATAGAAATATTTCTTGTTCAATTATAAACAATAAAGTAGATCCATGATTTTGTGGTTGTAAATGTGTATAGTGGAATTGTTGTTACAGGTGGCAGAGTTTTGTTAGATAAGATCTGTTATCAAAGTTATTTATCTATGGATTTATATTGTAGGGTATGCTATTTTATGCCAGGCTGCTATAGAAAATGTATATATATATTTATCTTCTGGTGTTAAGGAAGAAATGGATTTTTTTGTCCGTTTCTCATTCATCTTTTTTTTCTTGAAATTACATGGACTTAGAGTGAGTTCTTCCGGGTCCATGATCTTCAGGGTCATTGATTAAGAGATGTTTTCTTCTCACTTCACTGTTTTTATGATTTGGTACAATATATTTATACATTTTTTACATTGATTGTATGCTTTTTGCCATTGCTTCAACCTATGCTACTTCTCAGTTGCTGCTATTGCTAAAACTAAGTTTTGAAAGAAATGGACATTGTTGTGGTTGTTAATTTAATTGTTGTATCATAAAAGCATCCACCTGGATAAAGTTTCTGTTGTATTTTGTTGTTGTTGTATTTTTTAAAGTCTGTTGAACAATTTTCTGTCCTAACTTTCTAAAAATGACTGCTCGTGGAATTGATTTTGTAATATCATTTAGACATAATCACAATGGTGCCTGTTGTCAAGCTTTTGGAACACTGGTGCACTTGGATCAAGAAGCAATGGGTTAGGAGTTTGTAGGAATTTGTGGCCATGTTCAAACTATCAGCTGTTTTACAGGCACTGATTGGAGTACCCGTATACTAGTCCCAACATGACTTCAAGTGATTGTTTTTATGTAGCACATTTATCAGACTAAAGAACTGTTCCAGGCCCTTGTGCACCAAAGGTGATGCAACAGGTTCACCTCCATGTATGGTTAAATGCGACCCTTACTACAAATTAGTTTCAGTGCATCGTAGGTAGTGCCCAGAAACTTGACAGCAGCACCTTTAGTGTCCTGTATGTTACGCTGATTGTTGTATGTGGAGTTGTGCTAGCTGTAGTGTTCAATTGTAGTTCTTGCTTGGCCACACCATATTGCTAGTTGACTTTGTAAGAGATTTTTATCTGATAGTTTGTCTGATAGTCTTTTTGAGGGCGTGTAACGTACTGATGTGACATGAAGAGAGTGTAATTAAACATTGACATGGATAAGGGTTAATCTTACGTAGTTGTGTAGGTGTGTGAGAACAAAGATGCAGTTGTGTATATGGTGCAGTTTTATGAGGGTATGCGTGTGTGTTATTGTCATAGCTAATCTTATGCAGTGTTGTGTATGTGTGCGCATGTGTGTTTGTGTGTGTGCCGTGTAAGTTTGTGTGTGTGGCGATGTAGAAACGCCGTTATTATTAAACACACTTTATACTCAACCTACATTCTTTTGATGGCCCCGTTATTTGACGTCAAAACAGTGTTTCGTTAGGGTTAGGGGTGTACTGTTATGCTTAGGGTTTGGCTTCAAAACATGGACAAGTTTTTTTTTTTTAAGTCAAAACATCATATGTGGCTTTAATGAAAGTCATAACAACGGCGTTTTTACACGGTTTTGTGTGTGTGTGTGTGTGTGTGTGTGTGTTGTGTGTGTGTGTTGTGTGTGTGTGTGTGTGTGTGTTGTGTGTGTGTGTGTGTGTTGTGTGTGTGTGTGTTGTGTGTGTGTGTTGTGTGTTGTGTGTGTGTTGTGTGTGTGTGTGTGTTGTGTGTGTGTGTGTGTTGTGTGTGTGTGGGTGTGTGTGTGTGTGTGTGTGGGCATGTTTACACGGTGTTATCTGGACAAACCAGTGAAAATCTACATAACTTGTTTTGACAGACCTGCTTGTTTTGACGGCAGAACAATGATCCGTTAGGGTTAGGGCTGGGTTAGGGTTAGTGTTCGAACACTTAAAAGTACTTAAAAAGGGGGACGAAATATTACCCATATACACAACGTATACCCTTGGCTGTGTGTGTGTGTGTGTGTGCGTGCGTACGTGTGTGTTATTGCCATAGCTCATCTTATGCACTGTTTTGTATGTGTGTCATATCTCATCTCATGCAGTGTTTTGCGTGAGAGTGCATATGTAAATGTGTTTGTGTGTACATTTAGTTTGTTTCTGTTCTCATACGCTGTTCGTGTCCGCTGTATTCTAGAACTACATACACTATCAATATCCTTACTACAGTTGTTGTACAAGTGCTGATCTTAGTATGATTACTTTTATGATGATGATGATGGTTATTATTATTATTATTATTATTATTATTATTATTATTATTATTATTATTATTAAAACAATAGTAATGGGTAGTTATACAGCAGTACTAATCAGTTCCAAGTGCAATAATGCTGTATACTTGTACTACGGCCACCACACTATTACCAAAGATTACATAGGACTACACAGTCTTTATTACTAATGGTAGTGCCTGCAGTATTACCACTAGGGTTGTTTCAGCAGTCTTTTATACGGATCAGGGGTGAGTCCTCTTTCAACCAAGTTGTGGTCTTGATTCGGCCCTTTGCAGTCCGCTGGCCACTGTAAACAATGAATAACTAATTAACTATAGCTACTATACTACTACTTACTACTACTACTACTGTTACTTACTACTACTTACTACTTACTACTACTACTAACTACTATTACTACTACTACTTACTACTACTACTACTACTACTTACTACTACCATTACTACTACAGTGAACTTCGGATATAGTAAAGTGCCCTGGGACCAAATAAATCTTTAGTATAACCGAATATTTAATATAACCGAAAATCCGTTTACAGTAAAGTTTTTAAAGTTTACTTTACTATAACCGAAACTTCGTTTATAATACAGTTTTAGAGGTTTACTTTACTATAACCGACTTCGTTTATAATAACGATTTTAGAGGGTTAATTTAGCATAACCGAAACTTTGTTTTTGTTTTAATTTAACGTTTACTAATCCGACACTCTCATTATAAAGAGATAGAAAACGCTGGTCTAAAGTGTATGTGGGTGCACAGGGCCGGATCAATCCATTTTCGAGGGGTGGGGTGGGGTGCTAGTCTAGTTCTTTTTAAAATGTATGGTACAGAGTGGTGAAACACCACAAGTAATACTCGTGTCGCAGTGGATAAGTCGCAGGTTTCCTATGCCGAAGGTCGCGGGTTCGATTGCCGCACGCAAGGGGCGAACGTATGTGACTTAGGTACGAGACTATTGAGGTCACCGAGGGTTTTCTCCGGGCACTACGGTTTCCTCCCTCCCTTCAATAATGGTACAGGATGCAGTCAATATAAAAATTTCAAAAATAAAAATTCGATTTTCTTCCGTCTTCTAATAGCGATCTCCCTGCCTGTACACCACCTGTTTGAGTGATGTATGTGTATTTGGTGTGCGTGAGGGTAAAATGAGACAGGTGAGCGTGTATGTTGGTATAGATCGCAGCGCTTTGAGCCTTGAGGAAAGGCGCGTACATAGCATAGCAACCTGTCCTGTCCTGTAACTAACTGCCTTACATAACGTATTTCCAGTTGAACAAAAACTTCCATCTTCTACTTTATTTATTTTATTTATTTTATTTATTTATTTATTTTTTTGTTGTTGCCAAGGGGTGGGGGTGGGGGATGCTGCAGCACTCCTAGCATCCCCCCCCCCTACCCCCTGGATCCGGCCCTGGTGCAAGTAAAGAAGAAGAAAAGCAAAACAAATCAGTGAACAAAATAATGACTACTCGAATTTCCATCTTTTACCAGGATTTCTGCAGACTGTAATCGTCTGAGTGTCTAATTGTCTGTATGTTCACGTAACTCAACATCGTTCTAAATTGAGCTGACATTTGGCGCGTTATATACATGTACATTGGAATTGGATCCCATTAATTGATTAGATTCACATAGTTGAACAGTTAAAATAAGACAGTGCAAATCGAACGAATCGCTTTCGTTATTACATATTTTAATTTAGATTAATATTTCTGTGTTGGTTTGTTGTCCCTTGCTGAATTCCACACGAAAACTATGTTTTCCCATTTTAAAAAACACCCCCACCCTCCCCAGCTCCAGCCCCACACCCCCGGACAGCCGTCTATAAGTCGTCGTGGAGACGTTTGTCTGGCGGCAGGGATAGCTCAGTGGTCAGAGCGCACGACTGGTGTAAGTGCGTCTTGGGCGACGTGGGTTCGAATCCTGACTTCAGCAAACTATTTTGTGATTGCTGGATATTACGGGCCAGCGCCTTGAGAAGCTCTCTGAGCTTGTAAGTGCGCTATATAAGAGAAATCTCTTTTCTTTTTCTTTCTTTACCAGAGTTGCCAAGAACAAAATTCAAAGTATTTATTTGAGTGGTTGGACAAGCAAGCTCTCTCTCTCTCTCTTCTCTCTCTCTCTCTCTCTCTCTCTCTCTCTCTCTCTCTCTCTCTCTCTCTCTCTCTCTCTCTCTCTCTTGAACATGGCCTTTTCAAAATTTAGATTTTCTTCTTCTTTGTGGTTCCCTTCCCCCCCCCCCCCCCAATGGGTATTACCTATTGCTATCGTAATTACAGGTAAATAGCAATTACGTTACTTGAGTGAACATTATGAATATGCACTCATCGTCAAGATCTATTGTTTCTGGACACAGCCACATGATAACAAGTGATATTTCACGAAAGTGAAAAGGTCCTTTTAGCCTTTCGTATGAAGCCACCAGAAATCCACGGGAAATAGTTGAAAAAGATACTTTTTTTAATGAACACTTGCAGTAGCCATTGTCCCTTATTGGATTCCATTACGCTCACATATGTTGATTGATTATTTTTGTTTATTAACTCGGGTATTATAAACTCTTCAAGAATACCTCTCTTATAACCCAGTTTGTGTATATTGATTGAAATGTTACAGTATTATTTGTTTATGTCCGTGTGTGTAAGTTCACGTGTGTGTGAGTGTGTGTGTGAGAGAGAGATAGAGAGAGAGATGGTAAGAGAAAGAGAGAGAGAGAGAGAGAGAGTTCATTACCGATAAGAGATAACATGTGAGCCTTCGTGTCCTAATTATTTCAAACCAACCCTTTAATCGGAAGGATAAATTAAAGCAAACAAAGACATGGACAAAACCTAAACAATATGGTGGATTTAAAAAAAAGATGGTTTGTCTTGCAGAGCCATGCAACAGCTTAGGAATAAATCTCTTCTTTACTTCTCATTTGAAAGTGCAGTCCAGTCAAAACGTTGGTTTCCCAGTTCTCCATTGATTCGGATTCATCTCAGTACAAAAGGTATAATTATAATGTGTTCAACTTATAACACCCTTATTTAGTCATAAACGCATTTCATCATGTATAGCGAAAGTGAAGTCTAATTTGCTTTGTAAGTTTCTAAGCTAGGTACTCTTTTTCTGCCAAACAGTTAAATCTCTCCTTCAGTTTTTCACCCTCCTTCATAATCACTGTTACTGTTGATGCGGAAATTCCTAATTGTTCAGCAATTTTTTTTTTTCATCTTTTCATCTTCAAGTGCGTGAATTAGATCTATTTTAGGCTTCAGGGTAAGCGTGACGTGACGATGTTGCGTCATTATGAACGTCAGTAACTCTCATGAAACTTTAATACAGTAATCTCCCTTGAAACTTTATTATAAGCGGCAGCAAAACTCGCCAGGGGCCTTAGAAAACACTTTATTATAAGCGGACTTTACTATATTTTTTTTATTATATCCGATTTTTAAAAACAGAGACAAAGAAGAGTTTTGGTCGGGACCAAGACTGGACTTTACTAAAACCGAATATTTACTTTATCCGGCCTTTATTATATCCGGAGTTCACTGTACTACTACTTACTACTACTTACTACTATTACTACTACTACTACTACTACTACTACTACTACTTACTACTACCATTACTACTACTACTAATTACTACTACTACTTACTTCTACTTACTACTACTACTATTTACTACTACTTACTATTAATACTACTTACTACTACTGCTATTATTACTACTACTGCTACTACTAATTACTACTACTAATTATGACTACTACTATTTACTATTATTACTACTACTTACTAATACTCTTTAACAGAGCATTATCATATCCTATCCTATCCCTTGACTTGGAGGTCGTAGGGACACCACAGATGATCGTTTAACCAGGGTACTCCATCTTTCTCTGTCCTCAGCATTCCTGATGGTTTCGCTCAGTGTCAAACCAGTCCATTTTCGAATGTTGTCCTCCCACCTCTTTTTCTGTCTCCCTCTTTTCTACATCCTTGCACTGTGCCTTGCAGGATGGTCTTTGCAAGACCTGATGATCTGGTGACGTGGCCATACCATCGGAGTTTCCTTTTCTTCACCACTGTGAGCGGGTCATCGTGTTGTCCAATGGCTTGTGTGATGGTCTATCGGACTTCGTCGTTGGTGATGTGCTGGGTATAGGAAATGCCCAGAAGTCTTCAACCTTGCCAGGGCAGCAGTTGTTTGTGCGATCTTGGAGAGGACTTCCTGTCGGGAACCATCGTCTGATGCAATGGCTCCTAAATATTTGAAGCTATGTGTTGAGGGATTGGCCTTGGACTTTGATGTCCATCTTGATGCCTTTGGTGTTGTTGGCCATCAGTTTGGTCTTCTCTGCACTTATTTCCATTCCGTGGGCTCTGGAGGTAGTGTCAAGACTCTGTACCAGCTGTTCAAGTTCTTGTTCCCCTCAGCCAATCCATCAATGTCATCCGCAAAACGAAGGTTGGAGATTGCACTATTCCCTGTGCTGACTGTGCCTTCGTGATCTGCAAGGGCATCTGACATGATGCGCTTTAGGCAGATGTTGAAGAGTGTTGGAGAGAGTAGGCATCCCTGACGCACACCGATTGTTGTTCTGAACCAGGTTCCTATGGCGCTTTTGTGGAGGACTGCACTGGTAGTCCTGTCATACAGGCTTTTGATTACTTTAATAATTTTAGGGCTGATGTTGTACACTCTCATGGTTACCCACAGAGCTGCATGCCAGACTCGGTCAAACACCTTCTTGAAGTCTACGAACACATGATATAGATGTTGTTACTGTAAGTATTTCTCGCAGATTATTCTGTGGTTGAAAATCTGTTCAGTGGTACTTCGCCCTGCCCTGAATTCTGCTTTTTCTTCAGCTATGATTTGTTCAGCTTGGGGTTTGAAACTGTTGAGTATTATTTTCAGGAGGACTTGCTGGACAACTTTACAAGATCTGCACCAGAAACAACACCGTCATAGGAACCTGGAATGTCAGGGCCCTAACTACGGAAGGAAAAGTTGAAGAACTGGTCCCCGAGCTGGACCACTATCGATGGAATGTTTTAGATATCGGCGAACTGTGCTGGAAAGGCTTGGGTGAAACAACGACCGACAAAGGCCACAAGCTTTATTTCAGCGGTAGAGATGACAGGCACGAACACGGTGTTGGATTCTTGGCCCACAAGAACATTCTAGCCACTGTCATGGGTTGTCACCCAGTCTCCAGTAGACTCATTACCATCCGTCTGAGAGCAGCCCTTTCAACATCACCATCATCCAGGCCTATGCTCCAGCATCAGACTATGACGACAGCGAAGTGGAGGATTTCTATGAAAATCTACAGGCTGTCCTTGACCAAGTGCCGAAGAAGGACATAGTCATAGTGGAAGGTGACTGGAATGCCAAGGTTGGCCAAGATGCGCACCACAACACGTGGACCCAACTGCAACAACGAGACAAATGACAGGGGTCTGAGACTGTTGGAGTTTGCCAGATACAACAATCTGATACTGGCAAACACGCTTGATCTCCACAAAAAATCCAGACGATGGACATGGCACAGTCCCGGCGGGGAGCATCACAACCAGACCGACTACATCATGGTCAAAAAACGCTTCAGATCAAGCATCAACATTGGCAGGACACGCACTTTTTCAGGAGCAGACATCGGAAGTGACCACGATCTCGTGATGATGTTTTTCGAAGAGAGTAAACACAACAAAGTGCGCTCGACTGAAGTTCGACCTGGACAAACTGCAAGACCCGGAGGTGGCAGAAATATTTCAGGCCACAGTTGGAGGGAAATTTGCACCACTGCTCATTTTGGGAGCTGGTGAAGTAGATGTCAACACCATGACCACCATCTTCAACTCAGCTGTGACAGATGCCGCCACGGAGATTCTTAGAAAGCACCGGTCAAAGAAGAAGCCGTGGACCACACCTGAACTTTTGGACCTGTGTGATGATGAAAAAGAAAAGAATACCTCACAGGGAGCTGATGCCTTCCGAAAAATCAACAATGACATCCGAAAAGGCATGCGCACAGCAAAGGAGAACTGGATAGAAGATCAATGCCAGGAAATAGAGAACAGTCTGAACAAGAACAACAGCAAGAAGGCCTACCAGACTGTGAAGCGGCTGACAATTGTTAAACAGATCAAGGTCTCCACGATCCAAAGCAAGTTATGCCTTACAACAAGAACAAGAAGTCTTGCTCTGACCTTTATAACCACAGACCAAAAGGAGTCCCATCAGTTCTAGCATGTCCTTAGAATAGAGAAGAAGAAGAAATCCTCCCAATTCTCCGAGAAGAAGTTGAGGCAGCAGTGCAATCACTGAAGAAAGGAAAGTCAGCGGGAGTGGACAACATACCCGCGGAACTGCCTCAAGCAGGAGGAGAAGCGATGATTGACTATTATATGTAACAAGATCTAGCAGAGTGGGGAGTGGCCTACACCATAGACCCAGTCGCTTGTCATCACTCTTCCCAAAAAAGTTAACCTTCAGCCTCATCAACCATCCCAGCAAGGACCTCCTGAAATTATTGGATCCCATTAATTGATTAGATTCAATTATTATTATTTATTATGATGAATGATGATCTTATGATATGATGAATAGTTGAATAATAATCCAGTACTGAATTTGTTAAAGGAAAGATAAAGCATTCTAAATCGTACTGATAATCGAGAATCAACAGAATCCCTTCTCACGTAGAGGAATCTGCTGGGAGATACTCCGATAACAACAAAAAAACGGTTCCCTGCGTTTATCAATTATTATTAGCTATAACAACTTTCAAAGGCCTTTGAAAAATTAGTATAATTATTAGCTAATATCACCAATATAGCTAGATAATGGATGCTTTAGGGGTCAACTTCTACAGAGGACCATAATTATGAACTCGCATAGCCCTTGATTCTACTTCAAGATGACACGGGTGGTATTCCAGTTTGATGCGCTTTTTTATTGTATTTTTTTTCTTTCTTTGTCTGAGGAAAAACAAAGAGACTGTCACTGATTTGCATAGAAAAACAAAGCAACGAATAACTGAATTTGCTCTGGTTTAATGGACTCGCATGCATAGCAATGTGAATCTATGTATTTACACACACATATCTCCCTCTCCCCTCTAAAAAAAAAGAAAAAAAAAAAAGTGCATCTTTTTGCAAATCTGTGCGAGTTGAGTCATAAATAACCAGAAAGGATTTTTGTTATTAAAAATGTTGTGTCTGTCCGTCCGTGCAAAATTTGAAAGTGTCATACTTTCTCAGAACACTGCTGCCCTGCCCATTTGGAACGACAGTACCATCAGTCTACATTCCAAGGTAAGACTGCTGCGCTCCCTTGTCATCTCCATAGGAATACGCTTGCGAAACATGGACCCTCACAGCAGATTTACAACGAAGAATACAAAGCATGGAGATGAGGTGCTAAAAAAGACTTAATTTCAAATACCCAGCACATCACCAAAGACGAAGTCCGACAGACCATCACACAAGCCATTGGACCACACAATGACATGCTCACAGTGGTGAAGAAACGGAAACTCCGATGGTATGACCACGTCACCAGAGCATCAGGTTTTGCAAAGACCATCCTGCATGGCACGGTGCAAGGAGGCAGAAGAAGAGGGAGACAGAAAAAGATGTGGGAGACAGCATTCGAGAATGGACTTGCTTGACACTAAGGACAGAGAAAGATGGAGTACGCTGGTTAAAGGATCATCTGTGGTGCCCCAACGACCATCGAGTTATGGGGGGGGGGAGGGGGGTTATAGATTATATTTATTTTTTGGTAAATTAGTGTTCATTTTGACAGCAACAGTTAAGTACTCTTTCTTTAAACAGGAGAATATTATGGTGCAACAGCTGATGATCACATCCGAACTTCTTTAATTTGAACACAATTTCTGAGAGGATGTTTCTCTTTATTTTTATACAGTTTAAACAGCAATCAATGGATTGGCCATTCAGAATTGTGCACGCAAATGCGCGATGATATGCACGTGCAAGGAATGCATCACTGTGCACGACGCATGCATAAAGCATGGCTGTCCCTTCGAATGAAGCCATCTCCGAATTAGATAACAAAACACATTCGTCATTGTGGTCTAAGTTAGGACACGCTTAGACTGCGATTCGTCAACCGGGCTATTATGTTCGTTAATTAAAATTCTAATCTGTCTTCTTCTCTTTTTTTCCTTTTTTTTTTCTTTTTTTTTTCGATTATCTGGAAATACTTTGACATACATGTAGTCTAGAATCAGAAAGAACCAAAAGTCCGTCTGTGCTTTGGTCAGTCCGTCTGCCTGTCCGTTCATCTGTTGAACGCCATGGGAGGATTGGACACATTTTGTTCAAACTTCATACAAACATTTCCTGGGTTAGTGGCCAACTTCCGTGCCATTATATTTGCTTCAACTCGTAGGTCAAGGTCGCTGGGGTCAAATCTTTGCTAAACACGCTCTAACCATGCCCTGTAAGCTTATCCCCAAATTGGCTGAACCGATTTTGATGTTTTTTTTGGGGGGTATACAGGCCAATCCTTCAGAAAATCGGCCCGTCGCTGTAATTTTCACTTTTTGGTTGAGGGGGGGGGGGGGGGGTTAGAGGGAGATAGGCGGCGAAAATTATGTTACAATGTCTTTTCCTGTTTGAAGATAATTTTCTAAGAAGTTTTAAAAGACAAGAATAGCCATGGTGCGCGGTCTATCTCTCTCTCTCTCTCTCTCTCTCTCTCTCTCTCTCTCTCTCTCTCTCTATATATATATATATATATATGGTGCGCGGGGAAGGAGAGGATAGGGTTACAGTGCAATACAATCATTTGTTTTACATATGCATATATTTAAAATACAATATAACAACAACAACAACAACAACAGTTAGTTATGAAAGAGAGAGGAGAGAGAGACAGAGAAGTGGTGGTGATGGGTGTGTAAGGAGAGGGGGAGGAGGCGTGCACCATGTGTGTGTGTGTGCACGCGCGTGTGTGTGTGTGTGTGCACGTTGGTGCGGATTGGCGGCTGGCACACAAAAGGGCAAGAAAGCAGGGTAGAGTGCTCTTGTATTAATAATTATTGACAACAATATTCCACCTTATACTAAATGGTTGTCATGAAAATGCTTTATTTGCAAGTAAAAATACATGAAAATCAGAACACATTTATTTAGTACATGAAATTCAAATGCACATTCATCAATGCAAACAAAATTAATATTGCAAAACAGACATTTTGTCCGCCTACAGAAGGTTTGTATCTGTCAATTCTTCAATAAATCAACAAATACAAGTTTGAATGACTAAATAAATAACGCAATATTGAAACGCAGGAATTGCTTTGTTGTATTGACAAATGACACTGAATCTAGGGAATCATTATGGACACTACTGAATTGCTTTGTTGTATTGACAAATGACGCTGAACCTAGGGAATCATTATGGACACTACTGAATTGCTTTGTTGTATTGACAAATGACGCTGAACCTAGGGAATAATTATGTACATTACTGAGCCAATTTGCAAATAAGTTATCATTCTGTTTAATAAAAAAACAAACACCCACATGTTTCAATAATCCAGTACTGAATTTGTTAAAGGAAAGATAATAAATTTAAGAAGGACATTGTAGGCTACTGGGAAAAAAAACTGCAACACAAAACTACAATATTATCTATCAGCATCGAGTCCAAAATAAAATAAAACAACTTTGAGGACCAACAAAACGGGAATACTGTCAGCTGCATGTCACTGGTCGATAACTAGGCACACACTAGGGTAGAAGGGGTAGTTTTTTTTTTCCTAGCGCACTGAGTATGCTAAATTAGAATGGATATTAGCGGTAGATCTAAATCAATCAAGATACCACCAAGATACTTAAATGCTAGCATCATTATGATTACATTTGGTACTACAGTAAAACATGGAATTGTGCATCAGTTAATGATATGATTTATGTAACATTGTCAAACATGAACATTGAGAAAAACTCTAACCAATAACTATGAAGTATAATACAAAGATATAATGAAGTGACACACTCATCATAATAAAAGATCGAACTGAAAATGTAAGCATAAAAACTTACACAAATAGCTGATTATCAAGTATTCAGAACTGTCGCATCTCAACAGTCGTGGCTAAATAAGAGAGAGAGGCACGGTGGTCTAATGGTAGTGCTTTGGCTTGCGGATCTGAAGGTCCCGGGTTCGAGCCCTGGCCGGGCCATTGTGTTGTGTCCCTGGGAAAGACACTTTACTCCCGTTTTCTACTCCTTCGGATGAGAGTATAAACCGAGGTCTAGTCTGTGTGTCGCATACATTCCATCATAACGGACTTTAAAGATCCTGACGCTCATGTCCTAGACGGGTGACTGCCGGTAACAAGAACACACCCAGCATGCACTTGGTCCTAGAGTATTGTCAAGTACGGCGAGATAAATGCGCTATAAAAATCCTCAATAATAATAATAATAATAATAATAATAATAATAATAATAAATAAATAAATAAATAAATAAATAAATAAATAAATCTGTAAATCTGAATTTGCAACTTTAACAAAGAACGCCTTCCTCCCTCTCTCTTTCTGCCTGCCTGCTTCCCCCTTCCCTCCTCCCCCCTTCTCTCTCTCTCTAGAAACGTTGAAACGCACATGGTAGTACGTCAGAAACGCGCACGATAGATCTAATCGTTTCGTTTTGCAAAGTATTCAATAATGGAGTTTATTTACCTTTGATTTGAGTTTGCATTGTTGTTAGGAGAGGCTTTGTATAACGTGGATAATTTTCGTTGGTCGATATTGTCGGAGAATACTCTGGATCTCCTTGTTTACTATCGATCGAAGTTTCGGGACGATTGTTGAAGAAAGAGAAGGTTCGGGGTATGTGTGGAGAGATGAATGACGTAAGTCAGTGATGACGATCTTTTATTCGATTGGTGGCAGTGCGTCATTTCTACTGTATTCGAAATCTTTCCGGAAGAGAGAGAGGTTATTTAATCGTGTGCCGAGTTGCTGTTGAGATAGTAAAGTTGTTGATAGAGAGTTGCTGTGAAAGTTGTTGAGTTGAGTTGAGCGATTGTATGCAGTTGTTGATGTGTGCTGAATAAAAGTGGAAAACTTCATACGTCGACTTTGTGACTTGTATGCTGTTTGAGCGGGTTGCGTGAATAAACGAATCTGAGTTACACAACTATCAGGAATTCAAGCATCGGGGCTGAATCAGATACTGATAGAAAACTCCATCATCAAACTGAGTGTAACACCCTTCCCTCCTCCCCCCTTCTCTCTCTCTCTCTCTCTCTCTCTCTCTCTCTCTCTCTCGTCAGGTTTAAGGGGAAGTTTGAGGGACGAGGAGCTATTCGCCTCTAATTATCCCAAAATAACAGCAAAAGGCAATCAGGAAAAAATAAACAAACAAAAAAACTAATAAAAAAAGAAAAATTATCCAACTGTCAATACATAGCGGAAAATGAACATCAAAGGGCTTTAACTAAAAAGTGTAAATCACTGTCCATAAAGTAACAAATCACATTATATTACAAGCCCACATGCTGTACACATTTTTTTTTTAAAGCATGCGTGCGATTGTACCACAAAACCCACCTTAATCTTGTATAGCGCATTCCAGCTCAAGAAATGCTCAAGGCGTTGTTGCGGTATCACCCACCCCACCCCCAACACAAAAATTAAATAAAAATGTAAACAAACAAAAACAAACCAACCAACCCAAAAGCAAAAAACAGAGGCCGACGAGGCATTATTTCCGTCCTCTTCTTAGAGACACTGGCCAACATCTATTTTTATCAACCACAAGTTCAGTTCAGTTTTACACCATACACAACTTAGATGACGTTCATCGATGTGTCTTACCAATTCGGTTCAGTCATTTTTGACCAATTCAATTCAGTACCAACTGATTTCAGTAATGCCTTACAAATTCAATTCAGTCATGCTACCCTATAAACAATGACTAACTGACTAATTCAGCCATGCTTTACCCATTCAATTCAGTCATGCTTTACCGATTTAATCAAGTATATAATATTCAACCATTTACATCCCCTTTTTTTAGAACACGGTGCTCGAAACATCGGTGTATATAAAGTTACGTTTATTTACACTGTTTATTATTATGACAGAAACACACTCATACCAATTGATTTTGAACCAAAGCTTACAATTATTATTGATAGTGTTGTGTAAAGCTGTGTAACTTCCTCATCACTTGATAGTGGACTTGACCATTCAGCTGCACTGCCGGTGACTCCAGTTCCACGTTTTCACTGCGAAAGACAATGGTCCCAAATGTCGACTGAAAACTGTCTCACTGCCAGAAAAATGTGATCACGAAATGCAAATCTCCCCGACACTTTGGTATACTTTCTTTTATTTTCAGTTTATCTCGCCGAAAATTGTCATAATGGTTCAACAAACCAAAAAATGTAGCCTTCAAGATAAATATTCTTTAACACCTGAATTGAAAACCTTCCACATAATTTCAACGTGTGCTAATAACTGATGCATTGTCCGCTTTCAGAAGTGTAACCGGGATTACAGGGAAGCCTAATTTGAAAGGAATAGAAGAGCAGGATTCTTTCTTTTTGACTTCGTCGTTTATTATGCACCATCAATCATCCTCATTCATCCATGATGAACTGTAGATTCTACAGATAGTACTGTCCACGTTTTCATTTCAGTTCAAGGACCTAGGTTCACTGCAGCAGAAATGTCAAAGTTCACTGCAGTAGGTTGAAGGATGAAAGTTCATTGCAGTAGAAGGTTGTCGCAGGAGTTAGATTTACGAGTGGCGTACTTGACGATACGACTGAACAGCGACAAAGGAGAAGGGGTACGGCACTTGTTTTTGGGCCCGGGTGAGGTGGGCGGCGTGAGGAGGGTTGTGGGTGGGGGGCAGAGCTGGAAGCGGATTTGGGACAGCACACCCACTAGCAGATCATCCACGTGGTCGTTCAGCGCCGCTGACGTTTCTGTGTATTTGGCGTCGAACGTCGTGGCTTGGTCCCGTGCTTCTGAAACACGCAATACAGAAAACATCTTAACACTACTGTGGGGTGTATTTTTTTGTTGTTTAATTACACAATGGTGTTTGGTTTTAGTATAGGATCAAAGGAATCATCTTTATCGGACGGATAGCTCTACAGGGTGGCCTCGTGGCGCAGTGGATAAGTCGCCGGTTTCCTATGCCGAAGGTCGCGGGTTCGATTCCCGCAAGGGGCGAACGTATGTGACTTAGGTACGAGACTATTGAGGTCACCGAGGGTTTTCTCCGGGCACTCCGGTTTCCTCCCTCCCTTCAATAATGGTACAGGACGCAGTCAATATAAAAATTTCAAAAATAAAATTTCGATTTTCTTTCCGTCTTCTAATAGCGATCTCCCTGCCTTTACACCACCTGTTTGAGTGATGGATGTGTATTTGGTGTGTGTGTGAGAGAGAGGGTGGATGAGGCAGGTGAGCGTGTATGTTGGTATAGATCGCCGCGCTTTGAGCCTGATTGATTTGGGGAAAAGCGCGTATATAGCATCCTGTATTATTATTATTATTATTATTATTATTATTATTATTATTATTATTATTATTATTATTATTATTATTATTACAGGTCAAGGGAAATAGTCCCATTTATTTATGGCCTTTACTTTTTTTTTTTTTACATTTTGCAGCGCGAGCTTGCTTGAGACAGTTTCAGTGTGTGCTAATAACTGTTTCAGAAGTGTGAGATCAACTGGGATGAGAGAAGTATGCCTATTGTGAAAGGAATAGAAGAGCAGGATTCTGTTCTTTCTTTTCAGCAGGTACTGTGCTTTTTAGATTGATGCACACAACTACCGAACGACAACGCAACAGAGAAAATGAAAAGAAGGATGGATAGGGAAGTAGAGAGAGAGGGAGGGAGGGAGAGAGAGAGAGAAAGAGAGAGAGAGAGAGAGAGAAGTCGAAACCTTTAATAGGATAATAGCATTAAGTCCTTTGGACCTGTTTTACAGCTAGTCTTTAATAAACAATGCAGAACAAATAAAATAATTAACATAAAATAAGTTCAAACAAACATATTCCTTAACTACGGTAGCTAATCACTCAGCAAAAGAGAGAAAGAGAGAGAGAGAGAGAGAGAGAGAGAGAGAGAGAGAGAGAGAGAGGTGGTGCTGACAGACAAGATGAAAGATAACAAGCCATTCAAATGTATTTCCAGACACTCACACTTATAGGTGAAAAGTATGCATTTTGAAAAGGGTTCTTTTTGTTGTTGCGGTGTTGTGACTGGGTTTATCCTAAGCAAAAGGAAAAAAAACTGGAATGATAGACCACGATCTGACCTATCAGTAAGTAAAAAAAACAACTCATATTGAGGAGCAACGTGTTTATAAACTGGTGAAGCGCACTGACAACGGACTGCTACTGAAGAATGACCCATGATTTGAAGTACCTGTATATCACAACAACATGACCCATGATTTGAAGTACCTGTATACCACAACAACATGACCCATGATTTGAAGTGCCTGTATACCACAACAACATGACCCATGATTTGAAGTGCCTGTATACCACAACAACATGACCCATGATTTGAAGTGCCTGTATACCACAACAACATGACCCATGATTTGAAGTACCTGTATACCACAACAACATGACCCATGATTTGAAGTACCTGTATATCACAACAACATGACCCATGATTTGAAGTACCTGTATACCACAACAACATGACCCATGATTTGAAGTACCTGTATACCACAACAACATGACCCATGATTTGAAGTACCTGTAGACCACAACATGACCCATGATTTGAAGTACCTGTATACCACAACATAACCCATGATTTGAAGTGCCTGTATACCACAACAACATGACCCATGATTTGAAGTACCTGTATACCACAACAACATGACCCATGATTTGAAGTACCTGTATACCACCACATGACCCATGATTTAAAGTACCTGTATACCACCACATGACCCATGATTTAAAGTACCTGTATACCACAAGATGACCCATGATTTGAAGTACCTGTATACCACAACACATGACCCATGATTTGAAGTACCTGTATACCACAACAACATGACCCATGATTTGAAGTACCTGTATACCACAACAACATGACCCATGATTTGAAGTACCTGTATACCACAACATGACCCATGATTTGAAGTACCTGTATACCACAACAACATGACCCATGATTTGAAGTACCTGTATACCACAACATGACCCATGATTTGAAGTACCTGTATACCACAACAACATAACCCATGATTTGAAGTACCTGTATACCACAACAACATAACCCATGATTTGAAGTACCTGTATACCACAACAACATGACCCATGATTTGAAGTACCTGTATACCACAACATGACCCATGATTTGAAGTACCTGTATACCACAACAACATGACCCATGATTTGAAGTACCTGTATACCACAACATGACCCATGATTTGATGTACCTGTATACCACAACAACATGACCCATGATTTGAAGTACCTGTATACCACAACAACATAACCCATGATTTGAAGTGCCTGTATACCACAACATGACCCATGATTTGAAGTACCTGTAGACCACAACATGACCCATGATTTGAAGTGCCTGTATACCACAACATGACCCATGATTTGAAGTACCTGTAGACCACAACATGACCCATGATTTGAAGTGCCTGTATACCACAACATGACCCATGATTTGAAGTACCTGTAGACCACAACAACATGCCCCATGATTTGAAGTACCTGTAGACCACAACAACATGACCCATGATTTGAAGTACCTGTATACCACAACAACATGACCCATGATTTGAAGTACCTGTATACTACAACAATATGACCCATGATTTGAAGTACCTGTATACCACAACAACATGACCCATGATTTGAAGTACCTGTATATCACAACAACATGCCCCATGATTTGAAGTACCTGTATACCACAACATGCCCCATGATTTGAAGTACCTGTATACCACAACAACATGACCCATGATTTGAAGTGTCTGTATACCACAACAACATGACCCATGATTTGAAGTACCTGTATACCACAACATGACCCATGATTTGAAGTACCTGTATACAACAACAACATGACCCATGATTTGATGTACCTGTATACCACAACAACATAACCCATGATTTGAAGTACCTGTATACAACAACAACATGACCCATGATTTGAAGTACCTGTATACCACAACAACATAACCCATGATTTGAAGTACCTGTATACAACAACAACATGACCCATGATTTGATGTACCTGTATACCACAACAACATAACCCATGATTTGAAGTGCCTGTATACCACAACAACATGACCCATGATTTGAAGTACCTGTATACCACAACAACATAACCCATGATTTGAAGTGCCTGTATACCACAACATGAACCATGATTTGAAGTACCTGTATACCACAACAACATGACCCATGATTTGATGTACCTGTATACCACAACAACATGACCCATGATTTGAAGTACCTGTATACCACAACATGACCCATGATTTGAAGTACCTGTATACCACAACAACATGACCCATGATTTGAAGTGCCTGTATACCACAACATGACCCATGATTTGAAGTACCTGTATACCACAACAACATGACCCATGATTTGAAGTGCCTGTATACCACAACATGACCCATGATTTGAAGTACCTGTATACCACAACAACATGACCCATGATTTGAAGTGCCTGTATACCACAACAACATAACCCATGATTTGAAGTGCCTGTATACCACAACAACATGCCCCATGATTTGAAGTACCTGTATACCACAACAACATGACCCATGATTTGAAGTGTCTGTATACCACAACAACATGACCCATGATTTGAAGTACCTGTATACCACAACATGACCCATGATTTGAAGTACCTGTATACAACAACAACATGACCCATGATTTGATGTACCTGTATACCACAACAACATAACCCATGATTTGAAGTACCTGTATACAACAACAACATGACCCATGATTTGAAGTACCTGTATACCACAACAACATAACCCATGATTTGAAGTACCTGTATACAACAACAACATGACCCATGATTTGAAGTACCTGTATACCACAACAACATGACCCATGATTTGAAGTGCCTGTATACCACAACATGACCCATGATTTGAAGTACCTGTATACCACAACAACATGACCCATGATTTGAAGTGCCTGTATACCACAACAACATAACCCATGATTTGAAGTGCCTGTATACCACAACAACATGCCCCATGATTTGAAGTACCTGTATACCACAACAACATGACCCATGATTTGAAGTGTCTGTATACCACAACAACATGACACATGATTTGAAGTACCTGTATACCACAACATGACCCATGATTTGAAGTACCTGTATACAACAACAACATGACCCATGATTTGATGTACCTGTATACCACAGCAACATGACCCATGATTTAAAGTACCTGTATACCACAAGATGACCCATGATTTGAAGTACCTGTATACCACAACATGACCCATGATTTGAAGTACCTGTATATCACAACAACATGACCCATGATTTGAAGTACCTGTATACCACAACAACATAACCCATGATTTGAAGTGCCTGTATACCACAACATGAACCATGATTTGAAGTACCTGTATACCACAACAACATGACCCATGATTTGATGTACCTGTATACCACAACAACATGACCCATGATTTGAAGTACCTGTATACCACAACAACATAACCCATGATTTGAAGTACCTGTATACCACAACAACATGACCCATGATTTGAAGTGCCTGTATACCACAACAACATAACCCATGATTTGAAGTACCTGTATACCACAACATGACCCATGATTTGAAGTACCTGTATACCACAACATGAACCATGATTTGAAGTACCTGTATACCACAACATGACCCATGATTTGAAGTACCTGTATACCACAACAACATAACCCATGATTTGAAGTACCTGTATACCACAACATAACCCATGATTTGAAGTACCTGTATATCACAACAACATGACCCATGATTTGAAGTGCCTGTATACCACAACAACATAACCCATGATTTGAAGTACCTGTATACCACAACAACATAACCCATGATTTGAAGTACCTGTATACCACAACAACATGACCCATGATTTGAAGTGCCTGTATATAACAACAACAAATTCGCTTTAGCCGTTTTTGAAATATTGAGAAAAACGTGTTAAGCCACAAAATGACTCCAATGACTCAAAACCGGTTGAGTGGTTCTTGAAATATAGCGTCGAAGGGAACGACAGACCGACATTTTGCTCGTTATAATTCCCAAGTATTGTAAGGTATTTCCAGATAAGTTTAACCCTTTATAAAATGAGTGACATCGATAGATAGGAATATGGACAATGACTTTCAGCCAGTGCACAAAGTAAAAGCACACCACACTGCCCAATACAGTGCACAAAGAAAAAGCACACCACACTGCCCAATACAGTGCACAAAGTAAAAGCACAACACACTGCCCAATACAGTGCACAAAGTAAAAGCACACCACACTCCCCAATATACTTTTCCAGCTAAACTAAACCAAACCACGACGGAGAGGTGGAAGGAAAGAGAAGAGAAAGAAAATAAAGTAAATGAGACTAAAACTTCTACTAGAAGGGCACAAATGCAGAATGCACGAAAACTGAATCGTGATCACGCAGGACAGGGACAGCAAGACAGAAAGGCATTATACACATCTCAGCTGGCCACTTGCAAGAAATTTATAAGTTCTCGCTCGCTCTTCTTATCAACAATATTGTATTTTTATCATCATCATCATCATCATCATCATCATCATCATCATCATCATCATCATCATCATCATCATCATCATCATCATCATCATCATCATCATTCTTTATGTCCTTCTGGCCGACTTCGTCCTTTTAAAGCCGTACTTCTTTTAATCATCATCGTGAGCATCATCATTACAATCATGATCAACATCATCACAATCATCATCATCATCATCATCATCTTCTTCTTCTTCTTCTCCCACTCCACTCTTCTCTCCCTATTTCTCTCGTTCTCCCATGTCCTGGGTGGCGCTGTCGTGCTTTCGCTGAAATTGTGAACCCAATTTAACCCTCGTCACATCTGTACATGTGTGTTCAAGAGGCAAAAATAGCTTATTTTTTTCTTCTTTTTCTCAATACTGCTCGCTGCCTTCATTGATTTATCTCCCTTTTGACCCAGCTGCCCCGTTCACGTTGTTCAGACTTTTGTTATTGTTGTTTATGTGGGTTTTTTCCTTTTCCTTATTGTTTTGGCGTTCGCCCTGTGTTTGAGTGTGTGTGTGTGTGTGTGTGGGCGTGTGTGTGTGTGTTTGAGAGTGATTGGGGTAGGGTGGAAGAACGGGGATGTGGGGAGGGGGGAGGGGAGAACGCTTGGTTTTGTGGAGTGTGGGTGAGGGTGCGGGGTGAGGCGTGTGTCTGTGTCTGTGTCTGTGTCTATATCAACATGCGTGCGTGCACAGCAAAGCGCTTACACACGCTTTCTTGGTTTCTGTGTTTGTGGCTGTGGAAGCGCGATCGCGAATTTGTCTGTGTCGGATGAGAGTATAAACTGAGGTCTAGTCTGTGCACGCACGCATTTCAACGCATGGACTGTAAAGATCCTGACGCTCATGTCCTAGACCGGTGAGTAGCGGTTACACAAATACACCCAGCACGCAGTAGGTCCGTTCTCCCCATCCCCGTCCAGGATTGTGCTCAGCCGTCTGAGCGTCAGACTATGCGCCCGAAGGTTGCAGATGGGCGCCTCCGGCGGTTAAAGTTAGATCCTGCATTGACTAGTGCCCTGAGCAGCTGTTGAGCTGAAAACTCAAATTATATCAAAGTTATCAAATAAATACATACATTTAAACAATACCTGTTATTTTGTGAGGCTGGGGACAATGTAGCGGGATGCAAGCTGTTAATGCCTAACCATTGTGTTGTGCTATGACTAATATCTTTGCCGTCTCTAACGCCAGTCGGATTTATTCAATTTATGATTTCAGGAACCCGCCGGAGGTATATGGAATTGTAATGATCTAGTTTGCAAATAAACACAACGGGCAACGTCTGGGAAACAAACAAGATAAGAAATGATTAGGCTGCAACATCTCTAGCTGGTACTCCTCCTCCCATCACCACTCTCCCCACCCCCACCCTTCTTCCCTTGTTTTAGAAGTGAGGCATAAAGGAAAGAGGAGGACGGCATCAAATAAACAACACCACATGTATTAACATTACAACACACTACATGTACTGCATACTTCTCTCTCTTCCCCCCCTCTCTCTCTCTCTCTCTCTCTCTCTACCATCCTGGACTTCCACATCCATGACCAAAAGCTACCACTAAAACCACAGAGGTATGGACCCCACTAAATTAGAACAAACGTTTTAAAGAAAGAAAAAAAATGTAGAAGAAAACGAAGAAGAAGAATGATGATGAAAGAAAAAAAATGCAAGAGAGAAAGAAAGAACTAAAGAAAGAAAGAAAGAAAGAAAACGGCAAATAGGAATGAAGAAACATTGGCTGATGTAAGATGGGAGAGATCAATATTTGGATTGTAAAACCATTTCAAGGAGCGGTCTTTCACAAACGCCTTTCCGTTGGGTCGTTTTCGCTCTCGCCGCTCTTAAGGACAGAAACTTTCCACACAACGACTTTTGAATTAAGTCAATGACAGCGCTTGAAAAGATCTAACGTCCGTAGGGATTAGAACAAAAAAGCACGAGCAGAAGAAGAAGAAGAAGAAGAAGAAGAAGAAGAAGAAGAATAAAAAGAAGAAGAACAAGAACAACAACAACGACAACAACAACAAAGGTGGTGATGTTGGGCGGATCTAAAATAAAAACTAATAAATGGAAAAGGTAGATGGGATCAAAGAATATTCAGTTAGGATCATTCAGAAAGACTGCTACATAAGTAATGATGACATTCCGCGCGAAGCGCCCCAAGCGGTCATCGTGATAAACTCAGGGAAGGCAATCCGATGCATAGCGACATCTCGAGTGTCGAAAGCTACTAATCGGTCGCTTTTTAAATTAAACGACCCAGAATGTGCAGTAAATACGCACAGAGGCTTGTGAAACAATAATTATTTTATTTTTATTTTTTTGTGTGTAAACGGTATGATTAAAAAAAAAATAATTGCAAGTGTTTCGGAATGACGCCTAATTAATAACCAAAATCATGCCAAATTCATCGATGTGAAGTCACAGCGATATGCATTGAACGCTGTTTTTTTATTAATGGCGGCAATGACAGAATACTGCATAGGCATAGATGTCGCACGTTGGTACTTATTTCCTGTCCCTATCGTTTGTTATTCAAGAAAGGCTGTACGAGACAAAATTTGACCTGACCTGACCAGTCTAAGATGCAAAGCAGCAGTGCAGTAGTTGTAGGCCTATTTTATAGTCGAGTTCAAAAACAGTATAGATTTAGATTTAGCTTTAATGTTATCGACACTACAGTGTATATTGGTTTCCAGACACAAAAAACCGAATATAAATACATTATTATTATTATTATTATTATTATTATTATTATTATTATTATTATTATTATTATTATTATCATTATTTAGGAAGATTTAGGTAGGCCTATATAATTTGATGACAAAACGGCCGGTTCATCTACAAATAAGCATAGTTTTCAATCATTTGTGATACTCAACTTGTTTCATTCTTCTGGAATCTGAAGAATAAAAGTTCAGGGCACTTGTAATGACCATTTGTGCAGTTAAAAACACTGCAGTGATCACTCTCACATGTCTTTTTATAGAATTTCCGCTTATTTTCTATCACGATGGTGGCGCTGGTAAGTTTCGGTTTGGCGTGTCCGGCAGTTAGGCTCCTTCTTTGTGAAACTAAAGTTTGTTTGAAGGGATTAGGAAATCCCAATTGCCAAATGGCAATGGGAGGAGGGGAGGGAGTTACAGGATTTGGAGCACGTCAAATGAGCTGCAAGTTGTAGACTGCAACACAAAAACTGTCCTTGTCCTCCCTTCAGCAGCATCTGACACAATAATCAATTCCCATATCGCAGCAACCACAATCGCATGGTACAGTAACACAAACTCCCACAGTACGGTAACGCAAAATCATATTTTTCAACAAGGACGAGTAGGAGAAGGAAACAGGACAGGTCAGACAGGATGTGAAGAATAACACGCATTAGGAAAAGGTGGAGAAAGAAAGAACGAAGAAGCAGGAGGAGGAAGTGGAGAAGAAGAAGAAGAAGAAGAAGAAGAAGAAGAAGAAGAAGAAGAAGAAGAAGAAGAAGAAGAAGAAGAAGAAGAAAAAAGAAGAAGAAGAAGAAAATAAAGAAAAGAAAGAAAGAAAGAAAGAAAGAAAGAAAGAAAGAAAGAAGAAGAAGAAGAAGAAGAAGAAGAAGAAGAAGAAGAAGAAGAAGAAGAAGAAGAAGACAGCGGGACCGCTTTAATAATCAATAGGATTAGAGGCAATGTGCGGGTGCATGTGTTGTGTGGTTCGAGTACGTAACAATTTATTCTTCCTTGTACCACCTCCTCACTCACTAATTTATCTCTCTCCGATCATGGCTCCCATGACATCTTTCTCCTTCCTCCCTCCCTTCCCTCCTCTTCATGGTTAGTTACTGCATGTAGTTTAATAGTATCCCCACTTTCTGGAAATTTAGTGCTTTAAATTCCCACTGTCGCTGTCTTTCTCATTTGCTCTTTCTCATTCCTGCTCTATTCTATCAATCTGCTATACTATCGTCTTCTTCGCTAGCCCAGTCTCCTACCTTTTTTCTTGAAAACTCTTCCGGGACAAGACTCCTTGTTTGTGTATGAGGTCTGTTGGATCAGCTTGGGAATATTGGACGCTTTCTGCCAGGTGGTCACTAGGGCTTCCTATGATGTTATTATTTAGCAATATAGGCATTTTATATGTATGTGTTTTGTTGATAATTTATAATGATGTTTGTATTCTATTTTGTTTTTGTAAACGGGGGTTCGATAAGTTGGGGTGAAGCCTCAGCGTCCCCTGCGTGGGATGTCTTTATTGTAAAGTGACTGGCTGGTGAAGAGCTTTCGGTTTTACCACTAGGGTTGTTTCAGCAGATCTTTTATGCGGATCGGGGGTTGTCCGGTCCTGATTTGGCTCGGAAGAGTCCGCTGGACCTAAAGCATTAATAATGTAATGTCTCCTTTAAGTCAAGGAACTGAATGGGCGAACCACCGACAGGAGCAGAAACCTTCGAAGCCACTTTTAACATGTACAGTGATTTCCTTCTCCTTCTCCTTTTTTACTCTTTCATCATCATCATCATCATCATCATCATCATCATCATCATCATCATCATCATCATCATCATCATCATCATCATCATCATCCTCCTCCTCCTCCTCCTCATCATCATCATCATCATCATCATCATCATCATCATCATCATTAATCTTCTTCCTACAAAGGACAGGAATTGCTGCAATGCAAATTCAAGACTACTCACACCCAGAAGGATGTTTCTAAATCAACTTTATTTAATTTTGATTTCATTTACATTTTCAGAATTGCTTTTGCCTTTCTATAAAGAAGACAATCTTTTGAAGTAGCTTCAACTAGATTTGCTTTTATTGGTCGTTGTTGACAACTTGACTTATCTGCTCTGCATTTGTTCGTTTAAAATTACCTTCCTTGTTCTTCCTCTTTTCTTATTTCGTCTTTTTCTTCTCCTGCCTTCTTGTGCTTCTTCTTTGTTATTCTCCTCCTCCTCAGGCATTATCATCATCATCAAATCATTATTATACCGTCTTCCATAGGCCCGAGCAGGACCAGGTCGCAGGTCCCCTGAAAGCAGCTCCGGCGATGACGTCAGCGTGAAGAAGGCTGCCAGAAGGGGAGAGTAATCTTGGCCAAACAGACGGCAGTTGGCCTGTACGAGGACCCTCAATGTCAGAACACATCGCAAAGTAAGCTACCAAAGAGCTCGTGGCCAAAGCTTTAGCTTAAGTGCGAAGGCAGAACTGTTTCTTTAGATGTATCACAGTGGCTGAGCGGTGGACAGCTTCGACTGGCATGCAGTAGAACCATGCCCATACAAATACTTTGAAACAGTTGGGAGGAATTAGAGCGAGCCAAAAGTCGGTATGTCGGTCGGTCCGTTGGAAGCTCTATCTCCATTGAGCTAGAACCATTGAATGGATTTTGACGTAGGAATATGACCTACTTTAGTGGCCTGCCATCATATTTGCTATAATACAAAAGTCGTCATCAGTGGAGTCAGTTTGTGGATAAACACGTTTTGCTCAATATCTGAAAAACTGCTGAAGCGATTTAGTTGAATTTTGGTATGCAGGTATTTCAAATCATGGGCAAGCCTCCAGTAGCAGTCCGGTTGTCTGTCAGTCTGTCGGTCAATTTAACTTTTTGTGTGTTCAAAACACACTTTTTGCCATCTCAAGAATAACTGAACCGAACTGTATCATATTTACTTTGTGGATACTTTATCTACTGCAAAGCGCCTTTTATGGCTGGTATTTATACTTTCTCCAAAGTGTGGGTCATTGAGCTTCACCATTTTCTAACGCGTCTTGCACTGTATGTAAAAATTGGTCGATCAGATTTTGATAATTGTTTTTGTAGCAGATAGTTGACATATTGGCCAATCATTCAACGTGCGCCATTTGCTTCCTTGGGATAACGCCCAGTCACAACACAGCCAACAGCTTTTGAAAAAACCCAATTTTGGTAAAGTGTCTGGAAATACATTGAAATGGCTTGCCATATTTTAAAAATGAAAATGAACTACCACTGAAACACATCTAGATGTGTACGCGTACCAAATGTCTGATGGTTGACTAGATTCGTGTAGGCGGTAATGTAGACTTAAACCAAAGCTCTATCATTAAGCTCTTTGCTGAAACTACGTGGCAAACAATATTGTCCGCAAATGGGACTTCTAACTTCTATCCTGTAATTAATTTTACTTTCTTTGTAGACTTCCTACAAAGGGCACGCTAATCGAATCTTTTTCTGACGAACGAGAGAGTTAAGATAATATAATATTAAAGATATTAAATTAATTAAAGATAAGAATGTAATTTTCCAAGGGTAAAAGAGTAAGCGCTGGGTTCACTTTTCTACATCCTGCCCTTGTAACAATAACAACCAATTAGAAAAATAACGTTAAAACAATAAACATCTTAATCCAACACTAACAAGGTAGTTCATGAATTAATAATAATAATAATAATAATAATAATAATAATAATAATAAGGTAAAGGTAAAGGTAGTCCCATAGCCTTGTGGCCGTAGGGGAGCGTGATGTTGGAGATCACACTTATCTTGGGCCAGCGTAATGAGGGTGATGCCCAACTCTCTCCCTCGCTGCTTTACCTTCCCCACCCTCAAGAGAGTAGGTACTCAATCACAGTTGAGTCAACTGGGGGCGTTGTTGTTTGTCGCTTCACACCTTAGCGGTCACCCATCCAAGTGCTAACCGCACCGGACGGTGCTTCACTTTCGACACAGTAGCGAGTGCTCCAACCACTGCACTATCCGACACCCCATAATAATAATAATAATAATAATAATAATAATAATAATAATAATAATAATAATAATAATAATAATAATAATAATAATAATAATAATTTTGAAAATTCACAACACACGCACGCGCACACACTCACACACACACACAACCCCTTTTTGTAATAAGAAGGATAAATTATTGAAGTCTGTATTTTGAGAGTGTAATGTAGTGTCATCAGCATATACAAATATGTGTATATATGTTCACATATACGAATTGGGAGATCATTTATATAAATACAAAATAACAAAGGTCCTAAAATACATTCTTTCGGGTTTCAGCGTTAACAATGTCAAATAGTGACTTTGGGTTATTTAAATAAACACGCTGTTTTCTGTCAGAAATGAACGATTTTAGGATTTCGAGAGATTTTTTTAAAAAGTGTTTTTTAGCATCTGCAGTTATGACAGAATGAAGTTTAGACAACATAAATAATTTTTTAGAGAGTTTTTACAGACTTTCAATATGTGAATGCCAACTGATTTGTTGTCTACGATATGCCTAAACGTTTATGACTTTCAACCTGTTTGATATTGTTTCCAATCATGCCTAAATCAAGAGAAAGCAGAGTCCGTTGATGCTTTTGTCTACGTGTTATTAACAGAACTTTTGATTTAGCCGGATTCAGTAAAATGCACCGGTTATCAACATTGTTAAGGTTGCCTTGTATAGATTTATAAATTTCAGCTATGTTACTGCCCTGATTTTGTAAACTTTTTTTTTGTCTTAAAGAAATGAGTTCCACCTAAATGGTGAAAACAATGCTGCAAACTAAACGGTTGTAATCCTTGATACTCAGGTGATAAAGATGGGTTGTCCTATTAATCTTGACAAGTTATGTCCCTTAACTGTTGCATTTTTGTCTGGCAATCTGATTGGGTCAGCAACCTTATCCCACCAATCACAGCGCTCGAGACATCAGGGTGCAAGTTTATCAAATTACCCTGATGTCGTCATTTATCAAATTAAATCATCTCTGTGTTGTCATTTATAAAATCTTCCTTAATGCTGCAATATACCAAATCGTCCTTTTGTTGTTATTAATAATAATAATAATAATAATAATAATAATAATAATAATAATAATAATAATAATAATAATAATAATAATAATAATAATAATCATAATAATAATAATAATAATAATAATAATAATAATAATAATAATAATAATAATAATAATAATAAGAAGAAGAAGAAGAAGAAGAAGAAGAAGAAGAAGAAGAATAACAACAACAACAACAATAATCATCATCATAATCATCATCATCACCATCATCACCATCATCATCGTCATGAAGAGCATTGTATTCAAATGACTGAAATCCACGTGCCTGCTGAAACGCAAACACACATTTATCTCTCTCTCTCTCTCTCTCTCTCTCTCTCTCTCTCTCTCTCTCTCTCTCTCTCTCTCTCTCTCTAACACACACACACACACACGCAAATACCCAACTTCACACGCGCCTCCAATGTAACCCCCAATTGTTGACAATGAAAAAGTACAGCATCAATACAAATAAACACAATGGCATAATAAGTATTCACTAACAAACATATTGTCGGAAAATATGGGTGAAGTTGATTATTCAAAACTGGAGATAATAGAAAAAATTTCGAAGTAGGGTGGCAATTTATAAAGTCATCCTTGTGTTGTAATTTATCAAATCATCATGGTATAGAATTAAATCCTCTGTACTGTTATGTATTGCATCAAGCTTGCGTTGAAATATACAGCGCATGAATTCGCCAATATATGTCGCTGGGGTGAAATAAAAGGAAAGTTTCATTTTGGCCAACCTGAGAAAGAACGTGCAAAGAGGTTAATAGCCATAATTAATTTGAATGAAGGGTACATTCACAAAGCGTTCCTTTCATATTTTTCCAACCACGCAACCATTAACGTCATATTAGCAAGTGTCTTGCGTACACAACTGGACAAACAAATATGTGCCTATCCTATCCCGTAACTCGGAGGTCGTGGGGCACCACAGATGATCACTTAACCAGCGTACTCTATCTTTCCTTGTCCTCAGCAACCCTGATTGTTTCGCTCAGTGTCAAACCAGTCCATTCTCGCCCCACCTCTTTTTCGGTCTCCCTCTTCTTCTATCTCCTTGCACTGTGCCTTGCAGGATGGTCTTTGCAAGACCTGATGATCTGGTGACGTGGTTATACCATCGGAGTTTCCGTTTATTCACCACTGTGAGCAGGTCATCGAAATATCGAGGTAAGACTGCTGCTCTCCCTTGTCATCTCCATCTCCCTCACAGCAGATCTCCAACGAAGAATACAAAGCATGGAGATGAGGTGCTACAGAAGACTTCTGGGCATTTCCTATACCCAGCACATCACCAACGACGAAGTCCGACAGACCATCACACAAACCATTGGACAAATATGTACATTAAAAAAAAAAAGGATAAGAAGTAAAAAATCATTAGCCGAGCCTAACGATTACCGCCTGTCGTAATTGCGTCATGACGTCAGTCTTTGCAAACTCTCATCTGATTGATCCTGTCAACACTTCCAAAGCCATTGACGTTTAGCGGTGAGCTCACACAAAACACACAAAGACACCTACATAGACCTGGAAAGAATACACCAGGGTTTGAAAATCGAAGACAGTGGGGCGAACCCAAACTACAATGGGACTACAATAGGAAGAGAAAGTGAATTGACCAGAAAAGGGCATAGTGGGAACACAAAGGGAGCACGCTCTAGAAAACAAGGAAGAATTTTCTATTGACCAAAAAAGGTCCAGGATTAGCCAATCAATGAGGCAATGAACAATGCTGATTGAAAACGAAAGAAAGGAAACTAAAAGAACGAAAAAAAGAACAGAATAAAAAAGAAAGGAAACTAAGGCAATTTTTAAAAAAAGAAGCAGATAAACCAAAATGTCAACGACCACGAAAAAGAAACTGGTTGCGGCAACTTCAAAGTTCTCTTCCTTTCCAGAACAAACCCATTCAGAAAAATAAATGAATTAGAAAAACCTTCAGGATGTGAAATATCCTTGAAAATATGGAATTCCCTTTGTAACATATTTATTTCCGATATTTATCGGTGTATTTTTACTACTTTCAGCTAAATAATCTTTATATAAAAGCACATTTACTAAATAACCATTTGTTTATCATTTGTGAAACAATTTAAGATTTCCCGAAATAATTTATTTTCTTCGTAAATAACTTACATTGTTCACGTAAATAAATCATGAAATAGGTAAATAAAGCATTGTTGTTAAATTTAAAAAAAAATACACACACACATAATACATTATTTAGCAGATTGTGTTAAATAATGGATTATTAAGATATATTTCTAAATATCCTATCCTGTCCCGTAACCCGGAGGTCGTAGGGGCACCACAGATGATCGTTTAACCAGCATCTTTCTCTGTCCTCAGCAGCCCTGATGGCTTCGCTCAGTGTCAAACCAGTCCATTCTCGAATGTTGTCCTCCCACCTCTTTTTCGGTCTCCCTCTTCTTCTACCTCCTTGCACTGTGCCTTAAAGAATGGTCTTTGCAAGGCCTGACGATCTGGTGACGTGGCCATAGCATCTGAGTTTCCGTTTCTTCACCACTGTGAGCAGGTCATCGTGTTGTCCAATGGCTTGTGTGATGGTCTGTCGGACTTCGTCGTTGGTGATGTGTTGGGTATAGGAAATGCCTAGAAGTTCAATTAAAGGCACGACCGTGGTCAGTTTTGGAAACCGAGTGGACTTCCGCGTGTCTTGCCGAAATCGAGACTTGGTAAGGTTGTTCGAAGACAGAAGCAGCCTGCACCCATGGGTGATGCCGAACCGATACTCCACATCAACATCCAACCTCCATTTTCTTCTAGTAGGACTCCTTCGACTGGGCGGCGGTAGCGGGTCGGCAGTGGTCGTCAGGTCTCCCTGCTGCTGTCGCTCCATTCCCAGGGCTGACCTAGCTCCTTTTACTACGACTGGGCGCCGCGGGGTTTCCTGTGGAGGATGGCACCCTCCGGACTGCAGTTGCTCGCAACGCCGTGGATCCCTGCGTGCCGCCTTCTCTCTTTGTGGGTCAGTGCATCGCGGCCACACCTCTTCGTCGAGCGATTCGGCCAACTTTTTCCACCCTACGTGCTTGCCTTTTTAACGTGCCTTCTTAATCAACTTTGAGCACGACCAACCATCTTCGTAGTGAAGACTTCCATCACCAACCGAATAGGCAACATACTTCGAACTCTTAACGCATCTCGACTTCTTCTTCATCTTGACTTCTTCTTCACGTCCCTTATACGCCTCCGTGTCCGGGGACAGAAATCTACCAACAACAGTTTTGGAAACACAGAAGAGGGACAGAGAGGCTAGGGAGAGCAAGAAAGTCCAAAGAAAGAGGTGAGGAAAGATTCTAACGACGATACGATCGCTCCACCGCTACTAAGCTGTTATCTCCACGAGCACGGCCTTTGCTCTCTGAATATGATGTACTTCCAATAAAGACAAACTTTCAATGGCCATCCACGGACTGGCGTTCGGGAGAGAGAGAGAGAGAGAGAGAGAGAGAGAGAGAGAGAGAGAGAGAGAGAGAGAGAGAGAGAGAGAGAGAGAGAGAGAGAGTGTGTGTGTAAATGAGACTTCTTCACCCTACTCCATCACTTCATTTCGCTTCTCTCCAAACAACAACAACCACCTTACCACTACACTAATACTGTTGCGAACGAATAAAAAATAGAAGTAAAATAAAGCATCTGCTTCATTTGAAATCGAAAAACGGGGTAAAATCATGATTTTGCAATTTTCTTTATCACTATCACCAAAGAACGTACGTTCTTTGCTATCACATAATACCTGTGAATCCCATAAATAATGAAAACTGAAGTATCTAAACAATGAATTGGTACCTTACATAATGCATTATTTGGCAACACCTTTTAAATAATAAATTATAGAGATAAATAATTTCTTATTTAGCAACAATGCCTGATTTACCCATATCATGATTTATTTACATAAACAATATATTAAGTTATTTACGGAGAAATATATTATTTAGAAATTTTTTAATTGTTTTGTAAACAAATGATTTTTTAAGAACATATTCATCTAAATAAAAAAAAAAGTAGCTGTAAGTGGTAAAAATAAAATAATATTTTTCAAATGGAATGCCATATGAAAGTGCACTGCAGCAAATTTGCTAAGCTTTTGTTTTAAATGCCAATTTGACATTAGAAGAAGAAGAAGAAGAAGAAGAAGAAGAAGAAGGTGATGATGATGATGATGATGATGATGATGATGATGATGATGATGATGATGATGATAATGATAATGATGATGATGATGATTGTCACGTGGGGTTTATGGGCTCTGCACAATGGAATTATGGACCCTCACGTTTATTCGGTGGGAACTGCTAGTAAGTCACCCTATGAATTACTTTAATAAATTTATTTGTTTAGCTCGTTCTGTGTTAAGGTTGGGGTACAGAGATAGATAGATAAAATGGTAAAAGATTACTGTCACACTAGCTTTCACACGGCTATGAATCATATGTAGTCCAGCCACTTGATAACAGTTAAAATCACACATTTATTTCTTCCACTCTATACAAGATTCTCTAAGTACTAATCTAACTTAAAATGTCTCTGTCACTGCTAATAGTTCGATCGCTGATAGTCTAGGCAGCTGTTATATCTTCCTCGGGCACTTGCTATTATATTTCATGTAGATTTGGACTACTGTGGTCCGTTTTACAGTTTCTGAAGAGTTGGACTACTGTGGTCCTGTTTCGATCAGTTTAAGTGCACTTTCGGTGAATACACTTAACTGCTAGATGGTGCGTGCGAAGTCCTTCTGTGAGGTAGCTTCTGGTCCACCTGTGTCGTTGTGTAGTTGGGTTCCCTTGCCACGCTGTGGGGTCTGACAGGGTGTTTTTCAGGGTAGCTCTTTCCGACTTGTGCGGTAGAGGCTCCTCAACCAACTCGTCGTTTCTGTGGAGTGGGACGCACAGGATAGCTCGCCTGCTCGTCTGTAATATAAGAGACGAAATTCTGCACAACCCTGAATAATCGGTTTGTGCAGAGCGTCTCACTGAAAGCCAAAGTAGCCCTCAGTGATAGCTCCACATCTCTATACATAAGCGACGAACATTCTGCTACTTCCGGGGTCCACTGGAATCTCACTCTAAATTCCTATACATACATAAATATCAATCGTGTCTAACTATACACATACAGAATTAATAATATTATAAACATTCAGTGGTACAGTCCACTGGTCTGCAAACATACATATAAGTTAAACAACAGTGGTTCCGTATGGTATGCAACATGGCGGCGCAACCGGTCGTGTTTCGCCACGTGTTCGGCTTTTCCACATGGTCACGCAAATTCGGATTAACAATTCACATTTATGCATAGCAAATTCTTCAAACATAATTTCAACAATAATATAAATATATCACGATGAAACAGAAGTGTGTTCATTTACCTGTTTGACAAGTTCAGGCCCGTGATGACTTGAGAGAATTCTAAGATTCTAAAGTCCTGCTTCCTGGTCTATGAGTGAAGAGATTTCTCTGCTAGCTATTTAGATGTTGACTCTTCCTCGTCTCACACACGACTGATCCAAACTGTGTGTAGGTTCTGACACAGTCAGAACTGCTCTACCCGCTTAGCCTGCTTCTGATTGGTTAAAACGGTCAGATTCAAAGCTCAAGTGCTGACTCACTACGCTGTGTGTGTGGCTGGCTCGCCGTGTGTGGCCTGCTGTGTAATTTAATTGCTGCTGTGTAGTATACTGACTCTCTACTGTTACAATGACTACACAAGGCTAAATAGTCAACAAGCAGAGTTAAAACTAGCCAGTTCATGACAATGATGATGATGATGATGATGATGATGATGATGATGATGATGATGATGATGATGAATTAGTAAAGATAACCGATAAATGAACACACACGCGAACGTCCCCATATCCACACACACTTTAAAATGGACGGTACAGCGCATGTGCAGTGAACTTCTGTTCGTCATTCTTCCTACATGGAAGTAATTTCACACTTTTCTGCTATCCTATGCACCAACGGGAATCCCCTCTATGAAAAATACTTCCGGTTTTTTTTTCTCCGCGTGTTTTAGTGAGTTATTTCCAAATATTCAAGAATAATAACATGTGTCACTGGCCACCTGTATCGTACCCTCACATATTTTTATTTTTTTTGCTGCAGTTTATTATCCCTTTCTATCGCCAGTGGCGCGCCTAAACCCTACCTACCTAACATTATTTGTGAATTTTTGAAAAATATTTCGGAAAAACATAACGCCCAGATGCTGGCTCGAACCCACACCTGTCAGGCGCCATTGGTTTCTGGCTTGTGGACAAGGCAAGTTAGTCCCGCCTTAGCCCACTTGGCCACAACGCTAGCCTAACATAGTCAGTTACTTCGTGTTTTGTGAAGGTTGCGACGGCGAAGCTATGGAAAACTACAAGAGTTTTCAGGTCCTGTTTCACTTTCTGTCGATGATCGACGCACCTCCGAAGTCGCCACAAATACAGGCCTCTACGATTGTTTTTTGCATTCTTTCACTGAGCATGTACTTCCTCCACCGTTTTTATACTTATCCCACTCGTTTTCTGGCTCTAACAATCGTCGTTTTCGGCAATTTGCCATATTTAAAAGTCACGCATCAAGCTTTGATAAAAGCAAAACAAGCCAAACCGGAACTTGGTTTCATATAACCTCGTTTTAATTTATAATGGCGATACCCACGAGTATTTATGAGAGGTGCCGGAAAGTTGTGAGAGAGAGAGAGAGAGAGAGAGAGAGAGAGAGAGAGAGAGAGAGAGAGAGAGAGAGAGAGAGAGAGAGAGAAGAGAGAGAGAGAGAGAGAGAGAGAGAGAGAGAGAGAGAGAGAAGAGAGAGAGAGAGAGAGAGAGAGAGAGAGAGAGAGAGAGAGAGAGAGAGAGAGAGAGAGAGAGAGAGAGAGAGATCTGCGCAGATGAGCTGTTTAGATTGAGCTAGAGTTGTGACGAATGCACGTAGGTTTGAAACTAACCTATGTGTCTTGGAGGTGCTTGGCAAATTTGAACGCTTTTTGTTAATCATAGAAATAGGCATGTTTTCAATAAAAACCCCAACATTTACTCTTCCGACTTCGGGACGTTACAAGCAATTATGTAGCCTATGTATCATGTATACATGTATGTATGGATGGATGGATGTAGGCCTACTATGTATGTTATGTAGGTATAATTGTTTTATACAACACCATTATCATCATCGTTGTCGTCGTCGTCGTCGCCATCATCAACATCATTATCATCATCACTGACCTTGATTAGACACTCGCCGCTGACGAACTAAGTCCACTTTGTTGGCCACTAGAATTATGGCGCGATCTGTGCCGACGTCAACACGAAGATGACGTAATAGGAAACCAGCTACGTCAAAAGAAGACCGGTCTGTGACGGAAAAAACGATGATGTAGGCGTCGTAGTTTGACTCGTCCTCCTGGGATATCTGCAACACATGCAAATTGCGGAATTGACCATTAAATGCACAAGACAAAATGTAAAGACACGTGTTCAAGATAGAAGACTATAGTAAACTAAAACTATAACATGGAGACTAGACTACATGTACATTGAAATAACACAAACCCGCAACATATCAAACCTGGTAGGCAAATTCTTCACATTATCCCTGAAAATTGTTCATGCAGAGGATGCCGTAAAGCCTACCGGTATGACAGCTAAGTAATGAGAGTGTGGTCTCTTAACGGGCCTCAACTAGAGGGCAAAACCTTGACAGGCTATAATGCCAATACTACTAGACAACTGTAAATATATAAATATAAAAGACTAAAACAATGACGTCAAATGCGAAACTGGAGAGGCAATTTCGGTAAGAGGGAGGGGTTGGGGTTTAGTGGGAAAATAATGGAAACGACGTTGGCAACAACAGAGGGAATGGAATAAAAAGATGTAACAATCGATACTTAATTTTTCTCTTCATGTCAAGTCGGATAATGTATTATCAATCATAGCACAAAGAACGTTTGCCTGCAATATGGGTTACAGGGTACAAAGTGATATCACAAACACACCCCCACACACCCCCCACACACACCAGAGAGAGAGAAGAGAGAGAGAGAGAGAGAGAGAGAGAGAGAGAGAGGAGGGGGGGGGGGGGGGGGATTCAACTCATTGCTATTGGTTTGGTCATAGGGGCGTCACGGAAGTCGGATATCGAAAGGCCGATGACATTACGGATCTTAGTCTATCTTTGATAGATAGGACTGTATGCAATCTACCTCTTTGCTTTCGAAGATTCACTTTCAGGTTGAAATGCCTTTGTTGTTTGGCTGATATGATACATCTCCGGCAGAGAGAGAGAGAGAGAGAGAGAGAGAGAGAGAGAGAGAGAGAGAGAGAGAGAGAGAGAGAGAGAGAGGAGAGAGAGAGAGAGAGAGAGAGAGAGAGAGAGAGAGAGAGAGAGAGAGAGAGAGAGAGAGAGAGAGAGAGAGAGAGAGAGATTTAGTCAGTTATTCATTGTTTACGTGGTCCAGTGGATTGCAGAGAGCCGACGGATGACCAAAAATTCAGGACCACAACTTGGTTGAAAAAGGACTCGCTCCTGATCTGTATAAAAGATCTGTTGACATAACCCTAGTGGTAACACCGAATGCACTCCACCAGCCGGTCACTTTACAATAAAGGCATCCCAAGCAGGGGACGTTGAGGCTATACTCTAATTTATCGAACCCCCTTTTACAAAAACAAAATAGAATATAAACATCATTATAAAATATCAACAAAACACAAACATATAAAATGCATACTTTGCTAAATAATAATAATATCATAGAAAGCCCTAGAAACGATTTGACAGAAAGCGTCCAATATTCCCAAGTTGAACCAAAAGACCCACAAACACAAATGAAGAGTTTTGGAAGAGTTTTCAAGAAAAAAGGTTGGTGAGAAAATCCAAACTATCCGCAACAGCTTACCTCCCCAGACCCACCCGCCCTTCCTTTCTCTTTCGGCAGCACTTTACATAGTTTACATTCTTTCTTCATTTAGTATTCTTGTTTTGTGTGTGTCTGTGTGGGTGTCGCGTGTATGTGTGTGTGCATGCATTTGTATGCTGTCTAGTATTATATATAAAACATGAATGTATGATTTTTGGTGTGTGCACGCCTAGATCCGCAGATTAGGCACCTTACAAATGCTAATTATTATTATTATTATTATTATTATTATTATTATTATTATTATTATTATTATTATTATTATTATTATTATTATTATTGACTGGTCTAGCAAAGAAGAAAGTATAGTAGATTGATAGAACAGAGTAGGAATGAGAAAGAACAAAGGAGAAATACAGAGACGTTGGGAATTTAAAGCACTAAATTTCCAGAAAGTGGGAATACTATTTATACAGAAACCCCCGCCACCCCACGAGGGGGGAGAGAGAGAATATGTATACCAATATTTATTCAATAGAAGGGGCGTTATGCAACATATTCACAAAAAAATCACAATACAACAGCAGTCAAACAATAAAGTATCTCAAATCTTCAAAATATACAAACATCACGACAAAACAGTTTCTCTAACCTTGAACGCTCTGTACTAAACCATACAAAGTCTCATTACAACATTTTCATTATTTGATGACAATAATAAAAACAGTCTGAATGCATTTGGAGTTCTATAATATTTTAAGGCAACATATTCTCTAGGTAAAACATCGAAATATGGAAAACGAAGTAAAAAATGGAACTAATTGTCTTTGGTTTGATTATATAATTAATTTGCAATGTTTGTTACTGCGATGTATATAAAAATAAAAAGCCAAATCAGAAATACCAATTCTGAACTTAAAGACTGAACATGTCTATCCAAATCCAAATTTAAATGCAAAGGCACATCATTCGACGTATTACAAAAGGATCTGTATAAATTAAACCGTACACTCGTATTTACCTGATCATTCCAATTTTGCCATCAACAATCTATCAATCGCTCATTAAAAACCGGCAAAAACCATTTGATATTACCCACGCTGTGATTGATCCACACTTATCCAAATCCAAAGTAAAACAAACACGCTGGTACGTTCGTCACCAACGTCTTTTCCCCTTCTTTTATCCAATTGATACAACATGTTATAAGCTTTTAGGTAAGCTACAAGCATGCATTTGTAATAATACTAATCCAGTAACTTACAGCAGAATGAATTGGTTATACATTAAGATCATTTGTCCACATACAAAAATTTCTGCAGGGCAAATAAATGTGCTTTCCCACAATGAGCGGCTCTTCAAACGAATACTTCAATAGTTCAGCAGTTCAGAGAGAGAGAGAGAGAGAGAGAGAGAGAGAGAGAGAGAGAGAGAGAGACAGACAGACAGACAGACAGACAGACTGTAACAAGCAGACCCGTTTACCCCTCACTATTTGAGCTTTTGCTTGTTTAGCAGTAGTAAAACTTAGAAGGTTACTGTAGTCTATGGCAGACGATTAAGGTATAACTGATGTGTACACACACTGCGAGCTGACGCGAGCCGTTTAGTGACATCATCGCAGCCTACAGGGTGTTTCGAACTTTATAGCCACTTAGATTATTTCATCCAATCGGGACACAGGTAGAGTGCTTAGAACCAGTTCTGGCTGATTCAGTCCAAGCCAAGTATAGGTCAGTTGTGTGGAAAGCTCTGAGCAGTACACAGTTACACTAGAGCAGAGAAATATCTCCACTGATAGAACAGGGAAGCAGTGCTTGTTGAATTTTTGAATTCAATTAAGTAGCCACGGGCCTGACATTGTCGAACAGGTAAATGAACATACTTCTGTTTCATCGTGATGTATTTATATTATTGTTGAAATTATGTTTGTGGAATTTGCTATGCATAGATTTGAATTGTTAGTCCGACTTTGCCTTACCATGTGGAGAAGCCGAACACGTGTCAAGCACGACCAGTTTTGACGCCCTGTTGTATACCTGACGGAACCACTGTTGTTTAACCTTTATGTATGCTTGCAGACCAGTGGCTATACCAGTGAATGTTTATAATATTATTAATTCTTTATGTGTATAGTTAGCCACGATTTATATTTATGTATGTATAGGAAATTAGAGTGGAGATTCCAGTGGACCACCGACTTAGCAGAATGTTCGTCGCTTATGTATAGAGATGTGGAGCTATCACTGAGGGCTCACACCAGCTCAATGCCTATGTGAGCAGCACTCTTAGGTTCTCCCACATTTTGCTGGCTGCGGACTATTTATAGCTTGCCTTTCAGTGAAAGGAAAGAAGAGCACCAGTGAAGCTATTTATAGCTAGCCTGGCTGAACTAGCTTCAAAACCTAAAAGCTTTGGTTGAGTCGGTGTGGCTACTTTGGCTTTCAGTGAGATGCTCTGCACAGACCTATTATTCAGGGTTGTGCAGAATTTCGTCTCTTATGTAACAGACGAGCAGGCAGGATATCGTGAGCCCAACTCAACTGAAGAGCAGAACCTAATCTACGATTCGAGTTGGCTGCCGAGGCATCTACAGCATCGTGCGCAGATAGCCCCAAACGTCGTACCAAAAGTCAAAGACTACACGACGACCCAGCGTGTACCAGAAGCTACCTCAACGCAGTGCTTCACCCACGCATCCATACAGTTAAGTGCCCAGGAAACAGTGCACTAAAACTGTAGCAAAAGGACCACAGTAGTCCACTCTTCATGAACGCAAGTAGCCAGTGCCCTTTGAAGAAAAAAAAAAGCTGCCTAGACTATCAGCGAGCGAACTATTCGCATTGACAATTAACTTTTAAGTTAGATTCGTACTTCGAAGATCATGTATAGAGTAGAAGAAATAAATGTGTGATTTTGACTGTTATCAAGTGGCTGGACTACATATGATTCATAGCCATGTGAAAGCTAGTGTGACAGTGATCTTTTACCATTTTTCTATCTATCTCTGTACCCCAGCCTTAACACAGACCGAGCTAAACAAATAAATGTATTAAAGTAATTCACCGGGTGACTCACTAGCGGTTCCCATAGAATAGACGTGAGGGTTACAGCATTCCATTGTGCAGAGCCCAGCAACAAATAAACCCCACGTTACACAGACAGACAGTGACAGTGACAGAGAGAGTCATGAAGAAAAGAGAGGTAGGGGTGGAGAGGGGGTTGCAAAGAATGGCGATCAGACTGGCAAAACTAGTCAGCCACAGGAACTGATCAAATTGGTTCCACGAAATGAGAGTTGTCCATCAACAACTCTGACCCTCCCTTGCTCAGAAGTAGGCCGATGACCGATCCGCATATAATGTTATCTGATATCTCAGGCTTTAGGCGCCAGTACGTTGATTACCAGACCTCAGCGGGAAAAAGAAGAACAACAACAAAAAGAAGAAGAACATTTAGATTCAGATTCACCCGCATTCATGCATAGACAGAGATTTAAAATTAAAGGGAAAAATATCAAATAAATAACTTCGCTACACGGAAATTAACAATACTTAATATAAAAACTGGAACCATTTAATTTCAGAAGAAGAAGAAGACATCATCATCATCATCATCATCATCATCATCATCATGAACAGTTGCGCAGTGCAAACGTTTCTTTGTTTCGGATAGTTCCAGACAATGTTGTATCAGTGCTGCTCTAGGACTAAAACTGCCAGTAGTAGTTTGTCCTCACCACAAATTATTTCGGGGTTTTCCTTGTCGTGTATTATGACTCCGTGACACAATAATCACTGACCAATAGTTGTGAGTCAGGTTAGTCGCACTTGGCACACGAATAACTCGCGAGTTGTTCATGCGATTATGATATTATTTGGTACCTGCAAAGATGTCTTTAATTGTCAATTATCTGGGTTCAAATTCCAAACCCTTCGACTTCCTAAACCCTTTTGGAAAGAGAGAGAGAGAGAGAGAGAGAGAGAGAGAGAGAGAGAGAGAGAGAGAGAGAGAGAGAGAGAGAGAGAGAGAGAGAGAGAGAGAGATAAAGGCTCCAGACCAAATTTTGTGAACCATTATACACCGATAGCACATATTTCAACAGACATTGCCCGATGACATAATAAAAAATAATTAAAAAAAAACCACAATCCTGACAAATACTGGCAAGTTGGGACAAGAGGCGCTGCCTAAACTGAAAATGCCTAACAAAGCCAGTCAAGAAGAGAGTCGACCACAAAGTCCTCTCCCTGTGCTACAAGTGTGTCCATGACCCCCACCTCTCCCCGGTACTTGAGAGACATTGTCCCTACCCACAAACCCTCAAGGCGCCTTCGCTCCTCTTCCCAGTTTATGTTGTCCGTTCCAAGTGTGGATGGTCACAGAAAGAGGCGCTTGGGTCACCGCACCACATAATAATAGTTAATTAATAATTAATTAATAATGGATTGTGTACCTCCATCAACTAAAGACATCGGAAAACTTAATAGACGGTAACTCCTAGTACATTGTTAAGAATAATTTGAACTCCAAGAGAATCTTACTGCGACCCAGTTTCAATAAAAATTTTGCCTCCAAAACGTTACTTAAGTCATGACTATCATACCAGTATCTGCTTCAAACTAACAAACCAAAACAACCAAATTGTAGACTTTGATGATCTTACATGTAGTCGGGCGGGCTACAAGGATTTTCTGACCATTACGATACTTAGGCCTTACTCTGTTCTCTGTTATGTTTAAACTAGCTGTATACAATAATTTGATATATACTTTTCAGATCCCTTAAAGGCAATATTTTATTGTATAACTGCGAGGTGTGGGCCCATGAAAAAATGATACTATGTGATCGATTACAACTAAAATTTTTGAAATTGCTTCTTAATTTAAAACTAGTACGCCGACCTGTATGGTTTTAGGTGAAGTTGGCTGTTTTCCTGTTTCCTTAGATGCTAAATGCAGGCTACTCTGTTTCTGGTATAAACTTTGTATTGATTGTTGCAATGATTCTGCTAGAATGTCAGTACTTATGTTTCGACTATGCTCTTACTTGGATTTTAATTCTGATTATAAACTCTCCTGGCTATGTACTGTTCGCTCTCTGCTAAATGATCTTGGTCTGTCTTTCATTTGGTTAAACGGCTGTAAATACTCTTTGAATTGTTTTAAGATCATGGTCAAACAACGCTTGAGAGACCAGTTCTTGCAAACCTGGCATCAGGATGTATTCGCTCATAATGCTTGTATTACGTATAGAATTTTTAAGAGTACGTTCTGTTTCGAAGATTATTTAGTTTCCTTGTCACCTCTATCGAGAAGAAACTTATTGAAATTTAGGCTCAGCTGTCACAAACTGCCAATTCAATCACTTAGATATTTGAATATTCAGAGAGAAGATAGACTGTGTACTCTGTGTGATCTGGATGAACTAGGTGATGAATTTCATTATCTGTTTAGATGTACAAATTCTGTGTTGGTTGTTAACAGACTTTCTTTAATACCTCAATACTTCAGTAATCACCCGAATGCCTATAAGTTAAATCAGTTATTGAACTCTAAATCTAAACGCAGGTTGTCTGATTTGAGCCTTTTTTTAGGGATTATTTTTTCACTTTTCCAATAGTGACGCACAGTTCTCTTTTAATGTTATGTCAAACTTCTATTTCCTTGTTTGGACGAATATTTAATCAAAGAGCAGGTTGCTAAATTTAAGCCGCTTTATTGCAGTTTGAGTTATGTCACTATTTATATATTGTGCATTCCCTTTTGTCTTATTTTGTGAACCATGACATGCTGTACAATTTTCTTTCCATGTTGACCCAACATAAAACTTAAAACGGGTGTTTGACATTTCAGAGGTTTATCTTGTGATGCCTATGGAGCAGCTTTTTTGTGCCGTTCATTGTTTTTTAATGTAATTCCCCATCCCCCCCTTTTTTGGCTAAAATGCCCCCCTGGGCTATACGAGCCTTGTTTCATGCTTTCATTACATGTGATTTTGCTAATAAAAGGACAAAGTTTCAAAAGTTCCAAAAAAGTTATAATCGTTAGACGCAGCATTAAATTCTCTATTAGAATATAGAAACTTTATTTGTGATTTATGTAGCAATTTTAAAGGGGAGCGTGATGTTTAGAATAGCGCGATGCCTATCACATTATTTTGTTAAAGACACCGCGCTGTTGGGTGCGAAGCCACCGCTGATACGAGCTTGGCCGGTCGCCTCAGCTCCTTCCCGCCTTGTGTAATCGTAGATTAACACATGATACGAACATAATTGTTAATAATGGCGATAACAAAGATTTTCCACTGTAACACCTTAAGTGTGATATTTTCCGA
>CM072519.1:10759943-10870519 GCA_036898135.1 Oncomelania hupensis | reverse complement strand
GTTCACTGCAGCAGAAATGTCAAAGTTCACTGCAGTAGGTTGAAGGATGAAAGTTCACTGCAGTAGAAGGTTGTCGCAGGAGTTAGATTTACGAGTGGCGTACTTGACGATACGACTGAACAGCGACAGAGGAGAAGGGGTACGGCACTTGTTTTTGGGCCCGGGTGAGGTGGGCGGCGTGAGGAGGGTTGTGGGTGGGGGGCAGAGCTGGAAGCGGATTTGAGACAGCACACCCACTAGCAGATCATCCACGTGGTCGTTCAGCGCCGCTGACGTTTCTGTGTATTTGGCGTCGAACGTCGTGGCTTGGTCCCGTGCTTCTGAAACACGCAATACAGAAAACATCTTAACACTACTGTGGGGTGTATTTTTTTGTTGTTTAATTACACAATGGTGTTTGGTTTTAGTATAGGATCAAAGGAATCATCTTTATCGGACGGATAGCTCTACAGGGTGGCCTCGTGGCGCAGTGGATAAGTCGCCGGTTTCCTATGCCGAAGGTCGCGGGTTCGATTCCCGCAAGGGGCGAACGTATGTGACTTAGGTACGAGACTATTGAGGTCACCGAGGGTTTTCTCCGGGCACTCCGGTTTCCTCCCTCCCTTCAATAATGGTACAGGACGCAGTCAATATAAAAATTTCAAAAATAAAATTTCGATTTTCTTTCCGTCTTCTAATAGCGATCTCCCTGCCTTTACACCACCTGTTTGAGTGATGGATGTGTATTTGGTGTGTGTGTGAGAGAGAGGGTGGATGAGACAGGTGAGCGTGTATGTTGGTATAGATCGCCGCGCTTTGAGCCTGATTGATTTGGGGAAAGGCGCGTATATAGCATCCTGTATTATTATTATTATTATTATTATTATTATTATTATTATTATTATTATATTATTATTATTATTATTATTACAGGTCAAGGGAAATAGTCCCATTTATTTATGGCCTTTACTTTTTTTTTTTTTTACATTTTGCAGCGCGAGCTTGCTTGAGACAGTTTCAGTGTGTGCTAATAACTGTTTCAGAAGTGTGAGATCAACTGGGATGAGAGAAGTATGCCTATTGTGAAAGGAATAGAAGAGCAGGATTCTGTTCTTTCTTTTCAGCAGGTACTGTGCTTTTTAGATTGATGCACACAACTACCGAACGACAACGCAACAGAGAAAATGAAAAGAAGGATGGATAGGGAAGTAGAGAGAGAGGGAGGGAGGGAGGGAGAGAGAGAGAGAGAAAGAGAGAGAGAGAGAAGTCGAAACCTTTAATAGGATAATAGCATTAAGTCCTTTGGACCTGTTTTACAGCTAGTCTTTAATAAACAATGCAGAACAAATAAAATAATTAACATAAAATAAGTTCAAACAAACATATTCCTTAACTACGGTAGCTAATCACTCAGCAAAAGAGAGAAAAGAGAGAGAGAGAGAGAGAGAGAGAGAGAGAGAGAGAGAGAGAGAGAGAGGTGGTGCTGACAGACAAGATGAAAGATAACAAGCCATTCAAATGTATTTCCAGACACTCACACTTATAGGTGAAAAGTATGCATTTTGAAAAGGGTTCTTTTTGTTGTTGCGGTGTTGTGACTGGGTTTATCCTAAGCAAAAGGAAAAAAAACTGGAATGATAGACCACGATCTGACCTATCAGTAAGTAAAAAAAACAACTCATATTGAGGAGCAACGTGTTTATAAACTGGTGAAGCGCACTGACAACGGACTGCTACTGAAGAATGACCCATGATTTGAAGTACCTGTATATCACAACAACATGACCCATGATTTGAAGTACCTGTATACCACCACATGACCCATGATTTGAAGTACCTGTATACCACAACAACATGACCCATGATTTGAAGTACCTGTATACCACCACATGACCCATGATTTGAAGTACCTGTATACCACCACATGACCCATGATTTGAAGTACCTGTATACCACAAGATGACCCATGATTTGAAGTACCTGTATACCACCACATGACCCATGATTTGAAGTACCTGTAGACCACTACAACATGACCCATGATTTGAAGTACCTGTATACCACCACATGACCCATGATTTGAAGTACCTGTAGACCACTACAACATGACCCATGATTTGAAGTACCTGTATACCACAACAACATAACCCATGATTTGAAGTACCTGTATACAACAACATGACCCATGATTTGAAGTACCTGTATACCACAACAACATGACCCATGATTTGAAGTACCTGTATACCACAACAACATGACCCATGATTTGAAGTACCTGTATACCACAACAACATGACCCATGATTTGAAGTACCTGTATACCACAACAACATGACCCATGATTTGAAGTACCTGTATACCACAACAACATGACCCATGATTTGAAGTACCTGTATACCACAACAACATGACCCATGATTTGAAGTACCTGTATACCACAACAACATGACCCATGATTTGAAGTACCTGTATACAACATGACCCATGATTTGAAGTACCTGTATACCACAACAACATGACCCATGATTTGAAGTACCTGTATACCACAACATGACCCATGATTTGAAGTACCTGTATACCACAACAACATGACCCATGATTTGAAGTACCTGTATACAACATGACCCATGATTTGAAGTACCTGTATACCACAACAACATGACCCATGATTTGAAGTACCTGTATACCACAACATGACCCATGATTTGAAGTACCTGTAGACCACTACAACATAACCCATGATTTGAAGTGCCTGTATACAACATGACCCATTATTTGAAGTACCTGTATACCACAACAACATAACCCATGATTTGAAGTACCTGTATACCACAACAACATAACCCATGATTTGAAGTGCCTGTATACCACAACATGACCCATGATTTGAAGTACCTGTAGACCACTACAACATGACCCATGATTTGAAGTACCTGTATACCACAACATGACCCATGATTTGAAGTACCTGTATACCACAGCAACATGACCCATGATTTGAAGTACCTGTATACCACAACATGACCCATGATTTGAAGTGCCTGTATACCACAACATGACCCATGATTTGAAGTACCTGTAGACCACTACAACATGACCCATGATTTGAAGTACCTGTATACCACAACATGACCCATGATTTGAAGTACCTGTATACCACAGCAACATGACCCATGATTTGAAGTACCTGTATACCACAACATGACCCATGATTTGAAGTGCCTGTATACCACAACATGACCCATGATTTGAAGTACCTGTAGACCACAACAACATGACCCATGATTTGAAGTACCTGTATACCACAACATGACCCATGATTTGAAGTACCTGTATACCACAGCAACATGACCCATGATTTGAAGTACCTGTATACCACAACATGACCCATGATTTGAAGTGCCTGTATACCACAACATGACCCATGATTTGAAGTACCTGTAGACCACTACAACATGACCCATGATGTGAAGTACCTGTATACCACAACATGACCCATGATTTGAAGTACCTGTATACCACAACATGACCCATGATTTGAAGTACCTGTATACCACAACAACATGACCCATGATTTGAAGTACCTGTATACCACAACATGACCCATGATTTGAAGTGCCTGTATACCACAACATGACCCATGATTTGAAGTACCTGTATACCACAACAACATGACCCATGATTTGAAGTACCTGTATACCACAACATGACCCATGATTTGAAGTGCCTGTATACCACAACATGACCCATGATTTGAAGTACCTGTAGACCACTACAACATGACCCATGATTTGAAGTACCTGTATACCACAACATGACCCATGATTTGAAGTGCCTGTATACCACAACATGACCCATGATTTGAAGTACCTGTATACCACAACATGACCCATGATTTGAAGTGCCTGTATACCACAACAACATGACCCATGATTTGAAGTACCTGTATACCACAACATGACCCATGATTTGAAGTACCTGTATACCACAACAACATGACCCATGATTTGAAGTACCTGTATACTACAACAACATGACCCATGATTTGAAGTACCTGTATACTACAACAACATGACCCATGATTTGAAGTACCTGTATACAACAACATGACCCATGATTTGAAGTACCTGTATACCACAACAACATGACCCATGATTTGAAGTACCTGTATACCACAACATGACCCATGATTTGAAGTACCTGTATATAACAACAACATGACCCATGATTTGAAGTACCTGTATACCACAACAACATGACCCATGATTTGAAGTACCTGTATACTACAACAACATGACCCATGATTTGAAGTACCTGTATACCACAACAACATGACCCATGATTTGAAGTACCTGTATACCACAACATGACCCATGATTTGAAGTACCTGTATAACAACAACATGACCCATGATTTGAAGTACCTGTATACCACAACAACATGACCCATGATTTGAAGTACCTGTATACCACAACATGACCCATGATTTGAAGTACCTGTATATAACAACAACATGACCCATGATTTGAAGTACCTGTATACCACAACAACATGACCCATGATTTGAAGTACCTGTATACCACAACATGACCCATGATTTGAAGTACCTGTATATAACAACAACATGACCCATGATTTGAAGTACCTGTATACCACAACAACATAACCCATGATTTGAAGTGCCTGTATATAACAACAACAAATTCGCTTTAGCCGTTTTTGAAATATTGAGAAAAACGTGTTAAGCCACAAAATGACTCCAATGACTCAAAACCGGTTGAGTGGTTCTTGAAATATAGCGTCGAAGGGAACGACAGACCGACATTTTGCTCGTTATAATTCCCAAGTATTGTAAGGTATTTCCAGATAAGTTTAACCCTTTATAAAATGAGTGACATCGATAGATAGGAATATGGACAATGACTTTCAGCCAGTGCACAAAGTAAAAGCACACCACACTGCCCAATACAGTGCACAAAGAAAAAGCACACCACACTGCCCAATACAGTGCACAAAGTAAAAGCACAACACACTGCCCAATACAGTGCACAAAGTAAAAGCACACCACACTCCCCAATATACTTTTCCAGCTAAACTAAACCAAACCACGACGGAGAGGTGGAAGGAAAGAGAAGAGAAAGAAAATAAAGTAAATGAGACTAAAACTTCTATTAGAAGGGCACAAATGCAGAATGCACGAAAATTGAATCGTGATCACGCAGGACAGGGACAGCAAGACAGAAAGGCATTATACACATCTCAGCTGGCCACTTGCAAGAAATTTATAAGTTTCTCGCTCGCTCTTCTTATCAACAATATTGTATTTTTATCATCATCATCATCATCATCATCATCATCATCATCATCATCATCATCATCATCATCATCATCATCATCATCATCATCATCTTCCTCATTCTTTATGTCCTTCTGGCCGACTTCGTCCTTTTAAAGCTGTACTTCTTTTAATCATCATCGTGAGCATCATCATTACAATCATGATCAACATCATCACAATCATCATCATCATCATCATCATCATCTTCTTCTTCTTCTCCCACTCCACTCTTCTCTCCCTATTTCTCTCGTTCTCCCATGTCCTGGGTGGCGCTGTCGTGCTTTCGCTGAAATTGTGAACCCAATTTAACCCTCGTCACATCTGTACATGTGTGTTCAAGAGGCAAAAATAGCTTATTTTTTTTCTTCTTTTTCTCAATACTGCTCGCTGCCTTCATTGATTTATCTCCCTTTTGACCCAGCTGCCCCGTTCACGTTGTTCAGACTTTTGTTATTGTTGTTTATGTGGGTTTTTTCCTTTTCCTTATTGTTTTGGCGTTCGCCCTGTGTTTGAGTGTGTGTGTGTGTGGGTGTGTGAGTGTGTGTGTGTGTGTGTGGGCGTGTGTGTGTGTTTGAGAGTGATTGGGGTAGGGTGGAAGAACGGGGATGTGGGCAGGGGGGAGGGGAGAACGCTTGGTTTTGTGGAGTGTGGGTGAGGGTGCGGGGTGAGGCGTGTGTCTGTGTCTGTGTCTGTGTCTATATCAACATGCGTGCGTGCACAGCAAAGCGCTTACACACGCTTTCTTGGTTTCTGTGTTTGTGGCTGTGGAAGCGCGATCGCGAATTTGTCTGTGTCGGATGAGAGTATAAACTGAGGTCTAGTCTGTGCACGCACGCATTTCAACGCATGGACTGTAAAGATCCTGACGCTTATGTCCTAGACCGGTGAGTAGCGGTTACACAAATACACCCAGCACGCAGTAGGTCCGTTCTCCCCATCCCCGTCCAGGATTGTGCTCAGTCGTCCGAGCGTCAGACTATGCGCCCGAAGGTTGCAGATGGGCGCCTCCGGCGGTTAAAGTTAGATCCTGCATTGACTAGTGCCCTGAGCAGCTGTTGAGCTGAAAACTCAAATTATATCAAAGTTATCAAATAAATACATACATTTAAACAATACCTGTTATTTTGTGAGGCTGGGGACAATGTAGCGGAATGCAAGCTGTTAATGCCTAACCATTGTGTTGTGCTCTGACTAATATCTTTGCCGTCTCTAACGCCAGTCGGATTTATTCAATTTATGATTTCAGGAACCCGCCGGAGGTATATGGAATTGTAATGATCTAGTTTGCAAATAAACACAACGGGCAACGTCTGGGAAACAAACAAGATAAGAAATGATTAGGCTGTAACATCTCTAGCTGGTACTCCTCCTCCCATCACCACTCTCCCCACCCCCACCCTTCTTCCCTTGTTTTAGAAGTGAGGCATAAAGGAAAGAGGAGGACGGCATCAAATAAACAACACCACCTGTATTAACATTACAACACACTACATGTACTGCATACTTCTCTCTCTTCCCCCCCCCTCTCTCTCTCTCTCTCTCTCTCTCTCTCTCTACCATCCTGGACTTCCACATCCATGACCAAAAGCTACCACTAAAACCACAGAGGTATGGACCCCACTAAATTAGAACAAACGTTTTAAAGAAAGAAAAAAAAATGTAGAAGAAAACGAAGAAGAAGAATGATGACGAAAGAAAAAAATGCAAGAGAGAAAGAAAGAACTAAAGAAAGAAAGAAAGAAAGAAAGAAAGAAAGAAAGAAAACGGCAAATAGGAATGAAGAAACATTGGCTGATGTAAGATGGGAGAGATCAATATTTGGATTGTAAAACCATTTCAAGGAGCGGTCTTTCACAAACGCCTTTCCGTTGGGTCGTTTTCGCTCTCGCCGCTCTTAAGGACAGAAACTTTCCACACAACGACTTTTGAATTAAGTCAATGACAGCACTTGAAAAGATCTAACGTCCGTAGGGATTAGAACAAAAAAGCACGAGCAGAAGAAGAAGAAGAAGAAGAAGAAGAAGAAGAAGAAGAAGAAGAAGAAGAAAAGAATAAAAAGAAGAAGAACAACAACAACAACAACGACAACAACAACAAAGGTGGTGATGTTGGGCGGATCTAAAAAAAAAACTAATAAATGGAAAAGGTAGATGGGATCAAAGAATATTCAGTTAGGATCATTCAGAAAGACTGCTACATAAGTAATGATGACATTCCGCGCGAAGCGCCCCAAGCGGTCATCGTGATAAACTCAGGGAAGGCAATCCGATGCATAGCGACATCTCGAGTGTCGAAAGCTAACTAATCGGTCGCTTTTTAAATTAAACGACCCAGAATGTGCAGTAAATACGCACAGAGGCTTGTGAAACAATAAATTATTTTATTTTTATTTTTTTGTGTGTAAACGGTATGATTAAAAAAAAAAAATTGCAAGTGTTTCGGAATGACGCCTAATTAATAACCAAAATCATGCCAAATTCATCGATGTGAAGTCACAGCGATATGCATTGAACGCTGTTTTTTTTTATTAATGGCGGCAATGACAGAATACTGCATAGGCATAGATGTCGCACGTTGGTACTTATTTCCTGTCCCTATCGTTTGTTATTCAAGAAAGGCTGTACGAGACAAAATTTGACCTGACCTGACCAGTCTAAGATGCAAAGCAGCAGTGCAGTAGTTGTAGGCCTATTTTATAGTCGAGTTCAAAAACAGTATAGATTTAGATTTAGCTTTAATGTTATCGACACTACAGTGTATATTGGTTTCCAGACACAAAAAACCGAATATAAATACATTATTATTATTATTATTATTATTATTATTATTATTATTATTATTATTATTATTATTATTATTATTATTATCATTATTTAGGAAGATTTAGGTAGGCCTATATAATTTGATGACAAAACGGCCGGTTCATCTACAAATAAGCATAGTTTTCAATCATTTGTGATACTCAACTTGTTTCATTCTTCTGGAATCTGAAGAATAAAAGTTCAGGGCACTTGTAATGACCATTTGTGCAGTTAATAACACTGCAGTGATCACTCTCACATGTCTTTTTTTATAGAATTTCCGCTTATTTTCTATCACGATGGTGGCGCTGGTAAGTTTCGGTTTGGCGTGTCCGGCAGTTAGGCTCCTTCTTTGTGAAACTAAAGTTTGTTTGAAGGGATTAGGAAATCCCAATTGCCAAATGGCAATGGGAGGAGGGGAGGGAGTTACAGGATTTGGAGCACGTCAAATGAGCTGCAAGTTGTAGACTGCAACACAAAAACTGTCCTTGTCCTCCCTTCAGCAGCATCTGACACAATAATCAATTCCCATATCGCAGCAACCACAATCGCATGGTACAGTAACACAAACTCCCACAGTACGGTAACGCAAAATCATATTTTTCAACAAGGACGAGTAGGAGAAGGAAACAGGACAGGTCAGACAGGATGTGAAGAATAACACGCATTAGGAAAAGGTGGAGAAAGAAAGAACGAAGAAGCAGGAGGAGGAAGTGGAGAAGAAGAAGAAGAAGAAGAAGAAGAAGAAGAAGAAGAAGAAGAAGAAGAAGAAGAAGAAGAAGAAGAAGAAGAAGAAAAAAGAAGAAGAAGAAGAAAATAAAGAAAAGAAAGAAAGAAAGAAAGAAAGAAAGAAAGAAGAAGAAGAAGAAGAAGAAGAAGAAGAAGAAGAAGAAGAAGAAGAAGACAGCGGGACCGCTTTAATAATCAATAGGATTAGAGGCAATGTGCGGGTGCATGTGTTGTGTGGTTCGAGTACGTAACAAATATTCTTCCTTGTACCACCTCCTCACTCACTAATTTATCTCTCTCCGATCATGGCTCCCATGACATCTTTCTCCTTCCTCCCTCCCTTCCCTCCTCTTCATGGTTAGTTACTGCATGTAGTTCAATAGTATCCCCACTTTCTGGAAATTTAGTGCTTTAAATTCCCACTGTCGCTGTCTTTCTCATTTGCTCTTTCTCATTCCTGCTCTATTCTATCAATCTGCTATACTATCGTCTTCTTCGCTAGCCCAGTCTCCTACCTTTTTTCTTGAAAACTCTTCCGGGACAAGACTCCTTGTTTGTGTATGAGGTCTGTTGGATCAGCTTGGGAATATTGGACGCTTTCTGCCAGGTGGTCACTAGGGCTTCCTATGATGTTATTATTTAGCAATATAGGCATTTTATATGTATGTGTTTTGTTGATAATTTATAATGATGTTTGTATTCTATTTTGTTTTTGTAAACGGGGGTTCGATAAGTTGGGGTGAAGCCTCAGCGTCCCTGCGTGGGATGTCTTTATTGTAAAGTGACTGGCTGGTGAAGAGCTTTCGGTTTTACCACTAGGGTTGTTTCAGCAGATCTTTTATGCGGATCGGGGGTTGTCCGGTCCTGATTTGGCTCGGAAGAGTCCGCTGGACCTAAAGCATTAATAATGTAATGTCTCCTTTAAGTCAAGGAACTGAATGGGCGAACCACCGACAGGAGCAGAAACCTTCGAAGCCACTTTTAACATGTACAGTGATTTCCTTCTCCTTCTCCTTTTTTACTCTTTCATCATCATCATCATCATCATCATCATCATCATCATCATCATCATCATCATCATCATCATCCTCCTCCTCCTCCTCCTCCTCCTCCTCCTCCTCCTCCTCCTCCTCATCATCATCATCATCATCATTAATCTTCTTCCTACAAAGGACAGGAATTGCTGCAATGCAAATTCAAGACTACTCACACCCAGAAGGATGTTTCTAAATCAACTTTATTTAATTTTGATTTCATTTACATTTTCAGAATTGCTTTTGCCTTTCTATAAAGAAGACAATCTTTTGAAGTAGCTTCAACTAGATTTGCTTTTATTGGTCGTTGTTGACAACTTGACTTATCTGCTCTGCATTTGTTCGTTTAAAATTACCTTCCTTGTTCTTCCTCTTTTCTTATTTCGTCTTTTTCTTCTCCTGCCTTCTTGTGCTTCTTCTTTGTTATTCTCCTCCTCCTCAGGCATTATCATCATCATCAAATCATTATTATACCGTCTTCCATTGGCCCGAGCAGGACCAGGTCGCAGGTCCCCTGAAAGCAGCTCCGGCGATGACGTCAGCGTGAAGAAGGCTGCCAGAAGGGGAGAGTAATCTTGGCCAAACAGACGGCAATTGGCCTGTACGAGGACCCTCAATGTCAGAACACATCGCAAAGTAAGCTACCAAAGAGCTCGTGGCCAAAGCTTTAGCTTAAGTGCGAAGGCAGAACTGTTTCTTTAGATGTATCACAGTGGCTGAGCGGTGGACAGCTTCGACTGGCATGCAGTAGAACCATGCCCATACAAATACTTTGAAACAGTTGGGAGGAATTAGAGCGAGCCAAAAGTCGGTATGTCGGTCGGTCCGTTGGAAGCTCTATCTCCATTGAGCTAGAACCATTGAATGGATTTTGACGTAGGAATATGACCTACTTTAGTGGCCTGCCATCACATTTGCTATAATACAAAAGTCGTCATCAGTGGAGTCAGTTTGTGGATAAACACGTTTTGCTCAATATCTGAAAAACTGCTGAAGCGATTTAGTTGAATTTTGGTATGCAGGTATTTCAAATCATGGGCAAGCCTCCAGTAGCAGTCCGGTTGTCTGTCAGTCTGTCGGTCAATTTAACTTTTTGTGTGTTCAAAACACACTTTTTGCCATCTCAAGAATAACTGAACCGAACTGTATCATATTTACTTTGTGGATACTTTATCTACTGCAAAGCGCCTTTTATGGCTGGTATTTATACTTTCTCCAAAGTGTGGGTCATTGAGCTTCACCATTTTCTAACGCGTCTTGCACTGTATGTAAAAATTGGTCGATCAGATTTTGATAATTGTTTTTGTAGCAGATAGTTGACATATTGGCCAATCATTCAACGTGCGCCATTTGCTTCCTTGGGATAACGCCCAGTCACAACACAGCCAACAGCTTTTTAGAGAGTTAAGATAATATAATATTAAAGATATTAAATTAATTAAAGATAAGAATGTAATTTTCCAAGGGTAAAAGAGTAAGCGCTGGGTTCACTTTTCTACATCCTGCCCTTGTAACAATAACAACCAATTAGAAAAATAACGTTAAAACAATAAACATCTTAATCCAACACTAACAAGGTATTCATGAATTAATAATAATAATAATAATAATAATAATAATAATAATAATAATAATAATAATAATAATAATAATAATAATAATAATAATTTTGAAAATTCACAACACACACACGCGCGCACACACACACACACACACAACCCCTTTTTGTAATAAGAAGGATAAATTATTGAAGTCTGTATTTTGAGAGTGTAATGTAGTGTCATCAGCATATACAAATATGTGTATATATGTTCACATATACGAATTGGGAGATCATTTATATAAATACAAAATAACAAAGGTCCTAAAATACATTCTTTCGGGTTTCAGCGTTAACAATGTCAAATAGTGACTTTGGGTTATTTAAATAAACACGCTGTTTTCTGTCAGAAATGAACGATTTTAGGATTTCGAGAGATTTTTTTAAAAAGTGTTTTTTAGCATCTGCAGTTATGACAGAATGAAGTTTAGACAACATAAATAATTTTTTAGAGAGTTTTTACAGACTTTCAATATGTGAATGCCAACTGATTTGTTGTCTACGATATGCCTAAACGTTTATGACTTTCAACCTGTTTGATATTGTTTCCAATCATGCCTAAATCAAGAGAAAGCAGAGTCCGTTGATGCTTTTGTCTACGTGTTATTAACAGAACTTTTGATTTAGCCGGATTCAGTAAAATGCACCGGTTATCAACATTGTTAAGGTTGCCTTGTATAGATTTATAAATTTCAGCTATGTTACTGCCCTGATTTTGTAAACTTTTTTTTTTGTCTTAAAGAAATGAGTTCCACCTAAATGGTGAAAACAATGCTGCAAACTAAACGGATGTAATCCTTGATACTCAGGTGATAAAGATGGGTTGTCCTATTAATCTTGACAAGTTATGTCCCTTAACTGTTGCATTTTTGTCTGGCAATCTGATTGGGTCAGCAACCTTATCCCACCAATCACAGCGCTCGAGACATCAGGGTGCAAGTTTATCAAATTACCCTGATGTCGTCATTTATCAAATTAAATCATCTCTGTGTTGTCATACCAAATCGTCCTTTTGTTGTTATTAATAATAATAATAATAATAATAATAATAATAATAATAATAATAATAATAATAATAATAATAATAATCATAATAATAATCATAATAATAATCATAATAATAATCATAATAATAATAATAATAATAATAATAATAATAATAATAATAATAATAATAATAAGAAGAAGAAGAAGAAGAAGAAGAAGAAGAATAACAACAACAACAACAATAATCATCATCATAATCATCATCATCACCATCATCACCATCATCATCGTCATGAAGAGCATTGTATTCAAATGACTGAAATCCACGTGCCTGCTGAAACGCAAACACACATTTATCTCTCTCTCTCTCTCTCTCTCTCTCTAACACACACACACACACGCAAATACCCAACTTCACACGCGCCTCCAATGTAACCCCCAATTGTTGACAATGAAAAAGTACAGCATCAATACAAATAAACACAATGGCATAATAAGTATTCACTAACAAACATATTGTCTGAAAATATGGGTGAAGTTGATTATTCAAAACTGGAGATAATAGAAAAAATTTCGAAGTAGGGTGGCAATTTATAAAGTCATCCTTGTGTTGTAATTTATCAAATCATCATGGTATAGAATTAAATCCTCTGTACTGTTATGTATTGCATCAAGCTTGCGTTGAAATATACAGCGCATGAATTCGCCAATATATGTCGCTGGGGTGAAATAAAAGGAAAGTTTCATTTTGGCCAACCTGAGAAAGAACGTGCAAAGAGGTTAATAGCCATAATTAATTTGAATGAAGGGTACATTCACAAAGCGTTCCTTTCATATTTTTCCAACCACGCAACCATTAACGTCATATTAGCAAGTGTCTTGCGTACACAACTGGACAAACAAATATGTGCCTATCCTATCCTATCCCGTAACTCGGAGGTCGTGGGGCACCACAGATGATCACTTAACCAGCGTACTCTATCTTTCCTTGTCCTCAGCAACCCTGATTGTTTCGCTCAGTGTCAAACCAGTCCATTCTCGCCCCACCTCTTTTTCGGTCTCCCTCTTCTTCTATCTCCTTGCACTGTGCCTTGCAGGATGGTCTTTGCAAGACCTGATGATCTGGTGACGTGGTTATACCATCGGAGTTTCCGTTTATTCACCACTGTGAGCAGGTCATCGAAATATCGAGGTAAGACTGCTGCTCTCCCTTGTCATCTCCATCTCCCTCACAGCAGATCTCCAACGAAGAATACAAAGCATGGAGATGAGGTGCTACAGAAGACTTCTGGGCATTTCCTATACCCAGCACATCACCAACGACGAAGTCCGACAGACCATCACACAAACCATTGGACAAATATGTACATTAAAAAAAATACAGGATAAGAAGTAAAAAATCATTAGCCGAGCCTAACGATTACCGCCTGTCGTAATTGCGTCATGACGTCAGTCTTTGCAAACTCTCATCTGATTGATCCTGTCAACACTTCCAAAGCCATTGACGTTTAGCGGTGAGCTCACACAAAACACACAAAGACACCTACATAGACCTGGAAAGAATACACCAGGGTTTGAAAATCGAAGACAGTGGGGCGAACCCAAACTACAATGGGACTACAATAGGAAGAGAAAGTGAATTGACCAGAAAAGGGCATAGTGGGAACACAAAGGGAGCACGCTCTAGAAAACAAGGAAGAATTTTCTATTGACCAAAAAAGGTCCAGGATTAGCCAATCAATGAGGCAATGAACAATGCTGATTGAAAACGAAAGAAAGGAAACTAAAAGAACGAAAAAAAGAACAGAATAAAAAAGAAAGGAAACTAAGGCAATTTTTAAAAAAAGAAGCAGATAAACCAAAATGTCAACGACCACGAAAAAGAAACTGGTTGCGGCAACTTCAAAGTTCTCTTCCTTTCCAGAACAAACCCATTCAGAAAAATAAATGAATTAGAAAAACCTTCAGGATGTGAAATATCCTTGAAAATATGGAATTCCCTTTGTAACATATTTATTTCCGATATTTATCGGTGTATTTTTACTACTTTCAGCTAAATAATCTTTATATAAAAGCACATTTACTAAATAACCATTTGTTTATCATTTGTGAAACAATTTAAGATTTCCCGAAATAATTTATTTTCTTCGTAAATAACTTACATTGTTCACGTAAATAAATCATGAAATAGGTAAATAAAGCATTGTTGTTAAATTTAAAAAAAATACACACACACATAATACATTATTTAGCAGATTGTGTTAAATAATGGATTATTAAGATATATTTCTAAATATCCTATCCTGTCCCGTAACCCGGAGGTCGTAGGGGCACCACAGATGATCGTTTAACCAGCATCTTTCTCTGTCCTCAGCAGCCCTGATGGCTTCGCTCAGTGTCAAACCAGTCCATTCTCGAATGTTGTCCTCCCACCTCTTTTTCGGTCTCCCTCTTCTTCTACCTCCTTGCACTGTGCCTTAAAGAATGGTCTTTGCAAGGCCTGATGATCTGGTGACGTGGCCATAGCATCTGAGTTTCCGTTTCTTCACCACTGTGAGCAGGTCATCGTGTTGTCCAATGGCTTGTGTGATGGTCTGTCGGACTTCGTCGTTGGTGATGTGTTGGGTATAGGAAATGCCAGAAGTTCAATTAAAGGACACGACCGTGGTCAGTTTTGGAAACCGAGTGGACTTCCGCGTGTCTTGCCGAAATCGAGACTTGGTAAGGTTGTTCGAAGACAGAAGCAGCCTGCACCCATGGGTGATGCCGAACCGATACTCCACATCAACATCCAACCTCCATTTTCTTCTAGTAGGACTCCTTCGACTGGGCGGCGGTAGCGGGTCGGCAGTGGTCGTCAGGTCTCCCTGCTGCTGTGTCGCTCCATTCCCAGGGCTGACCTAGCTCCTTTTACTACGACTGGGCGCCGCGGGGTTTCCTGTGGAGGATGGCACCCTCCGGACTGCAGTTGCTCGCAACGCCGTGGATCCCTGCGTGCCGCCTTCTCTCTTTGTGGGTCAGTGCATCGCGGCCACAGCTCTTCGTCGAGCGATTCGGCCAACTTTTTCCACCCTACGTGCTTGCCTTTTTAACGTGCCTTCTTAATCAACTTTGAGCACGACCAACCATCTTCGTAGTGAAGACTTCCATCACCAACCGAATAGGCAACATACTTCGAACTCTTAACGCATGTCGACTTCTTCTTCATCTTGACTTCTTCTTCACGTCCCTTATACGCCTCCGTGTCCGGGGACAGAAATCTACCAACAACAGTTTTGGAAACACAGAAGAGGGACAGAGAGGCTAGGGAGAGCAAGAAAGTCCAAAGAAAGAGGTGAGGAAAGATTCCAACGACGATACGATCGCTCCACCGCTACTACGCTGTTATCTCCACGAGCACTGCCTTTGCTCTCTGAATATGATGTACTTCCAATAAAGACAAACTGTCAATGGTCATCAACGGACTGGCGTTCGGGAGAGAGAGAGAGAGAGAGAGAGAGAGAGAGAGAGAGAGAGAGAGAGAGAGAGAGAGAGAGAGAGAGAGAGAGTGTGTGTGTGAATAAGACTTCTTCACCCTACTCCATCACTTCATTTCGCTTCTCTCCAAACAACAACAACCACCTTACCACTACATTAATACTGTTGCGAACGAATAAAAAATAGAAGTAAAATAAAGCATCTGCTTCATTTGAAATCGAAAAACGGGGTAAAATCATGATTTTGCAATTTTCTTTATCACTATCACCAAAGAACGTACGTTCTTTGCTATCACATAATACCTGTGAATCCCATAAATAATGAAAACTGAAGTATCTAAACAATGAATTGGTACCTTACATAATGCATTATTTGGCAACACCTTTTAAATAATAAATTATAGAGATAAATAATTTCTTATTTAGCAACAATGCCTGATTTACCCATATCATGATTTATTTACATAAACAATATATTAAGTTATTTACGGAGAAATATATTATTTAGAAATTTTTTAATTGTTTTGTAAACAAATGATTTTTTAAGAACATATTCATCTAAATAAAAAAAATGTAGCTGTAAGTGGTGAAAATAAAATAATATTTTTCAAATGGAATGCCATATGAAAGTGCACTGCAGCAAATTTGCTAAGCTTTTGTTTTAAATGCCTATTTGACATTAGAAGAAGAAGAAGAAGAAGAAGAAGAAGAAGAAGAAGGTGATGATGATGATGATGATGATGATGATGATGATGATGATGATGATGATGATGATGATGATAATGATAATGATGATGATGATGATTGTCACGTGGGGTTTATGGGCTCTGCACAATGGAATTATGGACCCTCACGTTTATTCGGTGGGAACTGCTAGTAAGTCACCCTATGAATTACTTTAATAAATTTATTTGTTTAGCTCGTTCTGTGTTAAGGTTGGGGTACAGAGATAGATAGATAAAATGGTAAAAGATTACTGTCACACTAGCTTTCACACGGCTATGAATCATATGTAGTCCAGCCACTTGATAACAGTTAAAATCACACATTTATTTCTTCCACTCTATACAAGATTCTCTAAGTACTAATCTAACTTAAAAATGTCTCTGTCACTGCTATATAGTTCGATCGCTGATAGTCTAGGCAGCTGTATATCTTCCTCGGGCACTTGCTATTATATTTCATGTAGATTTGGACTACTGTGGTCCGTTTTACAGTTTCTGAAGAGTTGGACTACTGTGGTCCTGTTTCGATCAGTTTAAGTGCACTTTCGGTGAATACACTTAACTGCTAGATGGTGCGTGCGAAGTCCTTCTGTGAGGTAGCTTCTGGTCCACCTGTGTCGTTGTGTAGTTGGGTTCCCTTGCCACGCTGTGGGGTCTGACAGGGTGTTTTTCCAGGGTAGCTCTTTCCGACTTGTGCGGTAGAGGCTCCTCAACCAACTCGTCGTTTCTGTGGAGTGGGACGCACAGGATAGCTCGCCTGCTCGTCTGTAATATAAGAGACGAAATTCTGCACAACCCTGAATAATCGGTTTGTGCAGAGCGTCTCACTGAAAGCCAAAGTAGCCCTCAGTGATAGCTCCACATCTCTATACATAAGCGACGAACATTCTGCTACTTCCGGGGTCCACTGGAATCTCACTCTAAATTCCTATACATACATAAATATCAATCGTGTCTAACTATACACATACAGAATTAATAATATTATAAACATTCAGTGGTACAGTCACTGGTCTGCAAACATACATATAAGTTACACAACAGTGGTTCCGTATGGTATGCAACATGGCGGCGCAACCGGTCGTGTTTCGCCACGTGTTCGGCTTTTCCACATGGTCACGCAAATTCGGATTAACAATTCACATTTATGCATAGCAAATTCTTCAAACATACTTTCAACAATAATATAAATATATCACGATGAAACAGAAGTGTGTTCATTTACCTGTTTGACAAGTTCAGGCCCGTGATGACTTGAGAGAATTCTAAGATTCTAAAGTCCTGCTTCCTGGTCTATGAGTGAAGAGATTTCTCTGCTAGCTATTTAGATGTTGACTCTTCCTCGTCTCACACACGACTGATCCAAACTGTGTGTAGGTTCTGACACAGTCAGAACTGCTCTACCCGCTTAGCCTGCTTCTGATTGGTTAAAACGGTCAGATTCAAAGCTCAAGTGCTGACTCACTACGCTGTGTGTGGCTGGCTCGCCGTGTGTGGCCTGCTGTGTAATTTAATTGCTGCTGTGTAGTATACTGACTCTCTACTGTTACAATGACTACACAAGGCTAAATAGTCAACAAGCAGAGTTAAAACTAGCCAGTTCATGACAATGATGATGATGATGATGATGATGATGATGATGATGATGATGATGATGATGATGATGAATTAGTAAAGATAACCGATAAATGAACACACACGCGAACGTCCCCATATCCACACACACTTTAAAATGGACGGTACAGCGCATGTGCAGTGAACTTCTGTTCGTCATTCTTCCTACATGGAAGTAATTCACACTTTTCTGCTATCCTATGCACCAACGGGAATCCCCTCTATGAAAAATACTTCCGGTTTTTTTTCTCCGCGTGTTTTAGTGAGTTATTTCCAAATATTCAAGAATAATAACATGTGTCACTGGCCACCTGTATCGTACCCTCACATATTTTTATTTTTTTTTTTGCTGCAGTTTATTATCCCTTTCTATCGCCAGTGGCGCGCCTAAACCCTACCTACCTAACATTATTTGTGAATTTTTGAAAAATATTCGGAAAAACATAACGCCCAGATGCTGGCTCGAATCCACACCTGTCAGGCGCCATTGGTTTCTGGCTTGTGGACAAGGCAAGTTAGTCCCGCCTTAGCCCACTTGGCCACAACGCTAGCCTAACATAGTCAGTTACTTCGTGTTTTGTGAAGGTTGCGACGGCGAAGCTATGGAAAACTACAAGAGTTTTCAGGTCCTGTTTCACTTTCTGTCGATGATCGACGCACCTCCGAAGTCGCCACAAATACAGGCCTCTACGATTGTTTTTTGCATCCTTTCACTGAGCATGTACTTCCTCCACCGTTTTTATACTTATCCCACTCGTTTTCTGGCTCTAACAATCGTCGTTTTCGGCAATTTGCCATATTTAAAAGTCACGCATCAAGCTTCGATAAAAGCAAAACAAGCCAAACCGGAACTTGGTTTCATATAACCTCGTTTTAATTTATAATGGCGATACCCACGAGTATTTATGAGAGGTGCCGGAAAGTTGTGAATAAGACCAGAGAGAGAGAGAGAGAGAGAGAGAGAGAGAGAGAGAGAGAGAGAGAGAGAGAGAGAGAGAGAGAGAGAGAGAGAGAGAGAGAGAGAGAGAGAGAGAGAGAGAGAGAGAGAGAGAGAGAGAGAGAGAGAGAGAGAGAGAGAGAGAGAGAGAGAGAGAGAGAGAGAGATCTGCGCAGATGAGCTGTTTAGATTGAGCTAGAGTTGTGACGAATGCACGTAGGTTTGAAACTAACCTATGTGTCTTGGAGGTGCTTGGCAAATTTGAACGCTTTTTGTTAATCATAGAAATAGGCATGTTTTCAATAAAACCCCAACATTTACTCTTCCGACTTCGGGACGTTACAAGCAATTATGTAGCCTATGTATCATGTATACATGTATGTATGGATGGATGGATGTAGGCCTACTATGTATGTTATGTAGGTATAATTGTTTTTATACAACACCATTATCATCATCGTTGTCGTCGTCGTCGTCGCCATCATCAACATCATTATCATCATCACTGACCTTGATTAGACACTCGCCGCTGACGAACTAAGTCCACTTTGTTGGCCACTAGAATTATGGCGCGATCTGTGCCGACGTCAACACGAAGATGACGTAATAGGAAACCAGCTACGTCAAAAGAAGACCGGTCTGTGACGGAAAAAACGATGATGTAGGCGTCGTAGTTTGACTCGTCCTCCTGGGATATCTGCAACACATGCAAATTGCGGAATTGACCATTAAATGCACAAGACAAAATGTAAAGACACGTGTTCAAGATAGAAGACTATAGTAAACTAAAACTATAACATGGAGACTAGACTACATGTACATTAAAATAACACAAACCCGCAACATATCAAACCTGGTAGGCAAATTCTTCACATTATCCCTGAAAATTGTTCATGCAGAGGATGCCGTAAAGCCTACCGGTATGACAGCTAAGTAATGAGAGTGTGGTCTCTTAACGGGCCTCAACTAGAGGGCAAAACCTTGACAGGCTATAATGCCAATACTACTAGACAACTGTAAATATATAAATATAAAAGACTAAAACAATGACGTCAAATGCGAAACTGGAGAGGCAATTTCGGTAAGAGGAGGAGGGGTTGGGGTTTAGTGGGAAAATAATGGAAACGACGTTGGCAACAACAGAGAGGGAATGGAATAAAAAGATGTAACAATCGATACTTAATTTTTCTCTTCATGTCAAGTCGGATAATGTATTATCAATCATAGCACAAAAGAACGTTTGCCTGCAATATGGGTTACAGGGTACAAAGTGATATCACAAACACACCCCCACACACACCCCCACACACACCAGAGAGAGAGAAAGAGAGAGAGAGAGAGAGAGAGAGAGAGAGAGAGAGGAGGGGGGGGGGGGGGGATTCAACTCATTGCTATTGGTTTGGTCATAGGGGCGTCACGGAAGTCGGATATCGAAAGGCCGATGACATTACGGATCTTAGTCTATCTTTGATAGATAGGACTGTATGCAATCTACCTCTTTGCTTTCGAAGATTCACTTTCAGGTTGAAATGCCTTTGTTGTTTGGCTGATATGATACATCTCCGGCAGAGAGAGAGAGAGAGAGAGAGAGAGAGAGAGAGAGAGAGAGAGAGAGAGAGAGAGAGAGAGAGAGAGAGAGAGAGAGAGAGAGAGAGAGAGAGAGAGAGAGAGAGAGAGAGAGAGAGAGAGAGAGAGAGAGAGAGAGAGAGATTTAGTCAGTTATTCATTGTTTACGTGGTCCAGTGGATTGCAGAGAGCCGACGGATGACCAAAAATTCAGGACCACAACTTGGTTGAAAAAGGACTCGCTCCTGATCTGTATAAAAGATCTGTTGACATAACCCTAGTGGTAACACCGAATGCACTCCACCAGCCGGTCACTTTACAATAAAGGCATCCCAAGCAGGGGACGTTGAGGCTATACTCTAATTTATCGAACCCCCTTTTACAAAAACAAAATAGAATATAAACATCATTATAAAATATCAACAAAACACAAACATATAAAATGCATACTTTGCTAAATAATAATAATATCATAGAAAGCCCTAGAAACGATTTGACAGAAAGCGTCCAATATTCCCAAGTTGAACCAAAAGACCCACAAACACAAATGAAGAGTTTTGGAAGAGTTTTCAAGAAAAAAGGTTGGTGAGAAAATCCAAACTATCCGCAACAGCTTACCTCCCCAGACCCACCCGCCCTTCCTTTCTCTTTCGGCAGCACTTTACATAGTTTACATTCTTTCTTCATTTAGTATTCTTGTTTTGTGTGTGTCTGTGTGGGTGTCGCGTGTATGTGTGTGTGCATGCATTTGTATGCTGTCTAGTATTATATATAAAACATGAATGTATGATTTTTGGTGTGTGCACGCCTAGATCCGCAGATTAGGCACCTTACAAATGCTAATTATTATTATTATTATTATTATTATTATTATTATTATTATTATTATTATTATTATATTATTATTATTATTATTGACTGGTCTAGCAAAGAAGAAAGTATAGTAGATTGATAGAACAGAGTAGGAATGAGAAAGAACAAAGGAGAAATACAGAGACGTTGGGAATTTAAAGCACTAAATTTCCAGAAAGTGGGAATACTATTTATACAGAAACCCCCGCCACCCCACGAGGGGGAGAGAGAGAATATGTATACCAATATTTATTCAATAGAAGGGGCGTTATGCAACATATTCACAAAAAAATCACAATACAACAGCAGTCAAACAATAAAGTATCTCAAATCTTCAAAATATACAAACATCACGACAAAACAGTTTCTCTAACCTTGAACGCTCTGTACTAAACCATACAAAGTCTCATTACAACATTTTCATTATTTGATGACAATAATAAAAACAGTCTGAATGCATTTGGAGTTCTATAATATTTTAAGGCAACATATTCTCTAGGTAAAACATCGAAATATGGAAAACGAAGTAAAAAATGGAACTAATTGTCTTTGGTTTGATTATATAATTAATTTGCAATGTTTGTTACTGCGATGTATATAAAAATAAAAAGCCAAATCAGAAATACCAATTCTGAACTTAAAGACTGAACATGTCTATCCAAATCCAAATTTAAATGCAAAGGCACATCATTCGACGTATTACAAAAGGATCTGTATAAATTAAACCGTACACTCGTATTTACCTGATCATTCCAATTTTGCCATCAACAATCTATCAATCGCTCATTAAAAACCGGCAAAAACCATTTGATATTACCCACGCTGTGATTGATCCACACTTATCCAAATCCAAAGTAAAACAAACACGCTGGTACGTTCGTCACCAACGTCTTTTCCCCTTCTTTTATCCAATTGATACAACATGTTATAAGCTTTTAGGTAAGCTACAAGCATGCATTTGTAATAATACTAATCCAGTAACTTACAGCAGAATGAATTGGTTATACATTAAGATCATTTGTCCACATACAAAAATTTCTGCAGGGCAAATAAATGTGCTTTCCCACAATGAGCGGCTCTTCAAACGAATACTTCAATAGTTCAGCAGTTCAGAGAGAGAGAGAGAGAGAGAGAGAGAGAGAGAGAGAGAGAGAGAGAGAGAGACAGACAGACAGACAGACAGACAGACAGACTGTAACAAGCAGACCCGTTTACCCCTCACTATTTGAGCTTTTGCTTGTTTAGCAGTAGTAAAACTTAGAAGGTTACTGTAGTCTATGGCAGACGATTAAGGTAAAACTGATGTGTACACACACTGCGAGCTGACGCGAGCCGTTTAGTGACATCATCGCAGCCTACAGGGTGTTTCGAACTTTATAGCCACTTAGATTATTTCATCCAATCGGGACACAGGTAGAGTGCTTAGAACCAGTTCTGGCTGATTCAGTCCAAGCCAAGTATAGGTCAGTTGTGTGGAAAGCTCTGAGCAGTACACAGTTACACTAGAGCAGAGAAATATCTCCACTGATAGAACAGGGAAGCAGTGCTTGTTGAATTTTTGAATTCAATTAAGTAGCCACGGGCCTGACATTGTCGAACAGGTAAATGAACATACTTCTGTTTCATCGTGATGTATTTATATTATTGTTGAAATTATGTTTGTGGAATTTGCTATGCATAGATTTGAATTGTTAGTCCGACTTTGCCTTACCATGTGGAGAAGCCGAACACGTGTCAAGCACGACCAGTTTTGACGCCCTGTTGTATACCTGACGGAACCACTGTTGTTTAACCTTTATGTATGCTTGCAGACCAGTGGCTATACCAGTGAATGTTTATAATATTATTAATTCTTTATGTGTATAGTTAGCCACGATTTATATTTATGTATGTATAGGAAATTAGAGTGGAGATTCCAGTGGACCACCGACTTAGCAGAATGTTCGTCGCTTATGTATAGAGATGTGGAGCTATCACTGAGGGCTCACACCAGCTCAATGCCTATGTGAGCAGCACTCTTAGGTTCTCCCACATTTTGCTGGCTGCGGACTATTTATAGCTTGCCTTTCAGTGAAAGGAAAGAAGAGCACCAGTGAAGCTATTTATAGCTAGCCTGGCTGAACTAGCTTCAAAACCTAAAAGCTTTGGTTGAGTCGGTGTGGCTACTTTGGCTTTCAGTGAGACGCTCTGCACAGACCTATTATTCAGGGTTGTGCAGAATTTCGTCTCTTATGTAACAGACGAGCAGGCAGGATATCGTGAGCCCAACTCAACTGAAGAGCAGAACCTAATCTACGATTCGAGTTGGCTGCCGAGGCATCTACAGCATCGTGCGCAGATAGCCCCAAACGTCGTACCAAAAGTCAAAGACTACATGATGACCCAGCGTGTACCAGAAGCTACCTCAACGCAGTGCTTCACCCACGCATCCATACAGTTAAGTGCCCAGGAAACAGTGCACTAAAACTGTAGCAAAAGGACCACAGTAGTCCACTCTTCATGAACGCAAGTAGCCAGTGCCCTTTGAAGAAAAAAAATAGCTGCCTAGACTATCAGCGAGCGAACTATTCGCATTGACAATTAACTTTTAAGTTAGATTCGTACTTCGAAGATCATGTATAGAGTAGAAGAAATAAATGTGTGATTTTGACTGTTATCAAGTGGCTGGACTACATATGATTCATAGCCATGTGAAAGCTAGTGTGACAGTGATCTTTTACCATTTTTCTATCTATCTCTGTACCCCAGCCTTAACACAGACCGAGCTAAACAAATAAATGTATTAAAGTAATTCACCGGGTGACTCACTAGCGGTTCCCATAGAATAGACGTGAGGGTTACAGCATTCCATTGTGCAGAGCCCAGCAACAAATAAACCCCACGTTACACAGACAGACAGTGACAGTGACAGAGAGAGTCATGAAGAAAAGAGAGGTAGGGGGTGGAGAGGGGGTTGCAAAGAATGGCGATCAGACTGGCAAAACTAGTCAGCCACAGGAACTGATCAAATTGGTTCCACGAAATGAGAGTTGTCCATCAACAACTCTGACCCTCCCTTGCTCAGAAGTAGCCCGATGACCGATCCGCATATAATGTTATCTGATATCTCAGGCTTTAGGCGCCAGTACGTTGATTACCAGACCTCAGCGGGAAAAAGAAGAACAACAACAAAAAGAAGAAGAACATTTAGATTCAGATTCACCCGCATTCATGCATAGACAGAGATTTAAAATTAAAGGGAAAAATATCAAATAAATAACTTCGCTACACGGAAATTAACAATACTTAATATAAAAACTGGAACCATTTAATTTCAGAAGAAGAAGAAGACATCATCATCATCATCATCATCATCATCATCATCATGAACAGTTGCGCAGTGCAAACGTTTCTTTGTTTCGGATAGTTCCAGACAATGTTGTATCAGTGCTGCTCTAGGACTAAAACTGCCAGTAGTAGTTTGTCCTCACCACAAATTATTTCGGGGTTTTCCTTGTCGTGTATTATGACTCCGTGACACAATAATCACTGACCAATAGTTGTGAGTCAGGTTAGTCGCACTTGGCACACGAATAACTCGCGAGTTGTTCATGCGATTATGATATTATTTGGTACCTGCAAAGATGTCTTTAATTGTCAATTATCTGGGTTCAAATTCCAAACCCTTCGACTTCCTAAACCCTTTTGGAAAGAGAGAGAGAGAGAGAGAGAGGAGAGAGAGAGAGAGAGAGAGAGAGAGAGAGAGAGAGAGAGAGAGAGAGAGAGAGAGAGAGAGAGAGAGAGATAAAGGCTCCAGACCAAATTTTGTGAACCATTATACACCGATAGCACATATTTCAACAGACATTGCCCGATGACATAATAAAAAATAATTAAAAAAAAACCACAATCCTGACAAATACTGGCAAGTTGGGACAAGAGGCGCTGCCTAAACTGAAAATGCCTAACAAAGCCAGTCAAGAAGAGAGTCGACCACAAAGTCCTCTCCCTGTGCTACAAGTGTGTCCATGACCCCCACCTCTCCCCGGTACTTGAGAGACATTGTCCCTACCCACAAACCCTCAAGGCGCCTTCGCTCCTCTTCCCAGTTTATGTTGTCCGTTCCAAGTGTGGATGGTCACAGAAAGAGGCGCTTGGGTCACCGCACCACATAATAATAGTTAATTAATAATTAATTAATAATGGATTGTGTACCTCCATCAACTAAAGACATCGGAAAACTTAATAGACGGTAACTCCTAGTACATTGTTAAGAATAATTTGAACTCCAAGAGAATCTTACTGCGACCCAGTTTCAATAAAAATTTTGCCTCCAAAACGTTACTTAAGTCATGACTATCATACCAGTATCTGCTTCAAACTAACAAACCAAAACAACCAAATTGTAGACTTTGATGATCTTACATGTAGTCGGGCGGGCTACAAGGATTTTCTGACCATTACGATACTTAGGCCTTACTCTGTTCTCTGTTATGTTTAAACTAGCTGTATACAATAATTTGATATATACTTTTCAGATCCCTTAAAGGCAATATTTTATTGTATAACTGCGAGGTGTGGGCCCATGAAAAAATGATACTATGTGATCGATTACAACTAAAATTTTTGAAATTGCTTCTTAATTTAAAACTAGTACGCCGACCTGTATGGTTTTAGGTGAAGTTGGCTGTTTTCCTGTTTCCTTAGATGCTAAATGCAGGCTACTCTGTTTCTGGTATAAACTTTGTATTGATTGTTGCAATGATTCTGCTAGAATGTCAGTACTTATGTTTCGACTATGCTCTTACTTGGATTTTAATTCTGATTATAAACTCTCCTGGCTATGTACTGTTCGCTCTCTGCTAAATGATCTTGGTCTGTCTTTCATTTGGTTAAACGGCTGTAAATACTCTTTGAATTGTTTTAAGATCATGGTCAAACAACGCTTGAGAGACCAGTTCTTGCAAACCTGGCATCAGGATGTATTCGCTCATAATGCTTGTATTACGTATAGAATTTTTAAGAGTACGTTCTGTTTCGAAGATTATTTAGTTTCCTTGTCACCTCTATCGAGAAGAAACTTATTGAAATTTAGGCTCAGCTGTCACAAACTGCCAATTCAATCACTTAGATATTTGAATATTCAGAGAGAAGATAGACTGTGTACTCTGTGTGATCTGGATGAACTAGGTGATGAATTTCATTATCTGTTTAGATGTACAAATTCTGTGTTGGTTGTTAACAGACTTTCTTTAATACCTCAATACTTCAGTAATCACCCGAATGCCTATAAGTTAAATCAGTTATTGAACTCTAAATCTAAACGCAGGTTGTCTGATTTGAGCCTTTTTTTAGGGATTATTTTTTCACTTTTCCAATAGTGACGCACAGTTCTCTTTTAATGTTATGTCAAACTTCTATTTCCTTGTTTGGACGAATATTTAATCAAAGAGCAGGTTGCTAAATTTAAGCCGCTTTATTGCAGTTTGAGTTATGTCACTATTTATATATTGTGCATTCCCTTTTGTCTTATTTTGTGAACCATGACATGCTGTACAATTTTCTTTCCATGTTGACCCAACATAAAACTTAAAACGGGTGTTTGACATTTCAGAGGTTTATCTTGTGATGCCTATGGAGCAGCTTTTTTGTGCCGTTCATTGTTTTTTAATGTAATTCCCCATCCCCCCCTTTTTTGGCTAAAATGCCCCCCTGGGCTATACGAGCCTTGTTTCATGCTTTCATTACATGTGATTTTGCTAATAAAAGGACAAAGTTTCAAAAGTTCCAAAAAAGTTATAATCGTTAGACGCAGCATTAAATTCTCTATTAGAATATAGAAACTTTATTTGTGATTTATGTAGCAATTTTAAAGGGGAGCGTGATGTTTAGAATAGCGCGATGCCTATCACATTATTTTGTTAAAGACACCGCGCTGTTGGGTGCGAAGCCACCGCTGATACGAGCTTGGCCGGTCGCCTCAGCTCCTTCCCGCCTTGTGTAATCGTAGATTAACACATGATACGAACATAATTGTTAATAATGGCGATAACAAAGATTTTCCACTGTAACACCTTAAGTGTGATATTTTCCGATGCCTTAGATAGTTCATTCTCTAATAGTATATACTTAAATTAAATATTAGTTTTATAGGGACATACATCGGAATGGAAACAGAGGAAAAGTTGTAAGAAGAGGTTAGATGTAATTATTGTTGTTGTGTTAGGTGTTTGCTATTTTATTCCGTCATGGTCGGAACCCATAATAGTAACCATGTCATATTATATATTGTTGGAAAGGGGAGACGTTGTTCTTTCTTTGTCATTTTTATTATTTTTTATAATTGTATTAAATTAAAGAGTTAGTACGAGTTTAGAGTCGTGACATTCTTAAGATCAGCAGCCAACTCCCTCTTAATTTGCGTATTATTTTTATTTCGTAGCAGATAGGTCCGATAGTATTATATCAGTAGAAAGGTCGTATTTCTGCGTTTCCGCCCATATATAATTTGTATAGTATTCATTAGCGTTTCGAGCATTCAATGTAATGTGTTTAGTTTAGCCGTGCTGTGTAGATGTATAAGAATTAGAGTGGAGATTCCAGGGGACCACTGATGTAGAAAAATGATCGTCCATTGTTTGTATTAGTGGAGCGGTCACTGAGGGCTATTTTTACCGTCAGTGAGATGCTCTACACACACTTAGTATACACGGTGTTGCAGAAATTCGTCTCATATTTTGCAGACGAGCAGGCACCATTGGCCCGAAGCTGAAGGAAGACCATCGCGCGTCACCTCTGACATTCGGCCTGCAGTGGATTCGAGCACTGAGCTACGATAACACCACAGTCGGCCAGCCAGGAGAACACTCCACCACAACACAGCTCTTCAACTGAACAAAGCTAAGTGCTAACGAAATCGTGCACCAAAACTGGTCTAGACGGAATGTGGAATAGGAGGACAGGCAGATTGAGTAGCTATGAGACAATAGCTGCAGATACCTATCAAGGACCGATCTATTCGAGTGATATTTGGACATTTAAATTAGTATAAGTGATTAGAAGATTTTGTATAGAGTAGAGGAAATAAATGTGTGATATTTACTGTTAACAAGTGGCTGGACTACCTATGTTTCATAGCCGTGTGAGAACTAGTGTGTCAGTGAATCTCTTACCAATTTCTCTCTATCTCTGTAACCCCAGCCTAAATACAGACCGAGCTAAACTTATAAATGTATTAAGATTAGTCACCGGGAGATTAACTAGCGATCCCCATTGACGAAAGACGAGTGGGTAATAGCATTCCATTGTGCAGAGCCCAGCAACAATAGACCCACCGTTACAGTGGGGATGGAATGGGGTGAGGCATTCTTTTGGCTTAGCTCTGACAAGCTCATTTGGCAAAGACATCAACATAAAACCAAAAAGGGGTTTAATAAAATAAAATAAAGGATTGTTCTTTTTATTCTGTTCATCTGCCTTCTTATTCTTGTTTATAATTTTCATGTCCGTCTTTTATTCTTGCAGCTTTTCTTCAGGTATTTAATATGTCAAAAATAATACCGAAAAATTTTACTTTTTAGAAACGTTTATGTGCTGGCCATAAACACGGAGAGAATTGTTCAAAACCTGGTTTGCGATGAAAATAAAGGCTTTCAGTTTTAAGTATGACTGCTGCGCTCCCTTGTCATCTCCATCTTCCTATATGCTTGCGAAGCATGGACCCTCACAGCAGATCTCCAACGAAGAATACAAAGCATGGAGATGAGGTGTTACAGAAGACTTCTGGGCATTTCCTATAGCCAACACATCACCAACGACGAAGTTCGACAGGCCATCACACACGCTATTTACCTTGGAATGTAGACTTCTATTCCTGTCTTTACAAATGGGCTTCAACCTTGTCATGGCAGCAGTTGTTTGTACGATCCTGGAGAGGACTTCCTGCCGGGACCCATTGTCTGATACAATGGCTCCTAAATATTTGAAGCTATGCACTGTGTTGAAGGATTGGTCTTGGACTTTGATGTCCATGTTAATGCCTTTGGTGCTATTGTTCATCATTTTGGTCTTCTCTGCACTTATTTCCATTCCATAGGCTCCGGAGGTGGTGTCAATCCTCTGTATAAGCTGCAAGCTCTTGTTCCTCTCCAGCCAAACCACCAATGTCATCCGCAAAACGGAAGCTGGAGATTGCTCTACCCTCTATGCAGACGGTGCCTTCGTGATCTGCAAGGGCATCTAACATGATGCGCTCCAGGAGGTGTTGAAGAGTGTTGGAAAGAGTAGGCATCCTTGACGCAAACCGATTGTTGTTCTGAACCAGTTCCCGATGGCGCTCTTGTGGAGGACTGCACTAGTAGCCTTGTCATAAGGCTTTTGATGACTTCATCAGCGTTGCATACTCTCATAGTTGCCCATAGAGCTGCATGCCAGACTCGGCTTTCTTGAAATCTACAAACACATTATATAGATGTTGTTGGTGCTGTAGGTATTTCTTGCAGTTTATTTTGAGTTGAAAATTTGTTCAATGGTACTTCGCCCTGCCCTGAATCCTTCTTGTTCTTCAGCTACGATTTGTTCAGCTTGGGTTTCAACCTGTAGTATTATTTTTAGGAGGACCTTGCTGGGATGGCTGATGAGGCTGATGGTGCGGTAATTTTTACACTCCTGAAGGTTACAATTTTTTTGGAAGAGTGATGACAAGCGACTGGATCCATGGTGTAGGCCACTCCACACTTCGCGTCAATCATCGCTTCCCCTCGGGCTTGCAGCGATTCCGCGGGTATGTTGTCCACTCCCCCTGACTTCCCCTTCTTTAGTGATTGCACTGCTGCCTCAACTTCTTCTCGGAGAATTGGGAGGATTTCTCCCTCTTCTCTGTTCTGGGGACATACTAGAACTGATGGGACTCTGTCCATCTATCCAAGACTTCTTGTTCTTCTATAAGGCATATGACAGACTTGCTTTGGATCGCGGAGACCTTGGTGTCACGGACCGGGTTTATAATATTTCGGCCCGATGACTGTTTGTAGTATCTTCCTGTGAGAAGATATAAATGTTAATTTTTTTTATTGATAACTGAATGCTGATTGGTTGAGCTGGTCATGTGACGATTCACCAATCACATTCAAACGTGTAGTCATTCTCTTCCTGTTTGTACCACGGAGTGGGTGGTTGTGTTTGTACTTCTGCAGGTATATATTGTGTTTATCATTGAAATATTGTATTATAAACATAATAATATTTAACCATGATTATATTCTACTTGTGGTGGAATAAAAGTAAGAGTAGATAATTTTGATACTAGTATGAAGGAGGGATTAGGGAGGTGATGGAGATGGTGGATCGTTGTGTATTTTTTTTGAGTAACGAATTGAAATCGGATTTTTATTTGATTTGAGGTTGAAACCTCAACTTGCAATGTATAGTATTATATTTACTTTTGTGAATGAAATTAATCAGCGTCAAGATGTAATATAGTTGTTATAATTAGTTTTACAATTTGCGTATATGTGTGAACTGTGTTCGACACATATGAGAGTTGAATTAAACTGTTGGTCTGGTCCCGTCACAGAGAGGAGAGAAAGGTATATGGGGTAATACAGAGAAAGTCTATTGTATCAGGAAATTTAGTTTGGATAAACTTGTGTGTTTCACAGAAGTTCCGGCTGAGGGGCCTCGAGAGAGAAGAGAAGAGAAGAAGAAGGAAACGAACCTTCAAGAAGAAGAGAAGAGAAGAAGAAGGCGACGAACCTTCAAGAAGAAGAGAAGAAAATGGAAGAGAAGATGAAGGCGGCGATCCTTCAAGGAGAAGAAGAAGAAGGAGAAGAAGAAGAAGAAGAAGAAGAAGAAGAAGAAGAAGAAGTGAAGGAGAAGAAGTGAAGGAGAAGAAGAAGAAAAGGAAGAAAGTCAAGACGAGGACAAAGCTCAAGAAGAAGAAAAAGAAGGAGAAGGAGAGGAAGAAGAAGGAACGGAACACGAAAGGATAAGAGGAAGAAGTAGCCGAGGAGGAAGAAGGGTGGAAGCATAAAGAAGGAGCCAGGGAAGAAACCAAAGAAGACGACGGAGAAGAAGCAGCAGTAGCAACCACTGCCACATCAGCAGCAGTAGCAACCACTGCCACTTCAGCAGCAGTGGCAACCATTGCCACGTCAGCAGCAGTAGCAACAGCAGCAGCAGCAGCAATAGCGGCGACCGAGGGAGATTGAGGGTGGAGAAGGTGACGGTAGAGAGAGGAAACAGCCTGGGATAGATAGAGAAAAGGACAAGGAGAAATTGAGAGGAACGGAAGGTAGTATATGGACAGAGACAGAGATGAGAAACAAAAGAAAGACACAGTGAATCCTAACAACCGTAAGACTCTTGGGGGTAACACTCTCTCTCTGTCGATGGAGACTGGACTTTATTGGTGGTTTTTGTGAATAGTGAATTACTTCCCGGATTATCTGAAAGGATATTGTGTGTGTTTGTGAATGATAAAATTCACGGATTATTTCTACGAAGTACGTGAGTACAAAAACTACTTATATATATTTTTTCCATATTATTGATTGAGTTGTATGTACTTGTGTAAACTTTGTTGATTCTTGTTTATTTTCTAGTAATAGAAAGGGGGTGTGGCAACAAAAGAATTCTTGAGAGTTAGGGAGTGTGAGACGGGAGAACACGCAGAATATTCACGCACGCATACACGCAGTTTCTTGATATAAACCCCTTTCGTTACACTTGGGCTGTTTAAAACTTGTCAGCGGCTTCACGGTCTCGTAGGCTTTCTTGCTGTTGTTTTTGTTCAGATTGGTCTCTATTATCTGGCAATGCTCATCTATCCAGTTCTCCTTTGCTGTGCGCATGCCTTTGCGGATGTCATTGTTGATTTTTCCGTAGGCATCAGCTCCTTGTAAGGTGTTCTTTTTCTTTTTCATCTCTCTTTTTTTATCACACAGGTCCAAAAGTTCAAGTGTGATCCACGGTTTCTTCTTTGGGCGGTGCTTGCCAAGGATCTCAGTGGCAGCATCTGTCACAGCTGAGTTGAAGGTGGTGGTCATGGTGTTACCATCTACTTCACCAGCTCCCAAAATGAGCAGTGGTGCAAATTTCCCTCTAGTTGTGGCTTGGAATATTTCTGCCACCTCCAGGGCTTGCAGTTTGTCCAGTTCGAACTTCAGTCTAGTGCACTTTGCTGTGTTTACTCTCTTCAAGTGGAGCCGGAAGGACATCATCACAAGATCATGGTCACTTCCGATGTCTGCTCCTGGAAAAATGCGTTTCCTGCCAATGAGGAACCAGAATACAAGATATGATTAAACACAACCAAGAGAATTTTGAGGGAATCTTTAGGCATGTGCGAAATTAACTGATAATGAATACCATCAGGGCCGGAAGCAGATTTATTGGATTTCAGAATGGAATATGTCAATTCTTCCATTGAAAAGGGAACGTTTTATGGTTCACAATTATCGAATTCAAAAAAGCATGGTTTTCGTTCTTTTTTATCTTTGACGTTTTGGAAGTTTGGGAAATAATGTGCAGACGACGAATTGCGATGTATGGTAGAGGCCAACAAATCAGCCACCTGCTTTTTGTCAGTGATAATCTGTCTGTTTTTTCAGACCTTGGATTTGGCCTTGGAGTTTTCCCTTTAATTCTTTTTATTATTTTCCAGACTGTTTTGGAAGATGTTTTGTTACGAAGTTTGGAACAGAAAGTTTTCCAGGACTGACGCCGTTTTTGTTTAAAAAGATACCTAGTTTTGGCTCGCAGCTTCTGATGATTAAGTTTATTTTAAGCAGTAGGATTTTAAAAGAAACTTCGTTGGGCTTATTTCCTTTGGTGATGAAGAGTCTTGCACTCTTCATCAACCCAAGGGGTCTTCGAAGCTCCGAAGCATAGATGTTTTGGGTATATTTTCGGAAGCACATTCTACTAGGATATTAGAAAACTCCAAAGCCGGATCTTCGGAATTTAGAATGTCATTGGTAATTTGACAAGCTGCGGAGTGTCCAAATTTGTCCCAATCTGCTTTTGTGAAATTCCAGCGCCGCTGGGGTTCCTCAGAATGATCTAGAAAAATAGAAAAAATGGTCACTCCCGCAGAGATCCGAATGAGGTTTCCTATCCAGGTAAAAAAAAAAAAAAGAGAAGCATCACAGATGGCCAGGTCTAAATTAGAAAATGTTCCTAAGGGCTACAATACCTATGATAATCTAAATTTAAAATACAGAGGTTGAGGTCATCGACAACATTCACCAAAATTTTGCATTGGGAACTCTATGACCGTTCAGATCCCCAACAATCACAAAGGGAGATGGGAGTTGGTCTATCAAGTTTAATAAGTCCGCTTTGCATATGGTTTTTGAAGGGGATAAATATAAGGTAAGGAACAGACTGTAACAGTTCTTTGAAAGATACTCGAGCAGCAATCGCCACTAACTGGGCTAAATAAAATGTCTGACCGAATACAACGCGTTATCACATTACATGATTATTGCTTTAGGTCCAGCGGAAACGCGTTATCACGAGAAACATTGGATTGCAAGCAAGAGTATCCAGACAATTAAGTATTTTATCAGGACTCAAAAGAGTTTCATGTAGATAAATTATACTTGGTCGGTTTTTAGTAAGCAAGAGCAACTGTTCGTAGTTGGCTTTACAAATGTTAGGTCATAATAGGAAGAAATGAAAGTAGTATGTTTTATTTCAAGCAATTTTCTACTCTTAAGTTTCTCCTTAATGATAACAGACTATTCTTTAGCTGGAGATGGAGGTACTGACCCCTGCTGAGGTGACTCCTCCATGTTAACTGATGTTAACTCCAGGGAGGTGAAACGATCCGAAGTAATGTCTTTTTTTTAGGATGATCTCCCTTGCAATTTAATCATTTCGGAGCATCCCCACTGATCGCCATGGAATTCCCACACACACTTGAAACAGGTTGGTGTGTTTTTACATGCCGTGCTACCGTGACCATACTTTTGGCATTTAAAACATCGCAGTGGCGGGCACAAACACAGAAACAGGTATACTTTCGTAGCAAAAGATCATTCTTTTAGGCACGCCAAACGCAAAACGTCAAAAACAGAGTATATGTGGGAACTTTGTTTCCGTCTTTGTCTTTTCTCATGACCGTATGTGCCTTGGTATCACCCTGCTTAGCCACGCCATCTTTTATTTCTAATTCTGCCTCTGTCAGTCCATCAAACTGAGATGATCTTCGGATGAGTTGAGTGTCGGTGACAACTCAAATTTACATCGAACACACGGCTACCTAGCTCTAGTTTGGAGCCATCTTTAGCTCGTATTGTTGTGATGTCCTTTCCGTGAGACAGTCCACTAGGAAACTGCCCTCTCTTTGATCTGCCTAGACACTCCCTCAAGCCACTTTTCCACAACAAATGGGGATTTTATTTTTGGTTTTCGTTGGTCATCCTAACAATCAAGAAGCGTGGCCATGTTTTGAAGAGGCCAGATTCCCTGGCTGTACGTCTAGTTTCCATGTCGCTGTCAGAATCATGTCCATTAGTTTGGTCCAGTCCGTAATAAGTTCTTTTCTGTTTATTTTTGTTTTGTTTGTGTTGTCATTGAAGCGTAGCCTAAACGATGGCAGAAATAAACGGTCACTCCAGGAGAGCTGCCGTGCTAGGGAAGGGGTAATGGATGGTCAATGACATCCACAGGTCTTATCGTGTTTTTTGCCCACAAATCCACCCGTCACATTGCTCTTCAGTTCTTTTGTTCTTGTCCTTCTTCCATCTTACTGTATATTTGGTTTTGTTTTCTTATTTTCATTTTTCTATTTTGTTTCTCGTTTGTACAGCATCTCTAATATATTTTGGGAGTGTTTTCGTTTTCTTTCTTTATCAATCTGCTTTGAAATATTTTATCATTTTTCTTTTCCTTTTTTCTACGGCCTGAATGCTGACAAGGTCGTTGGGCCTATCAAGGGAACTCGGACAGCTTACATCTTCTGCTAGTTGTAGTTTGGGGAACTCTAAAAAACAGTGTTGTGACGATAGGGGTGTGGTTTGGGATAGTGGTGGTGGTTATGTGCATTTAAACCATAACAATCTTTTTTTCTGGCTCTATCTGTACTTGTCTTTTTCTCTTTTTTTGTATTGCTTTTCTTCTTCTTCATTTTCTTTTTCTTACTCCGTTTTCTTCTTTCTCCTCCACGTTTTCTTCTTTCTCCTCCACGTACGCTTATCTCTCTATTTTTAGTTCGTCCTTTGTTTCTTCTTCTTTCCTTACCCCAGCTTTTATTTAAATCGTCCCTCTACTGATATCATAATCTTTCTTCTTCTCTTATTTCTTTTTCACGTCTTCCATCTTCTAATCCATTTCTTTTTTCTGCGACGTCTCATCCTTCCTTCTTCCTCCTACTATTCAAGTAAAAAACTAATCCTCTTCATCTTCCTCCACCAACTTCCTTGTCAAGTGAAATCCTCCTCCTTATCATACTTATTTTCATCATCATACTTATTTTTCTGTTAACTTAACTTACTCCTCCTCGTGCTATTATTTTCTTCATCCTATGCTTTCAATCCCCCATATCCTATTATGGTAATAAGGTCGAAATCCTCCTCCACTTCGTTATTGGTCTTGTTTGAGTGATAAGCTGAAGTAGCACGGTGGGCACTGAGAGCGATAGACAACTTCCACTCTCCGGTGCTTTGTCGATTTTTGGACAGCGTGGAAAGCCATACTTTTCGCCCGCTTGCAGGGCTGAGAGAGATTTGTGCCAGGGTATCTTGGACTATGTAGACAACTTTGATCCACAGGTTTAGAGTACCGGATAACAGAGTATCTGGGCAAATAAAACTGCTCAATAAACGAAGTCGTGTCAAGAAATAACACGACATTTTTCTTAAGTAGCGAAATTACAAGGTCAAAGAGCGGTTCAAGGCCAAGGTCAACGATGGCAACTTGCAGCAACAAACGCACTGTCAAGCGCTGCGAACGACTAAATACAATGAATTTAGGCACCTTTAATGGAGCCCGTCGTATGCCATTGAGACAGAAGGTCCTCGTTCTTTAGCACGTCGCTGCTGTGACAGGCGGGAAATGAACCACCGTACAGGGAGTCATCACGGAAACTCTGAGGTCAGCGTCGAGATGTGAGTCAGGCTCACCCCGTGGAGCGTTGTTATCTACGTCATTTGCTAAATCTTCAAATTCATTACATTTGCCTCATCGATGCAATACTACTCAGGCTGGGGTGAGAGTCTCCAGTGCTGCTTTTCAGCTGATTGGAATGGATGGGTAAGCGAAGTTGTCAAACAGTTGTGGACGTTTTGGTCGTTGAGCTCTGTGGTCTTATTTACCCTGTGGTGCTTTTTGGGGGTGGATCAATGATGATCTCGTTACCAAAACGGGCAAAAAGACAATTTTGCTCCTATTCAGATATTTCACTATTTTGGGCCACAGATTGGTCAAACTAAAACTACGCACACCGATACTCCCCGATCCATTCCTCTCCGCCCTCGCCTCTCAGGGGGCTTCTTCTTCCTCTCTTTCTCTAAAGAATGTTGGTATAATATGTACAGACGGAGAAACACACACACATACACATTTGCATGCATGCATGCGTACAAACATACATACATACACACATACATACACTTTCAACACCCATCTCAGCTTCAAAATCTTTGGACAGTTAGCTACTTCTTCTAAGAACTCCATCATTTATTTCCGCTCTGCTACTCTTTGAAATATTTTTGTACTCAGAAATCAATATTTTTCTTCTGTCGTAGCAACCAAGTATGTAATCTAAAATATCTTCGTCCCATCGATTGATGCTCGACTTATATGCTAATCTTCCTCCTCGCTCTTCACCACCATCCCTCCCACCAATCTCAACCCTTATTCCCCGCTATATTTAGGGGTAATTTATGAGACGGTTGTGTTTGTAGTGATGGAGACGAGGGTTAAAGTATGGTCGTTGTTGAATATTTACTTTTCGTCTCCACCTCCCTTTCCTTCTCCCATTTTTTCCCTCTTTTTCTTACCAAATTTCGTCGTCTTCACCGTTGTCATGATGATGATGATGATGATGATGATGATGATGATGATGATGATGATGATTATGATGATGATGATGATGATGATGATGATGGTGACCATTGTTTATGCGCTTATCGCAGAGCTTTAAACCTCAATAATGCGTTGTAGTTAAGACTTCTGTAGTCCTACTATCTAGTGTAAAACAAGTTAAACACGGTCTCAGACTGTAAATTATGCACACGCATTCGCAGCCCCGAGATATGGAGAAATTGAGCTAGGCCTAGCAACACAAAAAGCTACTCCCTGCATGCGATCCTTGGCCATCCTACTGAGTGTGCTGGTGGTTTCAGTGTAGTGGAGTCAGACAATATATTGGGTCAGATCAGATCACAAGAGACTGGTAGGCCCTACCCCACTTCGTCTGGGCCCTGTTGTTCGTTGTGCTGAGTGGCGCTGTGCTGCGGCTGCTAGGATTTCCATGAGAAAACGATCCAAGGATCATTGCATGGGCGAAAATTGCCATCAAAACGAGGAGACCGAGAGAGAGAGAGAGAGAGAGAGAGAGCGAGAGAGAGAGAGAGAGAGAGAGAGAGAGAGAGAGAGAGAGAGAGAGAGAGAGAGAGAGAGAGTCAAGTGCAACGATTTTTGTAACAATAAAAAACTTTTAAAACCGCGCGTACATCTGATCAAGACTGTGAGCCGATACTTCTCTTTCTTTTGCTTCTTTCTTCTTTTTTTTCCTAGCAAAGGGGAGGAAGATGTATACCGCAGACGGTTGTCGCCGCGTGTGTCATACAGAATGACTGGTTGTGCTTTCTAGTGTAGGGAGTATTCCTCTGCAGGCCCAGTTACGCTGTAACCTGATACCTGTGTATCAAATGATCAGAAAACAGCAACCTTTTAAGGAATGTTCAGGCTCAGCCTTGGTGTGTGGTGGGGGTGGGACATTTTAGCCAAGGGGAGTGGGGAGAGGGCAAGGGGAGTGGGGAGAGGGCAAGGGGAGAAAACATAACGGCGAAGAGCAATATAAGTGAACAATTAGACATTCCCGTAACAAACTTGTGAAGGAATCCAATCATTCTCAATAGTATTCCACAACAACATGCGTTGTACATCTGCATTAGCAACTGCGTTAGCACAATGTGATAAATGATTGCCCCCAAAAGGGTAAACAACTCAAACAAATGTCAATACAGTATATATGTATAGATTATACACAAAAGCATACAAACACCATCAAAGGTATGAGTTAAGTACATAAAACATTGCTTAACCGCCATGGAGATAGGACGTCCAGCAGCTCCAGACAGGCTGTGGAAAACGATGCTAGGCACCTTAAACAATGATTCAATTAACTAGGCTGTGAACATTGATTGTGCACTACAATCCATGTAAACACTTTAAGCAAAGAGGAGGTGTAAATAAGCTGTTGAAAACAACAACAAAAACAACAACAACAACAACAACAACAACAACAACAACAAAGTGAACTATGCTCATTACAGACATATCCTGTTCCGTCTTGGAGACAATACGACAGCTGCTGGTTCGCGTCTAATTCAATTTTCAGTTCAATGCAATTCAAACCACACACACGCACACACACACACACACACACACGCACAAAAACACACGCACACACACGCACAAACTCACACACTGCTATCACTGTGAAAATACCCATTCACAACCACCAACCTATTAATCATACGATTTTTAATTACTCGTCGGACACGTGAGTGACGTCAGTAGGCATGTGACGTCGTATCGCTTACAGGTAGTCTCAAAAATCAGTTTTTGTCCATTTCATAATTATGTTTCCTTTGGCAGTCTAACAAGAAACATGTCTTGCAATTTGGACCAGTATTTGACTGCACTTAGAGCACTGTCAATAAACAGTGGATGACGACCAAGTTCTCCATAAACCATGACATTTGGAGTCCTGGGAGACACACTCAAAATACGCTTACAAGCAGAGAGAGACAGAGACAGAGAGAGGGACAGAGGATTAATGGAGACAGAGAGAGACAGAGACAGGCAGACAGAGACAAACAACAGAGACCGAGCGATGTTTAACCTTCCGAATACTGACTATTTCAACGTATTTCCATATACCATCAGTAAATACGACCAGGATGTGGGAAAGTATAAGCAGCCCCAAAGAAGGTTGTCTGAAGAGGAACTCGAGACATTTCATCTTTAATTTTTTTTCTGCCTGGCCCATCAGACAGCAATCTTCCTACTTCAAATAAACCTCAGTCTCCCCTTTCCAGACACACTGCATACACTTACAGCACACACAGAGACATGGGCATCAATGGAGGGACACACTGCATACACTCACAACACACACAGAGACATGGGCATCAATGGAGGGAAACATTGCATACACTTACAGCACACACAGAGACATGGGCATCAATGGAGGGACACACTGCATACACTCACAGCACACACGGAGATATGGGCATCAATGGAGGGACACACTGCATACACTTACAGCACACACAGAGACACGGGCATCAATGGAGGGACACATTGCATACACTCACAGCACACACAGAGACATGAGCATCAATGGAGGGACACACTGCATACACTTACAGCACACACAGAGACATGGGCATCAATGGAGGGACACACTGCATACACTTACAGCACACACAGAGACACGGGCATCAATGGAGGGACACATTGCATACACTTACAGCACACACAGAGACATGGGCATCAATGGAGGGACACACTGCATACACTTACAGCACACACAGAGACACGGGCATCAATGGAGGGACACATTGCATACACTTACAGCACACACAGAGACACGGGCATCAATGGAGGGACACATTGCATACACTTAAAGCACACACAGAGACATGGGCATCAATGGAGGGACACATTGCATACACTTACAGCACACACAGAGACACGGGCATCAATGGAGGGACACATTGCATACACTTACAGCACACACAGAGACATGGGCATCAATGGAGGGACACACTGCATACACTTACAGCACACACAGAGACACGGGCATCAATGGAGGGACACACTGCATACAGTTACAGCACACACAGAGACATGGGCATCAAAGGAGGGACACACTGCATACACTTACAGCACACACAGAGACATGGGCATCAATGGAGGGACACACTGCATACACTTACAGCACACACAGAGACAGGGGCATCAATGGAGGAACACACTACACTTACAGCACACACTGTCACGTGGGGTTTATGGGCTCTGCACAATGGAATTATGGACCCTCACGTTTATTCGGTGGGAACTGCTAGTAAGTCACCCTATGAATTACTTTAATAAATTTATTTGTTTAGCTCGTTCTGTGTTAAGGTTGGGGTACAGAGATAGAAAAATGGTAAAAGATTACTGTCACACTAGCTTTCACACGGCTATGAATCATATGTAGTCCAGCCACTTGATAACAGTTAAAATCACACATTTATTTCTTCTACTCTATACAAGATTCTCTAAGTACTAATCTAACTTAAAAAGTCTCAGTTACTGCTAATAGTTCGATCGCTGATAGTCTAGGCAGCTGTTATATCTTCCTTGGGCACTTGCTATTTGATTTCATGTAGATTTGGACTACTGTGGTCCGTTTTACAGTTTCTGAAGAGTTGGACTACTGTGGTCCTGTTTCGATCAGTTTAAGTGCACCTTCGGTGAATACACTTAACTGCTAGATGGTGCGTGCGAAGTCCTTCTGTGAGGTAGCTTCTGGTCCACCTGTGTCGTTGTGTAGTTGGGTTCCATTGCCACGCTGTGGGGTCTGACAGGGTGTTTTTCCGGGTAGCTCTTTCCGACTTGTGCGGTAGAGTCTCCTCAACCAACTCGTCGTTTCTGTGGAGTGGGGTGCACAGGATAGCTCGCCTGCTCGTCTGTAATATAAGAGACGAAATTCTGCACAACCCTGAATAATCGGTTTGTGCAGAGCGTCTCACTGAAAGCCAAAGTAGCCCTCAGTGATAGCTCCACATCTCTATACATAAGCGACGAACATTCTGCTACTTCCGGGGTCCACTGGAATCTCACTCTAAATTCCTATACATACATAAATATCAATCGTGTCTAACTATACACATACAGAATTAATAATATTATAAACATTCAGTGGTACAGTCACTGGTCTGCAAACATACATATAAGTTAGACAACAGTGGTTTCGTACGGGATACAACATGGCGGCGCAACCGGTCGTGTTTCGCCACGTGTTCGGCTTTTCCACATGGTCACGCAAATTCGGATTAACAATTCACATTTATGCATAGCAAATTCTTCAAACATAATTTCAACAATAATATAAATATATCACGATGAAACAGAAGGGTGTTCATTTACCTGTTTGACAAGTTCAGGCCCGTGATGACTGAATAGAATGCTAAGATTCTAAAGTCCTGCTTCCTGGTCTATGAGTGAAGAGATTTCTCTGCTAGCTATTTAGATGTTGACTCTTCCTCGTCTCACACACGACTGATTCAAACTGCGCTAGGCTCTGACACAGTCAGAACTGCTCTACCCGCTTAGCCTGCTTCTGATTGGTTAAAACGGTCAGATTCAAAGCTCAAGTGCTGACTCACTGCGCTGTGTGTGGCTCGCTCGCTGTGTACCTTAATTGCTGCTGTGTAATACACTCCTCTCTCTAATGTTACAAAGACTACACAAGGCTGAATAGTAATAGGCAGAGTTAAAACTAGCCAGTTCATGACACACACACAGACATGGGCATCAATGGAGGGACACACTGCATACACTTACAGCACACACAGAGACACGGGCATCAATGGAGGGACACACTGCATACACTTACAGCACACACAGAGACATGGGCATCAAAGGAGGGACACACTGCATACACTTACAGCACACACACAGACACGGGCATCAATGGAGGGACACACTGCATACAGTCACAGCACACACAGAGACATGGGCATCAATGGAGGGACACACTGCATACACTTACAGCACACACAGAGACATGGGCATCAATGGAGGGACACACTGCATACAGTTACAGCACACACAGAGACATGGGCATCAATGGAGGGACACACTGCATACAGTCACAGCACACACAGAGACATGGGCATCAATGGAGGGACACACTGCATACACTCACAGCACACACAGAGACATGGGCATCAATGGAGGGACACACTGCATACAGTTACAGCACACACAGAGACATGGGCATCAATGGAGGGACACACTGCATACAGTTACAGCACACACAGAGACATGGGCATCAATGGAGGGACACACTGCATACACTTACAGCACACACAGAGACATGGGCATCAATGGAGGGACACACTGCATACAGTCACAGCACACACAGAGACATGGGCATCAATGGAGGGACACACTGCATACACTTACAGCACACACAGAGACATGGGCATCAATGGAGGGACACACTGCATACACTTACAGCACACACAGAGACATGGGCATCAATGGAGGGACACACTGCATACACTTACAGCACACACAGAGACATGGGCATCAATGGAGGGACACACTGCATACAGTCACAGCACACACAGAGACATGGGCATCAATGGAGGGACACACTGCATACACTTACAGCACACACAGAGACATGGGCATCAATGGAGGGACACACTGCATACACTTACAGCACACACAGAGACATGGGCATCAATGGAGGGACACACTGCATACAGTTACAGCACACACAGAGACATGGGCATCAATGGAGGGACACACTGCATACAGTTACAGCACACACAGAGACAGGGGCATCAATGGAGGGATACACTGCATACAGTTACAGCACACACAGAGACAGGGGCTTCAATGGATGGACACACTGCATACACTTACAGCACACACAGAGACATGGGCTTCAATGGATGGACACACTGCATACACTTACAGCACACACAGAGACATGGGCTTCAATGGATGGACACACTGCATACACTTACAGCACACACAGAGACATGGGCATCAATGGAGGGACACACTGCATACAGTTACAGCACACACAGAGACATGGGCATCAATGGAGGGACACACTGCATACAGTCACAGCACACACAGAGACATGGGCATCAATGGAGGGACACACTGCATACACTCACAGCACACACAGAGACATGGACATCAATGGAGGGACACACTGCATACAGTTACAGCACACACAGAGACATGGGCATCAATGGAGGGACACACTGCATACAGTTACAGCACACACAGAGACATGGGCATCAATGGAGGGACACACTGCATACACTTACAGCCCACACAGAGACATGGGCATCAATGGAGGGACACACTGCATACAGTCACAGCACACACAGAGACATGGGCATCAATGGAGGGACACACTGCATACACTTACAGCACACACAGAGACATGGGCATCAATGGAGGGACACACTGCATACACTTACAGCACACACACAGACATGGGCATCAATGGAGGGACACACTGCATACACTTACAGCACACACAGAGACATGGGCATCAATGGAGGGACACACTGCATACAGTCACAGCACACACAGAGACATGGGCATCAATGGAGGGACACACTGCATACACTTACAGCACACACAGAGACATGGGCATCAATGGAGGGACACACTGCATACACTTACAGCACACACAGAGACATGGGCATCAATGGAGGGACACACTGCATACAGTTACAGCACACACAGAGACATGGGCATCAATGGAGGGACACACTGCATACACTTACAGCACACACAGAGACAGGGGCATCAATGGAGGGATACACTGCATACAGTTACAGCACACACAGAGACAGGGGCTTCAATGGATGGACACACTGCATACACTTACAGCACACACAGAGACATGGGCTTCAATGGATGGACACACTGCATACACTTACAGCACACACAGAGACATGGGCTTCAATGGATGGACACACTGCATACACTTACAGCACACACAGAGACATGGGCATCAATGGAGGGACACACTGCATACACTTACAGCACACACAGAGACATGGGCATCAATGGAGGGACACACTGCATACAGTTACAGCACACACAGAGACATGGGCATCAATGGAGGGACACACTGCATACACTTACAGCACACACAGAGACAGGGGCATCAATGGAGGGATACACTGCATACAGTTACAGCACACACAGAGACAGGGGCTTCAATGGATGGACACACTGCATACACTTACAGCACACACAGAGACATGGGCTTCAATGGATGGACACACTGCATACACTTACAGCACACACAGAGACATGGGCATCAATGGAGGGACACACTGCATACACTTACAGCACACACAGAGACATGGGCATCAAAGGATGGACACACTGCATACACTTACAGCACACACAGAGACACGGGCATCAATGGAGGGACACACTGCATACAGTTACAGCACACACAGAGACATGGGCATCAATGGAGGGACACACTGCATACAGTTACAGCACACACAGAGACATGGGCATCAATGGATGGACACACTGCATACAGTTACAGCACACACAGAGACATGGGCATCAATGGAGGGACACATTGCATACACTTACAGCACACACAGAGACATGGGCATCAATGGAGGGACACACTGCATACAGTCACAGCACACACAGAGACATGGGCATCAATGGAGGGACAGACTGCATACAGTTACAGCACACACAGAGACACGGGCATCAATGGAGGGACACACTGCATACAGTTACAGCACACACAGAGACATGGGCATCAATGGAGGGACACACTGCATACACTTACAGCACACACAGAGACATGGGCATCAATGGAGGGACACACTGCATACAGTTACAGCACACACGGAGACATGGGCATCAATGGAGGGACACACTGCATACAGTTACAGCACACACAGAGACACGGGCATCAATGGAGGGACACACTGCATACACTTACAGCACACACAGAGACATGAGCATCAATGGAGGGACACACTGCATACAGTTACAGCACACACAGAGACACGGGCATCAATGGAGGGACACACTGCATACAGTTACAGCACACACAGAGACATGGGCATCAATGGAGGGACACACTGCATACACTTACAGCACACACAGAGACATGGGCATCAATGGAGGGACACACTGCATACAGTCACAGCACACACAGAGACACGGGCATCAATGGAGGGACACACTGCATACAGTCACAGCACACACAGAGACACGGGCATCAATGGAGGGACACACTGCATACAGTTACAGCACACACAGAGACATGGGCATCAATGGAGGGACACACTGCATACACTTACAGCACACACAGAGACACGGGCATCAATGGAGGGACACACTGCATACAGTCACAGCACACACAGAGACATGGGCATCAATGGAGGGACACACTGCATACACTTACAGCACACACAGAGACATGGGCTTCAATGGAGGGACACATTGCATACACTCACAGCACACACAGAGACATGGGCATCAATGGAGGGACACACTGCATACACTTACAGCACACACAGAGACACGGGCATCAATGGAGGGACACACTGCATACAGTCACAGCACACACAGAGACATGGGCATCAATGGAGGGACACACTGCATACAGTTACAGCACACACAGAGACACGGGCATCAATGGAGGGACACACTGCATACAGTTACAGCACACACAGAGACATGGGCATCAATGGAGGGACACACTGCATACAGTCACAGCACACACAGAGACATGGGCATCAATGGAGGGACACACTGCATACAGTTACAGCACACACAGAGACACGGGCATCAATGGAGGGACACACTGCATACACTTACAGCACACACAGAGACACGGGCATCAATGGAGGGACACACTGCATACAGTTACAGCACACACAGAGACATGGGCATCAATGGAGGGACACACTGCATACAGTCACAGCACACACAGAGACATGGGCATCAATGGAGGGACACACTGCATACAGTTACAGCACACACAGAGACACGGGCATCAATGGAGGGACACACTGCATACACTTACAGCACACACAGAGACACGGGCATCAATGGAGGGACACACTGCATACAGTTACAGCACACACAGAGACATGGGCATCAATGGAGGGACACACTGCATACAGTCACAGCACACACAGAGACATGGGCATCAATGGAGGGACACACTGCATACAGTTACAGCACACACAGAGACACGGGCATCAATGGATGGAGAGAGAGGAAGTGTGAAGGAAGGAGGCGAAATAAGCTTACAGCCTAAAAATGACAAACCCTGAAGGGCAGGGTAGCTCAGTTGGTAGAGCGCCTTACTGGTAACCGAAAGGTCCCTGGTTCGAATTCCGGATTGGCCAACGTGTGATCCTATTTTCCCCTTACCGTCAACTGGTTCGTTCATGTCAGAATAATGTGACCAGAAGTCGCCTATACGCTCCGGTGCCGCGTGACTATAATCTACAATTTTCCTTTTTGATTGATTGTAAAAATCCTATCGTGTAGAAACAGACAGCTATGGGAGGCGAGATATAGCAAACGCGCGCGCATTTGCGCTCGCAAATACGTGCGTAAATGCGCGCGCATTTGCGAGCGCAAGTGCGCTCGCATTTGCGCGCGCGGTTGCTACGCCCGTTGCTATGAGGGTTTTGCTGAAAACTGTCAACGGAAAAGAACTGAAAATGAACACATGTTTTTTTGTAGATCTCCGACCTAGATATTTTGTATTTATCTGCATTAGTTTGATGTTAAATATTTACGTAGAATACAATTTAAATAACTGTCTCAATATGTTTAAAGATAGCTTTTATTTACAAATATTATTAAAGTATTAGTAATTAAAATCCAAAGATTAAAGAAGGAAAAAAATAGATCTAGCGTACATTTTGTAGTGGTTGGGCGCGGCTTTGTCACTGAGTAGCCTATAATAATACCATAATTATGTGAATTTATAGATTGATTGTATGTAGCTAAGAAAAGTAGTTCTTAATCGTCCTTAACGTTATGATAAGTTTATTTCATGAATTATATTAAGTTTAGTAGTGCTAGTTTTCACTAATTATTACAAATATTATTAATAATAAATGCAAGAAATATTTAATTTGTGCACGTCTCAAATTCTTTCACAGACACATTCTTTTCCGGGTATAATTTTTACGTGTATGGAGTGGAATATAGCAAAAGTGCGCTCGCATTTGCGCTCGCAAATGCGCGCACCTCTCGCAAGTGCGCTCGCATTTACGCGCGCAAATGCGCTCGCAAGTGTGCTCGCATTTGCGCGCGCATTTGCGCTCGCATTTGCGCGAGGTTCGGGCATTTGCGAGCGCAAATGCGAGCGCAAATGCGCGCGCGTTTGCTATATCTCGCCTCCCATAGACAGCATTTCCGCATACTGGATGATCATGTAGAAAATGAACTGTACATAGTACTCGGTGATCTCAATGAAGATTTTCCGTCAGTTTTGTTTCCCGTCTTTGTAGTCATCCTATATAGAGTGGACAGTATTCCACTAAGGCTTTGACCTACCGTCATAGTATAAAGCAGTGAGATACTGTACACTTCAATGGGGAATCTTTATTGAGAGCACTTGAGTTACTAGTTCATTTTCTACATAACCTTATCGCTTTCCGGTAACACTGCCTGCAGTCCTCACTACACATCACTCATCTAAGGAAAGGCCAGAGGAAATTGTCTCACTGTAGTCCCTAACTCTGGAACTCTCTCCTACAAAAAACTGATAACTATAGACAGTTGTTTCAAAAAGCGCTTTGAAGACGCAATTCTTTAATAAGCGGGAGTGTTTGTAAGACCTGTGCTCCAGCACTTTTGAGTCAAGACCACATCATCATCATCATCATCATCATCATCATCATCATCATCATCATCATCATCATCATCATCATCATCATCATCATCGTCATCGTCATCATCATTTAACATGACTTCGGCACAGAGTGAGAGATAGGGTAGCAGAGAGAGTGAGGTGAAGGGAGGTAGTATGAGTGAAATAAGACACATACATGCAATTCACAGAATGCACATAAAACACATAAAAACCATTGCCACGAAGATAGAAATACAGTAGCAGGGATAGAGTTGGGAGAAAAAGGGCGAGAGAACTAGAAGGCGAGAGAGAGAGAGAGAGAGAGAGAGAGAGAGAGAGAGAGAGAGAGAGAGAGAGAGAGAGAGATGGGTGGGAGTGTGAAAAATAAAGTGATAGATTAAACCCAATCTACAGCCTTGCAGGCAAATTACATTCAGCTCACAACACACACACACACACACACACACACGCACACACGCACACACACCCACGCGTACACACACCCATACACACACAAACACAAAAACACATCGACACAGAGGAACAGATTGAGAAAAGGAGACAACTAAAAAAATCTACTGCATATACTTTTTATAGGGCAGAGAGAGAGAGAGAGAGAGAGAAGAGAGAGAGAGAGAGAGAGAGAGAGAGAGAGAGAGAGAGAGAGAGAGAGAGAGAGAGAGAGAGAGAGAGAGAGAGAGAGGAGCGAGAGTAGAGAGAGGTACCCCTTAGGTTGTTTTAGAGCATAAACCCTTTATCCTATTATCCTATTAAACGATCCAATGTACAATGTTCTCTGTCTGCCGGGTTCTCTTTTTCCCTCCAAGACTCCCTCTCTGTCTCTGTCTCTGTCTCTGTCTCTCTCTCTCTCTCTCTCTCTCTCTCTCTCTCTCTCTCTCTCTCTCTCTCTCCTAAACATTAATACAACTCTTTGTAAAAGGGCCTATCAACTTTCGAGAATTAAACATTTCTTACATTTACATTCTCGTAAACTATTATATTCTGGTCATATTGAACCATTTGCTGATTATTCCTTCACTAGTTTGGATATGCTAGTGCCATGAAGCCTTTACTTAGAATTCACAAAGGTGCAATTAAACAAGTAGTTCTTAAATGTAACAAAAAAATTCTTGATGACTATAAAGAACTGAATATTACATCTTGCTGACAAATTAAAATTAAAGGGTCTTCATGCACAAGATCCTTTCCGGCAATGCAACTTTCTATCTTTCTTCTATTTTTTCAAAGAAAAGTGCGAGACCTTCCACCAAGTTAAATGTTCCTATTCCAAGAATTGATCTTTTCAAAACTAGTCTAGTGTATTCTGGCTCCAATTTGTGGAATAGATTTCCTGAAGACCTCCGCAGCTCAGTATATCAATTTACATCATTCAAAAAACAACTTTTGAAAATTAACTAACATGCAATTAATTAACAACATTTATAAATATCATATCGTGTGTTAATTATATATATCCCTCATTCCCTTCCATTTTCTCGCTCAGGCAAACACACATTCTTTAACATTTGAAACACACGATATCATCCGCTTGCACGCAAGGATGTTTCATGTGTAACGCACACAATCTCTGTCTCTATCTGTCTATGTCTGTCTCTGTCTATCTGTCTGTCTGTCTCTCTCTCTGTATATTTTTGCCCTCAGCCTTCATGAATTTGCGGATTTTTGTGAACACCATGTAGACACTCACTGGAGAGCTTTGACCTCAATATTGTGATGTAATCAACTCCTCTACGATCATGCTATCTAGTGTCAAAGTTTGAAAATATAGCCTGGCACTTTACGTTTGATCAGGGCGTCTCATGTGCGCCCAATGCTGCGAGTGGGCATCTTGCCCGTCTTAAGTTACAGCCGAGATGGTAAGTGCGATATATGTTACTTCTATTATCAAATAACACGCTTACAAACTGCTGGATCAGTATTACAATCTACATGTAACCCACGTCAAGAAAACGTGACCGCACAATAATGATATAGTCAGGGTAGTAATGAACAAAGCAGGCAATACAATTCTAACCACTACTCCAAGCGCAACTTCAATTTTTAAAGATAATGAAAAGGTCGGGAGCAGCTGCAAGACTTTATAGGAAAAGACAAAATACAGCAGAAAAAGACTGTGGAAGGGATTCTTTTTACAGAAAAACGCAGAAAGAGAAAATGGACCAGCAACAGCTGATGAATTGAACTGGACCAGCATCAGCTGAAGAATTAAACTAATAGAAACCCGTGTAAGGTTATTTAACTTAATAAAGAAGCTTTCTAAATATAGCGAGCACAAACGAACCGTCAACGTTGTTTTCTAAACCTGGCGTAGGCAAACGAAACAGTCAGGTGTTTAGTCAGGCTAGTACAGTACAGCTGAACAATTGAACTTTACAGCCGTGAGACGCTGTGGGTCCAGCACCATGCACATCCACAGGCTAATTGCTGGTGCTGCGCTGCCGATTTGGGATTTTCACCTAAAAACCATCCAAGGATCGCTGCGTGCGTGGGCAATAAGGTGCCATCAAAACAACAGCAAAAACTAACTTGAGAGAGAGAGAGAGAGAGAGAGAGAGAGAGAGAGAGAGAGAGAGAGAGAGAGGAAGCGGGGAAGAGATAAATAGAGAGAGAGGGAGAGAGAGAGGGGGAGGGAGAGGGAGGGAGCGGGAGAGAGATAAATGGAGAGATTGAGGGAGGGAGGAAGAAAGATGGAGGGAGCGGGGGAGAGATAAAGGGAGAGAGAGTGAGGGAGGCAGGAAGGGAGAGGGAGGGGGAGAGAGAAAGAGAGACAGACAGACAGACAGACAGAGACTCCTCTTGGTCTTTTGTCAGCTATACTGTATGTTCTATGCTTATTAGACACGTGGCTCTCAGTTTGGAGTTGGATTCCTATTTCAGAAAGGTATTTTGTGCACGCTGGCTACTCAGTGGTCAGCGCAATAAGCAGCTCTTTTGATTTATTTGGAAAGCGCGCTATATTAAAACGAATACATTAACGAGTTGACTTAAACTGTCATTAGGCCTGTATATCATTATAATGTTAATTGTTACACTGTTAATAATTGAACTTTTTTTTTCTTTAAATACTCTAAAATCACATTGTGTACAGACCTTAAATGAAAAGAAATTTTCTTTTCTTTTCCTCTTCCCATTTCTTCTTCTCCTTCTTCTTCTCCTCCTCCTTCTTAAATGAAAGAATTTCTCCTTCTTCTATCTCTCTCTTAAGGTTTAAATGATTGTATAATTGTATTATGTTTGAATGGGTGCCTGAAACAAGGACTAATTATAAGAATAAATTATGAGCCTAAAATTATTATCCTTGTAATATGTTGTAATTGTAATAAACCTTTACGTTTGCGTTAAAGTCTCTCTCTCACTCACTTTACTCTCTCTCTCTCTCTCTGTCTCTCTCTCTCTGTCTCTCTGTCTCTCTCTTTCTCACTCACTTTACTCTCTCTCTCTCTCTCTGTCTCTCTCTTTGTCTCTCTCTTTCTCTCCCTCTCTCTCTCTCTCCCTCTCTGTCTCTCTCGCTTTCTCTCTCTTTTGAGCAACATTGATGAATATGTGACCGGTGTCCGCTCAGTCTCCAGAGGGCAGATGGAACATCAATTTACAGGAAGAGTGAAGATGTATCAGGGACAGAACTCCTCGCTGGGATACTTGGCATGGAGAAGATTAATTAATCGCAAAGGCAATCTGTGATCCAATCACATTTACAATTGGTAAGCGTGTGTGACTGAATCACATAAAGATGTGCACAGTGTAGGTGTGATTTGAGACTTTTACTGAGCTGCTGATAGTAACATGAGCTGCAGTCCACACACAAACTTGTTGAGCACTAGCGCTAAAGACAAAATCACCAAAACCACTTTTTTGTGTGGTCAGAATCCAGAGTCGTTTAGAGCAATAAACAAAGCCATGCACTTTTGAAACTTATGGTCAAAGCCTGCACACGCACGCACACCCACCCCATCCCCTCAAACCCCACATACAAAAAAGAGGAAAAAAACAAACACGAGACGTCTGATCCAATCACATGACTTAAAGAAACCGCAGTCAGCAAATCATCAGTCATCAAATACAAATAGATAATTCGCTACCATTAATAATTTTAAAATGTCGCTCCCATCAGATGATTTTTGTCAGGATCTAAATGCAAACTCGGCAGGTCTACAAAAAGTACAGTCATAACGTTCAATATTATTTGGTTCTTTTAAATAAGGTGCGGAAGTTTTCCGTTATTCTACTGAAAACAAAGTATTTAATGATAATAATAATAATATACTACAGGATGCTATCTTGCGCTTTTTCTTCAATTGAGCTAAAAGCGCGGCGATCTGAAAAGATCGCTATTACAAAGCCGGAATAGAAAAACATGTTTATTTTTTTAAATGTTAGATTGACTGAATCCAGTATTATTATAGGAGGGAGAAAGCCGGAGTACCGAAAGAAAACCCTCAGTTTCCTGAAAAGTCTGGTACTTAAGTCACGTAAGTTCGTCCCACGCGGGGTTGGAACCCGCGACCTTCGGCCTAGGAAAGCAGCTCTCTATCCACTGAGCTACCACACCATCCTGGGACCATTTCCAGACGTATTTCAAAACTCGGCCCCACGAAAAGAACTTACATGTTCACTATTATATCTACAATGTATTTAAAGTACTTTTTTCCCATACTCTACGTACATAAACTCAAAAGGAGACTACTATATGATAAAGTAGGCTGCTACAGCTTATCTCGCGATCTCAAATTCAAAAAGAAATTGTTAAACTTGTTAGGTCTTCAATACTCTTTCTAAAGACGTTAGGTTACTTAATTAATTAATTAATTAATTAATTAAATAATTAATAATAATAATAATAATAATAATAATAATAATAATAATAATAATAATAATAATAATAATAATAATAATAATAATATGCGTGCAGATATGGGCAACCAGTGCAATGAACGTAGTAGGGGAATGACATGATCTCTTCAAAGTTTGTAGAGAAGATCTTGGGAGCAGCCTGCAAGAAGAGAATTGCAGTAATCCAGTTTTGAAAGAACAAAAGGGCCTCAATTACATACTATACTACGTACGTATGTAGGAGGCCAACGAGTTTACAAAGACAAAAGAAAAGACTTCAGAGCCTGTGATGAAACATCCGTGCATAAAAATAACCGCTGTTGCTTCTAGATCTAAGTCTGTTTCGATCTGGACAGCTTCAAGCTTAAGTCAAGTCGAGATTCGCATTTTGAAGCAGTTAGTATTATTATTATTTTATGATGATTAATATACTGACACCATTAGTAATAAAGAGTAAAAGTAATACATAACACATAATGCACACATACAACGATTTCACATCTATATCAACAATAAAACCATGACATAACTTCAAAGCGCTATGGATACGTTGATGTCTCTTCAGCACAACAAAGCAAAGCAAGTTTATAATGGTCTCAAAAAACAGTGACATTTTTATGGCAAGCACCAAAGCAATTATTTATTTAACTAATATTATTCTTTTTAACTGATACAGTAAATTTGTTATATGTATTTCAATGATATGTATTTTAATGAGAAACACAGGCCGTGGCAGGCGGAAATTTCCATAAATCATCTGAAAACTTTTGTAAATCTATAAGAAAAAACAACCAGTAAGACCATCTGAATATTTCGGGTTACACCCAACTTCAGCAAAAACAAACAAAACGTCACTGGCCATATTTACACCATTGAGCAGCACACTATTCTTTTTTCTTTTTTAAAAAAGTAGGAATAATAATAATAATAATAATAATAATAATAATAATAATAATAATAATAATAATAATAACAAACAAACCAAACAAATAAATAAATTAAAGATTTAACTAAATAACTATACTACTATTATTACTACTACTACTACTACTACTACTACTACTACTACTACTACTACTACTACTACTACTACTACTACTACTAGCGAAGTTGTGGTCTTGATTTTGTGGTCCTGATTCGGCTCTTTGCAGTCCGCTGGACCCTGTAAGCAATGAATAACTAATTAGCTATTAATTTAACTCTGATCTCGTGTTATAAAAAAAAAAGAAATTCGCTTAGCCTACTCGTTCTTCTCTGGAAATTTAAAGATCCGAATATTATAAAGTATAGGCCTAAATATTATTAATTAGAATAGATATAGTTTATACATTTATTTATGTATAAAACAAACAATACAGGTCTAATAATTATATTCAGCTAGTGAGCTTCTTCGCTGCGCGGAGACTGACTTATAATATATAATGTAGATTAAGCCTATGTATACTGTATAACAGTGTCTACTTGGTTCTAGACAGGAAATGGGGAATGATATTATTAACCTACTGCTGAGAACTAACAAAATGCAAATCAAGAAACGCAACTATTAAATATGGTCGATAATAATTATGCTCATATTAACAAAGTATACCTGTCACGCTACGCAGTTTGCAGTCGCGCGCCTATGTATATAGTTTAATCATCAGCCTGTACATAGAGGTTAAAAGTTACGGTAGTCAAGGGGAGAGAATCAGAATAAATTAATTAAGTTTATAATTAATAAAAGTAGCGAATGATTTGCGCCCGTGCGGAACGCACTATGTTAGAAAACAGCATAGTTGGCTATTTTGTTATTGAGAAGATTAATTGCTGCCATGCGATATTCTATGTGTGAAATGCGTGCTCTAATCGCGAACAGTGTAGGGAATGAATTATAGTTGGAACGAGTATGTTCTAGAAGATTCTTAGCTAATCGTATAAAACCCCATGCACTGTATATTTTGATAGGAGCAGTAACATTTTCATATCGCTTTTGTAGCCAGAATCAACAGATCCGAGTTGGGTCAAGGTGCCAGTTAGTGACTTTGTCTGTGGGTCGTACTGATCAGACCGTCAACGAAAAAGAGCCTAATTATCGGAAGAGGAGGACTGTTTTGGGAACACTTTGGAAGTGTTTGATTAACTGGAACCGTTCTAAGCTGTTTAGAATACCAGCTGTGTATTCTCGGTGAAATCTGAGTTATCTACGTATAACGTCGGGTGACCTGTGACTCCGTCTAGGACTTCTTCTGCCTGTGTATCACCTTGCCTAACCATCTGTGCCTGTGTGTTTGTCCCGTCGTTTGTGTGTCTTTGTCAACAGGCCGGAGGATCCCACTGGTAGCCGTAAGTTGTTTACCTCAATTTCTCAGTTGGCCATAGCGTTCGGGGGTTTGGGTTATGCATGCAGTGTGAATGGATAGTTAATTATGTTTTCTTAATTCTATTCTATGTTTCATATTGTTTGCTGCATAAATACCTAACAATAGAGAGAGAGAGAATTTTCTAAAATGTATTATAAATTAAATAATTATAAATTGATATAAAAGAATTCGCTGTTATGTAGCGAAGAGATGACAGAAAGGAGGTGATTGTGAATGTATATGCGCGATGACAGGGAGGATGAGTAAGGATGTTGAAAGGGAGACAACCATTCCGACAGCGGGATGGTTGTGCAGTATATTGTAATATAATTATTAATGGTTGCGTATTTTTGCATGTATTGTTGTAGATGTACCAAAACCAAAACCTTAGAGCAGATCGTTGATGGTGTGCTGAAACCTTGCTGGTGTGAAGCTGGTGTGCCTCGGCCTATTACGCCGGTGTTTCCGTGGGTCAACCTCGGTTGCGAAGGTTGTGGTATTCGACCAGGGAACCTTATTTCGTTTATAAAGCACACACACGCACACTCCACCATTCACAACAAATAACTATAACCATTGATAAACAGTTGTGAGGAACAATAATTGTTTTACGTGTGATAAATTATAAATTACAGCACATTGAAATATATTTAATCTGAATTGATTGATAGACGTTGTTGAGTAATATTACCTACTAGATTAAGTAGCCCTGTGATTGTATAGTTTTGTCTGGGGGAATTATTTCGCCAGATATTAATTAATTAATAATTTAGATTAATTTCTTACAAATTCTATTTTGCATAAAGGATAATTTTTTTTATTCATTTTATAAAAGACTTGTTGCAGCTATTTGAAGTTTAAGTGGAACAAAGTTTGAATATTTATAAAGATTTAAAGCAGTTGCTTGCTGTTATTTACCTTGTTGTCAGTAAGCTGTTCCAGACATCATTATTATAAATCTTTTGTACATTTTGTAGTTAGTCATTTTTTCATTTTGATTTAATTATCATTATTATTTTGAGCGAATTGTTTATGTATTAGTTTGGGGTTATCTTAGTGGGATCGAGGGTTGGTTGGTTGGGAAGTGGGATAAAGGGAGTTAATTTTTAGTGCGAATGAGTGAGTGAAATAAAGAAATTGTCTTGTTACTTCTGGTTTTGTCTTTTAGAGTTTATTTAGGTGTTGTTTTTTTTTTCTCGTGTGAAAGAGCACACATGTCGAACCTCTGTTGAGGCAGTTGGGACGTGACAATACCGTTGCGAAATGCTAAATCTGTGTAAATCGAACAGAATTAGAAGCAACAGCGATAATTTTTAATGTCAACTAGTCGTAGCCATGCAAGCATCATTTCGTAACACATCGGAGAGCTTCGTTCGACTTCGGTGATTGCCTTTTTGGGCGAATGACTGGAACTAGGTTGGAAAAAACAAGTTTGCTACCGGGTACAAAATTATGCTCTGTGGGTTCGGGCAAATAGAATAGACCCAACGTTTCCCGGCGTGTCGTAAGAGGCGACTAACAGGGGTGATGTTAGCACGGCATCACTGGGCGAAAGTCTTCTACACAGAAGTCACCGGCCAGGGCGGAGGAACCTCACGTTACTACAGGTTCAACGACCACGTGCTCAGGGCCAAGGCGAGCCACACTGTATTCGTGGATTTCGGCTGTGGCCAACAGCCTGGAGAGGATTGGGCCCTGCCAGGTCTTTTTTTGCCCAAGACACAACACATGATGAGGCTATCCACTAATTCCATGCCGGATCGGTCGTCGCCCGGCTACACAAGGACCGCGCCTTCCGTTGGCCACCAGGACGGAGGTGAAAAGTATGCTACTGATGGACAAATTAGCAAGATCCGCACGAGAAACAACATCGTCATAGGAACCTGGAATGTCAGGACCCTAACTGCGGAAGGAAAATTAGAAGAACTGGCCCACGAGCTGGACCACTATCGATGGAACGTTCTAGGTATCAGCGAACTGCGCTGGAAAGGCCTAGGTGAAACAACGACTGACAAAGGCCACAAGCTCTATTTCAGCGGTAGAGATGACAGGCACGAACACGGCGTTGGATTCTTGGTCCACAAGAACATTCTAGCCACTGTCATGGGTTGCCGCCCAGTCTCCAGTAGACTCATTACCATCCGTCTGAGAGCAACCCCTTTCAACATTACCATCATCCAGGCCTATGCCCCAACATCAGACTATGAAGACAGCGAAGTGGAGGATTTTTATGAAAATATACAGGCGGTCCTTGACCAAGTGCCGAAGAAGGACATAGTCATAGTGCAAGGCGACTGGAATGCCAAGGTTGGCCAAGATGCGCACCACAACTGGGGAGACACATGCGGACCTTACTGCAACAACGAGACAAATGACAGGGGTCTGAGGCTATTGGAGTTTGCCAGATACAACAATCTGGTACTGGCAAACACGCTTGGTCTCCACAAAAAATCCAGACGATGGACATGGCACAGTCCCGGCGGGGAACATCACAACCAGATCGACTACATCATGGTCAAGAAACGCTTCAGATCAAGCATCAACATTGGCAGGACACGCACTTTTCCAGGAGCAGACATTGGAAGTGACCACGATCTCGTGATGATGTCTTTCCGGCTCCATTTGAAGAGAGTAAATACAGCAAAGTGCACTAGGCTGATGTTCGACCTGGACAAACTGCAAGACCCGGAGGTGGCAAAAATATTTCAGGCCACAATTGGAGGGAAATTTGCACCACTGCTTATTTTTGGGGGCAGGCGAAGTAGATGTCAACACCATGACCAATACCTTCAACTCAGCTGTAACAGATGCCGCCACTGAGATCCTAGGCAAGCACCGACCAAAGAAGAAGCCGTGGATCACACCTGAACTTTTGGATCTGTGTGATAAACGAAGAGAGTTAAAAAAGAAAAAGAACACCTCACAGGGAGCTGATGTCTACCGAAAAATCAACAATGACATCCGAAAAGGCATGCGCACAGCAAAGGAGAACTGGATAGAAGATCAATGCCAGGAAATAGAGAACAATCTGAACAAGAACAACAGCAAGAAGGCCTACCAGACTGTGAAGCGGCTGACAAGTGTTAAACAGCCCAAAGTCTCCACTATCCAAAGCAAGTCTGGCATTTGCCTTACAGAAGAACAAGAAGTCTTGGACAGATGGACAGAGTACTGCTCTGACCTTTACAACCATACACCAAATGGAGACCCATCAGTTCTAGCATGTCCCGAGAGCAGAGAAGAAGAAGAAATCCTCCCAATTCTCCGGGAAGAAGTTGAGGCAGCAGTGCAATCGCTGAAGAAAGGGAAGTCAGCGGGAGTGGACAACATACCAGCGGAACTGCTACAAGCAGGAGGAGAAGCGATGACTGATGCTCTCACCATTATCTGTAACAAGATCTGGCAGAGTGGGGAATGGCCTACACCATGGACCCAGTCGCTTGTCATCACTCTTCCCAAAAAAGGTAACCTTCAGGAGTGTGAAAATTACCGCACCATCAGCCTCATCAGCCATCCCAGCAAGGTCCTCCTGAAAATAATACTCAACAGGTTGAAACCACAAGCTGAACAAATCATAGCTGAAGAACAAGCAGGATTCATGGCAGGGCGAAGTACCACTGAACAGATTTTCAACCTCAGAATAATCTGTGAGAAATACCTACAGCACCAACAACATCTATATCATGTGTTCATAGACTTCAAGAAGGCATTTGACCGAGTCTGGCATGCAGCTCTATGGGCAACCATGAAAGTGTACAACATCAGCCCTAAAATTATAGAAGTCATCAAAAGCCTGTATGACAAGGCTACCAGTGCAGTCCTCCATAACAGCGTCATCGGGAACTGGTTCAGAACAACAATCGGTGTGCGTCAAGGATGCCTACTCTCTCCAACACTCTTCAACATCTTCCTAGAGCGCATCATGTCAGATGCTCTTGCAGATCACGAAGGCACAGTCAGCATAGGGGGCAGAGCAATCTCCAATCTTCGTTTTGCGGATGATATTGATGGATTGGCTGGAGAGGAACAAGAACTTGAACAGCTTGTACAGAGGCTTGACACCACCTCCAGAGCTTATGGAATGGAAATAAGTGCAGAGAAGACCAAAATGATGACCAACAACACCAATGGCATCAACACGGACATCAAAGTACAAGGCCAATCCCTCAACACAGTGCACAGCTTCAAATATTTAGGAGCCATTGTGTCAGACAATGGGTCTCGACAGGAAGTCCTCTCCAGGATCGCACAAACAACTGCTGCCCTGACAAGGTTGAAGCCCATTTGGAAAGACAGAACCATCAGTCTACATTCCAAAGTAAGACTGCTGCGCTCTCTGGTCATCTCCATCTTCCTATATGCTTGCGAAGCATGGACCCTCACAGCAGATCTCCAACGAAGAATACAAAGCATGGAGATGAGGTGCTACAGAAGACTTCTGTGCATTTCCTATACCCAACACATCACCAACGTTGAAGTCCGACAGACCATCACACAAGCCATTGGACAACACGATGACCTGCTCACAGTGGTGAAGAAACGGAAACTCCGATGGTATGGCCACGTCACCAGATCATCAGGCCTTGCAAAGACCATTCTGCAAGGCACAGTGCAAGGAGGTAGAAGAAGGGGGAGACCGAAAAAGAGGTGGGAGGACAACATTCGAGAATGGACTGGTTTGACACTGAGCGAAGCCATGAGGGCTGCTGAGGACAGAGAAAGATGGAGTATGCTGGTTAAGCGATCATCTGTGGTGCCCCTACGACCTTCGGGTTATGGGACAGGATAGGATAGGATAGGACAAAATTACACCAAAGAGCTTATGATAGAAAGAGGGTGAACTTGGTACAGAACCGCGAGACGAAATGTACGAGTTATGCTCCCTTGTCGACATGCTGAAAATGGCTCGCGGCAGAAAGTCAAAAGGCGACCGAGTTAAACAGGGCGGTGACTTTTGCACAGCTATCAATTGCCATAATGCCAGATACAAGAAAAGTTGTGTTGGCAAGTCCTTTTTCAAATTTCTAAGAGACAAAGAAAGGTAAATTGCAATTGAAAAACTTCATTTTTTTGTGTTTATGTAGGCCTAAACTAAGACTGCTGCAGTGTTGTTAGTGTTAAAACAATCGGAGAGCGGCTTGAATGATTCATGTTATACCTATGTGCTAAATCCAAAACAGTTTGCTTGCTGACAGTTTACGTTCAAAAGGTCGCTCACTGTTTACGTTATTGCTAGGTTGTTTGACTATATTTGTGCTTATATTTCAAAAGTAGATGTCAGATTGGCAGTTTGGCTTCGTCAAACTGCTTATGTTAACAAGTTAAATTAGACTAAGTCTGGTTTCTCCTCGTGATAAAATACTGTGCAAGATAACCCCTTAACTAGGCACAAAAATGGTCCTTGACCTGTTGTAATCCCTTTTCGTTTGAGTGTAAACGGGAAAAAAAATGTAATGTAGAAACTCAGCCCTTGTTCTGATCTGTGAATTTCTGCGCATTAGATCTATAATGCGTGGAATGTTGTAGTCTAGCCAGTAGGTTCTGATTGTTCTGTCTGATTAATTAATTATTTTCTATGAAGTGACTGATGTTATTAAGCCAGTGATGTGGGAGGTGAGAGGGTTGGGGGGTAGGGGGACACCTGATATAAATTAAATTCACACTATTAGTGAAACATTTTGTTATTGTGCTTTATTGTGATTAATTGATTGAATGACAGAGCTCTCTCTCTCTCTCTCTCTCTCTCTCTCTCTCTCTCTCTCTCTCTCTCTCTCTCTCTTACGATTACGGATTTACAGTTTCGGATAAATGAAACAGTCTTTCATGCATATTTTAATTTAAAAATATCTGTCGTTGATTAAAAAATAATAAATTCCAGGGCAGAAAACGAACCTTTGACATACACACATAAGCAGCATAAAAGCACCTAATAAATGTCAATAAGTAAACATAAACAAACAAAAAAAGAAAAAAAGGACAGCAGCAGCGGAATGTTAATAATAATAATGATGGTTAAAAGTTTGGTTTTTGCAAACGTTGCCATAAAAATGTTCTTTTGCAATGGCATAGGCTCAATAAGTTACCACGCACAGATCATTCATATAGCAGATGGTGAAATATAGCCAGCCCGTGCAAAGGGAAATAATCCGTGAGATCGTCTCGCATTTTTGTATAGGACATAATGGAAGTTCCCTCTCTTTCCGTAATAAGCTCTTTGATTACACTTAGGGGTTCATCTGTCGTCGTTAGGTTCTAATCGGTAGTGTTGATTTATTATGTTGTTACACCCGATAGGGCTCCCCTCTTTGGCAAAGGCTCTGTCGTCTGCTATGCTCCAGTAAATAACACAAAATTGCCTTGTAAACAAATGATTCCACACTTAGCTGCAGCTCTGCTAAACTTCAATATTAATCTTTCTATCACTGTTTTCAAAGTTTTGCCACTACTTTATAAACTTTTAGAACTTCTTCTTGCATGATAAATGTGAAGAATAAGAATATCAATGGTCTTGTTCTTTGTTCAGAGGAAAACATTTCAAAGTTTTGAACTCTTAACCCCCTCACTAAAACTTTTGTTTCTTTATAACGGATGATAATCATCATCATCATCATCATCATCATCATCATCATCATCATCATCATCATCATCATCATCATCATAATCATCACCATCATCGTCATCATCATCATCTTTCAAACGTCATTAAACGTAAATCACAATTTACGAACAAACAAAACAATAAACTGAAGAACCAATGCAGCTACATCTATTTATCGTTTACTCCAAATACGCATTCACGCACAAACAAATAAATACATGCATATGTAACTAAATACATTTAAACTTACATGCATAAACAAACAGGTCAATAAACAAGGAACAAAAAAGCAACAAACATATTAATTTATATATAAACTTTTAATTTCATGTATGAATAAAAATAAATAAAGAAATACAAAAAAGAAGTGAATAAATTAATTAATTACATAAATTAAAGTGACTTACTGTAGGTCCCTCTGTAAATTCTATCATGGACTCTTCGCCATCCAGTAAAACGGAGACAATACAAGGCCCGTCCTCCCCATCTGTAACATAGCAATAAATGAATGAATGAATGAAGAAAGGAATATCAACTTATGCTAGTTACACCAGCTATAGTGAATACAAATCTCCACAGCCCAGTCGACGCTTGCTCACAGGGTTTTAAATACAAAAAGTAACAGAAAGAAAGAAAGAAAAGCCTTACTAGATGCGGAGAAGCCAATAAACAATCAATGAAAAAAAATAGTAAGAAGAGGTAGAAGAAGAAGAAGAAGAAGAAGAAGAAGAAGAAGAAGAAGAAGAAGAAGAAGAAGAAGAAGAAGAAAAAGAAGAATTTATATCCCGCCAAATCTATACAAAAATAGTTTAAAATCTCAAGTAAGCTTAAACAGTTGAACAGTCAGATAGACAAACTGATATACAGATATACAGTAAGACAAACTGGCAGATGGGTACACAGTCATATAGACAAACTGGTACACAGATATACAGTCAGACAGACAAACTGGTACACAGATATACAGTCAGAAACGGGCAGAAAGGTACACAGTCATATAGACAAACTGCATGGTACACAGATATACAGTCAGACAGACAAACTGATACACATACTTATATACACTCAGACAGAAACTTGCAGATAGGTATACAGTCAGATAGACAAACTGGTACACAGATTTACAGTCAGACAGACAAACTGGTACACAGATATACAGTCAGAAACGGGCAGAAAGGTACACAGTCATAGAGACAAACTGCATGGTACACAGATATACAGTCAGACAGACAAACTGATACACATACATATATACACTCAGACAGAAACTTGCAGATAGGTATACAGTCAGATAGACAAACTGGTACACAGATTTACAGTCAGACAGACAAACTGGTACACAGATATACAGTCAGATAGACAAACTGGTACACAGATATACAGTCAGACAGACAAACTGATACACATGCATATATACACTCAGACAGAAACTGGCAGATAGGTATACAGTCAGATAGACAAACTGGTACACAGATACACAGTCAGACAGACAAACTGGTATACAGATATAAAGTCAGACAAAAAGTGGCAGACAGGTATATAGTCATAAAGACAATTCAATTTCAATTTCAATATTTTAATGAAACGTCTTTTCACAACAGTGTGATTTTAGACCACCATAACAAATAAATAAACAGAATCTGTTAATTATAGCAACTTAAAATAAATCTGTTCCGACAATGACACGCGCGAGGTCCAGCAATATGGAACTATATAAGATGACTTTAACATCACCTTGTACAGATAAAATAATTCCATTTTCTTTGTACAGCGCTGTTAAAACAGCACAATCAAATAATATATGTTGTAAGAAAATTGTTCCAGCACATATACAAGTAAGCCTAATTTTCAAATATTTTGTACACCATGAATTCAAGCGTAGCTTATATACTAATCTAGCAATAGTTCTGGAGCAATTAACAATATTTACTTTGAGTATTATATTAGTAAAGTGGTCTTCTAATAATGAATATTATTCAAATTGAGTTAATTTTAAATTACAATGAAAGACTGGATGCTCACTTTTCATTGCACCTTTTTGGGCCAATTTATCTGAAATTTCATTATCATTAATCCCTAAATATGATGGAACGCAACAAAAGGTAATTCCAATACCTCTAATTCTTATACTATGAATAAGATATTTTACTTCAAACATTATATCAATTCTCTTTCTACATTTCCAATTTTGTAAAGCATAAAGCACTTATTTTGAGCCAATGCAAATTAATATATTAAATATTTCAGAAGGAATGCTGAGAATGTATTCTAGTACCAAAATAATTGCATATCATGGCTAAACGGTTGTGTACTTATGATCTTTTACCTTTTTTTCCCATACTTTATGCACATCTTTAGATTCTAATACTTCCTGTTCACAAAATTCAATCCAGTAATCCTTTTTAGCTTTTAAAATTATTCGGCCAAACCCAAATTTAGTCCGTTTTATTTGTGAAAAATGTGCTTCTGTCTTAGTTTTAATGCAGCTTTAAGATTTAAAAAAAAAGTTTTTAATGCGTTTTTACATTTGTAATTCCACCATGAATTTTCATGTCATTCAATATGTTTCTTTGTTTGAACTTTCGGAATAAAATGATCAGCAGCTTGTAAAATTACTTCTGTACATGTTTCATAGAAAATGTTTATATCATCTTGCAAAATGTAATTCCTTGGAAAAATATTTAAATAATTATAAAACATTTCCCAGTTTGCACAATTAAATAAAAATTTTGGAATTTTGTCTTCAACATCAGCTTTATAAGTAATTACATTTTGATTTAAAATCAATCAAAATCGAGAAATGCTCACTACTTAATCAGTTTTTATCGATATCTCATTTGCAATTTAATGCAATATTACCTGACAAAAGAGACAAATCTATTGCTGTAGGTCTATGTGACGAAATGTCTGGTATTCTTGTCACAGTACCATCAATTAATAATACTAATTTGAATCAACAATATTTTCAACCAAACGATTACAAGTACCGATCTTGCAATCTATTCCCCATAATGGTGAGCGAGCATTAAAATCTCCTTAAATGGACCCTAACTGCGGAAGAAAAATTAGAAGAACTGGCCCACGGGCTGGACCACTATCGATGGAACGTTCTAGGTATCAGCGAACTGCGCTGGAAAGGCCTAAGTGAAACAACGACCGACAAAGACCACAAGCTCCATTTCAGCGGTAGAGATGACAGGCACGAACACGGCGTTGGAATCTTGGTCCACAAGAACATTCTAGCCACTGAGATGGGTTGCCGCCCAGTCTCCAGTAGACTCATTAGTCTGGGAGAAGCCCCTTTCAACATCACCATCTTCCAGGCCTATGCCCCAACATCAGACTATGACGACAGCGAAGTGGAGGATTTTTATGAGAATCTACAGGCGGTCCTTGACCAAGTGCCGAAGAAGGACATAGTGCAAGGCGACTGGAATGCCAAGGTTGGCCAAGATACGCACCACAACTGGGGAGACACATGTGGACCCCAATGCAACAAATGACAGGGGTCTGAGACTCTTGTAGTTTGCCAGATAAAACAATCTGGTACTGGCAAACACGCTTGGTTTCCACAAAAACTCCAGACGATGGACATGGCACAGTCCCGTCGGGGAGCATCACAACCAGATCGACTACATCATGGTCAAGAAACGCTTCAGATCAAGCATCAACATTGGCAGGACACGCACTTTTCCAGGAGCAGACATCGGAAGTGACCATGATCTCGTGATGATGTCTTTCCGGCTCCACTTTAAAAGAGTAAATACAGCAAAGTGCACTAGACTGAAATTCGATCTGGACAAACTGCAAGACCCGGAGGTGGCAGAACTATTTCAGGCCACAATTGGAGGGAAATTTGCACCACTGCTCATTTGGGGGGGCTGGTGAAGTAGATGTCAACACCATGACCACCACCTTCAACTCATCTGTGACAGATGCCGCCACTGAGATCCTAGGCAAGCACCGACCAAAGAAGAAGCCTTGGACCACACCTGAACTTTTGGATCTGTGTGATAAACGAAGAGAGATTAAAAAAAAAAAAAAAAAAAAAAAAAAACTCACAGGGAGCTGATGTCTACCGAAAAATATACAATGACATCCGAAACGGCATGCCAGCAAAGGAGAACTGGATAGAAGATCAATGCCAGGAAATAGAGAACAGTCTGAACAAGAACAACAGCAAGAAGGCCTACCAGACTGTGAAGCGGCTGACAAGTGTTAAACATCCACGATCCAAAGCAAGTCTGTCATATGCCTTACAGAAGAACAATAAGTCTTGGACAGGTGGACAGAGTACTGCCCTGACCTTTACAACCATACACCAAATGGAAACCCATCAGTTCTAGTATGTCCCGAGAACAGAGAAGAAGAAGAAATCCTCCCAATTCTCCGGGAAGAAGTTGAGGCAGCAGTGCAATCGCTAAAGAAAGGGAAGTCAGCGGGAGTGGACAACATACCCGCGGAACTGCTTCAAGCAGGAGGAGAAGCGATGATTGATGCCCTCATCATTATCTGTAACAAGATCTGGCAGAGTGAGGAGTGGCCTACACCATGGACCCAGTAGTTTGTCATCACTCTTCCCCAAAAAGGTAACTTTCAGGAGTGTGAAAATTACCGCACCATCAGCCTCATCAGCCATCCCAGCAAGGTCCTCCTGAAAATAATACTCAACAGGTTGAAACCCCAAGCTGAACAAATCATAGCTGAAGAACAAGCAGGATTCAGTGCAGGGCGAAGCACCACTGAACAGATTTTCACCCTCAGAATAATCTGTGAGAAATACCTACAGCACCAACAACATCTATATCATGTGTTCATAGACTTCAAGAAGGCGTTTGACCGAGTCTGGCATGCAGCTCTATGGGCAACAATGAAAGTGTACAACATCAGCCCTAAAATTATTGACGTCATCAAAAGCCTGTATGACAAGGCTACCAGTGCAGTCCTCCATAAACGCGTCATCGGGAACTGGTTCAGAACAACAATCGGTGTGCGTGAAGGATGCCTACTCTCTCCAACTCTTTTCAACATCTTCCTAGAGCGCATCATGTCAGATACTCTTGCAGATCACGAAGGCAAAGTCAGCAAAGTGGGTAGAGCAATCTCCAATCTTCGTTTTGCAGATGACATTTGATTGGCTGGAGAGGAACAAGAACTTGAACAGCTGGTACAGAAGCCTTACATTACATGGTTATTGCTTTAGGTCCAGCGGACTCTTTCGAGCCAAATCAGGACCACAGGGACATTATCTTAAAATGTTATAAAGTGGTTCAAATCTTAAAAAATAGACCTGTTACTCTTAAATACACAAACAAACTTTCACATGACACATCTTGAAAAGTCTTTAAAACTGATGTATTAAAAATACTTTCTCTTTCCTCAATCAAATCACTAAATTCGGTCTTATCAATAAAATCCAAAACAAAACGACATGGTTTATATGCCATAAAACAAACCAACATCATGTAAAAATTTAAACAAGTGTTGACCATTGCATATTTTAAAAATCTCTTTGAAAGGTATTGAACCAAAATATGTTTCTCTTTTATTAAGCAGGTCAGCACATTCAGACATGAAATGGCGAACGGAAAAGGGTTTATCACATGCAAAGCACCATGGTGGTTCTTCTCCTTTTAACAGGAAACTGTGGGTTACATAAGTATGCCCAATATGAAGGCGAGACAAAACTGTTTCTTCTTTGCGAGTGGATGCAAAGTTAGGCAATGAAGCTGACAAATCGGGAAAAATTTGAAATAATTTGTTGTTGAAATGGTTAGACCAGTCAGTCTGCCACAGTCGTTTACAATAAGATCCAGTCATACAACGTAGGTCAGAGTAGGGCACAAACTGAAAAATCTCTGGAGGGAATTCAAGATGCAGAGCATCTTTAGCCGCTTTGTCCACTTCAATGTTGCCGCGGATGCCCATGTGACCAGGGACCAACATAAAAACTATCTTTTTACCATCAGAGACAAGTTGTGTATGGAGGTCATGGATCTCTGCCAGAAAAGGATGTGATATCTTTCTCGTGGAAAGAGCCTGAAGTGCTGACAATGAATCAGACATGATTAAAAACGAGGTTCTTTTGGATTGATAAACTTGTTTCAGAGCGAGATGAATTGCCTTGAGCTCAGCTGTATAAACAGAACAAAAATCAGGTAAACGCTGTTGCAAAGGCTTGTCTAAGTGTCTCCCAGAGACCGACGCAGCAGCAACTGAATCTCCTTTCGTTCACCCGTCTGTAAAACGTTTTTCATATCCTGGGTATAAGGCACACTGTTCTAAATAAAGTTGGTTATATACGGTTTCAGATGTATTGTTTTTGAAGAAAGCGGACAATTGCCAATTAATGTTTGGGGTACATAATTTCCATGGACGAGCTTCAGTCCGAAGCTCACCATCGTTGATGGAAGCAACATCGATGCCTGCTTTTTCCAAATGAGCCTGCATTCCGATGACAAACGGAGGTATTGTGTTAGGTTTGGCTTCAAATTTCTGAACAAAATCTGGGTTGAAAACGCTGTCATAAGCGGGGTTCATGGGATCAGTTTTTAATTTTAAATAGTAATTCAGTAATTCGGTAACAATTTAGTACGTCTCAGCTCCAGCGGGGGTTCGTTAGCTTCCACATAAAGGCTTTCACTAAGTTGTATTAAGTGAAATTGGGTTAAATGGGACGTTTCTATGAATAAAGAGTGAAACGCCTCTAGAAGATATACAAACTAGAGACGAATAACCAGTAATATCTATAAGCTGTTTCTCGGATAAGAGAGTTTCCTGAATGGCCAACACTTCAGGTCGATGCTCTGTCAGCAGACAGCATAGCTCCTCATAATTTGCCCTTATCCCTCGGATATTCCATTGTAAAATGGCCATAAAAATGAAGTAAAAGAATGCTCAAATTTTCATCTCTGAGAGCACAATTACGTCTCTTTAGCTTTCTGACCCTCGTCCATCTCTTCATGGTCCATCAACTCCCCGAAACTGTTCTCCGTTTCGAGAGGTTGATGGTGCTTGGAAGAAAGGGGTCCGGGCCTTTGATTTTTCGTCAAAGCCCCGGAACCCAAACTGCCAGCCGACTTCCTCCCCTTCTCTTCAGCACCGGATTTTATTATATCTTCCTTCTCTCTTTCACCCTTTCCAACCTTTCCCTCTCCTCCTCTGACGCTCCTCTGTTGAGCCACTAAAATTTTTGCCACCTCTGCGACTACCCGGTCGCTGAAACCTGCCGTTGATCGTGCGGCAGCTGGAGGCATGGCCTCCTTCGTGGCAGGAGTGACGGCTTTAGATACGGCCGTCTGCGTGTTTGGATTAACGGTTTTTGACGTGACAGTCTGCACGTTCTCCAGTGTGTTCAATGGGGCTGGAGAGACCCCCCTGTGACTAAACGCTGTGATTATTTTCTTAAGACTATCCATTCGTTTGCATAACACTTCCAAAATCTGACTCATTTTATTCATAAAGGTTTCTACCGTCCGATGTGTAGTAGACTCCGTAAGAGGCGTGGAACCTGCCACCAACGCAAAGGATCTTTCTAAATGAATGGGTCTCTTTTCCAGTACTTTCTTTCTGGCGTCCCCGAAGGAGCACCCCTCAGCGGCCCGTATCTTTTGAATTTCAAGCTCCAACTGCCACTGAGGGCAGTCTTTGGAGCTGGAAGAGTGCTGCCCCGCGCAATTGACACAGCATATGGGGTCTTTGCATTCACCTTCGTGTTTGTCTTTGGCGCAGACTCTGCAAGTTTCTTTGTTTTTGCAGGACTTGCTACCGTGGCCAAACCCAAACGAGGACAGCTTGCCTAGTGGCAGAGCCGAATCCGTCCCCTCCACAACCAAAAAACGAGGCCAGGCCCCCTCCACCCCAGATGCACAAGCTTTTTGCCGTATGTCCAAATCACTGTCCGTGTCCGAGTCCGGTCCGTCATCACGCAGTCCGCTTTTATTAGTAGATGCCATGATTTTAAAGTAGTAATTCATCCCCCCCCTGCTCCCCACCCACCACGGAGTCCAACAAGGGGATGCATCCAAGCGGAAAGTCCAGCAAGGGAACGCACCAGGGCTACAGGGGGTATATACACCCAGACAATCCCGCACTGCCACTACGGTTTTGTTCAAGTTTGACCCATGAGACGCAGCCTTCTAGCAGAGCTAGGGCAATACACAACCAGCCGCTTGATTGACGCGGGCCACGCCAGCCTCCCGTCTAGGAGAAGTCCGGGCCAAAGAGGTGTGTTAGTGTGAGGGACCGCAGCCTCTCAGTGACCTCAACCTCCAGGATCCCATTCTCCCCCGACACGGGTTGCCCTGCACGGCAAACGCAGGAGGCCAAGAGGAGGCTACAGAGAAAAAGAAGGGTAGGAAAAGAAGGAATGATAAGGAAAAGGAAGTCAGGAAAAGTCCGGTAAGGCAGAAGAGGGGAAGTCAAAACTGCACAGTTTAGTGGGAGAATTTACGGGTGAAAAGAATATAGGTGAAAGGACCAATAAGACAGAAACAAGACAAAAGAGAAGAAAAAGGAGTAGGCAACTTTGTCACCCAGCCAGAGAGAGGCTGGGGTCCACCCCCGGCACGCGGAGGCCTGACACCACCTCCAGAGCTTATGGAATGGAAATAGGTGCAGAGAAGACCAAAATGATGACCAACAACACCAATGGCATCAACAGGGACATCAAAGTCCAAGGCCAATCCCTCAACACAGTGCATAGCTTCAAATATTTGGGAGCCATTGTGTCAGACAATGGATCCCGACAGGAAGTCCTCTCCAGGATCGCACAAACAACTGCTGCCCTGACAAGGTTGAAGCCCATTTGGAAAGACAGGACCGTCAGTCTACATTCCAAAGTAAGACTGCTGCGCTCCCTTTTAATCTTTATCTTCCTAAATGCTTGTGAAGCATGGACCCTCACTGCAGATCTACAACGAATAATACAAAGCATGGAGATGAGGTGCTACAGAAGACTTCTGGGCATTTCCTATACCCAACACATCACCAACGACGAAGTCCGACAGACCATCACACAATCCATTGGACAACACGATGACCTGCTCACAGTGGTAAAAACACGGAAACTCCGATGGTATGGCCACGTCACCAGATCATCAGGCCTTACAAAGACCATTCTGCAAGGCACAGTGCAAGGAGGTAGAAGAAGAGGGAGACCGAAAAAGAGGTGGGAGGACAACATTCGCGAATGGACTGGTTTGATACTGAGCGAAGCCATCAGGGCTGTTGAGGACAGAGAAAGATGGAGTATGCTGGTTAAACGATCATCTGTGGTGCCCCTACGACCTCCGGATTACGGGACAGGATAGGATAGGATATGATAGTGCCCACAGAACAGCAGTATTATATTACGGGCTATTTCTAAGCGAAAACTTATCAGAAATAAATAATTTTAACCAATAATTATTACGAAAGCCTGTAGCTTCGGTTTTTATGCAAATGGAGACGTCCGCTTCCTAATAGCTGAAGTGGCAAGTGAAAAGATGGATTTTATCGTGATAATTGTTATTAAATAAGAATAATCCTCGCTAAAACTTTGTGTACATATAATAGAATGCACTATTTCCATGTCAAAGCAATATAAAATTTGAAATTCGACCGTAAAATACTTTAAAAAGTGGTTTTTAGTTCCTGCACGTAGCATCAACACATGCCAAGAGTTGTCGTCCGTGATGACAATTAGAGTTATCCCTGAGTGATTTGCCTATTTTATTCTTACAAACTTCAAAATACAAATAATTTGTCATGCATGATACATTAAGTTTGAGTTCCTTTATAATTTGTTTACAAAGATCACATCAAGGCTGTGACAGAAATATAAAAACTGATAAAATATTGGATATATATATTTATATATACATATATTTATAGATGTAAAATGGAAAAACACACTCCACTCTATCAGTCATTTACATCTGTAATAAAACACAGATATGAGATAGAGAAGTATATAGCTTGTGTACAGTTGACACAAGAAAAATGTATGCAAGCATGGCACCCCTATATCCCGCTGTTTGAACGCTTATAATTCATTTATTGTTTGTTTGCCTCAATGGTTGTTCATCAAGAATTTGTTAAAATAGTACTCCATGACCTGTGTCTCTCTTTCTGTCTGTCTCTCTCCTTCTCTCTCTCTCTCGCTCCCTATCTGTCTGTATTTGTGTACAAAAACATAAACCAAACTTGCTCGAATAGCATATATTGTAAAATTATAGTAATTATGTACACACTGTAAGTTTTCTTTATATCTGATTTCATGAATAATCGGTACTATTGAAATAATGCAAAATTTTCCGATTTACTTTTAATATTTTGTGCATAATAGTTATGATTGTATTCATTCATGTTCTGTATTAATACTGTTTTGTATTCATGCTTGTTTTGGAATTTAAAAAAAGTTGATTATATAAAAAAAAGATAATTTAAAGGACTAACTTATTAAAGCGTTAAATTAACATTTTGTCCAATATATAAGCAGGCCATCGGCCGGTCACCTAAAATGCAAAAAGAGCTGAAAATGCCGATTCGGCGTTTTTTCTTTAATGGCTATTAAAAAAAAAGTTTTCGACTAATGTTAAAAAATGACTTTTTTTTTTTTTGCAATATACATGTTATCCTAAATTAAATTTAGGCAAAAAAAATATTTTTTTGAGGGGGGAGTGTGGGGGGTGGGGGGTGGGGGGTGAGGGGTTGAGAAAATGCTGTGTTGTTGCTAAATAAAGTGAAATGCGGGACAGGTGCGAAAGGGGAATCGACTTTGGTGTGCAGACAGACGTCTCAAGCTTTCTTACATATGCTGCCGCAGTGAAGGCCACGCCTGCATCATCAAAGGGTCAAGGAGATAGTAAAACGAGCTCATTGACGTCCAATGTGCTACAAAACGTTAAGATGGAGAGAAAACAATCAAACCTGAAAATTTATCAAGATCCCGCAAGAGCATTAATATTGGTTCCAGAATACATGACGTAAAAACTATTGCTGACGTAAGAGGAAGTGCCATTGGTAAAGGCAGCAGCCATTCTCTGATGCTCCATTAGGGTCTTTGGTGGGCGACTCCATCCTAAACGGTGTTCAAGGCAGACGCCCCTAGCGTGCATAAGGATTCAGAGTTGTTCAAGAGAAGGCTCATACCATCGACAAAGTAACCTCAGAGTTGTCTGATCTGATCACGTCGGCGCCTCTTGATGCGACAATTATCCATTGCGGATCAACGACCTCAAAAAGAATAATCCTAAATCTGTTGCAACATCACTATCCTCTTCCATGAAGACATTAGCAATACAAAAGAAAATCCTGAAAATTGCTGTCAGCTGTCCTATTCCAACTTGTCAGCCTGACTTATAACAGAAAAGAGTGGTTTTCAATGCCATCCGGCTTGCAGACCTGTTCAACATGACCAATGTGGTGAGCCATGACAACTTGCGCCTTTTCAACCTTCGTGATGGTCTACATCCCACGCAAACAGACAGTAGTGTTATGGCTCGGAACTTGGGTCAATATCTGATGGAATTGCTTTGGTCCAGGCCAAAAACAATGAGACCAGGCAGAGATACGTACAGGAACAACTGGTGGAACAAGAATTGGATGTGATATTAGTTCCAGCTGAAGAAATATTGGCATTGATAGAAACACATTCCTTGTAGTTTGCATGTTCAGATGCAATGATAATAAATCATTTAAAAAACACACAGAGAAATACATATTAAGTTTTAGTTTTATGATGAAAAACGCTACACAAGCAAGATTGCTACAATGGAATTGCCCGTTCTATATCTACCAACGTCCTACCTTTTAAACCTTTTATTGAACACGAAACATGTGTGATGGCACTGCAGTTATTGGATGTTCAGAAATATAAATTACATAAACTTGATTATTACTATCCTCCATAATTTAGTTTTAATATTGAAAATATGAAAATTCAGACTGCAATTTACATCAGGTGTGATTTATCATATTCATCTATTGAATCGTTTCCTGTTGTAAAAGATACTAAAGATGTATACGCTACTGAGGCATGTGTTAAGAAAAGCGATGGTTGTATAATTAATGTATTATCAGATAGACAAACTAATCCACAGATATACAATAAGACAGAAACTGCCAGATAGGTATACAGTCATATAGACAAACTGGTACTAATATACAGCCGGATAGACAGACAAACTGGTCGACAGATAACAAGTCAGAGATAGACAGACACTCAGTTTGTGACACATTATCAGCGCGACGGAATCAAAAACGACGGTTGGTTTGCCGACATGTGATTGAAATCAGACCCCCACTCCCCACGGGCTCAAATTCCGACGGAAATGAAATTGCACATCCAAAAAAAGGAATGAAATCTCAGTCCAGCCTCCTACATGCACACCTCATTTATACGGCGGAAAATATAGGGCAAATTGGAAATGTATAACTGATCTGAACAAAAAGATCCGTTCGATCTGCATCTTTGCCTCACCTGATCACGAACATACATATTTCAGTTTTGTGGGCTTAAGTTTGATTATCGAATGATGGTAATCATAATGATGATGATGATGATGATGATGATGATGATGATGATAAGGATGATGATGATGATGATGATGATGATGATGATGAGGATGATGATGAGGATGTTCGTTATAAGGCATCAAACTCCACACCACGCCTTTGAATTTTGTTTTCTTTCCCATTAGTGATAATCACCTTGCACAAATACGAAGGTACCCCTTGGGGTCATGAGCAATCTTGCCACTGTAGATTGTTCAAACCTATAAAGGGAACAGTGAAAGCCACAGTTGAAAACCTGTCTTTCCTTTATAGGCAAGACAGATTCACTGCGGCAACAGTACCCCCGTTGGAGTGCCGGGGGTTTTCAGTATAAATAGTATCCCCACTTTATGGAAATTTAGTGCTTTAAATTCCCACTGTCGCTGTCTTCCTCATTTACTCTTTCCTATTCCTGCTCTGTCCTTCACTCTGCTATACTATCTTCTTCTTCGCTAGATCAATGACCTACCTTTTTTCTTGAAAACTCTTCCTGGACAAGACTCCTTGTTTGTGTATGAGGTCTGTTGGATCAGCTTGGGAGTGTTGGACGCTTTCTGCCGGGTGGTCACTAGGGCTTCCTATGATTGTACTATTTAGCACTATAGGCATTTTATATGTATGTGTTTCATTGATGATTTATAATGATGTTTGTATTCTATTTTGTTTTTGTAACCGGGGTGTTCGCGTAGTTGAGGTCAACCCTCAGCCGTCCCCCGCGTGGGATGTCTTTATTGTAAAGTGACTGGCCGGAGGAGGGCATTCAATTTTCCCACTGGGGTTGTTTCAGCAGATCTTTTATGCGGATCGGGGGTTGTCCGGTCCTGATTTGGCTCGGAAGAGTCCGCTGGACCTAAAGCAACAATAAATCAATCAATCAATCAAATACGAAGGTAAAACCTGAGTCGGTTTGATGCAGCCGTACCCTAGAAATACGGGAGGTAAATATGGCAGTTGGGAACAACGTCAATACAGAGCCAGACCAAATGGTCTGGTAAATATGTATGATGAGGGCTTTTTAGCCCAATTTTATTGTCCTTAACGCTCATGCAATAGGACGTTAAGCATCGTTTTTCATTCATTCGCAGTTGGGAAACGATCAGTTATTTTTTTTAAAGGTTCTTATGCGATGAACTAGCGCACACGTCCAAATCTTGCATTTAAATTTGAGCCTGGTTCCGTAACTGTACACGTCAGTTATTAGGGGAATATTAAATGTCACGTTTTTCATTCGGGACGTATTCAGGTCACGTCTGTTACTTCGGGGAAAACACGCACTGTTGTGTATATGTAAAAATGTCTTATTCCAGAGTACCGGCGGGGTGATCACTATTTTGAGGCAGCACTATTATGTTGATAACAGTATGAAATAACGAGCTCACGTGCTATGGCTAGCAGCACTATTACGTTGATAACATTATGAAATAACGAGCTCACGTGCTATGGCTTATTTCATTTTTTTTGTTTTACTCTTCATTTTTCTACCATGTATTATTTTGACGTAGCTGTTCCTTTTCCAAACACCATAAGAACGCACTAATACATTTCATTAAAATAACAATATACAATGTGAAAAGATCTCTCGTGCTATTAATGATGTTGTTGATGATGATGATGATGATGATGATGATGATGATGATGATGATGATGATGATGATGATGATAGTGGTGGTGTCTTGTATAGTGCCGTCTCCAGGTCTGTAAACAAGCTCAACGAGTATTGAGGACAAAAATGACCCAGAAAGAATGGGGCAGACATCATTGAAGGGAAAGTGCAATATAAAACCTCGGTTGTTTTCACTATCTACCAATTCCTCCAATACAAACCTCCGGTTTACTTTTTTTAATATGCGTGCGTGTGTGCGTGATTATGTATGTGAGTGCGAGTGTGTGTGGAGTGAGTGTTTGGAAGGGGGGGAGGAAGGGGGTGTTTCATGTAAAACTCCAAGGTATCTCATTTGGTACATATGTTCTAGACTCGCAGAAACATGTTTTATTAAAACAAAGGTACAAGGTTCTTTGAACTGCCTAAGTACAAGTTTATTTCAACTATCTAAGTACACGTTTATTTAAATCATCTAACTTTACATTCACTTACAAAAATAAAAGTTTATTTAAAATATGTACAAGTTGACACAATCTATCTTAGTACAAGTTTATTTAAACTATTTCAGTATTAGTTTATTTAAACCATCCAATCACAAATAAACGTATACCATCTAGTACAAAGCTATTTTAACTATTTAAATAAACGTTTATTTAAACAGTCTAAATAAAGCTTTATTAAAACAATGCAAATACATATTTTAGGTAAACCATCTAAATACATTTATTAAACCATCTAAGATTACATTTACTTAAACCAAGTAAGTAAACGTTTATTCAAACATTCAAAATACAAGTTTATTGAAACAATGTAAAGACACCTTTTACTTAAACCATCTAGCACAAGTTGCTTTAAAGGGACCTACTTAGATCACGCTCCCCCTCCCCCTCCCTTCGACAGATCATTTTAACATTCATAGTGAGTGTTGCATCGCTGGAAAAAAAAAGCTTACCGCCAAAAAAGAACTCTTTGAGAAGTAATTATTTAAATGAGTACATGACGTCATTGTGTGCCTATTAATAGCGAGGGCTAGCCAACATCTTGCAGTTTAAAAATACAATCTCCCGAAGCCGGTAAGAGACAGAGCCCGTAAAAACCATTGCTTCTAATGTTGTTGGTTTTATATTGCTAAGTTAGACCCTACCCTTACTTACCCTAGACACCCAACACACACTTTTCAGCTTCGTCGTCCACTCACAAATAGGGTCAAAGGTCACACAGCTACGGTATTCCACATACTGTTAATCAGTGGGAACTGAAACTGAAAATTCAAACTTTAGCGGTTAGTTTGAGCAACAAAAGCCCACTTTATCATTGTGTAAGTGCGCTTGTCCCCTATACACACCGTGTCCGGGGACGTTAATTTAAGAAACGAAACGAAACGTGTAATGTGATAACAATGCGAATTTTAAGGTAAACACGTGTTTGCCAAAAGCTGTTGTTGTTGTTGTTGTTTGTAGATTATAGTCACACGACACTTTCGCATATAGGTGACTACTGGACCGATTTATACTGACACCAGCGGGCCAGTTGTTGGTAAAGGGGAAAATAATATGATCACACGTTGACCAATCCGGGATTCTAACCAGCGACCTTTCGGTTACTAGCAAGACGCTCTTACCAACTGAGCTACCCAGCCCCACTAAACAAAGCCTTTGAATTGGAGCCTTTTAAGCAATCTACCTAAACCATCCGGCTCATGACTTTTACCGCCAAAGTCAATTTTGGTTGACTTGGTTGTGGATCGCCAATGATGACTTTCGTCGACGTCAAGGGGTTATGTCAAATGGACAATGTTTTGTGGTGGGACACAACACATGCTTTGAATCCGTTTGACACATTTTTTTCTTTACCCATGTACCCAAGAACCCGTTTAAAAAAATACAAAAAGATTGAAAACAACTAAGGACATGTGTACTTATTTGTCTTTGAACTTAAAAGTGTCTAATCGCATTATGCTCCCATTAAGCCTATTGCTAATACTGGAATCAAAATGTTGCTATTTTAGAACTACAACTAAGTGTTTCTGTGCTTTCTCAGAGATAGACCAGCAGCTGCAATGCAGCTTTACAAAGCAACAGACCCACCACCACCGCAACCAGGAATCCTGCGCTTACCAAGCAATGTTTAGGGTCTAACTTTCTGAATAACACTTCCAAAATAATACACTAAACGAATTGTGTTACACTGTGGTGCTTTTTTTTTTAATCAGTAGTTGATTTAGCCCGATGCTTGAATCCTGATAAGTATAACTCAGATTCGTTTATTCACGCAACCTGTTCACTCAGCAACAAGGCAGGAGTCATCCTATGAAGTTTTCCAACTTTATTCAGCGTAATCAACAACTGCATACAATCGCTCAATCGCTTTTCCCACTTTCCACTTTTTCAACTCTTTCAAATCTCTTTTTTTAAACAGTGCGGTATATAGTCTATCAATAGTCTAGAAAATATTCGAACATTCCAGCGTGACGCAATAACATCCAATCAGAATAAAATTCGTCATCAGAACTATGCACTGTCTTACGTCATATAACTTTATTTAGGTTAGAAGAATTTTGTAGCTATTACTAGATTTATCTACATGCTTCGATCGATAGTAAACAAGCAACCCTCGAAAATTCTCCAATAATATCGACCAAAGAAAATTATTAACAACTAGTGGTTTTGTACCCTGGCAAGTCAGGGTACACAGGTTGCTGTTTAAAATGTAGACAGAGAGACAACTGTTGTCTGCGAGTTTCATTTGGACGATGATACCTCCCCATATCCCCCTTGATACCTCCCCATACCCCCCCTGATATCTCCCCGTCCCCCCCCCCATGATGCCTCACCATACCCACTTCATACCTCCCCGAACCCACTTGATACCTCCCCATACCCCCTTGATACCTTCCATACCCCCCTTGTAACCTACCTGTACCCTCCTTGATACTTCCCCGTTGATCGTTTCGCAGGTATGGATGAAAGGAATCGACCATCACGTACCCCCTTATATATACCCGTATCCCCGTTATGCCTACCCATGCCCCTTTAAACCTACCCGTAGCCCCCTTTTACCTACACGTACCACCCCATCCCGATCCTTGGTAATAATAATAATAATAATAATAATAATAATAATAATAATAATAATAATAATAATAACAATAATAATAATACCAATACTAATACTAATATTGAATATAGAATAATACAAATAGAAATAATAAAAAACACCAAGGTTTTAAAAGAAAATTTGATATAAGATATAATAATAATAATAATAATAATAATAATAATAATAATAATAATAATAATAATTTATTATTATTATTATTATTATTATTATTAGTTTATAAATAATAATAATAATAATAATAATAATAATAATAATAATAATAATAATAAATTGAAGGTAAAAATCCTAAATTAAAAAGAAAAATATCCATATTGTAGTGTAAAAAACAAAAAAAAACATAAAAAAACATATGGCCCGCGTGAGATTTGAACGTGGGTCGCCCTGCACGGCAGGCGAATGTTTTACTAAGTAAGCTACCAAGGCTTCCTAGAAAGACCATCAATTTTTTTGGTCTATATGTGAAAAAATGCTGAAACCTCAATTTGATTTTTAATGGAAGCGCGTGGAATGAGGCTATTGCAGTTTGTGGACATTTTGTTTATTTATTTATCTCAGAAACGGTTAAACGTTCGGTAAGGAAATGTCGGCTATAACGATTTCGCTGGTTTTGAGCACACAGCAGGCCGATCCGCAGCGCCCAGCACCTGCCCAGATCAGCGTCCATACCGGACAAACTTTATAGTAGAGGCGAAGAAGGACTTCCTGCTAAGCAATTTATATATATAGAGATTATACAAAGCTTCTTCTAACAACAACGCAAAATTAAATCTAAGGTAAATAAACTCTGTTATTGCATGCTTTGCAAAACAAAACGATTGGATCTATCGTGCGCGTCTCAAACGTAACAAATTGCGATTTGATGGATCTTCCTGAAACCGGATCTATTTAATATTCCCGGCCACGACGTCAGATTGGAAACAAAAGAGAGTTAATGGAATTAAATTAAATTAGCTCTGCTTTATAATGAAAAGGTAAGCTGGGGATAGTTTGAGAGCGTTGGTATAATGACACGTATCTTACACACGATTCACATTTAACATTAACAATTTGCATTAGATTTAAAATATTTAAAAAAGCATGATTCATCTAGTTTAGTTTTAGGAAGTTCAACTGATAACTCATCGTCGCAATCATCAACAGCACCATGGTTTATGATAATCGACAGTTGTCGTCGTTATTGTCATCTTATTCTCATTACCACTGTCACGTGACCCGTGCGATTTACGTGAAACACATAAACAACACAGACCTCAAGTACAACTACTCATAAATTTTACAAGACCACACCGTTTTGCTGAGTTTTTTATTGATGTTTCACTAATTCTGTTCTTTCATACACATATATACAACATGCACATCAATGAGGTGGAGTGAATGATGTCAAATGGTACAACGCATGCACATAATATACATATATATATTGATGCTACAAAGTATTACTTAGTACTTATTTATCTTAATATGAACTAGCACTTTTAGTGTTTTCAGTCAGACAGTCAGGTCTTTGCTTTTTCCTTCACTCGTAGAATAGCTGCTTGTCGTAGATCTTCGATGGATATGACTTCTCTGTATTGTCAATATGCAAACTCCTTTTAGAGCCCAGCCTCCACTTGTTTATAAAAGTTATTATATGTTGAATCTCAAATTCGTAGATCTTCATAGTTCAATGTTATTCACACGGCATGTTATTGTTCGATATCTGTAGTAGTAGATAGTCTTTTTTATAACACCGATGATATCACAGAATCTTCATAAGAATAGTCATGTCACTGTAATCACACATGTAAATTCACATAGTTCAGCATATGGAATGATGTCTATGAATGATGTTCATTTCAAATGATAGAGGATCGTAGAATTCATAAAATTGCAAATGTCCAGATCGTCCTCGATAAATAGAACTAAATCTTAAACTAAAACTAGAACTCGAACCCAAACACTAAAAGTAAAACACCTGAAACATATGATAAATCCGGAAATGATAGTGAGACGCCGCCATATTCACGCGATGACGTCAATCAGTCTCACCAACACTTCCGCCTACGCCATCCCCTAACTGCTAACGAAAGAATGCGTTTCTGCATTCTTCGCGCTGTTACAAATCCGAATTAATTCACATGCAAACATGCACGAAACGGTCGAGTTACAAAACACACAGTTCATTCATTCACTCATTCGCAACTGGAAACCAATGCCCCGCTCGCGCGATCATTGCCGACACAAATACCGATTCGATTCCTCGTCCTACAGATATCTATGATTTCACGGATGTTTCCAGCCACGAATTGCACACAACCGGCGATTTACATACCCAAACGGTGTCTGAATAAACTGGCTATGACACTCCTGCTATTACGGCTGCAGTGCGCCTTTCACACAAATATCTGTAGCATTGAATCGTTGCTTACATCGCCAACCATTTTATTGCTGCTGACAGAATTTGCCAAACTGGAAGTGTAGCTATTCACAGCATACCAAATCTTCCAAAGTTCGTGACTAAACGTTCTTCACAGTGGTCCTATTTGAAACTAACATGTTTCCACATCAACATAGGCTGTGATCCATTTACAACGCTTTTTTAATGGCCGGTAAAAAAGTCGAAAAACCGTTGGTTAGGCCAGCGCCTAATGCACGTGAGTCCTTCCTCTTGCCAGAGTTTGCTGCAGACTGATTTTCAACAGTAAACAATTTTTCAGCAATTACGTTTCTACGCGACCGAACTTTCCCCTGCAAATCATTGGTCCTCAAAGCGTCAAAGTACAAAATAAAAATAAATGACGAAAGCTCCGAAATGACGCATATGCTACGTCATTCAATATTTCTGTGTTCGTCTCGGTACCTTACGAAATAAAAATAATTATTGACATGTTTTCCTTTCAACAATATCATTTTTAAACAGCGTTATAATATACAGCGTATGAACGTATCTCAATGGAGCTTGTATCGCGACAACCACCACCATCACCATCGTTCTTCGAGGCTTGTCAATCAATCGTCAACTTCATCGTCATTGCAGGGTGTATATATTATTTATAATGAACCGTTCTTATATGGCGCTTCCTAGCTCACGAATTGCTGGAAGGAATTTGCCAATACAACATCTAATCACAAGGCGCATTAACCAAGAAGAATATACTCTCGGCGCTATCGTGGATCTACACAATTCTTGCCGAAGGTCCATTCTTGGTTAATTGGCCTGGGATTTAACTGAAGCCTCCATAGGTGCCCACTAGCTGCATTTGGGCGCATCGTCTGACGCCCACACAATCCTGGGCGATGAGGTATGGTGGAGAATGGAGCTAGCGCTTGCTGGGTGTATAGGTGTAGCCAGCGTTCGCCCGTTGGGACGACCGTCACAACTTTAAAGTCTAGGGGCGGATCAGTTAGTTTTGGGGGGAGGGTTTCCAAAATTCTATTAAAGGGACTTACTCGGTAAATGTTACTGATGGTCGAGAAACGCTTCAGACCAAGCATCAACATTGGCAGGACACGCACTTTTCCAGGAGCAGACATCGGAAGTGACCACGATCTTGTGATGATGTCTTTCCGGCTTCACTTGAAGAGAGTAAACACAGCAAAGTGCACTAGACTGAAGTTCGACCTGGACAAACTGCAAGACCCGGAGGTGACAGAAATATTTCAGGCCACAATTGGAGGGAAATTTGCATCACTGCTCAGTTTGGGAGCTGGTGAAGTAGATGTCAACACCATGACCACCACCTTCAACTTAGCTGTGACAGATGCTGCCACGGAGATCCTTGGAAAGCACCGGTCAAAGAAGAAGCTGTGGATCACACCTGAACTTTTGGACCTGTGTGATAAACAAAGAGAGATGAAAAAGAAAAGGAACACCTGACAGGTGGCATGCCTACCGAAAAATCAATAATGCCTACCGAAAAATCAATAATGACATCCGAAAAGTCATGCGCACAGCAAAGGAGAACTGGATAGAAGCTCAATGCCATGAAATAGAGAACAGTCTGAACAAGAACAACAGCAAGAAGGCCTACCAGACCGTGAAGCCGCTGACAAGTGTTAAACAGCCCAAGGTCTCCACAATCCAAAGCAAGTGGCTTATGCCTTACAGAAGAGCAAGAAGTCTTGGACAGATGGACAGAGTACTGCTCTGACCTTTACAACCACAACCCAAAAGGAGACCCATCAGTTCTAGCATGTCCAGAGAACAGAGAAGAAGAAATCATCCCAATTCTCCGAGAAGAAGTTGAGGCAGCAGTGCAATCGCTGAAGAAGGGGAAGTCAGCGGGTGTGGACAATATACCCGTGGAACTGCTTCAAGCAGGAGGAGAAGCGATGATCGACGCACTCACCATTATGTGTAACAAGATGTGGCAGAGTAGGGAGTGGCCTACACCATGGACCCAGTCGCTTGTCATCACTCTTCCCAAAAAAAGGTAACCTTCAGGAATGTGAAAATTACCGCACCATCAGCCTCATCAGCCATCCCAGCAAGGTCCTCCTGAAAATACTCAACAGGTTGAAACCCAAAGCTGAACAAATCATAGCCGAAGAGCAAGCAGGATTTAGGGCAGGGCAAAGTACCACTGAACAGATTTTTAACCTCAGAATAATCTGTGAGAAATACCTTCAGCACCAACATCTATATCATGTGTTCGTAGACATCAAAAAGGCGTTTGACCGAGTCTGGCATGAGCTCTGTGGGCAACCATGAAAGTGTACAAGGTTGGTTGGTTGTTTTATTAACGTCTTCTTCATCAAAATGATAAGACGCACATTCATATTCACACACGCATTCACACATGCACGCATACATGCGCACTCACACACCACATTAAATTAAATTAAATTAACTAATCAAATGAACCGAGCTACTGGAGAATCAATTAAAGCTTTGGCCAATCTAACGCTCACAGCAAAACTGATGTTATCAATAGAACTCGTAGTTTGTAAATCCGTGGGCAAAAAAAGACGAATGTAACTACATTCAAGTAATACATGCTTCAAAGATACACTTTCATTACATATGCAGTTAACATTTTTACAATATTTTGTTTTAATTGAATTTAGTATTATTCTATGTGCCATGCTTAAAACTGATCTGGTAATTCCACAAGGTTTATCATAACTCAGATTGAATTTAAACGCTTTCACAAATTTATTTTCTATAGAATTTTGAATTTCTTTAGACGATAATGGTATCGTTATTGCCTGGGAGTTAATATTTAAAGCACCGAGTTTAGCAGCATTATCAGCCCAATCGTTATAAAGAAATCCACAATGTGATGGAATCCAGCAAAAGTTCACCTGAGTACCGTTAGTTATCAAACTATTAATAATATTTATAATTTCTAAAATAATTTCTTTTCTTTCACCATGACAATTTGAATTCAGTGCCTGCAAAGCAGACATAGAATCTACACAAATAACTATACTAAATGTACTCAAAGCTAGATTTGAAATTTTATTAAGAGCCATTAATATCGCAATTAATTCAGCAGTGAAAATGGAATATCCTTTACCCAAATAATAGGATTCTGATATATTAAAATCCGGTATTACAAACGCTGATCCGGCCTCACCTGTTTCAAAAACAGATCCATCGGTATATATTTTCAAATGTCCAGAATACTTTTCATGCATATGATGTCGTGCTTCAACCGCCGTGAATTGTGCGTTATGATTCTTGTTTACATTACAATAATGAATATCATAATTTGCCTTTGCAATTTCCCAAGTAGGTACTGGTGAAATTATATTTTTTTGTAAATTTTCAATATGCATTAATTCTGCTTGAATAAGATCTTTCGTAAAGGTGCCTATTGTTTGAAAAGAGTGCACCTTTTGGGCATATTTGGGAAAAGCTGTATCGGATCGGATAAACAGTTCTTCAATAGTACTGTTGTTAACTGCACTTGCTCTTATTATGTATTTGGCACATGCTAACTTTCTCCATTCATCAAGGGGATTAACACCTGCAAGTTTATATGCCTCTATAGTTTTTGTATGAATTGGGACCCCCAGCGCTAATTTTATTGCTTTACTGTCTAAACTCTGCAATTTTTTAAGATAGCATTTTGGGGCTGAAAAATACGCTTCCTGTCCGTATGATAATTTGGATCTCACTAAAGCAGAAGCTAAATGAATCAGTGTTTTTACATCTTGTCCCCATTTTTGTCTGTTAATAATTTTCATTAAATTATAACTTTTGATAGCTTTTTGTATTAAATATTCTATATGTCTTTTCCATGTTAGTTTGCATGTTAAATATACGCCTAAAAATTTAACCTCTTTCACATACTTGAGTTCTTCATTTTTTATTTTTAATTTTGGAAATTGTCTTGGTTCCTGACCATGATTAAATAGTACCAAGTTTGTTTTTTCTTTAGACAACTCAAGACCATTTTGATTCATATAATGACTGATATTATTTATTTCTTGTTGATATAATTTAGTTGTATATTTTATTTCATACAAAGATGTTTTCCTTTTTAAATTTACATTCATCCATATTGCTAAGTCATCTGCATATTGAACAAGTGACACTTTATTGCTTAATACTCCTGGTAAATCATAAATTAATATATTAAATAAAAGCGGAGAAATTATAGATCCCTGTGGAATTCCCATATTAGTCTTATAGCTTGACGAATATGAATTCCCTACTTTTACCTTTATAGTTCTATCTTTTAAAAACGTGCCAATATAATTATACATACGGCCAGATAAACCAATTGATTTCAGTTTGTATAATAATCGAGCATGCCAAACTCTGTCGTATGCTTTGGTGATATCAAAAAATGTTGCTAGCACACTCTTTCTTTTAGCAAATTGCCTTTTAATATGAGTCGTGATTTTTACTAAATGATCTACTGTCGATCTTCCTTTTTGAAATCCAGCCTGATGAAGTGGAATAATTTTATGTTTCATACAATAGTAAGACATCCGTTCTAAAATAATCTTTTCCATTACTTTGCATACATGGGACGTTAGTGCTATTGGTCTATAACTTGAAGTAACTGATCGGGGCTTGCCTGATTTTAGAATAGGAATTACTACAGAAGATTTCCAACAATCAGGAATAGTGCCCGTAGTCCAACATTTGTTAATAATATTATGTAGATTTTGTATCCACTTATCAGGAAGATGCATCAGTAAGTTATATGATATGCCATCTAATCCTACAGCAGACTTTTTTCTTCCTAAATTTAAAATTGCATTTTTAACTTCCTCACATTTAATTTCTGAGTTTATATATAAAGTATTATCTGAAGGGGGTATTTTATATTCTTCAGTATGTTCTAGATGTTCTCTTTCATTTTTAACGTTAGGTGGCAGATTATTTGAATTACTAGCATTAGCAAAACCTTTCACAAATTCTTCAGCTTTTTCTTTAGGTGACGGAAAATAATTATCAACTAATTTTAGAGGACATTGGGGAAGCTGAAATCCGTTTCTCATTTCTGATAATTTCTTCCATAATTTTGCAGCATCTTGAGAATTATTTACTTCAGATTTACAATATTCAGACCAGAACTTTCTTTTTTCTAAAGCAATTATTTTATTACATTTAATTTTAGCTGTTTTCATTTCTTTGAAATATTCTTCTGTTCTATGTTTTAACCAGTTTTTATATGCAATCTTTTTATCTTTTACTGCTGTTTCACAAATGTCATTCCACCAGATATTTCCTGTATGTTTTTTTCTTAATAAAGGTTCTTTTCTGAGGAATAGACTTTTCTGCCGCTAAATGAATTTGCTGCACAAATTTTACATATACATCATTAATATTATCATTGTTAACAAAATCTGTATCATACGATAATAATAGAGATTGATACATTTCCCAATCAGCACGGCTATAAATATACTTCGGGATAATATCATTTTCAGTTTCATTATCAACATAATTATTATTAATAGTTATAGTAATAGGTAGGTGATCACTTCCAAGCGGATCATTGTCTACATCCCATACACAGTCAACAACCAGATTCGGAGTAACAAAAGTCAAATCTATGGCTGAAGGGCGATGAGTAGACGCATCTGGAATTCGAGTGATCCTACCATCGTTAATTAAAATCAGTTCAGTGTCTATTACACTTTCACAGAAACTGTTATTAGCTACGCTATGACAACTAGTATCCCACAAAGATGAATGTGTATTAAAATCGCCACATATAATCCAATGTTCTGTGACGTCAAAAGACCGTATCCAGTCACTGTCGATATTATCAGTACCTCTGGGATAATATATGGATAAGAAATTAATATACAGATCCTTATTTACCTTTAATTTCACCGCAGATGAGTATACGTCTGCTATATTCTTGGGAACTGGCGATGATATACTGTCATAGTCCAAATCATTTCTGATGTAAATAGCCGCTTGCACCTTATTACTATTAAAATTAGTCACAGGTGGATAATAGAAACCTTTCAGTTTAGGTAATTTATATTTGTTAACACGTAGTGATTGCAAACACAATATATGATGTTCATTATCAGTTAAGTATTGTTGTAAATATTGTAAATTGGAAGAAACAGATCTGCAGTTCCATTGGAAAACAGATAATTGCTCTTTTTTCATTTAACAATAAAAAGACAGTGAAAATTAACAGTTTATAACGAAGTCAAGGAGGTTATAGATAATCCCGTACGCTTGATAAAAACAGAAAGAATACGTTCCGGTGTTGCTTAGTCAATACCATTGAGTAGGAAAGTGGATAGGGGAGTGTGGGTAGAAGTTGCCTTTCCAGTCATAATATCCAGGAAAGTGGTTTGCACGGTTTAAACGCCGTGCCGGTCTTCGTGGCTTCTCCCACACGATCCTGTGTACGTGACGGCCGATGTTACCCGCTAGGATACTAGAGCCCCGCTTGGTTGGGTGGACAGCGTCTCTCAGGGCATGGAGAGGTAGGTTGTCGTTGTTGACAAAGGTGACTTGCTGTTCTTCCACCAACTCCGCATATACCACAGCATTAAAAAGATCTTTCTTCTGTTGTAACTTTGAATCGGACACAACAGGTAGCTTGCTGATGACAATCTTAGATGTTGGATAGTTAGACGAAATGTTCTTGATTGATTGAACAAATTGTTTACTGGCAGATCTTGGGTCCTGATTCTTTAAGTTATTGATGCCACAATGGACCACGACAGCTTTGGGAGGGACTTTATTGTGAGCTGCATTGAGGGCTGGTTCCAAGTCGGCGATAGTGTAAGCTTTACACTTCACTGCTTCAAAGCCGTATGATTTCCCCAGCCTTTTCTCTTGCACACCATTCAGCACGGAATCGTGAAGAATGACAATAGGCCTATCACTTCCGCATTCCATTTTTTCAACGTCAGCGGAAATATCGTCACGGGATGGTTTCGCCGATGTTTTGACGTCATGTTTTTTTTGACAGGCCAAGCAGATTTTCGCTTTTCTTGTCGCCTGAAGCTACAGGCCTTGCTTTCGGCATCGGTGTCGCGTTCTGACGACTCGCTGTTTCAGATGGTAAACTGAAAACAGCTGCCGGCGACTTTAGCGCTTGTGCATATGACCGGCAGTTATCGTTGCCAGGTACCGCTCGCGTCGTCTGCTTCGAAACGGCTATCAGATAATTTATTTTTCCATCTTGATCACGAATGATAGTTTCCAGCACGGAGATTCGAGAACAAAGGGATGTCACGAGATCTTTTAGCTCAGAAATTTCACTCACCGCATTAACAGAAAGCTTGGTATTGTTGTTTGTGGTGATGGCGGTCGCATCCCTTGTTCCCAACTCCGTGCTGGTGTCAACGTCCGTAGTCCCCTGCATCGCCTCAGCTGATAGCAAAGAGAAGCTCGCTGCACTTGTTTCGTCTTTTTTCATGTTTGTTGTCTTTTTCTTCCTTTGGTATCTGGTCTTTGCCATCTTCCTTAGTTATTGAAAAAAGCCTCACCGGAAAAAATTCTCTGGTTAGAGTTGGATGAAGCTTTCCGCCTCCATGTTGGCGTAGGAATCGAAAGTGTACAACATCAGCCCTAAAATTGTTGAAATCATCAAAAGCCTGTATGACAAGGCTACCAGTGCAGTCCTCCACAACAGCGCCATCGGAAACTGGTTCAGAACAACAATCGGTGTGTGTCAGGGATGCCTACTCTCTCCAACACTCTTCAACATCTTCCTAGAGCGCATCATGTCAGATGCCCTTGCAGACCACGAAGGCACAGTCAGCATAGGGGGAAGAGCAATCTCCAACCTTCGTTTTGCGGATGACATTGATGGATTGGCTGGAGAGGAACAAGAACTTGAACGGCTTGTACAGAGGCTTGACACCACCTCCAGAGCCTATTGAATGGAAATAAGTGCAGAGAAGACCAAAATGATGACCAACAACATCCATGGCATCAAGACGGACGTCAAAGTCCAAGGTCAATCCCTCAACACAGTGCATAGCTTCAAATATTTAGGGGCCATTGTATCACATAATATATTTATATAGATAGATATACAGACAGACATATATGGGATATGGGGGTTACCGTTTCCAAGTGATTGATCTGTTTCCTTTAAAGTTCTCTCTCTCTCTCTCTCTCTCTCTCTCTCTCTCTCTCTCTCTCTCTCTCTCTCTCTACTTCTTTTTTTTTCCTTTTTTTTCGGCTGGGGGGGAGGGGGGTTCCGGAAACCCCGGAACCCCCCCCCCCCCTCGTCCGCCCCTGAAGTCTGTGCGAGGGAATGATTGCGTGAAGACTACATCTCGGCTTATACTCTGATCCAAAGTAGTAACAAGTCAAACGCTCATCCTCTTCAACTTTTAGGATCCCTCTCTCTCTCTCTCTCTCTCTCTCTCTCTCTCTCTCTCTCTCTCTCTCTCTCTCTCTCTCTCTCTCTAACATCCCCGTTCTCTCTTCCACTCCAACGCCCTTTTTTGAAGCTTGACAAGGCCTGATTAACGAGATCACACTTATTGGGTATATCTCTCTTCCTCATCACCAAGTCCTTACCCCCACCTAACCCTCCGCCACCCACAACTTCCTCCCTCCACCTCTCAACTTCCCCTTCTCTCTCCAAAGAAGCCATCCACACACACACACACACACACACACACACACACACACACACACACACACCAATTACGCCTCCTTCTCACGCAGCACATGGACTGATTATCGGAATCACCTTGTGGTGGGTTTGTGACTCCAAGCGGCACGTGCTGGGACTGGGACGAAGCAGCAGCACTGACAATCCCGTGGAGCCCTGCGCCGTGATCTGTGGAATACAAGACCACCCACCCCGCGCCATGTCACAATCTTCAAGGCTAGAAAAGTAAAGTGATTGCAAAAGATATTGGAGGTGAGGAGGAGTAGGAGGGAGATGGGGTGGGGTTGGATAGAAAACGTGGGGATTAAGGAGAGGAAGTGAGAGAAGGTAGGGTAGGTCTACCCATTATTGATCACAATAGTTTTACCTAAAATATATTGCAATATACCTGACAAATTGTGTCGACAAATGTGGGTCGATCAGCATTGCAGCTGGTAAAAAATGTTTCGTCATCAATTTATTACGTCTGGAAACCGTAGATGTCTACAATTGGGAGATGACCGCAAAAAGGTACACCTATCCTACCTTCTACCTCTTCTGATCCGCCCTGAATCCCCTCCCTCTCTCTCTCTCTCTCTCTCTCTCTCTCTCTCTCTCTCTCTCTCTCTCTCTCTCTCTCTCTCTCTCTCTCTCTCTCTCTCTCTCTCTCTCTCTCTCTCTCCTGTTCCTCTTTTCTCCAGCAATCTTGCGGCAGGGAGAACTCTCAATCTGCGGGATTGCGTGTACCCTTAGTTCGGGAGACCTGTACGTTGTTTCTTTACCTCCAACCGCCCTCACCCACTTCATCTCCACCCCAGACCCACCCCACCCCTCTTCCCTCAATAGTGTCGAATCTATTTCGGAAATTTTAGCAAAGTAAATGTATTATTTATTTATATATTTATTTATTTCATATCCTATCCTATTCTATCCCGTTACTCGAAAGTCGTTGGGGCACCACAGATGATCGTTTAGCCGGCGCACTCCATCTTTCTCTATCCTCAGCACCCCTCATGGTTTCGCTCAGTGTCAAGCCAGTCCATTCTCAAATGTTATCCTCCCACCTCTTTTTTGTCTCCCTCTTCTTCTGGCTCCTTGCATTGTGCCTTGCAGAATGGCCTTTGCAAGGCCTGATGCTCTGGTGATGTGGTCATACCATCTGAGTTTGCGTTTCTTCATCATACATGTCATGGTGTTCTCCAATGGCTTGCCTGATGGTCTGTCGAACTTCGTTGTTGGTGAAGTGCTGGGTATAGGAAATGCTCAGAAGTCTTCTGTAACACCTCATCTCCATGCTTTGTATTCTTCGTTGTAGGTCTGCTGTGGGGGTCCATGTGACGCAAACGTATAGGAAGATGCAATTGAAAAGAGAGCGCAGCAGCCTTTCCATGGAGTGTAGACTGATGGTCCTGTCTTTCCAAACCTTTGTAGGGCAGCAATTGTTTGCACAATCCTGGAGAGGACTTCCTGTCCGGACCCACTGTCTGATACAATGGCTCCTAAATATTTGAAGCTATGCACTGTGTTGAGGGATTGGCCTCGGACATTGATGTCCCTGTTGATGCCATTGGTGTTGTTGGTCATCATTTTGGTCTTCTTTGCACATTTCCATTCCAAAGGCTCTGGAGCTAGTATCAAGCCTCTGTACCAGCTGTTCAAGTCCTTGTTCTTCTCTAGCCAATCCATCAATGTCATCCGCGAACCGGAGGTTGGAGATTGCTCTACTCCCTGTGCTGACTGTGGCTTCGTGATCTGCAAGAGCATCTGACATTATATGCTCTAGGAAGATGTTGAAGAGTGTTGGAGAGAGTAGGCATCCTTGACGCATGCCGATATGATTGTTGTTGTGAAAATGTTCCGATGGCGCTGTTGTGGAGGTCTGCACTGGTAGCCTTGTCATACAGACTTGTGATGAATTCAAAAATGTTAGGGCTTATGTACACTCTCATGGTTGCCCACAGAGTTGCATGCCAGGCTCGGTCAAACGCTTTCTTGAAGTCTACAAACACATGACATAGATGTTGTTGATGCTGTAGGTTTTATCGAGATTATTCTGAGATTAAAAATCTGCTCAGTTGTACTTCGCCCTGCCCTGAATCCTGCTTGTTCTTTAGCTATGATTTGTTCATCTTGTCATCTTCATAAACATGGACCCTCACAGCAGATCTACAACGAACTACAGAAGACTTTTGGGCATTTCCTATACCCAGCACATCACCAACGACGAAGTCCTACAGACACAAGCCATTGGACAACACGATGACCTGCTCACAGTGGTGAAGAAACGGAAACTCCGATGGTATGGACACGTCATTAGATCATCAGGCCTTGCAAAGACTGTCCTGCAAGAAGGCAGAAGAAGAGGGAGACAAAAAAAAGGTGGGAGGACAACATTCGAGAATGGACTGGCTTCACACTGAGCGAAACCATCAGTGTTTCTGAGGACAGAGAAAGATGGAGTAAGCTGGTTAAACGATCACCTGTAGTGCCCCAACGACCTCCAAGTTATGGGATAGGATAGGATAGGATAGGATAGGATTGGTGTTTCAACCTGTTGAGTAATATTTTTGAGGAGGACCTTGCTGGGATGGCTGATTGGGCTGATGGTGCGGTAATTTTTACACTCCTGAAGGTTACCTTTTTGGGAAGAGTGATGACCAGCGACTGGGTTTACGGTGTAGGCCACTCCCCTCTGCAGGATAATGTTAAAGATAATAATAATGGTGTCTATCACCGCTTCTCCTCTTGCTTTAACAATTTTGGGTGTATGTGGTCAACTCCCGCTAACTTCCTTTTCTTCAGCGATTGCACTGCTGTCTCAATAATATTCTTCTCGGAGAATTGGGAGGATTTCTTCTTCTTCTCTGTTCTCTGGACATGCTAGAAATGACGTGTCTCCGTTTGGTATGTGATGATAAAGGTCAGAGCAGTACTCCGCCGATATATCCAAGACTTCTTGTCCTTCTGTAAGGCATATTCCAGACTTGCTTTGGATCGTGGAGACCTTGGGCTATTTAACACTTGTCAGCTGTTTCACAGTCTGGTAGACCTTCTTGCTGTTGTTCTTGTCCAGACTATTCTCTATTTCCTGGCACTGATCTTCTATCCGGCTCTCCTTTGTTGTGCGCATGTCTTTTCGGATGTCATTGTTGATTTTTCGGTAGGTATCATCAGCTCCCTGTGAGGTTTTCGTTTTCTTATTCATCTCTCTTCGTTTGTTACACAGTTCCAAAGGTTTATGTGTGATCTACGGTTTCTTCTTTGGGCAGTGCTTGTCAAGCATCTGTCTTAGCTGAGTTGAAGATGGTGATCATGGTGTTGACATCTACTTCATCAGCTCCCAAAATGAGCAGAGGTCCAAATTTCCCTCCAATTGTGGCTTTGAATATTTCTGCCTTCCTCCGATCCGGGTCTTGCAGTTTGTCCAGGTCGAACTTCAATCTGGTGCACTTTGCTGTGTTTACTCTCTTCAAGTGGAGCCGAAAAGACATTATCACGAGATCGTGGTCACTTCCGATGCCTGCTCCTGGAAAAGTGCGTGTCCTGCCAATGTTGATGCTTGATTTGAAGCGTTCCTTGACCATGTTGTATTCAGTCTGATTGTGATGCTCTTCACTGGGACTGTGCCAAATCCATCGTCTGGATTTTTTGTGGAGACCAAGCGTGTTTGCCAGTATCAGATTGTTGTATCTGGCAAACTCCAGGAGTCTCAAACATCTGTCATTTGTCTCATTGTTGCACTGGGGTTCACATGTGTCGCCCCAGTGGTGGTACGCATCTTGGCCAACCTAGGCATTCCAGTCGCCTTGCACTATGTCCTTCTTCGGCACTTGGTGATGGACAGCCTGCAGATGTTCAAAGAAATCCTCGACTTCACTATCGTCATAACCTGATGTTGGGGCATAGGCCTGGATAATCGTGATGTTGAAAGGGGCTGCTCTCAGACGGATGGTAATGAGTCTACTGGAGACTGGGCGGCAACCTATGACAGTGCCTGTCATCTCTCCCGCTGAAATAAAGCTTGTGGCCTTTGTCAGTCTTTGTTTCACCTAGGCCATTCCAGCGCAATTCGCTGATACCTAAAATATTCCATCGATAGTGGTCCAGCTCGTGGGCCATTCTTCTAATTTTCCCTCCGCAGTTAGAGTCCTGACATTCCAGGTTCCTATGATGAGGTTGTCTCTCGTGCGAATCTTGCCAAGTTGTCCATCAGTAACACACCTATCACCTCCGTCCTGGTGGCCAACGGAAAGCTCGGTCCTTGGTGACCCGGGTGACGATCGATCCGGTAAGGGGGTTTCTTTTCATCTAACGGTGCAAGAAAGTCCTTGCGGGGCCCAATCCGCTCCAGGCTGTGGGCCATAGCCGAAATCCACGAGTACAGTGTGGCTCGCCTTGGCCCCGAGCACGTGGTTGTAGAACCTATAGTAACGTGAGATTCCTCCGTCCTGACCGGTGACTTCTGTGTAAAAGACTTTTGCCCAGTGATGCCGTGCTGACATCACCCCTGTTAGTCGCCTCTTACGACACGCATGAAAACGTTGTATCTATTCTATTCAGTGCCCGAACCCACAGGGTTCAGTCTCGTAGTGTGTGTATTTCAAGTTGCAGTAGTCTACTTCGTACGATTAGTTTTTATTTTTTACATTACAAAAGCCATGCCTGCAAGAAATATTTGATATTATCTATCTGCCTTGTAATATGTATTCATTTATTCTATCTGTATAGTATTGTATTTATTCTTTACAAATGTCATCACATGCGGGTTCCGGTTAACAAGATTCTACGATAAAATTCACCAACTCCACACAGTAGACATGACAGCAATTATAATAGCTTACAAAATCCAATGTCAAAGTGATTGTATGTATGTCGAACCTAACTAATCAAGACCGCACACTGTGTCAGTTCAATAAGGTGCAAGCTTGCTTCAGGCGGTAAAATCTGTAGTCTGATGGATGGAGCGTTCCTAAACAAACTCTGGTGGACAACGCACGCGAGTTCAGTCGTAAGCGATAATTTTGTCTTTTTGTTGTTTCACTCTATGCATCGGTCTTGGTAGACCTACTGAGGATGAACTAGACCGATCATATTTTTTTATTTGCACTTCTTAACTATCAGCTGCTTAAAACCAGCTGAATACACGTCCTTTTTGTGTGCTTTTCTACCTATCATTTTCTGTTAGATAGTACGTAGTTTGTTATGTGTGCTTTTCTAACCATAATTTTCTGTTAGATTGTACATAGTCTGTTATGTGTGCTTTTCTAACCATCATTTTCTGTTAAATTGTACATAATCTGTTATGTGTGAGCGTGTGATGGATTGAAAGTGAGATGGAGTGGGTGTATACTGAAAACTGTGTCGTGGGTATACGTGTACACTGAAGCAGAGTGGCATGAGTGTACAGACAGCTACGGGGTCTAGTGCCATCTCTTTTCTCAACATGTGAGGTTACTTGATGTGAACATTTCTCCTCCAGGGGTGAGAGTGAGCAGAAGAATTAAGTAAATTTATGTAAAGCTTATTTCCCAATATTCATGTACGTGTTGACCCAAAGTTAATGTACTTTACAAAAGTTCTAGTTTAACTCCCCATATCAAAAAATATTCCTACGTGCTGAACACTCCGCTTCATTTGCTGATAGATAGGGTGTATGTGTGTGGTGTGTGTGTATGTGTGTGGTGTGTGTGTGAGTGTGCGCGCGCGCCCGTCTATTCAAATAACGATCTCCTTGAAAACGCCGCGTTTTGATTGAGAAAAAAGCACGTGCATTGCATCCTGTATGGTGCTGCTGAGGACTACGAAGACGGTGAGAATGATGATGATGATGATGATGATGATGATGATGATGATGATGATTGATGATGATGTCGATGATAATGAGCTGATGATTTGTCGATGATGTTCTTCATTTATAAACGTGTGCGGGGAGCTATACTAGCTCGATACATGTTCTTCTTCGTCTTATACCAATCACAGTAGTGTTTTTGTTCAATCGATACACGAAAGCGTAGGAGGAAGGACGTTGGCGTACGGGGCAGACAGCCAAGTGCCCAAAACAATCATCGTCATCATTAGCCGCAGCAGCAGCAAGGAGCAGCAGGATCATCATAATTGTCATAATTGTCGTCATTTATGTCATCAACAGCAGCAACATTCCTAAGATCATCATCATCATCATCATCATCATCATCATCATCATCATCATCATCATCATCATCATCATCATCATCATCACCATTATCAACATCATGGGCGACAGTAGTAACGTAGCCCGACCATACCATCATCACAATTATATAAATTTGCCGCGTCCATTTCTACTTGCATGTACACTTTGCACAGCGTTTGTTGTGGCTTTGAGGTTGCTGCGATGAAAGATCTAGGAAGGCTGGTATTGTTATTATTCGTCCTCATTTTAACTGACACCACAAAGCACGCAATTCCTTCCACCTTTATCGAGGGAAAATTAATGTCGAACCGGTCACCTTTCACCGAACAGACTGGAGTGCTGTGTTTTCCACAGTATTAAGGAAAGTCCAAGACATTTTTCTGTTACTTATGTTGGTGACACTCCGTAGCATGTGGGTAATATGCTCGCCTCCACTGATCTTCCCAACACGATGTTAGGGTGTGGGCGGTTGACCAGGCTTCTGACGTTAACTATTAGGGCTCCAGTGACTCCTACCTTCAATCCGCTCCAGCACGCCTACAAACTGTAAACCATCAATGGTCATCAATATTAGGACAGCCAACAACCATGTACGATATTGAACTATATCGTAGATCAATCATCATCAATCCAACATCCACCAGCTAAAAGCCCATTATCAGTATCAACGGATAGAAGCCCCTGTGCTTGTGCTGTAACCAACTCAGCTACAGGACACCATAGTAAACTGTACACCATGTCTCGTCATCAACGTACAGAACTCTCCCAAGCTGTAGACCATCTATCCTCATCAATCTGTTCCAGCATGTAACGGGATCTCAATACTACGAGCTCCGCCTTTACTTTGGTTATACTAGCATCGGTCATTGACGGTCCAGAAGGCTTGAGAGGGATTACAAGGCATTTAGGTGACAAATAGCGAAAGCTGACAGAGCACAAATTATAAGGATATACGTATATGTCGTTTCGGCGAATGTAATGCAGTGATGCACACCTAACGCCAACAGATCATAATAATAAATCGAATTCCAAAGTTTCTGACACATAATCATAAAACAAAACCAACATCCCCCTTCCACCTTCCTCCAACTTTGGGCCCAATTTAGCTACAAAAGGCTACAAAAAGCTACCAAAGGCTACAAAAGGCTAAGAATTTTATGAACCACTGAACCTTAACTTTGGAAACAAAACAAGAAGGCCAGCCGTTCATATATATTGCCAGACTCACACATTTAAGAAAAATCAACATTCTCAAAAGTGTTATTTTTCTTGGCGATACGTTGACTTGACTGTATTCCGAAGCATATGGAATATCTTAACTATATGCAAACAAAGTATTTCAAAATTGGTTCAGCCAATTTGGAAATACAGCGCGTGGCGAACATGTTTTAGAAAATGACAAAGTGCATGTGAATGACATAAAATGCTTGGAAGTAGTTAAAGAATATGCATAGTAAAAATAATTAGATTAAGTTATTCTAAAGAAAATTCAAAAAAAGTGTTTTGAACAAACCAGTGAAATTCAGAGCGACAGACAATCGGACTGAAGCACCCAAACCAACAAAATCGGTTTGGCCGTATTTGAAATATAGTGCAAATATGATAGCACGAGAGGCTGGCCGTATTTGAAATAATTATAGTGCAAATATGATAGCACGAGAGGCTGGCCGTGTTTGAAATATAGTGCAAATATGATAGCACTGGAGGCTGGCCGTGTTTGAAATATAGTGCAAATATGATAGCACGGGAGGCTGGCCGTGTTTGAAATATAGTGCAAATATGATAGCACGGGAGGCTGGCCGTGTTTGAAATATAGTGCAAATATGATAGCACTGGAGGCTGGCCGTGTTTGAAATATAGTGCAAATATGATAGCACGGGAGGCTGGCCGTGTTTGAAATATAGTGCAAGTATGATAGCACGGAAGGCTGGCCGTGTTTGAAATATAGTGCAAATATGATAACACGGGAGGCTGGCCGTGTTTGAAATATAGTGCAAATATGATAGCACGGGAGGCTGGCCGTGTTTGAAATATAGTGCAAATATGATAGCACGGGAGGCTGGCCGTGTTTGAAATATAGTGCAAATATGATAGCACGGGAGGCTGGCCGTGTTTGAAATATAGTGCAAATATGATAGCACGGGAGGCTGGCCACTCACCCAAGTTATGTTCAAATGAGGTTGGTCAAAATCCTCTTAGTGGTTCTTAAGATATGGCGTGCAACAGACCGACATTTGACTTGTCCTAATTCTTGGTATTTCTTAGAATGAAATGTCGGGCTAAATATTATAAGCACATTATCAGGCGTATGCTTGTATGCAACGTTAATAACCTCAACCTATATAGGATACCATGGTTGCCAATCAGCAAAGGTATTTTTGATACGTATCGAACTTCTCGTGGAGTTAGCTTCGCGGCGATCTTCGTCAGACGCAGAGAAGAAAAAGTCCAGCAGCTTGTTTACTACCGTCGTTAAATGTCAGAGGATCGAAGACACCATTAGACGGGGATACTGAAGTCCAGACAGCCTAAGGCGCTAAGGACTGTTAAATCAGAGCGATCCCATGATCATTATCATGATATTGGACGAGGAGCAATCTTACAAAACGATGATCATTACAATTTATGAAATGCGAAGATGAGTACGGAGAAGCTGAATGTACGAGGGAGTGATGTACGGATACAATATATTTTGTTATTAAAACGTTTGTTGTGTGACTGAGTGCAGGGAGCAGAGGGGGGGGGGGGGAGGAGTGCAGGGGCGGATTATGCTCTTCATGAAGGGGGGGTGGGGGGGGGAGGTCCTGATTATATTACGTGACACTGTTAGACTACTAATAATTATGTACCACTGCATATTGTTACAGCCGATGTTTGCCCCTTTTTAAATGTTGATTTAAGTTTTAGTTATTGTTCAGCCGGAGTTTGAAGTCACAACCTATCATATTAAAACTACACAACCTATCATATCAAAACTACACAACCTATCATATCAACACTACACAACCTATCATATCAACATTACACAACCTATCATATCAAAACTCCTTTCAACGATTGTCCTGAAACAGTTCAATGAACATCTTGCTTCCAACAGCCTTTCTTGCCCATGCTAGTCTGCCTACCGTTCTGGCCGTTCTATGCACTGAAACTGCGCTCGTCCATAGTTTAAATGACCCCTTGCTCTGGGTAACTTTCCCTTCTCACTCTTCTCGATCTCTCTGTTGCCTTTGATACGACAATGACTCTCTTGAAAAGCTTCCACACCTTCTTCAAAGGACTTCCGACTGGGTCACTGACATACATAATTAGAGGCCTGCCAACAAACTTCAACTCAACGCTGGGAAGACCGAAGCCATACTCATTGGAATCAAACATAAGCTTTCTTCTGTCTTTACTGATTTAATTTTTCTTAAACAAATACACAAAGATGAGAATAAAACTATATATAAGCCTTATATATCTAAACTATTTTTTTAAGGGGGGGGGGGGCGGAGGGTGAGAAGGGATCAAGTCAAGTCAAGTCAAGTCAAGTCAAATAATTTTATTGCCAAGATAAAACACCAGGAATATGTTTCAGAATCGAGATAACACGCTCGCACACACACACGCACACACACACCCTACACACACACACACACACACACACACACACACACACACACGTGTGTAGCAAGCTAAGACAGGCAGTGGCTACAGAAATAAAGTTTAAGTGACTATGTTACTATACAACTTTTCTAAAAATTATACGAGATTTTCCTTAAAACGCACATCTATAATAGGCCAGAACCCAAAAGCTTTCGCGCACACACGCACGCACACCCACACCCACACCCCCCCACACACACGCACACACACACAGTTCGCACACGAGCCAACATACTGCATGCAAGCAGGACAGACAGAACCACACCCATGAGCCACCGCGAAAACCGTATGCAGAAGTTGAGGTCGAGGGGTCAAGGCCAAAGGTCGCTCTGTCCATGGCTAGCAGTACACACAAACACACGTTTAACGGTGTAGTTCGATGTAAAACCGAAGAATTTGTTCTGTGCGAGGTATAGACTTTAAGAAACTGTGAAATTGAAAATAGAATCGTAATGATTTTCTATTTTGGTGTGCGAATGCGTGGAAATTGCACATTGCCGATATTTCAATAGAAAAAAGGGCTTTTTAAATAGCTTATTATTATTTATTATTATAACCTAACTTGATCCTGTTTCTAGTAGACTGCCGGAGTCCCTGATTAAAAAAAAGAAAAGAAATTTTTAAAAGGTCTATCTATCTATCTATCTATCTATCTATCTATCTATCTATCTATCTATCTATCTATCTATCTATCTATCTATCTATCTATCTATCTATCTATCTATCTATCTATCTATCTATCTATCTATCTATCTATATGTGTGTGTGTGTGTGTGAGTGTGGGTGTGGGTGTGGGTGTGTGTGTGTGTGTGTGTGTGTGAGTGTGGGTGTGGGTGTGTGTGTGTGTGTGTGTGTGTGTGTTACTGGCTGGTTTACAGATGTGTGCATGGTAAAATCAAAACAACTCCATATTTGAAAACTCAAAACATATCTCTTTTAGAAACACCTTCTATAGCTCCTTCTCAATAAACACACATGAATTAATCTCATCATCAGTTTAGTATGCACACGTGTCGTGGCGCTCCACGGGCAATGGTGTTCACTTTTAATGGTGTTTGCTTTTAATAATTCTTATAAGTATTGGTTGCCTTTTAAAGTTTTTAATAATAGTTTTAGTTGCCTTTTTATGTTTTTGAATGTAATATCTTTATTGAATGTTTTTAACATTATGTTGTACATTATTTAGTGCATTTATTCAGATTTTATATACCTACTGTTGTTGAGTAGTATAAATGGTGTATGAATATGTCAAGCGTGTGATGCGGCGCTATAGACATCTACGATTATTATTATTATTATTATTATTATTATTATTATTATTATTATTATTATTATTATTATTATTATTAGATTTTGCTTCTATTTGCTCTTAAAAACTGGACAAACGATTTCTAGGTCTACAATCATTTCTGCATTTTGCTAATTCAAACCTAAACACTTTCGGTCATTCCTCAATGAGCACACAATCATTTGTGGTGTTTTTTACGTCAATACGCACCCTCACAGGGACAGATCCACACAACTAAACCATGTAAAGTAGAAGTTGGTAAATATTAAAAATAAGCTTAAAATATACACATCTCAATTATAATCTCTCTCTCTCTCTCCCTCTCTCTTTCTCTCTCTCTCTCTCTCTCTCTCTCTCTCTCTCTCTCTCTCTCTCTCTCTCTCTCTCTCTCTCTCTCTCTCTCTCTATTTGTCCTTCTCTGTCTTCCTTTCTTTCTGTCTGTCTATCAAATCATACAATGATAGCGTGTATTTACCTTTAATTTGATTCTGCGCATTTGCTTTAAAAAGCTTTGTGTGATTTTGATGATTTTCGTTGGTCGATATTGTTGTAGTATCGTTGAGAATTTTCTGGAATTACTTGTTTATTATCGATTGAAAGTTCCAGACCTATGTGGTAATATAGCTAGGCAATTCTACTATACTGACGAATGTTCTATGTCGTAATACAGTTTTGGTGATGAGTTTTATTTTGATTGGGTGTTATTGCATCACTCTGGAATATTGTAAACTTTACTGGATTTCAGCAGAGAGGGTATATAAGTAATGCACTGTCTGCTTGAAAATGTGATTTTTGGAGCGATCTTGTATGCAGTTGTTGGTGTTTGCTGAATAAAATTGACAAACTGTATACGACGACTCCTGCCTTGTTGCTGAGTGAACATGCTGCATGGATAAACGAATTCGAGTTACACTATCAAGATTCAAGCATCGGGGCAGAATCGACTTTTGATAAATACGTGTAACATTCGTCATATTTCGCCTTGGTCAACAGGCAACTGGAATCTTTCGTCGCTAGAATTGTTTGTTTTCGTTTATATCCATCATTTGTAGTGAGGAGCCTGCAAAGCAAGTCTAGCATGAATGATCGACCGGGGTTTTGTCGCGGTTTAAAATCGCAATCGTTATCATAGGATTGTATCTTAGTCCTAACGATTTATTTTCAAACAAGACACAGGACTTTATCAGTTACGTGCCGATTAACACATCTCAAGGTTTATTATCTGAGCTCATCAAATTTTATGTGTAATATAAATAATGTTCTATGCTCGCATGTGCTCTGAAACTTTGCCAGAAGACTTGATTGAGCGAAACACACATTGGCTAAAATGAACAGTCAGTCAATGACGTGTGTTTTGAAGTGGGTCAAAATGAAGACAATACACGTATTGACTGGAAATTTTAGTCATTAACATAAGGCTTGCAGAAAGTACGAAAAAGAGCGAAAATGACAGCGAAAAGAGCGAAAAGGGAACAAAAGGGCAAAAATAAGCGAAAAGGACTCTAAAATAGGAAACGAGCATAATTTAGCTCAACCCGTATTAGCCTAAAAGAAGCAGTTAAAGGTTGAATTTGAATAATTATCAATGTATTTATATAAAATTAGGCTCCAGCTATTCGGGGATTTCTCTTTGTAATGGAGCCCATCGATCCAAGACCAGCAACAAACGGAATGTAAAGCGCGAAAATTGAATTAAAAAAGCGAAAATGACACGTAATAAGCAAAAAGGATTAAAAAGGCTCTCAATGCATATCAAAACATGGTTTTAATGGGTACAATGGATTGCATAACCCATTACATGTATTGGCTAGTGGTAGTGGTCACAGTCAAAAGATGAATTGACTGTTGGTTTTTTTAGACAATGCACGTATCATAAAACTTTAGGATATTAGGGTTTTGTCCCTTGCTCATTTGTATGTTTTTTCAATGGCGTCAAATTTTGTATTAATTTGGAGTTAGCCTATTGACCAGTGATGTAGGTTTGCTATGACTAACATAGATCTTTTACACCAATTCTGGGAGCTCATCGCCGTTATCGTTGGCGCATGCAGGCGGTTTAAAGCAGTTCCGTTGACTACTAACTATCAAGTCTGAGCACAAGTCATCATCGACGGCCCCGCTGTATGCCACGGTCCACCGGTCACGAAGCATGCTCTACTTATTCAGTAAGTCACGCTACCGCGACTGTCTATTTACGCAGCTTAGGCTTATCGATCGATGCCGGAAGTTTCGCTGATCACAACTCAGCTGTGACAACTCAACAGAATGCTGGCTGATTGTTCCAAGCTTTGTAATTAGTTCAAGGTTAAAGAATAATAGATTGAAAGAGATATTAAGACATGGGTGAGATGAGATGAGAAGTATGGGAAACATTACATTACATTACATGTTTGTTGCTTTAGGTCCAGGGGACTTTTCCGAGCCAAATCAGGACCAGAAAGACGTTATCTTAAAATATTATAAAATGGTTCAAATCTTAAAAAAACAAAACAAGCCTGTTACTTTTAAATATTCAAACAGACCTTACACACGCAACCTCTTGAAAACTCTTCTTTAAATTTGATTTATAAAAAATATGTTCTCTTTCTTCATTCAATCAAATCACTAAAATCAGTCTTACCAATAAAATCCAACCAACAACACAAAACAAGACGACATGATTTATATGCGATAAAACAAACCAACATCATGTAAAAATTGAAACAGGTGTTGACCATTGCATATTTTAAAGATCTCTTTAAAAGGTATTGAACCAAAATATGTTTCTCTTGCATCAAGCAGCACATTCAGACATAAAATGGCGAACGGAAAAGGATTTATCACATGCACATGGTTCTTCTTTTAAAAGGAAACTGTGGGTGACATAAATATGCCCAATATGAAGGCGAGACAAAACTGTTTCTTCTTTGCGAGTGGATGCAAAGTTAGGCAAAGAAGCTGACAAATCGGGAAGAACTTGAAATAATTTGTTATTGATATGGTTAGACCAGTCAGTCTGCCACAGCCGTTTACAATAAGATCCAGTCATACAACGCGGATCAGAGTAAGGAACAAACTGGAAAATCTCTTAAGGGAGATAGGATGCGGAGCTTCTTTAGCCGCTTTGTCCACTGCAATATTGCCGCGGATGCCCATGTGACCAGGCACCCACATAAAAACTATCTTTTTACCCTCAGAAGCAAGATGTGTGTGGAGGTCATGGATCTCTGTCAGAAAAGGGTGTGATATCTTTCTCGTGGAAAGAGCCTGAAGTGCTGACAATGAATCAGACATGATTAAAAATGAGGTTCTTTTGGAGTGATAAACCTGCTTCCGAGCTAGATGGATTGCCTTGAGCTCAGCTGTATAAACAGAACAAAAAGTCAGGTAGACGTTGTTGCAAAGGGTCTAGATGCCTCCCAGAGACCGACGCAGCAGCAACTGAGTCTCCTTTCTTTGACCCGTCTGTAAAATGTTTTTCATATCCTGGGTACAAAGCACACTGTTCTAAATAAAGTTGATTATAGACAGTTTCAGATGTATTGTTTTTGAGGAAAGCGGACAATTGCTAGTTAATGTTTGGATTACGTAATTTCCATGGAGGAGCTTCAGTCCGAAGCTCATCATCGTTGATGGAAGCAACATCGATGCCTGCTTTATGCAAATGAGCCTGCATTTTGATGCCAAACGGAGGGATTGCGTTCGGTTTGGCCTCAAATTTCTGCACAAAATCTAGGTTGAGAACACAGTCATAAGCGGGATTCATAGGATATATATATATATATGAGAAAGAGAGAGAGAGAGAGAGAAAGAGAAAGAGAGAGAGAGAGAGAGAGAGAGAGAGAGAGAGAGAGAGAGAAACGCACGCGCTAACACACACACACACGCAGGCGTGCGCCCACACATATACACACACGCACACACTGCGTAGCTGAGTCTAACCGAGGCTCAAATTCGCCTCTCCAGAGAGAGAGAGAGAGAGAGAGAGAGACGGGAGGGGGTAGGGGGTAGGGGGTAGGGGAAAGAGGGAGGGAGAAAAGAGTAAGAGCATGGTGGGTGTGAACTCACTACGTAACCGTGTGTGGGCGATTGCCGAGTCAACGACTGCAATTGTCTTGTTGCTATTTTGATCCCAAGGTTACCACAATTTAATATGAAAGGTTTGTACATTGCCCAGTAACATATGCTTTTGTTGTTTTGTTTTTTTCTTTTCTTTTCTTTTCATTTTTTTTTTGCTTTTTATATTGGACACATGCACTTATTCAGTACTTTTAATGTGTGGTGCTAGACTTCGTGTATAGTTTTGCTTGTGTTTTCTTGTCATGTGGGTTGTTGCTTTTATACCACACTTCCTGACAGATTTATTTTCCTTTCTTTTCTGTCCTTTCTCTCCTGTGTGAATTCTTGTTCTTCTTCTTCTTCTTATTCTTCTAATTCCCTTCCATTGTCTCGCTCAGGCAAAAACACACATTCTCTACAATTTGAAACACATGATATCATCCGCTTGCACGCAAGGATGTTTCATGTGTAACGCACAAAATCTCTGTCTCTATCTGTCTCTATCTGTCTCTATCTGTCTGTCTGTCTGTCTGTCTCTCTGTCTCTGTCTCTCTCTCTCTCTGTATTTGTTGTAATACACGTTTTTGTTTCCTTTTTTTTTTCTTCATTATATAGTAAATCTTGATATTATCTTATCACAAAAGGTCTGATTGTAAGAATAGGCTTATGCCTAAAATCTTAACCTTTTAAAATAAAGTTCTGAAGTCTGAAGTCTCTCTCTCTCTCTCATCTCTCTCGTTCGTCCTAGTGTTTTTTCTTCTTTCATGCTTTTCGCGTCTAAGCAATAGCCATGAAATAAAAAAACTCATTTACAAAAAAGTTCATCTATAAACTGGAAAACAACAACCAATAAATATGATAGAATTTTAATTGTCTTTTTTTCTATTGTTCTGCATTATGTCGTGTTCATGAAAAAAAAATCAATGAATGCTTTACCAAGAAACCCGGTAAGCGTTCTTAACTGCCCATCCTCCTCCTACCCTTTGTAGTCATAAGGTAAGGGTAGTCTCCCTTTTGTGGTCTGCCCTGTGTACTAGCACAGCTCCAACTGTCTGTCTTTATTCTAATTTTTGACAGCTTTGTTCTCAGCCTCATTTTTTGTTGTATTTGTTTTAAGCACAATTCAACTTGTCAATTTGTTTTTGAAATATATAAGGGCAGCTAGACAGTTTTAATAATAGAAATTCAAAGCGTAATATTATATATTTTGTCAGCCTTCAGAAAGTTTCCATAAGAGAAATAAAAACTAGTTTTCTTGATGACATAGTTTTGTACGCGGCATGACGACTACGTTTCTCGTTGCTTTCTAAAACGGGCAACACTCTGCCATCCTACCTGTGTGACACAGTTCCAGAAACGGAATCTACCAAAATCAGCCAATTTTCTTTTATTTATAATTATCCTTGTTTACCAATGGACAATTTGATCCAGCAAATTATTTCTATTTTTGTACTGATAGTGTTATATGGTTCCTTTTTTTTCTTCAAAATATCTGATTTTTCTTGTTTGTAAGGAAGGAAACATTTGAGTTTGAGTGTGTGTGTGTGTGTGTGTGTGTGTGTGTATGTGTGTGTGCGTGCGTGAGTGCGCGCGCGTGTTAAATTTTTTCAGCAATTTTGTAAAGAAAACAAAGATTTGGATTTTTTTAAAATTATTTTTATGCTATGTGTGTGTGTGTTTTGAAATATATTTGAATGGCTTGCTATCTTGTTTCATATTGAAATGAATCCACTGTGTGTAAGAAGTTGATCGCAGTAGGTTAATATTACCTTTCTAAATATGATTTCTTGGACACAGTCATAAATATAAAAAATAAAGAGGCATACAAAAACACTGGACACAACCAGACCCATCAAATAAAATATAAGACGTAAAAAACACAGAAAGCAGAACAAATGAAAACATTGTTATTAGGCTTTGGTCAATGACCAAAGAGGGTATTTCTAGCTAGATCTTATCTATTTATCGGTTCACAATAAGGTTGAGGACAACAAAATACCAAGAGATTCTATATATAGTCATAATACAGTTGTGCAACTTTATTTATTTATTTATTTTATTTATTTATTTCAATTACAAAAAATGTATTTATACTTGTTTATTGTTTGTTGTTGTTTAATGGTTATTGTTGTTAAGTGATAATGATGATGATGATGATGATGATGACTATGATGATGATGATGATGATGATGATGATGATGATGATCATCATCATCATCATCATCATCATCATCATCATCATCATCATCATCATCAACATCATCATCATCATCATCATTTACATAGCGATTTTGTGTAAAGGAAAACAGGTCACAATGGAAGGTCTTCATTTTTCCTCTTCCTCCTCATCATCACCATTACCTTATTTATTGTATTTTATTTATTTCCTTTATTTAATTTTAATCATTAGTAAACCTAATAATATTTATAATTATGTCTGTCAGTCTGACTTTTTCACTGGAAACTTCTATTTTATTGCGCCAAATAAATTAATATTAACTTGCTATTGTTTTGGTTGGTCCGATTTAATCTAATCTAATTTAATTAAGAACGTAAATCTTTTAAGACCAGTTTTGTTTGGGGATCCTTCTGCATAATAACAGTACTCATGATTAGTTGTATTATTATTGTTATTATTTATTATTATTATTATTATTATTATTATTATTATTATTATTATTATTATTATTATTTTATTTTATTTTATTTTACAGTATATTTATTTATTTGTAATCTTACTTTTGTACTTTATTATTTGTTGTGTCTTACATCGTACAAAGAACCTGAGAGAGCACTAGCTCAGCTATTGCTGCTATTATTCATTGTTGTTCTCCGTCTTGTACCTCTGTTCTTGTTGTTGTGTGTAGGGTGATGGGTGATACGGGGGTGGGATTGGGTGTGTGGGGATAAAACAGCAACAACAAGCACCAAAAGTGAGGCCAATAACGGAAAGGGGATGGACATAAAGAAAGATAAATCGTCACACCAAAATCACAGTGGTAGCTTTAAAGAACTTCAGTGCTCATACGCTCCCTCACTCTCTCTCTCTCTTTCCCTCCCCCTTCCTCCCTTCCATTCGAAAAAAGAAGGAATCGTCACCCTCTTCAAGATTTTCCTGCCCTCCTGTTTTAGTCAACCTAGCCTTACGTGTCCATTTCATTGCCAGTTTTGACAGTATTTTACCACAATTGTATGTCACCTCCAACAATTCTTTATACTTTGTTGAATTTATAGCGTAATAAATAATAATAATAATAATAATAATAATAATAATAATAATCATAATAATCATAATAATAATAATAATAATAATAATAATAATAATAATAATAATAATAATAATAATAATAATAATCATAATAATAATAATCATAATAATAATGGATGCTATACATGCCTTAATCCTAAATCAGACTCAAAGCACGGCGATCTGTAACCAACATACACGCTCACATGTTACACTCCTACTTACACAATAAACACACATTAACCACTCAAAGTTATGGTGTGAAGGCAAATCGGTATTAGAAGACGGAAAGGAAATCGATGTGTGTGTGTGTGTGTGTGTGTATAAGAGCGCGCGCGTGTGTGGATGTGTGTGTGTGGGTGTGTGCGTGTGTGTGTGTGTGTGTGTGTGTGTGTGTTCGTAATTGCAGATGGACTGCATACAAAAATATTTTTGAAGGGAGGAAGGAAACCGGAGTATTCAGAGAAAACCCTCCGGTGACCTGACAGTTTTGTACAAGTTGGAGAATGGAACCGGCCACTAACCACCTGCGCCAGTAGGCCACAGCATTACATGATTATTGCTTTAGGTCCAGTAGGCCACAGCATTACATGATTATTGCTTTAGGTCCAGTAGGCCACAGTATTACATGATTATTGCTTTAGGTCCAGTAGGCCACAGCATAACACGATTATTGCCTTAGGTCCAGCGGACTCTTCCGAGCCAAATCAGGACCAGTAGATGGCAAAAGTCTCTAATTTTATTGTTATTTCATTGTTGTACCAGGTTTGTTCCTTGCACATTTCATTTGGAAGTATTCCCATCCTGATCAACAAATTTGTTATAACGAGCTGCCACAACTGTTCTCTTGTGTACCGGGTTGAGCTGCAGTAAGAAAGCCTTTGAGCTATTTACAGTTCCGATGATGCTATTTCTGTCTGGCTATCGATTGGTGTTTAATAAGCTTCAGAACTGACCTCTATCTGTCCAAATGTATAGATGTTAACTTCAAAGATAGAGCAGAAATGGATAAAGTTTAACTTCCTACTCTATCTATAGTAGTCAATCATAGTACAATACTTGCTGCTTTAATTATAAGAGATATATAAATACTCCTAAGACAATCCTTTAAAAAAAATATCGGCGCTATAAACATTTTCATCATCCTTAGTCACATTATTATCGCCGTACTTGGTGTCATCATTATCATCATCGTCGTCGTTGATGTCATTGTTAATTTCATCGTCGAGGATGCCATCGTCATCGGGATCGACATCATCAACGTCATCGTCATCATCATCATCATCATCATCATCATCATCATCATCATCATCATCATCATTATCATCACCACCACCAGTATCACTACCACTATCATCATCGTCGCCGCCGTCATCATCATCATCATCATCAGTATCACTACCACTATTATCATCGTCGTCGCCGTCATCATTATCATCATCTGTATCACCACCACATCGCTAATATCACCATCCTATACTACAACAACAACAACCTTTGAGATTTAAGCTATTAGCTGTCCCCAATATAGCTGGAAAGTGAGTATGTCTAGCTTTGCAATTTCTGGACCCTGACCTTTGCATGTTGTTTACATTTGATATTTATTTTATTAGCAGGTACACTTTGCTGACCCGCAAATTCTGAGATTATGTG
>CM072519.1:10624943-10757443 GCA_036898135.1 Oncomelania hupensis | reverse complement strand
TCCGACAACCGTTGCTGGTACCTTTACCTCTAGTACAACCAAGGTCATGAGTGATTACAAATCACTAAGCACGAGCTCACCGTCTGTCCAAAACACAATCGGAGTATCAGAAACTGGTGGGGCGCTGCATGGAGCGATCATAAGCAACTGTCCTAGACAATCCCGGTTTAACAATAACGCATTGTAAAACGGTAGTGTTGCCTCAGGTTTAGCCCGAGATTTCTGGTTCACTCTCAACAAATAGAAGAAAATCAATTTCCAAATAGGATGTTTCTAGCATAATCACGCGAAATATAATGAGACAACAATGCACGTTTCAAGTCTGGTTTCTGTTGTTGCAGTCGGCTGTTTAATTTTTACAATTTACATGTTTTAACGTAAATCCGAGTTTGAAAGTTTTGATATGTGTGTGTTCCCATGTTTTCATTCTCATCACACACGTGTGTGTGTGTGTGTTATGCATGTGTGTTTGTGCATGTGTGTGTGGAGGAGGGGGGAGGGTAGCGTGCGCGCGCGTGTTTGACATGCGCCATAGCATAGCAGCATGAGTGTGGATTCAGGATGTCGGTGTGCCTCAGCATGTTTCTGATACTCCAGATAGCCCTAAACAATGTCATTGAGCAATAATTAGCGAGAGATTAATGTGGCTGCAGGAGACGACAACATCGGGTTTCCTGACTGTTTTTCTGTCTGTTCATGTCCATGCGTAGCCGCTTTCCGCCAATAAACAACGTTATTTATTTTGTCCTGATCAATACGTCAATGTGTCAACAGACATCGTTTCTATGTTTAGAGCCCTAGTGCCAGTTTTGGGTTTCTGACGATCTTTGGGTTTAAAGGTGCAAGCAAATAAAATGGGAATGTTTGGCATTGAGAAAATAGTGTGTGCGTGTGTGTATTATTGTTTTGTTTTTTAATAAGATTTTAATCGTTTTTAACCTTTTTTTTCTTCTCATTATTGTAAAATTTGAATGCTATCAGATTTGTGTTGTACAGTCTATTATTGTTATATAGTGTACTCCTTCCGATGAGGGTATAAACCGAGCTCTAGTCTGTGCCCTGTCTTCGCATGCAAAGATCCTGACGCTCATGTCCTAGATGAGCGAGTGCCGGCTACACAAATACACTCAGCACGCACTAGGTCCCTTCTCCCCATCCCCGGTCGCCCAGGATGTTGCTCATTCGTCTTGGCGTCAGACTTTGCGCCCAAAGGCTGCAAGTGGGCGCCTCGGGCGGTTTGAGTTAGATCCTGTATCAGCCAGCGCCTTGAGCGGCTCATGAGGTGGTAAAGCGCTATATTAAAGTGAATATATATATATATATATATATATATATATATATATATATATATATATATATATATATATATATATATATATATATATATATATATATATATATATATATATATATATATATAGTGCCACGGGTCATTGGACTTGTTTATATTTTGAACAGGAGTCCTTGAGACCTAGCATTGCACAATAGCTTGGGTTGAACAAACCGTTAAGGCCTACGCATCGCACATGAGACTTTATATTATTCCATCATCATTCAACAGTAATGTTGAATTATGTTCTGTATTACGATGCATGGTCTGGACATCTAAAAATGGACGGTGCTGGAAATGTCACGTCTCCAGAGAGAGAGAGAGAGAGAGAGAGAGAGAGAGAGAGAGAGAGAGAGAGAGAGAGAGAGAGAGAGAGGGAAGAGAGAGAGGGAGAGAGGGAGAGAGAGAGAGAGAGAGAGAGAGAGAGAGAGAGAGAGAGAGAGAGAGAGAGAGAGAGCGTGTCTATGAATATGAAAACTGAATTATCTCTTTAAAAAGGTCTAAACTAAAGTTAAGGCTAATCTATCGGTTACAAGACAGCTGCTGTTATTGTCTGTGAAAAAAAAAAGCTTAAGGTGATCCATTCATCAGATCGCTATCTCGCCGTAAAGGTGCAAGTAACTGGAAAAGGATTCGTAAGACATTATACAAAACGTCTGGGTTATGATCTTGGCGCGTAAAAAGTGCGCCTATTTTGAAGTGTTGCAAGGGAGAAACAAGATGGCAAGCCATTCAAATGTATTTCAACACTCACACATCAGCCGAAAAACAAGCATTTTCGAAAGTGTTAATTTTCTTGGCGGTATAGCTAGGTCATTACCTGATCTATCTACAAACTAAAATTTATCAAAATTGGCGAAGTCAATCTTTAGATACACGTACAAGGTGTTTTCAAAATGATGAAGAACAATGACTTTGACCTTTGAGAAAGTACAAATACGAATGATGTAACATGCTTAGCAGTAGGAGCAAAGTACACAGGATGAATTTCGATTGTTATTCTTGACAGTAAGCAAAAAGTGTGTTTTAGACAAAAAAGTAAAATTCGGAGCGACGGACCCACCCACTGACCGACAACCGGACTGCTATTGAAGGATGGCCCTTGATTTGATGTATACCAGTATACCAAAACGCAATAAAATAGCTTAAGCCGTTTTTTTAGATATTGAGTAAAACGCGTTTAGCAACAAAAGGACTCCAGTGATCTTCACCTTTGAGGTAAAGCAAATACGATAGCACGGGAGGAATGCCACTGAGCTAAGGTCATGTTCCTGTGAAGTTTGGTCAAATTCCGTTCAGTGGTACTTGAAATATATGTAGACAACCGACAGACCGACATTTGGCTCGTTCTGATTCTCCCCGGCTATATTTCAAAGTATTTCCAGACTTATCTGGAAATACTAAATTACGATCGTAGTAGCAGTACACAATGTTTCTAATTTGATCTATCACACTGCGATTGTGACATAAAATACTGAACAATTATTCACATAAATATCTCACCGAAAAAGTAAACTATACATACTCAGAAAAATAATATTAAGAAATTATTTCATATAACAAGTACTGAGAAACTAATTTTCAAATTTCAACTACAATGAAAGGCGAGGTGAATGGATTGAGAAATTCAATTTTATCAAGAAGCGTCCTTCTGAGGTTTTGTATAACCCGCACGAACGAACGAATAAAACAACGCCAAAGCTATTCAATCTACTACGATATTACACGAATTACGCTCGACTTGTATTTGTACTGGTATCCGTTAAGTTATAAATAAACAAAACCTCTCCATGTTCTCAGTAGAAAATAAATATGCAAGTTTTTATGTTGTTGTTTTTAGTCTTTGCTTTTGTTGTTGTTGTTAATTAAAATTTTTAAAAAGCTCTCAATAAATAATTAAAAATGTGACATTTAACCATAATAATATACGGCCAAGTGATTTGATGTTTTAATAATCTGTGCACTGACTTGTAACATTTCGGTTTCATCGACCCGACTAAAATTAATTTGGCGTGCAAATGTCAGTGTTGGTTCTTGCCACACAACCAGATGTGTGACCCTGTGGTTACTATTGACATTATTGACCTCCTAACGCCACATATGGTTCTGTTTAGCTTTGACTCCAGAAATTTTTCACACACCATTTATTAAATTAGTAAATGTGAATATATAATTGTTTTAATTTTCTGACATTTTATTTTCTGTACAATAATTATATTAATTATTGTATTATATACTGTATTTGGTTTATTTTAAATAGTAGTAAACATAAGTTTATTTAAGAGGAATGCGCACATAATAATACTATATACTATCACACACAACAATGAACACTAGAGGAATACAAAAAACATAATTCAACAGTGATTCCCTTAACAATTGGTGTTAAAACTATTAATAATCTCACTGCAAAATAATCATTGAAATCAAAATAATAAGGCATAATGCCACATTGTAACTGTAATCAAAACGAAAATTATTACTGTTAAAATTAAATATCAACGTTTTGATTTGAGCTTGCATATCTCGTTATGAAACTGTCACAATAGGCTAGTTTGAACCCTTCCTCAAACGTTCAGCCTGCTTTGGCCTTTGTAACTTAAAGTCGATGCCAAGCAGACGACAGAAGTCAGGTTGTTCTAAATTGGTGTAGGCTAAATCTTAGCTAAGGTAGGCAGTGGCATCATCCAGCTGACCTATATCCATCACCCCCGCTAGAGGGCGCTAAGGTATCACGGGAAATCGCGCGCTTTAGTTGACCACAGCGTACAGATAAGTCAGTCTTTGTTAAAACCTCACCCGAGACGGACACGCGGAAAGATCTCTCGCAGATGACTACGCAGGTGACGGGTGAAATTCATTCATCGCAGTATAGCCATAGCCTTACATTGTCAAAATGTAAATGATCAATCTTTTGTTTCACCACGATTTATTGATAATATTATTGGATGATGCTTGTGAAGTCTTGCCATGTTTTATAATTGTGAATGTTAGTAAAACTTTGCTTGACCACGTGGTAAACCACGCGACCGGTTTTCGAAACCACAAGGTAGCCCCTACTGTCCAACTGTGGTTTCCCCTATTTGTATTATTGCAGACCAGTGGCTGTATACCGGAGAATGTGTATATTATTAATTACTTCTCCCTGTGTACATTTTAGCCATGATGTGTGTGTGTATATATATATATATATATATATATATATATATATATATATATATATATATATATATATATATATATATACACATTCTCCGGTACAGCCACTGGTCTGCAATAATACAAATAGGTAAACCACAGTTGGACAGTAGGGGCTATCTTGGGGTTTCGAAAACCGGTCATGTGGTATATATATATATATATATATATATATATATATATATATATATATATATATATATATATATATATATATATATATATATATATATATATATATATTTGAATTATGTTGGAGTTTCCAATGGACCACGGACTTAGAAGATTGTTCGTCTCTTATCTGTATAAGTGGATGCGATCTCAACCGAGGGCTGTTTCTGCCATCAGTGAAACGCTCTGCACACCCTTTGTAAACAAGGCGTTGCAGAAACTCGTCTTATGTTTTGCAGACGAGCAGGCTTGGTCCGCGGCGGGAGATAAATCCCATTGAGAGTCAACCCTGACACGTGGCCTGCATTGGAGCATCGAGCACTAAGCTCCTATAGCGCAATAGTCAACAAACGAGAAGAGGAGACAACAGCACAGCACCTCAACAATACAGCTAAGTGACACAGAAAAAGTGCATGAACACTGATCTAGAAGGACTGTGCGGGGGTCCACTCTCCTGAAAACGAACAGTAGGCAAAACCAGAACAAAGCTCAAGGATGACTCAGTAGCAAATATAGAAAACAGTAGCAGCATAGACCCATCAAGGAGCGAACTACTCGAAGTGAATTTTGGACTGTTAAGTTAATCCTAGTTATATTACGTTTCGGATATTTAAGTTAATGTAGTGATTAGAATTAGATATAGAGTAGAGGAATTAACTGTGTGATATTTACTGTTAACAAGTAGGGACTACCTATGTTTCATAGCCTTGCGAGAGCTAGTGTGTCAGTGAATCTTTACACTATCTCTGTAACCCCATCCTAACACAGACCGGACCAAACATATAAATGTATTAAGATTAGTCATAGGGTGATCGAACTAGCCGATCCTTGCAGACGAAAGACCAGTGGGTAATAGCATTCCATTGTGCAGAGCCCAGCAACAATAGACCCACCGTCACAGAAACCAAACATATTTTTAGAATCAGTCAACTGAACCAGACACAGCAAATCAAATACAATAATTGCAATGATCAAAGAAACTGGTTTGGATAGTTTGCTGCCGCAGAGCCAACGTCTTCTTCATCTTCTCTCTCTCCCTCCCTCCTTCCTTCCATTCCTCTCTCTCTCTCTCTCTCTCTCTCTCTCTCTCTCTCTCTCTCTCCCCTTTTACTAACCACACCCCCTTCCCCTTTCGATCCTTACCCATCCAGGAGGAAACTCAAAAAACCTGCTACTTCTGTCAAACGTCACGGTCACAGGCTCAGGTCAACACGTCCAAATCCATAAGGACGACTCAGTTGTCCATGGCGTTTGACAATTGGGTGCTGCAAGTTAGCGTCTTAGATGGGATTGCTCATTGCTGCCAGCGCCTTGGGCCGCTCTTGTAGATGTGCAAAGTCAATTTACTTTCCCTTTCCTTGCAAAAAGTGCAAACTTCCTATGTTGTGTAGAGGAAAAACTCCCGGTATTTTTTATGTACTGGGTTCTTAGTACTAGTACTAGAACTGCCCCAATGGACCTACAGCTAAACAGCACTACTGCTTTGACCACAAATGACTGGTAGTGTAATCAGAGAACATAGTAGATTGGTGCTAATAGAAAGGAGGGGAAAACAACACACTCAGCAAGCTATCATTATATTAGCAGCGCAGAAGACTACGGGCAATAGAAATACTACTCCCACGCGGAGGACCACATGAGCACTGTTGACTCCGCCAATATTGTACAACCACCTCTTGTCCATTGAACCTGAACACCTTCATCTTTACTTTCTTATGATAATACCATACATCGCATACAATCCACAACTAAAGAAGATAGCAGTAATTATTGCTGCGACTAAGCTTCTTGTGCTGATTGTATATCTGAGCTGCTTTCCTAGGCCGAAGGTCGCGGGTTCGCACCCCGCGTGGGACGAACTTGGTGCCAGACTTTTCAAAAGGACACCGAGGGTTTTTTCCGAGTACTCCGGTTTCCTTCCTCCATTCAATAATGGTATTATTGGTTGCAGTCAATATAAAATTTTAAAAAAGTTTTCTATTCCGACTTCTGTAATAGGGATATTTTCAGATCGCCGCGCTTTGAGTTCTACTGAAGAAAAAGCACGTGATAACATTCTGTTCTGTAGTAGTAGTGGTAGTAGTAGTAGTAGTAGTAGTAGTAGTAGTAGTAGTAGTAGTAGTAGTAGTAGTAGTAGTAGTAGTAGTAGTAGTAGTATGCGAGAATTTAAAACGCGAACATATCTCACCACAAACGGACTATATTAATAATAATAATAATAATAATAATAATAATAATAATAATAATAATAATAATAAATATATTATTATTATTATTATTATTATTATTATTATTGTTGTTGTTGTTGTTGTTGTTATTACTGTAAAGTAGCGAAGAGTTATTTTACTTCCACCACTCAAGCCAGTCAATAGCGATAACGTCTATAAGTAGAGAAACAAACCAGTCATTTTTAGCAACCCTAATCTTTGAAGAAAAAAAAAGATGGTACAGGAAGCTGACCAAATTAACATTTTTTTGAAGTTTGGTCAAAATCCGTTGAGTGGTTCTTGAGACATGGCGTGCAATGAACCGACTGACCTATCGACAGACCCTCATGGCTCGTTCTGATTCCTGACTAGTTCAAAGGTAATATCGAAATACAGAAAGTAGCGTTTGCTGCGACTAAATGTCGTCAGCTAATATTGTGAGTGGCTAATGTCTACAACTAAAGCAATAGCCAGTCTCCTCTACTGCCACTAAATCACCGCACCAGTGTTTAGCTACGACTGAGGACGTTGCAGGGGGAAAAACGTGAACAAAATCACGGTCCAAAAGAGTGGTCTTCAGAGAGTGGAGTGAAAGGGATGGAATTAAGAGGTATGATTGTTTATGTAGACGTTGATTTACTCCCTTCGCTCGCGCATCCATGTCACGCTTGGTTCAGCTAAATAGAGACCGTGATTTGTATGAAGTCACTTCAGTGTGCTGTGCGACACACGGATACAAATAATAAAATGGACTGCTCTTAAAGAGCGCCTTTCTTGTCCGAAGAGTTGCTTAAGGCCGTGGACCAAAACGGGATCTAACTCGAGGCGCCAGTTTGTTTCATGATGCGCTCCGACTAACGTCGCATACAAATGAGTGATCCTGAAGGACCAAATTGTCAGTGCCTTTATTTGAGCACGTTTACGTTTACGTTGGTAGATTAATGTCTCCGAACACGTCTGCCACTCTTGCTGAAATAGTGTGACCGGTTTTTTTTAACGTGCCGCTGCAGCCACACAGGTATGGTGATACAGAAAGTCCACTCCTGTGAGAAACAGTGAGAAACATCTACCGCCACCGCATGGATTCGAACCAACTACTCCGCCAGACAAAGGTTTTACATTGCGAGCGCTCAGTACAATGAATGAAACACTTTTATAAGAGAGAGAGAGAGAGAGAGAGAGAGAGAGAGAGAGACAGAGACAGAGACAAACAGAGAGAGAGAATGAGAGAGAGAGAATCAAAGACGGACAGAGAGAGAATGAGAGAGAGAATCAGAGATGGACAGAGAGAGAGAGAATGAGAGAGAGAGAGACAGAGACGGACACACACAGAGAGAGAGAGAGAGAGAGAGAGAGAGAGAGAGAGAGAGAGAGAAGATAAGATAAAATAAAATAACAATTTTATTTTCCAAGGGTAAAAAAGGAGAGAGAGAGAGAGAGAGAGAGAGAGAGAGAGAGAAGAGAAGATAAAATAAAATAACAATTATATTTTCCAAGGGTAAAAGAGTACGCGACTGGTGCACTTTTCTACATCCTGCTCTTGTAACAATAACAATGGATTAGAGAAATAACGTTATAACAATAAACATCTTAATCTAACACAAACAAAATAGTTCATAAAGCAATTAATAATAATAATAATAAGAAGAAGAAGAAGAAGAAGAATATTAATAATAATAACAATAATAATAATAATAATAATAATAAATAGTTTTGAAAATTGAGACACACACACACCCACACACACACACACACACACACACACTCCAAAAAATATTATATTTATAAATGTTGTTAATTAATTGCATGTTTAGTCAAAATTGTTTCCTGAATGCTGTAAACTGAGATACTGGGCTGCGGAGATCTTCAGGAAAATTATATCTACAAAGTGGAACCAGAATACGCTATACTAGTTTTGAAGAGATCAATTCTTGGAATAGGAATATTTAACTTGGTGGAGGATTTCACTGTTGTTGTTGTTTTTTTTTTTTTAGAAATAAAAGAAAGGTAGGAAGATTGCCAGAAAGAATCTCGTGCAAGAATACCTTTATTAAATTGTAATCTGCCCTATCGTTTAACCAGCGTTCTCCATCTTTTTCTGTCCTCAGCAACCCCAATGCAATGTAATTAGCATAGATTTTGTTTTATTTGGATTGAGTGCCATGTGGTTGAATTCAGTCCATTCTTGGGGTTCTTTAGGCCCTTTTTGTAATAGTGTAAATTATTCAAGTTTGTATTTTGAGAGTGTTTTTAGTGTCATCAGCAATGAGTTTACATGCAATAGAAATATGAAAGAGGAGATCATTTATATAGATAGAAAATAACAAAGGAGATAGAGAGAGGTCTTCAGAGAGTGGAGTGAAAGGGATGGAATTAAGAGGTATGATTGTTTATGTAGACGTTGATTTACTCCCTTCGCTCGCGCATCCATGTCACGCTTGGTTCAGCTAATCAGAGACCGTGATTTGTATGAAGTCACTTCAGTGTGCTGTGCGACACACGGATACAAATAATAAAATGGACTGCTCTTAAAGAGCGCCCCTTTCTTGTCCGAAGAATTGCTTAAGGCCGTGGACCACAAAGAGAGAGAGCGAGCGAGAGAGAGACAGAGAGAGAGAGAGAGACAGAGAGAGAGCACTGAAGTTTTCAGGCTCGAAAGCATAGCCTTATTATACAATCAAAATAAATGTAATAACAAAGCATCTTTTCAGAGAGAGAGAGAGAGAGAGAGAGATAGAGAGAGAGGGAGCGAGAGAGAGAGAGAGAAAGAGAGAGAGAGAAAGAGAGAGAGAAAGAGAGAGAAAGAGAGATGTGGGCGGGGTTGATTGGGTGTGTGTGTGATTGGAGCTGGGCATGGAGAAGGATGGAGAGAGAAGGGAGGAGGAGGGGGTAGATTCCTTAAATAAACATCTCTCAGATCGTTACATTAGTTAGAATCGAGAGTAACGTCCACTTTTCTGGTTCTCAAACTTAAAGCCTTCTCAAAACTAAATTTCACTTTGTCCCCAAAATAACTCACAAAATACTGGTTACAATGGAACGACGATCCAATTACAATCGTTCAAAAAGTCAAATATAGAAACGGAAACGACAAAAATAAACTCCGACAATGTCACACCTGCATTTAAAAAAGTTATTTTAAAGAAAAATAAAGCCTGGCGGCTTAACCATACCCAGCCCTCCATATTTCGCCCTTCCACTTTTCTCTATCTCTATCTCGCTCTCTCTCTCACTCACTCACACACACACACACACACACACACATACACCACTCCCCGAGCAGAGATCAAAAAGTCGTCTGTGAGAAGATCCTGGCCCATCTTAATTACGTCTGCAGAACGGGAATAACAAAGTCAGTATATGGGAGAAAATATAGGACGAAGTTGGATAAAGTTAAATATAATTTGCAAGCGCACATTGTAGTTTTACAAACTGTGTGATGATGATGATGATGATGATGATGATGATGATGATGATGATGATAATGATGATGATGATGATGATGATGATGATGATGATGATGATGATGATCGTGAAGGATAACAGCAACACATTTAGTCTAGCTAACTAGTTGTCTTGTTGACGATGACACTGTTTTGCTGTTTGGATGATTCGTTTATAGATTAGTTTTATTTTAATTACTTGCTATAACTGCCTCGTGGACTGGATATTATGTTAACAATGTATTAAACACTATCTTATTATTTCTTTGTTATATTTTCAAATAGTTTTATTGTGTGCAGAAAGCATTCACCCAGTGTGTAATTTATTTCCTTTTAAATTATCAGTCCCGGTTTAACCCTCACCCCCGCCCAACCCCCACCCCTATACTCATTCTCTCTCTTTCCCTCCCCATTACCACCCCCACCCTCCTCCTTCACTGAAAAGCACTGCAACACGCACGCCCTGTGAATCAACTGAAGCCAGACAAATACAATGTGCATGAAAGGAAGAAGAGCAGGAAGTGCGTCTTTATCATTGTGGAAACCCTGGTCAAGTTGAAAGCACTATAAAAGCCAGCAGGCTAATTAAACAATGGCGTCCCACCGCAAGTGGTAGAGCGTTCGCTTGGCACACTGATGACCCAAGTTCGAATCCCGTTGTGGGCGAAATAAAAGTGGCCGTTTTCATTGTACAGTTTAGCAGTAGGATTGCTCTGGTGGTTCAGTGTTATTTAGGTCCCTATCCCTTGTTTCCTGGGATGGTTATCCCCGTCTGCCCTATCGCCAATGCTGGGTGTAGACGTTAAACCTCAACGTTCATTTATTCATTCAAACCACTGCACTAGCAAACGTGTACACTCCCCATACCGCACACATGTATGCTTGATCTTGATCGAAGCGTGTTCTGTAATAAAAGTAGGCTATAATGTGTAGTCGAACTAAACTTTCAATAATAAAACATTGATTTCCTTCCGCCTTCTGCAGATCAAATATAGTAATCGCCGTAAGTCTTAGGCACATGCGTCAACAATTGGACATACAAAGTGGGTGAAAAAAGGTGATCAAGGATGAAAGATGAATAAAGCATTCCCAAATTCACTATATGGCATAATAATAATAATAATAATAATAATAATAATAATAATAATAATAATAATAATAATAATAATACAGGATGCTATCAGGCGCTTTTTATTCAATGGAACTCAAAGCGCGGCGATCTGAAGAGATGGGTATTACAGAAGGCGGAAGAGAATTTAATATTTATTTTTGACAGATTGATGACATCCACTAATATTATTGAAAGGAGGGAGGAAACCGTACCTGGAGAACATTCTCGGTGACATGAAAAGTATCGTACCTAAGTCACGGAAGTTCGTCCCCTGTGAGGTTGGAACCCGCGATCCTCGGTACAAGAAACCGGCGACTTACCAACTGCGCCACAGGCCAGCCCAAATTCTCCACCTTCCCTTTGCCCGCGTAACCTCCGACGCTTTGTTTAATTCAATCCCATGTCTACTTCCCAACCACAACTCCTTACCCCCCCCCCCTCCTCCTTCTCCAAATCGTTATTGCCTCCAACATGAATTATGTACTAAAGCAATATTAATATTCCCAACGCGCTGTGCTCAATTATTCTAAACATCATTATGGTCCAAAATCCCCTTCTCTTGTTCCGAAAATTCCGCAAAATCACAAGCTCTCCCTTATCGTTTACGCCATTCCTCCCCCCTCCACCTTCTCCCACCCTTCTGCCTACATTATCGCTGCCGGAGCCGCCAACATCAAATCTTTGCAGGGGAAAAAAATCCGATCTCGCTTGCGCTGAAGAACCCCGAACATTACTCCGAACAAATAACCATCAAGAAACTCCGCCATGATTATTTACGATCGGGTTTTCCACTTCTGTCTCCTCATCGATCTTACTCATCGGTCAAACTACCGTCCAAATAAATGATTTGACTAGGGGGTCGGGTGGGAGAGGAGAGAAGAGGGGAAAGAGATGGATGGGGGAGGAGGTGGGGAAAATGCACAGGCTTAAGAAAAACATCAGCTTAAAACAAAAACATGTACGTGTAAGTGCGCGCGCGCTCTCTCTCTCTCACGCACACATACACGCACACACAAACACACGCACACATATATACACACAACTGCCATTGAAAGAGGAAAATAAGGAGCGACAATTTTAGCTGCCAGATCTGTGAGTCATGGTAGAGGGCTGGGATGACTGTCAGAATTACTCAGAATCTTCACACACGCAGCACCTCACCCTAACCCACACACACCAACGCATTGATCCTATCAAAATGGAGGTAAAATACAGAACGACAATTTCACATGCAGTAAACCATTTATCACGAACAAGCCCGAGACAACGTCAGAATTGATCACAGAAATCTTGACCCGACTTCACAACAAAGCTCCCAGCTTCTGTTGATCCGAGATTGTTGCTGCAGTGAGGATATGGATCAAGATGGCGACGATGACAACGCAGTCTATAACCGCACATCGACAATTACGGTGAAGATGGCGAAGATGACGACATCTACAGTACTGTGATTATTCCGAGACCGGAGAAGTTATAGCGTTCATACAACGGTAAACCAAATGTCAAATAGTATCACAGGGTGACCTGAGAAGTTGTAGCGTTCATACAACGGTAAACCAAATGTCAAATAGTATCACAGGGTGACCTGAGAAGTTATAGCGTTCATACAACGGTAAACCAAATGTCAAATAGTATCACAGGGTGACCTGAGAAGTTATAGCGTTCATACAACGGTAAACCAAATGTCAAATAGTATCACAGGGTGACCTGAGAAGTAAATCAAATGTCCAATAGTATCACATGGCGACTTGGTAGCGCAGTTAGTTAGGGCGCTGGTTCCTCAGGAAGGTGGCGATGGTTTCCTTTGAAGGCGGCGGGTTCCTACCCCGGATAGGGAAAACTGGACTTACTTGCCAGACTTCTCAGGACACCGAGGGGGTTTCTATGGGCACTCAGGTTTCCTCCCTCCCTCCCTTCAATAATGCTACTGGATGCAGTCAGTGTAACCCACCATCCCCCAAAATCAAACATAAACATTTTCTTTTCGACTTTATTATTATTATTATTATTATTATTATTATTATTATTATTATTATTATTATTATTATTATTATTATTATTATTATTATTATACTGGACGCTATATACGAACTTTTCCCCCATATTATTACTGAGGCCTAAAAAGTGACGATCTGTACACTCTTTCACGCTAATAGGGTTCACCCACTCTTACACACAGCAAACACACTTCTACCACTCAAACATAGAAGACGGAAAGGAAAAAGAATTGTTATTTGTCATTGTTTTATTTTTATGTTTATAGATTGACTGCATCCAATACCATTAATTTACACCACACGTTTGAGGGATGAATGTGTACGTGTGGTGTATGTAGACCCAGTGCACGTTTAATAACATGTCAGCGTGTATGTTGGTTACACATCGCAGCCCTTTAAGTCTAAATTAGGAATAAGGCACAAATAGCGTTCATTCTTCTTTTTCTTTTATTATTTTTTTTAAAGATTTGATTTTGTTAACACTTTATTGTTCCTTTTTATCGGGAAATGTTATGTTATGGATTATGGATTATTATATAATTATTAGCTTCAACAACATACACAAATTCCTTCTTCTTGCTTTGCCCTATCGCCGTAAGCGCATGTAGGGTTCAGTTACGACGTGACGTTGTTATCCATTGATTGCTAAACAACGGAGTTAGCTATCAGCGGAGTTCAATATCAACGGGACTACTATCCAGTCCTAACTGCGGCATGACAAGCCTTTCTAAATTGTGCCAACACTCCTCCCGACCCCCTTTTCTTTCCTCTCCATCTTACAAGAAGGGGTGGGGACTGGGGCCAGGAGGAAGTGAGGGAGCGGTGAAGTGGTGGAGGGGGGATGGAGTTAGTTTCAACCCTAGCTGTTACGGGTCGAAACGGTGCTAGTTGACCAACCGAGTTCTCATGCAGAGTTTCAAATTACAGAATCGCAGCGTAATTTCCATGCAAGCGATACCTACGAGCTGTTTGCTAAACATTTGATAACCTGACAACCCGCCAGCAGCAAATTGCTGAATGTGTAGGTAAGGGGGGAGGGTGAAAACGTGTGTGTGTGTGTGTTGGAGCGGTGGAGGAGGATGGGGTGGTGGAATTTCCAGTCTATACGAGTACCAGATTCGTATTCCAAGGAAATCTCTGGTTAGAGCTGGGTTGCCCGAACTGGCTGTGCGTACTGGCCATTTTACTGATGATTGTTGTTTGTTGCTGTTGTTGTTGTTGTAGTTGTTGTGTTTTTTTAAATTATTGTTGTTGATGTTGTTGGCAGTACTTTGAGATAAGATAGGTTCAATTTCGGATGAGTTGGCTGTCCCTATCCCTTCTTGTCCCTGGGTCACTGCCTTGCGGTTGTTGAGACAGCCGAACCCAATACCCTTCCTTTGTACTACAAACCAAATAAAACCTTCACAGCCACTTCTTTCAAATGTAAGATGCGTGTAATTGTTTATACCTCTATAGCATGTCATTGGTTTTATACCTAAATAAATAGCATAAATACATTTTTAAAGTGAAAAATGTTCTAAAGTGCCTTTTTTTACCACAAAAAGTCAGTTAAAGCAGTACCAGGAACATAAAAAGTTCGATCCTTCCGAAAATATTAGCATTATCTAAAAATAGATCTAAATAATAATAATAATAATAATAATAATAATAATAATAATAATAATAATAATAATAATAATAATAATAATAATAACACGCACGCACACACAAACACATACACACACACACTCACACACGCAAATAATAATATCATATACCGATCTTTGTGATCAATATAAAGAGAACTATTCGATCAATCTGACATTTGATCACGCTCACCACTTGGTTACTGCACACTGTTTGTAACTTTGTGTCCAAATTGCTACCAGCTATCCAGCAAACATAACCAGATGTCATGTGTGTGTTTGTATCTTTATTTACAATTGGGTAACTTTATGACGGAGTGTGTGGGCATCTGTAGGGGTGTCGTATCTTTTAAAATGTTGCATCTATGTACTTCAAAATTGGCGCAATTACAAATTGCACTCAGCAATGCTTTGATTAATTATGTATTTAGCTAAATGTGTGATAGGCCAGACAACTGGGCACAATCCACTCAGCAATGCTTTGATTAATTATCTATTTAGCTAAGTGTGTGATAGGCCAGAAAACTGAGCACAATCCACTCAGCAATGCTTTGATTAATGCTCTATTTAGCTAAGTGTGTGATAGGCCAGAAAACTGAGCACAATCCACTCAGCAATGCTTTGATTAATGATCTATTTAGATAAGTGTGTGATAGGCCAGACAACTGAGCACAATCGTATTAATGCTGAAAATTTGATAACCTGACAACCCGCCAGCAGCAAGTTGCTGAATGTGTAGGTAAGGGTGGAGGGTGCTAATGTATGTACACTACACCGCAACGTAGTAATTAATAAGCAATATGCACATTTGAAACAGTTTGTTTAAACCTGATAATAAAGTTGTATTGTATTTATTGTAATGTATTGTCTTGTATTGTAAAACACTGACAGGTTAAACGTTTCCAAGAGCATTGAAAGAGGTTTTACCGAAGGACAGATGTGTCCAAATTGTATTGTATTGTACTGTACTGTACTGTATTGTATTGCCCTGACTGGTGAAATGTTTCCAAGAGCATAGTCGTTCTTATATAGCGCATTTCCAGCTCAAGAGCTGCTCAAGGCGCTGGCCGATACAGGATCTAACTCAAGCCGCCCGAGGCGCCAACTTGCAGCCTTTGGGTGCATCGTAATAACGCTACAGACAATTGAGCACAATCCTGGGCAGCCAGGGATGGGGGAGAAGGACTTACGTGCATGCTGGGTGTGTTCTTGTCACTGGCACTCACCCGTATAGGACATGAGCGTCAGGATCTTTAAAGTCCGTTATGATGGAATGTTTGCGACACAGACTAGATCTCGGTTTATACTCTCATAGAAGGAGGTTTCCCCGAAGGACAGATGTTATACATTCTTCCTAGCCATTTGACCTCGTCACAACTTTCAAAAGTGTCTTGTTTTGAATGGAAGCACAAACCAACCATGATTTTCCCTTGCGTAGGCTGTGGGCAAAGTAATATCTGTAGAAATATAGGATATTGCTTTTACTGCGAACGTAATTGATGAATCTTTTATGCTGCTTTTGCAACAACAGAGAATTGAACTCGTCATGTGACCTCGGATCAAAATAAAACGATACTAATTATTTTCTCTACTTACTTGTCACTTTGGATGCTCTTTCAAACACCAAGATACAAGATAACAATGAATAATAGAAAGATACATACACACATCTATACACACATATATAGATGATGTACTGTCCAAACAAAAAGACATAACATGATTTATTGTCTGCGTTTACAAAAGTAATTTGGAAAACAGCGCGCTTTTACCGTCTGAGTTATTTCGTAAACACGAGAACAGAGTTTGCAAACTCGTTAAAACTGTGTAAATCTACATCGTCTTCCCAGAATGACTGAAATCTTGTGTTTGTTTGTATGTAGATTATAGTCACGCGACACTTTCGCATATAGGTGACTACTGGACCGATTTATACTGACACCAGCGGGCCAGTTGTTGGTAAGGGGGAAAATAATATGATCACACGTTGACCAATCCGGGATTCGAACCAGCGACCTTTCGGTTACTAGCAAGACGCTCTTACCAACTGAGCTACCCGGCCCCACACAACTGAAATCTTGCACATCACAGCCAATATAAATGCCCTACAAAGCCAATAAAAATGCGCCACACAAATGCAACAATTCTGTACAGCCAATCACAGCTATCGTTGGAAAAGGAAAATGGACGCAACTGGAGAGATGAATGTTCAAATAACAGCCCATGTTACATTAATTTAAAAAATAACTTTTTTTGGCGGTACAGAGAAGAAGAAGAAGAAGAAAAAGAAGAGGCAGAAGAAGAAGAGGAAGAAGAGGCAGAAGAAAAATAAGAAGAAGAGGAGGAAGAAGAAGAAGAAGAAGAAGAAGAAGAAGAAGATGATGATGATGATGATGATGATGATGATGATGATGATGATGATGATGATGATGATGATGATGATGATGATGATGATTATTGAGACTTGAGAGGATAGAGAAAAATATATAACTAAAATTAAGTAAAAAGGCATTTTCTAGACTCAACTCTCACTCTCTCTCTCTCTCTCTCTCTCTCTCTCTCTCTCTCTCTCTCTCTCTCTCTCTCTCTCTCTCTCTCTCTCTCTCCAACGACGCCTTCACCTAAATGATAAATATTCTAATTAATTCATTTATATTCTTGGCAGGTCAGATTACATTTATGAATAAGATGCGTGCGTCGGACACCGGAGAGTCTGGTGATGAGGCTGAAGAGCATAAGGAAGGGATGAGTGTATAAACCGAGGTCTAATCTGTACATGCACGCATTCCATCGCACGGACTTTAAAGATCCTGACGCTCATTCCTGGGTGAGTGCTACACAAATACACCCAGCATGCACTAGGTCTCTTCTCCCCCATCATCGGTCGCTCACGATCGTGCTCAGTTGTTTGGGCTTCAGACAATGCGCCCAAAGGCTGCAAGTGGGCACCTCGTGTCGCTTTGAGTTGTATCAGCCAGCGCTTGGAGCAGCTCTTGGGGCTGGAGAAGTGATATATAAGGATGAGTAAATCAATAAAAATAAAGGGAATGTGAGTCCAGAATTGTGCTGCTAGGCTAGTCTTCAGGGCAAAAAAGCGCGATCACATCACTCCACTACTCCGTAAGCTTCATTGGCTACCCATAGAGGCCAGCATTAAATACAAACTGTCCGTACTGCGCCACAATTTCTTCTCTGAAATCTGCCCTTCATACCTGTCAGATCTGCTGTCTGTCTATGTCCCTTCGCGCACTCTTCGCTCTTCTTCTGACTCTCGCACACTCTGCATTCAAAAAAACAACACCAAAATGTACGGAGAACGGGCATTCACCTATTGTGCACCCAGACAATGGAACACTCTTCCAGCCAACATCAGACACAAGCAGACCACACCCTCATTCAAGCAAGCTCTAAAATCTCACCTCTTCAAACTCTACTATTCTGACTAAATCCTTCATTCTATAGACCCTAGCCGCAGCTCATATTTGTTCTGCTTTTGGCTATGCTTGTAGATTTGCTGTGATTGTGATGACTTGTTTGCAGAAAGTTAACTTTATGTATTTTTTTGATTTTGTGTGTGTGCTTTTTTTGGTTGTTTTTTTCTTATTGTATAATTTCTAATGCAATATTGTAAGTTGCTTCATGTTTGTTTCTATCTTTTCATGTAAAGCGCTATGCACTTGTCTATAAAAAGACAAGTAATAGCGCTATATAAATGTCCATTATTATTATATTATTATTATTAGATCATCATCATCATCATCATCATCATCATCATCATCATCATCATCATCATCATCATCATCATCATCATCATCATCATCACCGTAGTAGTAGTAGTAGTAGTAGTAGTAGTAGTAGTAGTAGTAGTAGTAGTAGTAGTAGTAGTCGACATCGTCTTCTCCTTCTTCTTCTTCTATATTTGTCTCATCTTGATCGTTTTATTGAATTAGTAATTTATTATTGATGGATGTGTTTATCGTGTTTGTGTGTGTATGTATGTATGTGTGTGTGTGTTTATGTGTGTTGCGTGTGTGAAAGAGAGAGAGAAGATGAAACAACAATTGTATTTTCCAAGGGTGAAAGAGTAAGCGCTGGGTGCACTTTTTTGTACATCCTGCCCTTGTAACAATGAGTTAGAAAAATACCTTATAAAATAAACATCTTAATCTAACACAAACAAATCGTTTATAAAGCAATTAATAATAATTTAAAAAAAAATAATATTAATAATAATAAATAATAATAATTTTCAACATTGAGACACAAGCACACACACACACACACACAAACACACAAACACACCCACACATTCCAAAAAAATATGATCTTTATAAATGTTTTTAATTAATTGCTCGTTTAGTTAATTTTTAATCTATTTCAAAAGTTGTTTTTTGAATTATGTAAATTGAGTCTCTGGATTGCGTTACATTACATTACATGATTATTGCTTTAGGTCCAGCGGACTCTGGATTGTGGAGATCTTCAGGAAATGTATTCCACAAAGTGGAACCAGAATACGCTAGACTAGTTTTGAAAAGATCAGTTCTTGGAATAGGAACATTTAACTTTGTGGAGGATCTCGCACTTTTTTTTTTGAAAAATAGAAGAAAGTTAGGAAGGTGCATTGCCAGAAAGGATCTTGTACAGGAAAACATATATATAGTGTCATATATAGAGTATAATGTAGTGTCATCAGTAAAGAGTTCACAAGCAGTAGAAATATGAAAGGGGGTATCATTTATATAGATAGAAAACAACAAAGGTCCTAAAATAGATCTTTGCGGGACTCCAGCGTTAATAATATCAAATTGTGACTTTGGGTTATTTACATAAACACAATTTTCTGTCAGAAATGAACGATTTTAGAATTTCGAGAGATTTTAAACCGATGTCGTATAATTGTTATTTTCGCCCAAGAAATTCGTGATCTATTACATCAAATTCTTTTACAAAGTCAAAGAATAATGTTCCATAAAATGTTTGCTCATTAATATTCTTTAGCCATTTTTCTATCATAGATGTAGAGGCTGTGTGACAAGAATGCGTAGCTCTAAAAATAGGCTCCGTGAAATTCTTCAATATGATTATTTATGTGCTTTTTAAGTGGCTTAGAGTAAAAAATATCAAATTAGACCTATAGTTCGATTTGCCAGAGCTATCATCAGACTTGTAAATTAGTATAACTTTACCTTGCTTGAATACAATATGAAAATATGATTAGTGTCTGCATAAGTTATTGATATATAGTTAGTTAGTCATTGCTTACAGGGTCCAGCGGACTGCAAAGAGTCGAATCAGGACCACAAAATCAGGACCACAACTTTGTTGAAAGAGGACTCACACCTGATCCGTATATAAGATCTGCTGAAACAACCTTAATGGTAACACTGAAGGCACTCCACCAACTGGTCACTTTACAATAAAGGCATCCCACGCAGGGGACGCTGAGACTATGCTTTAATTTACCGATCCCCCGTTATGAATATTGAAATTATGAAAATATGATATTATTATTTAGCAATGTAGGCATTTTATATATATATGGTTTTTGTTGTTGTTGATATTTTGTAATGTTTATATTCTAAGAGCCCTAGTGATCATTTAGCAGAAAGCGTTCAATATTCCCAAGGTGACCCAACAGACCTCATATTTATATACAAATGAGGAGTTTTGGAAGAGTTTTCAAGAAAAAAGGTAGGTGACTGGTCCAGTAAAGAAGAAGATGGTATAGAAGATTGATAGAACAGAATAGGAATAAGAAAGAAAAAAGAAGAAAGACAGCGACAGTGGTAATTTACAGCACTAAATTTCCAGAAAGTGAGGATACTATTTATACAGAGACCCCCGGTCAGTAATACGCAGAAAGATTTAAAATTTTACTGTCCAGTTCATCGATTCTTCTTGAACTTATTTGCTTAAGCGCAGTGGTTGGAGCAATCGCAGTGTCGCAAGTTAAGCACCATCCAGTGCGGTTAGCACTTGGATGGGTGACCGCAAACACAGGCGGCGGAAGCTGCTCAGGATTGGGGGGGCACACACACATTTTATTCACTGACATCAGGCCCTTGAAAAGGATTTCCGTTGAATTGACTATAAAAAAAAACTCTGTACTTTGGACCAAAAGTGACTAAAAACCTGCAATGTTTTAAAAACAATTTTTTAAAAATTGAAACTTTGTGCATAAAATTTTTTTTTAAATTTTTTTAAAATTTGGAGGGGGGTTTTGGAACCCAGGTAACCCCCCTTCCCTCCCCCTCCCTCCTGGTCCGGCCTTGGACATTTACTCCAAATAATTGGAACTATTTTCATAGACACTATGTGAGAGAGAAACAAAATATATATAATATATTTCTACAACTGTGCATATAAGAGAGAGAGAGAGAGAGGGGGGGGGGAGGGAGGTAGGGGGGTGGGGGGAGGGTAGAGAGAAAGGAAGAGAAACTGACCTGACAATGTTGATCCATCACAGTAACAAAAACAGCAGTCATGCATGTCATTTGGCATGGGAAATTACACCGTTAATTTTCCAAAGTATGCCTGACGGCGTTCATTTCTATTGATAAATTCGTACGAAGTTTGCGCTAGGTCTAGTTGATCTACTTTGTTTTTGAACACATGCATTATAAGACAATTATTTAGACGCTCCTGCGTCATCGTTGCCCAAAGGTATGTTTTTACCCGCTTTAGGGCTGAAAAACTGTGTTCAGCCGTTTCAGTTGTGGTTGGGATGGTGAAGTACAGTTTGAGAAGTTTATCCACTTCACTCAGCATCCGTCGCACAGTGTCAGAAGCTTTCAGTTCATCCGGCAGTGCTTGGAAGATGGTGATCCTAGAGTTAGCCGCCTTCCTGATGTCACCCAGTGCATGTGGGAGGAGTTCTAGCTGAGTTTTGAGTCTGTCCAAGTCGATGTCAGCGGAATATGTATCTTTGATTTCTTGAGGAATTTCTGGTCTCTTCCCTGCTGATCCATCACTTAGAAGAACTTCAATTTTCCTTGGTAAGTCGAGAGCTATTTGATCAAACCGGCTCTTTAAACGTTCCTTGATGTTGTCAATGGCCTCACAGTATTGCTGTCTGTAGTAAGCAGATGGACAAGAGTAGCTGTGACCCTGTGAGCCATCGTCCAGTCTTCGTGGAGGCTGCTTCTGTCTAGGAACGCAGGGCTCATCACTCAAATTTGCAGCTTTCGTTGTGATGTCAGCAAAAAATTTCTCATAACAATCTTCATTCCGCATGCTTTCCAGTGTTCTCAGACAAATGTCAGCAGCGTTTACTGCGTCATCAAAAGTCGTTTGTTTTCTTTGAAGAACTGTCGCCAGCTCTTCAGTCACAGCAAGGATATCATCTTTGAATCTTTTTGCAACTCCTGACACATGACCCTGAAAATTACTCGCCCCGTCGTAGGCCTGGCGCAGTTTTGCACAGGCAAGTCAAGTCTGATCAAGCAGTCCTTCAGTGCTTTGAAAAGGTATTGTTAACTTGCATCAGTCCAGAGAAAGGGGGAAAATATTGGTTTGAACCTCCAAATAATGTTTTTTGAGGGGCTGAATATTGGGGGGGCAAATGTATAGGTTTGCCCCCCCCAATATTTTTCTGGGAGGGGCCAGTGCCCCCCTTGCCCCCCCCGCTTCCGCCGCTTGCACGTGAAGCGACAAATAACTCCCCCAGTTGACTCAACTGTGACTGAGTATCTACTCTCTTAAGGGTGGGGAAGGTAAAGCAGCGAGGGAGAGAGATGGGCATCACCCTCATTACGCTGTCCCAAGATAAGTGTGATCTCCAACATCACGCTCCCCTACGGCCACAAGGCTATGGGACCACCTTTACCTTTTTTACCTTAAAAAAAAATTTTGTATGTACAAATTCTATAGACAAATAAGGAATATTTCTCATATTTTTATTATTCTTGGGTTGACAATATTCTGCTAATTTCTGTAGACTGTTTTGTTTTGATCTGTCAAAAGTAATAGAAGTTTTAACAAAGCGTAAATTCAGAGTATAAGGGACAATATCTTCAATTACAACGGATGTATATGTTTTGTTTGTTAAGCGAATGACTGCTTTTCAAATCGGGTTCAAACTGTGTGTATGCGATACTAAATGTGTGACATATATTTTCATTTTCTTTCTCTCGATTGAAGTTACAGCATTTCTCTGCCACATTTCTTTAAATGGTCGCTAAAACTAATAGCTTGTAGCAATCATTACCTAATCATTGCGGCTTTTTATATTATCTAACTCATTTGGTATAGATAGTAGAATTACTAAGTAGAATTCGCAATTCAGCCCGAGGTGACGGGAGGATGGGGAAGTGGGGGAGGGGGAGGGTTCTTAACGGGTTGTTGCTGGCCGACATTCTGAGGTCGATCAACAGATCGAGCTGAGTACTTACGAATACGAATACTTTATTATCTCAAACACAGAGAAATTCACACGTGGTGCCACATATAAATGTTACAAGACGATAAAGGACAGTATAACAACAGTAAACAGTAGACAGTAAAACATGATAAAAGTATATCAAGAGGGGCACCAATCTCGTGCGGATTGGACATTCATTATAAAAATCATGCCACGCACGCTGTCATGTAATAAAATCATTACCAGGCATACATTCAAATTCTTAATCATTTCATAACGAGATTGCGGTGGGTATAAAACTATTTTTAATGCGTACAGTTTTGAACTTTGGTGTTCTGTAGCGCCTACCCGAGGGCAGGAGATAGAACTTGCAGGCTGACGACTGAGGTGGATAATGTTATTGTATACCGCCTTCTTCTGGTAGCCATTCAGTGTTAACTATCAGTATAGTGTCTATCAAAGACCTTCCTTCCTTCATGCACACTTTTTCTCAGATCGACATTTGACTCATCAACAGTTTGAGAGAGAGAGAGAGAGAGAAAGAGAGAGAGAGAGAGAGAGAGAGAGAGAGAGAGAGATGAGATAAGATAAGATAAATAAGATAATTCTTTTTAAACTAATGTAGTAGAATAAGCAGTGGTCTGATGTTTTACATCACAGAGAGAGAGAGACCTCTTCATCAGTCTTTCTACCTACGCCTCCTTTTGTTTGTCTGTCAGCCCTGATAGCACGGGCACGATGTTCCCAATGACCAAGTGCGAAAGTGGATCGGAGACGACGGAGTGAAGGTGATGGGAGGGAGAGTGGCTGATAGGACGTGGGTGATGGGTAGATAAAAACGAATTTTTTTTATGAAAACAGTTTGACAGGTACCATCTACCACTACCCATCACCCCCATCCCCTAACCTTCCTCAAATGATTTTGTACTTCTATCCACCCAGATAAACATGAGAAAACCTCTGCATTCAACAATGACAAATCGAAAATTGCCTACATCATGCTGTGACGAGGCGTGCAATCGACCTCTGAGCTAAGCTGCCACCAGTCATCCCTCACACACCGCCAGCGACACTTTCCACTCAACCAGTCATCCCTAGCAGGCTCGCTGGCCCACGCGCTTAAGCCCCGCCCCTCCGGGATCCCCTGTTAAAGCCTGACACGCCGTTAGACTCAGCGTCAGTCGAAAACCCTCCAGCCTTGAAGCCACAACTTGTCCGAAGACACGTCTCCATCACCGGGCGACCTCTGAGCTACGGCAGTACTCGTGTGCTTCCACCCGTCTCAGTCAAGGTAAGAGAGGAGACTTACTCTTTGTCATGTAGCAGACCCATCACCCGTCGTTCGCCCAACATGTTCATATGTCCTGTCGATATGTATGTTCATGTTTATAGTTTTGCCTTGATGTGTTGCTGTGACATGTATTTATTCCTTGCACATATTTTCTACCTTGTATATGACTCATGACATGTTTGAATTTATACTTGTATGCTCCATGTTAGCCCCATGTGTAAATACCCCATGCCATGCTGCCCTCCATATAGATTAAAGTCCCCAGTACACCCCTTGCCTACCACCCCTTTACCCTGTACCTATTCCATTTGCTTTCCTCCATGCTCCCACTGTATAAATATTCGCCCCTGTCGCCACTACCCCCATCTTAATGCGCCGAAGGTATCACATATTAGCGGCTGCCAATAAACTCCACTATGGCCCTGTAAACCTAGTTGCATTGTTGGACTGTTGGAATGCACCGGCTCGACCTTGACCGGTCAACCAATTTGAAATCTGAATGGGTAAAATGCGCCACAGGCCCTGAATCCTGAATATACCTATCCCCCGCTGATACAGAGTCTGTATTGCGTTACAGACGGCTCCTGTACCGGGCGAATTACCCCGGCCTTGTATCATCTCCAAGTCGCTGACCCGCTGCAGGCCCCTGACAACCCAGGGAGTCAACGAGAAGCGTTACTCAGAATTTCTTCATCTCTCCAGACAGCTAGCAACGAAAGCTGAATTCCGCACCTGTACCTCCCACAAGACAAGCACTCGTGGTCATTGCGCAAGAAGCATGACCTACTAACCCGCATCGCTACGCACGCGACGCTGAGCCTGGTCAAGTGACCACCCAGACTATCTTGGATCAGCCGCCGCCCTCCAATAATCAGCTAAGTTATTGACCTACGAGAATCACCACTCGCCAGATTATCTGAGAGACTCTGAAACCATACAGATATACTCCAGCCCTGTGATGTTATCAGTCCACAGTAGCACTAGTACCCCAAGAAATCATCTACCCAGAATATCACCGAGCTACTCCGTACTGATAGACGCTATCCATGACTCACTTTAGAATTATTTGACCTAGACTACCCACTTTGAATTAATAAAACTAAATCGTTAGAAATTGCACTTATCCAGACTGGCCTTTGTACTTGAATTTCTCATCTAGTGTAGTCTAATATCTTCCTCGTCTATCCCCTGACTGCCTCTCATCTATTTAGTCTCTCCTAGCATTAATCTCTCGAATGTCATCGCATCATTAACCTATCAAAGGAGGTAATACAGCGCGAGAGATTAAGAGCTTACCCCCATCCCCCAACCCCTCTCTTTGTGACATTAACTTTGGCGACCCCGACGAGACCAAAAGACTTAGGTTTCCCATTCCACCCCGAAGAGACCAAAAGACTTAGGTTTCCCATTCCAACCCGACGAGACCAAAAGACTTAGGCTTCCCATCCCAACTTGACGAGACTAAGGACTTAGCTTAAATTCCTCCCCAGCCCAGTAGAGATAGGACCCAGCCCTCTAAGCCTAGTAGTGTATAGCATAGCCCCATAGGCCCCTCACTGGCTTTCCCGAATGGTGGTGTCTCAAAAGGTTTTTTCTTGCATTCATTTTTGTATTTTTGATTGATTGCATTTTGTCTTGGTGGTTGTGTTGTGTTGTATTCGCCCCTCTGCAGTTTCATCGTAGCTCATCCAGCCCACCCCCTTGTTTTCCGTCAGTGTACCCCCTTGTGTGCGCCCCTCATTCCGGTTAGGACTTTTCAGGGTAAGTCACCTCCCTTACCATGGCCGACCGGGGAGAGCTTGCGCTCAAATACAAGAGTATTGGCGAGAGCTTAGGGCTCGCCGGCACCGAACTCAAGGACTACGTCCTGGCTAACGTAGATGCGGACGTGGCCGAGGAAAAGTTGAAGAGGGAAGAGAGGGCCAAAGAGCGAGAGGCGAAGAAAGAGGAGGAGAAGGAGCGCCTCGCCGCGGAAGAACGGGCCGCCGCCCGGAAGAGAGAGGAGGAGAAAGAGCGTATCGCCGCGGAGGAACGGGCCGCCGCCCGGAAGATTGCAGAGGAGGAGAAGGCCGCCGCCCGGAAGCGAGAGGAGGAGAAAGAGAGAGTAGCAGAGGAAGAGCGAGCCGCCGCTCGGAGGATAGCAGAGGAGGAGAGAGCCGCCGAGCGGAGAAGAGAGGAGGCGAAGGAGAGGATAGCAGAGGAGGAGAGAGCCGCCGCACGGAGGAAGGAGGAGGACGAGAGGGTCGCGGCACTTGAGGAGAAGAGGAAGGACAAGGAGCTCGAACGGCGCCAAGCACTCCTCCAGCTTGAGCGCGACCGCCGCGATCTAGGTATCGCATCGCCCGCGAGCGAAGACTTCTCGCTCATCGCCCCCAGCTTCGCCGCCAGCGCCGGAATATCCGCAATCCCCCCGCCGATTCCGGGGATGAACTTTCCCCTGGACCCATTCGTCGAACGAGACGAATCGATCGAAGTATATCTCGCCCGATTCGAACGAGTCGCGGGAGAAAACAGCCTTGACCCCCAGTACTGGTATCGCAAGCTCAGTCATGGCCTTAAGGGGAAGGCCTATGAAATCCTGGCCAAGACGCCGACTTCCGAGGAGGGCGACTACCCCGCCCTCAAGAAAGCTCTACTGCATGGGTTTGAGCTCTCAGGTGAGCACTACCGCAAGAATTTCCGGAACTCCCGGAGAGAGAAAGGGGAGAAGTTTACGCACTTCGCCGACCGGCTAGCTACTCTACGGGACAAATGGATAGAGCAAACGGACGAACCAAAAACGTACGACGGACTGCTCGAACTGATGCTAGCCGAGCAACTCCGAGGGACAATGCCAGCGGAACTTCGGACTTTCGCCGCCGAACAGGGAGCCGCCCGACTAGAGGACCTTATCATCGTCGCGGACCGCTACCTCACCGCCCACCCCGACGACAGACAGCCTCGCCGGGATCCCCCCGCACCCTCGTCACCAGATACCCGCCACCAGCCTCGCCGGCCAGTCCCGCCAGCGAACCACCGTCCACACCCGCCTAAAGGACGCCCAAACCCCGGAGCAGAGCCTGGGAAGCGGAGCGCAGAGCTCTACTGCGGCTACTGCCAGCGCCGAGGACACACCCGGGAGAAGTGTTTTCGCCGCCTCAGCGACCAGCGTCGCAAACAAGGCACGGTATTGGCCCTACGCCAAGTTACTCCCGACGGGAACCCGGTAACCCCCGTCGCCACTCCCACAGATCGACCGGCCGTCACCGAGCAAGTGACTGTCAACGATCGCCCAGCCCACTGTCTATACGACACCGGACTCACCTTCGACGCCGTCGTCCGCCGCTCGCTCATCAGGGAACAGGACCTGACCGGCGAAACTATCACCCTGAAGTTGGCCGACGCGTCACAACCCAGCACCACGCTCCCTATAGCCCGGATCCAAGTCACCAGCCGATACGTCACGGGAACCATTCAAGCTGCCGTGATGGACCAGCCCCTGTATGACTTAATCCTAGGATGCCGCTACGTGTTCTTGGGTATGCCGCCCCAGCCTGTGGAGTCGATGGCCGCCGTCCAGACGCGCGCCCAGGCGAAAACAGCCGCGACACCACCCCCGATACCCAACCAGATGCCGGAACAGATCCGGAAGGCCCAAGAAGACGACGTCACCCTCCGCAAGTGCTACGGAAACTTCCCGCCGCACGCACTCCACCCAAGTCCGGGGACTTTTTCGTCGAAGACGGACTCCTCTTCCGTCAGAAGGACGACCATTCCCAACTCGTCGTACCTGCGACCCTTCGCCCCCAAGTCCTGGAACTTGGCCATAGCATGCCCCTAAGTGGACATATGGGCATAGGAGCCACCACCCTACGCATCAGCGCACAGTACCACTGGCCCGGGATGACAGAAGACGTGAAGCGCTACGTCAAGTCCTGTCGCCAGTGCCAACGATACTCGCCCCGCCATCACACCGTACCGGTCACTATCAGCCCCACCGTCGTCGTCGGAACGCCCTTCCAGCGAGTGGCCGTCGACATAGTAGGACCCCTCCCGCGGACCAAGAAGCGGAACCAGTACCTACTAACCCTTGTCGACGCTTGCTCGATGTGGTGTGAGGCCGTTCCACTACCGAAGATTGACGCCGCCCGAGTCGCCGACGCGCTCGTCACCATATTCACACGAGTCGGATTCCCGGACAACATCTTGACCGACAACGGGTCCCAGTTCACCGGAAAACTCATGCAGGAAGTTTTCCAACTACTCCGCATTCGCCATATCCGAACTCCACCCTACCACCCCGCCAGCAACGGACAGGTCGAGCGCCTGAACGGGACTCTCATCTCGATTATCCGCAAGATCGCCGACGAACAGCCAGAGGCGTGGGACACCTACGTCGCGTCAGCGCTCTTCGCGTATCGAGAGACCCCGCACACCTCCACCGGATACACGCCTTCCACGTTGCTTTTTGGGAGACCCCTTTCTGGACCTCTAGCCGCCTTACGACGTAGCTGGACCGACGCCAAACTGGACGAGGCACCGGTCGACGCCACGAAATACGTCACCAAGCTCCAGGAAACTCTCAAGGCCACATGGAAAGCAGCCTCCGCCAACCTGAAGAAGGCGAGAGAGAGACAAGCCCGCTATCATAATCGCCGCGCCCGGGACCGAGAGCTACAGGTAGGAGACCAGGTCCTACTGCTTCTCCCCAGCGGCACGAACAAGCTAGACATAGCTTGGCAGGGACCCTACCCGGTGCTGGAGAAGCTCTCACGTACCACCTATCGCATCGAGGTAGGCGGAAAGCCCAGGACCCACCACATCAACTTGCTCAAGCGGTAACTGGAGCAACCCGCACCCGCCCCAGACACCCACTCGCTACTCACGGTCGCGCTGGCCGTCGAAGTGGATGGCACAGAGACCGGCGTCGCCGAATTTCCGCTAAAAGGGAAGGAATCCTTCCGGGACGTCTCTCTGGACCCCTCACTCCCCGCCGGCCAGCAACGCCAACTACGCGCCATCGTAGCCGAGTACAGGGAAGTCCTCACCGACATACCTGGGAGGACGGACCTAGAAGAAGTCCAACTAACCCTGACGGACCCCACTCCCGTCCGCCAGAAACCATACCCCGTCCCACTCTCCCAGCAGCAGGTAGTAAGGACGGAAGTAGAGGCTCTGCTACAAGCCGGAGTCATCGCTCCCTCCCGTTCCCCCTACAGTGCAGGTATAGTGCTATCACGGAAGCCCAGCGGAGAACATCGCCTCTGTATCGACTTCCGGCAGTTGAATCTCGTAACCCAGTTCGTGCCCGGACCCCTATCCGACCCGACAGACTTGTTTGCAAAGCTACAATCCGCCAGATATTTCTCCAGAGTGGATCTGAGCAAGGGCTTTTACCAGATCCCCGTGCACCCTTCATCCCGCCAGTACCTGGCCTTCAGCACGATGGACGGCCACTATGAGTTTAACGTTCTGCCGTTTGGTCTACACAATGCCCCAAGTATTTTCAGCACGATGATGCGGAAGCTGTTGGACCCCCTCCACTGTCCGTCCCTACACTCTTTTATGGACGACATACTCGTCGCCACGGAGACATGGGAGGAGCACCTGCGAGTGGTGCGCCAACTCTTACGCCGCCTCAAAGAAGCTGGCCTCACTGCCCGGCCGACCAAATGCCAGTTCGGTTACCAAGAGCTGGAATTCCTTGGCCACACCATCAGCCGTGGACAGCTCCGGCCTCTGGAAAAAACTGTCCAGCGCCTTCGAGACGCGCCCCGCCCCAAGACCAAGAAAGATGTCCAGTCCTTCCTGGGACTGAGTGGCTTTTATCAAAAGTTTGTACCCGGATACAACGGGATCGCCGCGCCACTGTCCAGCCTAACACGCAAAACCGCACCAGACCGAGTCCTCTGGACCCCGCAATGTGAAGCTGCCTTCCAGGAGCTCAAGGACAAACTGACGTCACAGCCAGTCCTGCGACTCCCCAACCACGGACAGCCCTTCGTCCTGCGCACGGACGCCAGCGACGTAGGCCTCGGAGCCGTTCTACTCCAACGGGACTCCGCGGACGCCCCGACGCTCTTCCCCGTCGCGTACGCCAGCCGGAAGCTAAAGCCGGCCGAACAGAATTACGCCACGTCGGAGAAGGAGTGTCTCGCCCTCGTCTGGGCAGTCCAGAAGTTCCAGCTGTACCTCTACGGCTCACACTTCATCGTCCAAGTGGATCATCAGCCGCTTTCCTTCCTGGCGACATCTAAATCGCTCAACGCCCGGCTGATGAGGTGGGCTCTGCTGCTCCAAGCATACTCTTTCCAGCTGGAGCACATCCCAGGAAAAGACAACCACGGCGCAGACTTCCTCAGCCGTCACCCCGCCACCGACTCCATCGAGTCGCCACTGAGGGCCGACGCCCCAGCCTTCATACCCGCCGCCGCCCACTAACCGTAGCCGAGACCCGGCAGCTCCGCGGACCCCAGCCTTGGGCATCCGCCACCTACTACCCGGAACCCTGCATCGCCCCGCATCACCCGGATCATCGCAAACCATCGTCTCACCCGGCAGCCGACCTCAGAGCTGATTGGCCGCGTCTCAGTCGAGGCCTACGACCTCGCCTTTTTCCTTGGGGGGGGCCTCTGTGACGAGGCGTGCAATCGACCTCTGAGCTAAGCTGCCACCAGTCATCCCTCACACACCGCCAGCGACACTTTCCACTCAACCAGTCATCCCTAGCAGGCTCGCTGGCCCACGCGCTTAAGCCCCGCCCCTCCGGGATCCCCTGTTAAAGCCTGACACGCCGTTAGACTCGGCGTCAGTCGAAAACCCTCCAGCCTTGAAGCCACAACTTGTCCGAAGACACGTCTCCATCACCGGGCGACCTCTGAGCTACGGCAGTACTCGTGTGCTTCCACCCGTCTCAGTCAAGGTAAGAGAGGAGACTTACTCTTTGTCATGTAGCAGACCCATCACCCGTCGTTCGCCCAACATGTTCATATGTCCTGTCGATATGTATGTTCATGTTTATAGTTTTGCCTTGATGTGTTGCTGTGACATGTATTTATTCCTTGCACATATTTTCTACCTTGTATATGACTCATGACATGTTTGAATTTATACTTGTATGCTCCATGTTAGCCCCATGTGTAAATACCCCATGCCATGCTGCCCTCCATATAGATTAAAGTCCCCAGTACACCACTTGCCTACCACCCCTTTACCCTGTATCTATTCCATTTGCTTTCCTCCATGCTCCCACTGTATAAATATTCGCCCCTGTCGCCACTACCCCCATCTTAATGCGCCGAAGGTATCACATATTAGCGGCTGCCAATAAACTCCACTATGGCCCTGTAAACCTAGTTGCATTGTTGGACTGTTGGAATGCACCGGCTCGACCTTGACCGGTCAACCAATTTGAAATCTGAATGGGTAAAATGCGCCACAGGCCCTGAATCCTGAATATACCTATCCCCCGCTGATACAGAGTCTGTATTGCCTTACAGACGGCTCCTGTACCGGGCGAATTACCCCGGCCTTGTATCATCTCCAAGTCGCTGACCCGCTGCAGGCCCCTGACAACCCAGGGAGTCAACGAGAAGCGTTACTCAGAATTTCTTCATCTCTCCAGACAGCTAGCAACGAAAGCTGAATTCCGCACCTGTACCTCCCACAAGACAAGCACTCGTGGCCATTGCACAAGAAGCATGACCTACTAACCCGCATCGCTACGCACGCGACGCTGAGCCTGGTCAAGTGACCATCCAGACTATCTTGGATCAGCCGCCGCCCTCCAATAATCAGCTAAGTTATTGACCTACGAGAATCACCACTCGCCAGATTATCTGAGAGACTCTGAAACCATACAGATATACTCCAGCCCTGTGATGTTATCAGTCCACAGTAGCACTAGTACCCCAAGAAATCATCTACCCAGAATATCACCGAGCTACTCCGTACTGATAGACGCTATCCATGACTCACTTTAGAATTATTTGACCTAGACTACCCACTTTGAATTAATAAAACTAAATCGTTAGAAATTGCACTTATCCAGACTGGCCTTTGTACTTGAATTTCTCATCTAGTGTAGTCTAATATCTTCCTCGTCTATCCCCTGACTGCCTCTCATCTATTTAGTCTCTCCTAGCATTAATCTCTCGAATGTCATCGCATCATTAACCTATCAAAGGAGGTAATACAGCGCGAGAGATTAAGAGCTTACCCCCATCCCCCAACCCCTCTCTTTGTGACACATGCCCCGTACTTCCTTTCAAACGCAGTAAATACACTTATCTTGTCTGGCAAGAAAGGTTGCGAAATTAATGTACAAAAAGCACTCGGACTGGTGAAGAAACTTGTAGCTGTACTGTACAAAGCTGTACAAAGCATGGAATGTTTGTGTAGTTGTGCATAAATCAGTAAGCCTCGTCCATCCCTATCAGAAGTAGGTAAAAACATGTGTAACTATCGCTTCATGAAGAATATCATGGCAATGTGGAAAACAATTGGTACCTAATGGTGTGATGTGGTAAACGGCTTGCAGAAAGGAAATAAAACCTACTTAGAGAAATCTCCTTCAGTGGCCAACATGTTGACAGGTAAAACAGGTTTACAGGCAATTGTGTTTATTATAACTGTATATAAAATTACTACAGCTTGTGGCCTTACAATAAATTCTGAGAACTGTAAGATAAAACACATTTCTCTGTCTAACCCTTTCGGAATTGCATAACTACTTTGTTACCCCATTAATAATAATTATAATAGAGTACGGTGACCATCACGCGGCCAGACCGAGGTGCGGCCAATTCAAATAACTCCTATTCTACTAGCTTTAAAGCTTTGAGGAATCACAAGTGCTTCCCTTGAGTCTACCTTAGCCTTTTTGTCGTGATTTCCGGTTTATGGCCGCGCTCTGCATATGAATTTTACTGTCTGTAAGTATTGACCCAAGAAAAATCTCTTTTTTGAGATTATGGTGACCATCACGCGGCCAGACCGAGGTGCGGCCAATTCTAATAACTCCTATTCTACTAGCTTTTTCTGTTTTTATTTTTTCCGTTTCTTGTCTTATTTGTGTTTTTGTAAGGTTTAAAAAGTTGTAAAGGGCCTGGCCGTATGTCGGGCATGGTGTCGGCCGCGTGTAGGCATGGTGGCCGCAGCTGTGGCTTATTGTTGGACGCACCTTGGGCACCTGGCCGCATCATGGTACACTGAAATTGTGCAGAAATCGCTAAGTAGGTCCACAATTTTCCATTTATAGAACCCCGGCCAAGTCAGTGCCGTTACTGCGACCTCCCGATTCAAAAAAATAAAACTTGGATTCTGATTGGTTCATAAACAAAAGAAGTATGAGAAAGTGTTCGTTCGTGGCCGCAAGTGGTCACCCTACTATAGTAAAATACATATCAGGTCATAAATACTTTTTAGAGTATTGTACACATAAAATACACGTTCCTTGCCTATTATGCGCAATATCGACGGATCATACAAAGACCGTTCTACTAAAGTATGTAAGATTCTATTGCTTTTCTGTATTGTATTGTATTGTATAGTGTGATGCTATTTCATGTCGCGGAGACTAATATTGCTTTAGGCATATCAAGGACTATGAGACAGTGGTATTGTCTGCAAAGAAAACCCTCAAATCAGGGGTGAGAGACCCTTTCAAAGTTTTAATGCGTAACGTCATCGGCGTGAACTGACGGTAGTATGACGAATGAATTGAGGTCACAGAACACGCGCGCACTCTCTCTCTCTCTCTCTCTCTCTCTCTCTCTCTCTCTCTCTCTCTCTCTCTCTCTCTCTCTCTCTCCTCTCTCTCTCTCTCTCTCGTCATTTTTACTCCCCTTCTCTCTGGTTGTTACTTTTGTCAGCACAACTGAAGGGGAGAAAGATTAATCCCGAACCCAGGGTGCTGAACCATTTGGACAAAAACAGGTTCAGAAACCTAGGTTCGTGATCCGAGAACTTCGAAAAAAGGATTTTGAACCTACCCGAACCTTCCAATGAAGGCAGGTCATAAAACTCAGCAACGATCTTCAATAATAATCTTTCCATAGCCAAACATTTTCGTCATAAAAGTGATTTGAAACTACTTTTCAGGAAGTGGCGTCAGTACCAGTAGTAGATTTTACAATAAATTGCCTAGCGAATCCACTTGTACTTTTTAGAAGCCCGCCAACACAACTGTCTGTCCAATAACAGAAGCACGTGGGGGCACGTCCTGTTTCAGGCACTAACACCAACACAGATACACACACAGAGACACAGACACACAAACAGAGACACAGACAGACACACAAACACAGAGAGAAAGAATTGTTAGATTTACTTCTACGTTTGTATGTCTATGCGTGAGAAAGTGTGTCGTCTAAAATCATATGTACGTGAACAGACGTTAAAATAAATTATTATTCAACTGAATTGAATAGAAAGAAGTTCCACGGTTTTAGAAACCCACAATGATAAATGCACAAGAGCGACCAATAAAACTCAAGACTTATTCCCTTTGACGCTCTTTCGCGCAAAGAAACCAAAAGTCCATCGCGAACTTGCTTCAGGTCATTTACTGAAAGTTTGAATCCGTGATCGCTGGGAACGGGTTTGTGATGTATATGATCCGTAGTTCAAAGAATTACAAAGGATTGTTTAAAACATTCAGAGAGAGAGAGAGAGAGAGAGAGAGAGAGAGAGAGAGAGAGAGAGAGAGAGAGAGAGAGAGAGAGAGAGAGAGAGAGAGAGATTGAGAGAGAGAGAGAGAGAGACATTTAGTCTAGAAACTGTAATAATAATAATAATAATAATAATAATAATAATAATAATAATAATAATAATAATAATAAACTATTATTATTATTATTATTATTATTATTATTATTATTATTATTATTATTATTATTATTATAGTAAAACCTCCGTTTTCTACCTTTAAATTGCCATTAAAACGAGGTCTTAAATTGGAGGGGTCTTAAAAAGGAGGTAGGACATTTTCGAAAAAGACATTTAGAAAATTAATTAAGTAAAATAAATACATGTACAAAAAGTACACATACCATTAAGTATAGGGAACATCTACCATCTTTCAGAAATATAGATTAAACTCTGTCTCACAACCAATACAGTCAATATCTTCCTGTTCATTATTTACAAAATAAAAAATCAATGTAGGTATGTTGTTTTGTTGTTTCAATTTTTATTCATCAGATTAACATAAGTTGTACTGATATGTTGGTATGATAGTTGTTTAAAAGTGTATGCAAGTGCTGAGTGCATGTTTGGAGTTATAACTATTTATAAGATAACCCCATTTATATTGTTGTAATTATTTTTATTATATATGCTACATGATGACACAATCCACTAATTCCATACCGGATCGGTCGTCGCCCGGCTCAAGGACCGCGCCTTCCGTTGGCCACCAGGACGGAGGTGTTAAGTATGCTACTGATGGACAATTTAGCAAGATCCGCACGAGAAACAACATCGTCATAGGAACCTGGAATGTCAGGACCCTAACTGCGGAAGGAAAATTAGAAGAACACGAGTTGGACCACTATCGATGGAATGTTCTAGGCATCAGCGAACTGCGCTGGAAAGGCCTAGGTGAAACAACGACCGACAAAGGCCACAAGCTCTATTTCAGCGGTAGTGATGACAAGCATGAACACGGCGTTGGATTCTTGGTCCACAAGAACATTCTAGCCACTGTCATGGGTTGCCGCCCAGTCTCCAGTAGACTCATTCCTTTCAACATCACCATCATCCAAGCCTATGCCCCAACATCAGACTATGACGACAGCGAAGTGGAGGATTTTTATGAAAATCTACAGACGGTCCTTGACCAAGTCTGCCGTGTGATGGCAGACTCAAGCAAGTCCAGAAAACCTAGTTTTGAGAAAATCGACTTTTTCTGTAACACCGTCTTTCATCTTTCTTTCTGCCATTATTGGAATAAAGGCATGTGCTGGGGTCCAAAACAAGTTTGCATGCAAGAAATGGATGGATTTGCTGCAACAGTTTCGATGTTATCGTGCATTTTATGGACTTACTCGGAAAGTATCTTGTGTTGGAACTTGAGGCTTGTTAAAAATCACGGCAAAACCGAGTAAGTGGGACTTACTTTGCTCTGCCATAATATTTAGCAAAACCATGTCGTGTTAAATAAATTGGTAAAAACGAGTTGGTTTTGCTTTGTTTTACCAAATTATTGTTGTGCAATTGATTCAGAAATAAAATGGCACTAGAAATTATCACTTGCACCTTTTTACCGAATTATTGTGATGTTAGTATTTCAGGGGCGAATAATGATGATAGACAGTATGTAAAGTACTTTGCATTACCAAATTATTCTTATGTAACCATCAGTGAAAAAAAAGTGTCAATTGATAATTAATAGGACTCACTTTGTTGCAGAAGAAAACTCTAACTAGTGTATTTTGAGGGGAATGATAGCATTTGCATTTTTAAATGTCAAATTATTGTGATGTTAACAATTCAAGGAAACGGGAAATATGCATTTAATACTATATGTGTGTGTGTATGTTTGTACGTGCGTGTGTGTGTGTAGTCCCTATATGAATAAGAAAGGGAAAAAATGGTGATGTTATGGAACCCTTGCTCTAACCGGGCAACTTATTCTGATGCGGTTTAGTAATAGAAAAGACGATCAGGTGTGATAGGAACCCATCAAAGACAGTTTTAATGGTTTTTTACTTACAATAATTATTGTTAAAAGAACAGGTCATTTTTCACCTCATCCATGTATCTATTGTTGAAACATATTCTTTATTCAGATTTTTATTACAGCGCAGCTGCATGTTGTATTGATAGTGTTTGAGTTTGTCAAATTAAATAGTGTAAATAAATTAGATATATGTGTTACTTTTCTTTCTTCCTCTTTTTAATGTATATTATGCTTGTGTTCTCAGGTTAGTGAAAGTATGCAGTGGTCTAAACTGTCCTTCTGTTACAATTGAGTTTTTTTTTTTAAAGACATCCTGGCTGCGTACCAGATCTTAATCAGAAGAATATCTTTTACGGATTTATTCACCTTTTTTGTTTAAAAAAAATCAGTCAGAGAGAGAGAGAGAGGGTGAGAGAGAGAGAGAGAGAGAGAGAGAGAGAGAGAGAGAGAGAGAGATGGAGAGCGAGAGAAAGAGAGAGAGAGAGAGAGAGAGAGAGAGAGAGAGAGAGAGAGAGAGAGAGAGAAGAGAGAGAGAGAGAGAGAGAGAGAGAGAGAGAGAGAGAGAGAGAGAGAGAGAGAGAGAGAGAGAGAGAGAGAAGACGCAAACAAACTGCACATAAAAAATCAACATCAATAAAATATTTTATTGCATGGAAAAATGTCCATTCGGATCAGTTCAAGAAAATATGCTTCTCATTAATTCCAAAACAATACTTACTTTTGTCGTAAATTGTAAACATAAACACTACAAATTCTTAGAGCATGCCTGCAAGGACGTATGACTTGAACACACTAAACTGTACATGCTTGGTTCGTACCTAGGCCACCGACAAGAACTATGCGGGCGTCAGGGTATTTTTAACACGAAATCAGTAATAATTTGGCTTTGCATACAAGGGAAAAAAAACTTTATGCAATTTAACGATACAGTTACATATTGTTGGTCACTTGCATTTAACTACAAAAATGTATTTCCCTTGTGTATTTTCCTGTGGAATTTGGAGGGAAATCAGTCAACACGGATGCATGAAAATGTTCTATAACCCTAACGTAACATTATAGTAACAACTCACTCAAATAACAAAACAAAAAAAACATCTTTGCTGGAAACATCGCCATTACATTACATGATTATTGCTTTAGGTCCAGCGGACTCTTCCGAGCCAAATCAGGACTAGAGAGACGTTATCTTAAAATGTTATAAAGTGGTTCAAATCTTAAAAAATAACATCGCCATTATTTCAAGTAAAACAAATATAAGTTTGCTTACAAAGAAATGATTTGAAACCAAAAAAAATTAAAGCATTAAAAACAATAATAAGTCACTCCAAAAAACCCAACTATGTGTCTGAAATCTTAAAAGATGGAGAGAGCTTTAATCGCTGCAATGAGCTCCAGCTCCCCAGGCATCGATGTCGCTTTCTTCATGGTCTGAATGTGATGTAAAATAGATTTAAATTCTACTGGGCATATATATGTTTGCATTCAAAATTGTCAAGTCTAACGGTTTAAAGTCCTCAATGTTCATATGTTCTACAACTTTTGCTCTCAGTGTGTCAACAGTACATGCCTCTCTTTCTGCCAAAAGTACGTAGACAATCTCTATTGCGCTTGGTTGAATGCAGCTGTCTAACAGACCAACAGCCAGGCTCCGGAAAAGACAGCGGTCATTAGGGTTTGTTGAAACGGTTTTGTACTGTGAATGTCTTGATGAGATTATCGGCATCGGTGCTGTGGGGTGTCTTGGTGAGCTGGGCTGCTTGAGAGGCCTTGCAGTGTTGGAAGGCAGAGTGACAGTTCTTCCAAACCTGGGTGGAAGACTGGGAGACCTGGGCGAGCTGAACTGACCGGGAAGCCTTGAAAAGCTGGAATGACTGGGAATGCACGTTGAGTTGAACTGATTTGGAGGCCTTAGAAAACTGGACTGGCAGAGAGGCCTTGGTGATCAATATGAAGCCCTTGGTGAGGTGGGCTTACTGTGAACAGATGTAATCCGTGTCCCGAAACAGGATGTTTCCGGAGATGTCACTGGTTTTGATAGTAAATGTTCAGTTTCTGCTTCTGAAAAATAACAAGGAATATAAAATTAGAAAAAATAACGCATCACAAGAAAGGAAAAAAAGATTTTGGATGATGAATCTTTGAACACGCGTTAAGGCTAATGTACAGTGCCGTCAGTTGGACAAGTTGGAGGGTTGGGCCCGATAGTTCGTCATTCAAGTTCAACGATAGTTCGTCATTCAATATCCGACGTAGCGATAGTCCGACGGACGTATTTTGTCCGAAGTAGCATTGTTCCGACAAAATCAATGTATACTGATAGTCAACGAGCGTTGTGCCTGAGTGGTCTAAGGCGGAACTAACTTGCCTTGTCCACAGGCTAGAAACCAATGGTGCCTGACAGGTGTGGAATAGATTTAGCATCTGGGCGTTATGTTTCCCCGAATATTATTTACTTTCGACTCTGGCAACGTTTCGGGGGTTTTCTCCGAGTACTCCGGTTTGCCCCCCAACCCCTCCACTCCACCTCTCCCCCGCAAAATTTCAAAAACACAACTATTATTAGGTAGGCTGGGTTTAAGTGCGCCACAGGCTGCGACTACCCTTCGCCAAGGAACAATAAAGTATTTTTTTTAAAAAGAAACAAAAAGAAACAAAACAAAATCTACTCATTTATGAGACTTGTTAATTGTCCGCCGCATTTCTAGTCTGACATACTGACGTGTAAAAGGATAATCCAAGGCGGCCCGGTGTAACATTGTCAAAGTTCCAGGTTTCTTACTTTAGCCGGGCGCCTTTGCACATGCGGATTAATGATACTCGGACTAATGGCTTGTTGGATTATCGCATGTCGGAATATCGGGTTTCTACCCACAAGTCGTCCTTTCTTAAGCGGGGTACAGTTTCATGGCAATGTTAAAGAAAAACGTAGGCCTAGTTATGTCTTCACTACAGTCATCTTATTTTATTTTATTTATTTAATCGTTCTTATATAGCATCTTAAACACCATCCAGCAGAAATAAACAAAACTGTTATAGTTTGATTTTATTACTGAGGCTATTATGTCTTTAATTTGATGTCAGAATCTCGGTGTGTTCTCTTACTAGAGATCAAACACAGCAAAAACATTCGAGATGATTTATTCATAAACATGTCTCCTTTTAAAAAGGTTCACAAATGACGCTTCATTCAGCCACGCAAATGTTGAGACTAGAACTTAAAATCACTTTTTGGAAAATAATGTCAAAGGAAATGAAAGATGTGTTCATAAGGCAGAGAGAGAGAGAGAGAGAGAGAGAGAGAGAGAGAGAGAGAGAGAGGGGGGGGGGGAGAGAGAAAGGTGGGGGGGGGAGAGAGAGAGTCAGAGAGAGAAGGGAGGGGGGGGGAGAGAGAGAGAGAGAGAGTCTCAGTACCTTCATTTTCTGTCAGCAGATCAACTGCAAAGATCGTTTCGTGGGTGGCATTACTATACACATCTTCTGTCTGATTTCCAGAAACTTCGACTTTTCCATTCCTTTGTCTTTGGTCCGCTTTGAAGGGAGTACCACTGAATTTTGCATTATCTCCGCTCGCAGAAAACTATAGGTAGCAAAACGTTCCTATGCAAAACTTTCCTTGAGAGGCAAACATCTCTCTGCAGAACTTGACAGATCCGATGTTCTCAGGAGTGTCCTTTTTTCATGCTCTTTCTTTGAGATGTTGCTTCATTCGTCCAGTACTGAAGTCGGCTGCAACCATAAAAAAATCAAATAAACAAATAAAATAAAACCAACAGTAGCAGAAGTGGTTGTACCAATAATAATAATAATAATAATAATAATAATAATAATAATAATAATAATAATAATAATAATAATAATAATAGAGAAGAAACAACATATAGGTCTACTGTAATAAAATATGTCTAGCTGCAATAAATTGTCAAGTGAAGGTGTCTAACCCAAATAGTATTGCTGTGTGAGTGCTGATCTGTTATGTTCTCCTACAGTAGGGCTGAATGCATAGGCGACATCCAGCAACGTAATTTCTAGTACAAATTAAGACAAGAAGAATCGAGATTTATTTGGTAGTGGTGATGGTGATAGTGATGTCAGTCGTAAAAAAACGTATTTTGACAGACATTTTATACTAAGCATCTTTGCCGGCACAAATTATTACCGTATAAAATTAAAATTGATAACTGAATAGACTAGGCTTATTTTGCATTTTGACCCTGGTACGCTGGACGCTAGCCGATTGTGTTAGATCTAGTCTACTTTTGTCCAAAATCTTTAGAAGAATTCCGTAGTTATAAGAAGTGAGTTAATAATGACGAGAGCATGCACTTATAACTCAAGGCTGAAAGCACTTACCTTTCTTTGAAATGGTTGAAAACTTCAGCGAATTTCAGTTCAAAATGAATCGCTACAATTCCAAACACACAGCCGTGCTCGCGATTGCCAATCGAAAATAAATACAACGAAGGATGTGATTCGTCCACGCCTGCAACTCGAAGGATACACGTTCTCCGATTGGTTCATGGACTTCAGCTTCTTTACCTTCAAATCCATCCTAACAAGAAAACATCAACAAAACTTCTAAACGGGAATAAGAAAACCTGAAGGACATACTTCCTTCTGCCATAATATATTATTGTTAAAACAGAAGTTAAAAATATTTTAATCGTTGACTTACTATGTGATATTTCAGAAACTAGGCATACAACAGTTTTTATTTTCTCGGGTTACGTTCGCGTCATATTGTTCTTGTTGAATGTGTAAGTGTTTACAGTGAGAAATCGGAAATAAAGTTACTTTGTTCTGCCATATTATTGTGAAGTTCAAAGGAACGTAAATTTTTTAAACTGGACTTACATGTTTTTGTTTATATCTCAGAAACTAAACAACCTACATTCTCAATATTCACACATAATATGCACCTTGTATCCCTCTTATTGATGGATAAAAAATCTCATTTTTGGCAAAAATGGACTTACTTGACTTTGCCATCACACGGCAGAAGTGCCGAAGAAGGACATAGTCATAGTGCAAGGCGACTGGAATGCCAAGGTTGGCCAAGATGCGCACCACAACTGGGGAGACACATGTGGACCCCACTGCAACAACGAGACAAATGACATGGTTCTGAGACTCTTGGAGTTTGCCAGATACAACAATCTGGTACTGGCAAACACGCTTGGTCTCCACAAAAACTCCAGACGATGGACATGGCTCAGTCCCGGCGGGGAGCATCACAACCAAATAGACTACATCATGGTCAAGAAACGCTTCCGATCAAGCATCAACATTGGCAGGACACGCACTTTTCCAGGAGCAGACATCGGAAGTGACCACGATCTCGTGATGATGTCTTTCCGGCTCCACTTGAAGAGAGTAAATACAGCAAAGTGCACTTGACTGAAGTTCGACCTGGACAAACTGCAAGACCCGGAGGTGGCAGAACTATTTCAGGCCACAATTGGAGGGAAATTTGCACCACTGCTCATTTTGGGGGCTGGTGAAGTAGATGTCAACACCATGACCACCACCTTCACCTCAGCTGTGACAGATGCCGTCACTGAGATCCTTGGCAAGCACCGACCAAAGAAGAAGCCGTGGATCACACCTGAACTTTTGGATCTGCGTGATAGAGGAAGAGAGATAAAAAAAGAAAAAGAACACCTCACAGGGAGCTGACGTCTACCGAAAAATCAACAATGACCTCCGAAAAGGCATGCGCACAGCAAAGGAGAACTGGATAGAAGATCAATGCCAGGAAATAGAGAACAGTCTGAACAAGAACAACAGCAAGAAGGCCTACCAGACTGTGAAGCGGCTGACAAGTGTCAAACAGCCCAAAGTCTCCACGATCCAAAGCAAGTCTGGCATATGCCTTACAGAAGAACAAGAAGTATTGGACAGATGGACAGAGTACTACTCTGACCTTTACAACCATACACCAAATGGAGACCCATCAGTTCTAGCATGTCCCGAGAACAGAGAAGAAGAAGAAATCCTCCCAATTCTCCGGGAAGAAGTTGAGGCAGCAGTGCAATCGCTAAAGAAAGGGAAGTCAGCGGGAGTGGACAACATACCCGCGGAACTGTGGTGCCCCTACGACCTCCGGGTAACGGGACAGGATAGGATAGTATAGGATATTTTTATTAAATCATTGAATAGTTTAGGTTTTTATCGAAAGAAAGCGGTTATTTCTGTTTGTTTGCATGATCCCCCCATCAACCCCCCCCCCTCCCCACACCCGTGCATGTTCTCTTAGTATGTCACTTTGAACACCAGACATTGTGTCGGCAAGATCTGACAGGCCCCTGCTCAGGGCAAATCTGGTCAGCTCCTTAGTTCAAGCTGTTTTATTGCATCGTCTGCTGTTAAAATTTGTAAACGAAACTGTTTTCTTCAAGCGCACAAATATAGTATTGCTTTGGACTCGGATTTTCTCAGATGTTAGGTCGTACAATTTAATTATTTGAAGGTTGCAAGTCGCGTTTTAGAGGTATCCGTTTAAGAGAGGTCGTTTATATAGTACAAACCATCGCTGAATTTTTTTCCGGTCGATGTTGGAGGAAGTCGTTTAAGAGAGGGTCTCAAAACGGAGGTGTTACTGTATTATTATTATTATTATTATTATTATTATTATTATTATTATTATTATTATTATTATTATTATTATTATTATTATTATTATCATCATCATTATCATCATCATTATACATTTTTATAGCTCAAAACCAAACCTAAGCTGTATGCGCTCGCATGCATACACACACACACACACACCCACACACACACAAACGCGCGCGCGCGCGGATAAATATTTTAATAATGTGGTAAAACATTATGCGATTAAGCAGTTAAGCAATGCAAGAACTAATACAAAACTCACATATAACAAGGATAAATCTTTTAACAATACAGCACAACATTATGAGATAAAACAAAGTTACACATCGTAAGAAATGATTTACAAACATCACATATAATTATAAAAAGGCATGATTAAAGAGGAACACACACACACACACACACACACACACACAGAGCAGGACACATCATCATTAAGAATAAATAATGAAGCTATTATAAAAATGGCTCAAAGTACAGAGGGCTCCAGGGTTGTACGGTCAAGCACACGCAATGGCACACACAGCATAGACGACACAGTGCTGGGGGCGGGGAGATGCCAGTACCAGTACACTAAGACATACACAACAGTAAATTATAGCATTATGAACCAACCAAAATAGGCAAAATACCCACAAACTCTTCTGCATCCTAGTGCACGTTACTACCCTTCTCCGTTCTATCCATTATCAAACTCATTTCATAAATTACCTCCCTTTATCATAGTCGAAATGAACGATCTTTTCCTAATTATTTCCCTTTATTATAATTGGAAACAATTTATTTGTACTTTATGAATTATTTCTATTTACAGCTGTTGAGAACAACTGATCAAATTCCATTTATAAATTATATCTATTTCCTTAATAATCGATAAAAGAATCGTTTTTCTTTATGTCACGGACCGGTTTTATAATATTTCGGTCAGATGACTTTTTTGTATTGTAGTCTCTTCCTGTGAGAAGATATAAATGCTAATATTTTTTTTTATTGATAACTAAATTCTGATTGGTTGAGCTAGTCAGGTGACGGCTAACCAATGTACATTCAAAAATAGTTATTGTCTTCTTGATTGTACCACGGAGTGGTGGTTTTGAACTTCTGGCAGCTGTGTCTGCAGGTATTTATTGGTTTATCATTGAAATATTGTATTACAAACATAATAGTATTTTTCAATGACTACATTCTACTTGTGTGGAATAGAATTAATAATAAATAATTTTGATATTAGTATGAAGGATGGAAAAAGGGCGGTGATGAAGATGGTGGATCGTTGTATATTTGTGGTTAACAAATTGAAGTTGGATTATTATTTGATTTGAAGTTGAAACCTCAACTTGCAATGTATAGTATTATATTTATTTTGTGAATGAAATTAATCGGTGTCAAGATGTGATAATCAGTTTTTATAATTAGTTTTGCAATGTGCGTATGTGTGAACTGTATTCGATATCGTTGAGAATTGAATTATATTGCTGGTCTGGTCCCGTCACAGAGAAGAGAGAGGTATGTGTGGTAATTCAGAGAAAGTTTATGTATCAAGAAATTTAGTGGGGTAAACTTGTGTTTTTTTACAGAAGTTTCCGGCTGGGGGCCTCGAGCAGAAGAATAAAGAAGAAGAGGAAGAATAAAGAAGAAGGAAAGAAGAGAAGCAGACAATGACTAGAGAAGAAGAAGAAGAAAAATAAGAAGAAGAAGAAGAAGAAGAAGAAGAAGAAGAAGAAGAAGAAGAAGAAGAAGAAGAAGAAGAAGAAGAAGAAGCTTCTTGAAGAAGAAGAAGCTTCAAGAAGAAGACGAAGCTTCAAGAAGAAGAAGAAGAAGAAGAAGAAGAAGAAGAAGAAGAAGAAGAAGAAAGAAGCGGGAGCAGCAACCACAGCAACCGCAACGACAGCAGCTGCCACAACAGCAGCGGTAGCAACAGCAGCGGCCACAGCAGCAGCAACAGCAGCAGCGGCCACAGCAGCAGAAGCAACAGCGGCGGCCGAGGAAGACTAACGAAGAAGAAGAAGGGGACGGTGAAGAGAGGAGAAAGCCTAGGACAGATAAAAGATAAAGACCAGGAGAAAACGAGAGGAACGAACTTAAATACATAGTCAGAGAAAGCGGATTAAAAAAAAAAAAGACAACGGATCCTAACCTCCGTGAGACTCTTGTGGGTAACTCTCTCTGTCGACGGTGACTGGAACTTTTTGTGTGTTTTGTGAATGGTGTATAATTTACGGATTATCTCTACGAAGGACGTGAGTGCAAAAACTACTTGTATGTTTTTCCGATTATTGATTGACTTGATTGTACTTATGTAAATTTGTGTTGGTTTATTTTCTAGTAATAGAAGGGGGTGTGACAACAAAAGAATTTTTGAGAGTTAGAAAGTGTGAGACGGGAGGAACACGCAGATTATTCACGCATGCAGACACGCAGTTTCTTGATAAAACCCCTTTCGTTACACTTTACATGTTACTTTTCTTTACAACGTTACCAAAGAATCCACATTTGTCATGCATAAATTACTTCTCTTTACGAATGTTGAAAAATAATTATCTAATATAAATTATTTATTTCCCTGCATACAAAAGCATTTTATTCAGCGATATTTCCTTTCATTAAAAATCTAAAACATATACATGTTATACAAAGCATGGAGATGAGGTGCTACAGAAGACTTCTGGACATTTCCTATACCCAGCACGTCACCAATGACGAAGTCCGACAGACCATCACACAAGCCATTGGACAACACGATGACCTGCTCAAAGCGGTGAAAAAAAAAACCGGAAACTCCGATGGTATGGCCACGTCACCAGAGCATCAGGTCTTGCAAAGACCATCCTACCAGTGCAAGGAGGTAGAAGATGAGGTAGACCGAAAAAGAGTTTGGAGGACAACATTCGAGAATGGACTGGTTGGACACTGAGCGAAACCATCAGGGTTGCTGAGGACAGGGAAAGACGGAGTACGCTGGTAAAACGATCATCTGCTATGCCCCTACGACCTCTAAGTTACGGGATAGGATAGGATAGGATAGGATAGGATAGGATGTTATACAAATATGCTTGCACCCGAGGAAAATGACCACCTAGGTATTGCTTGCATGTATTTACGCTACAGGTGATTATCCTCGATCCGGACAAGACAACACAGTACAGGACGGGACAGGTCCGAGTGGTCAAAGTTGTGCATGCAGTCTCTCTTCTTTCCCTCAGGACATCAGCTCCAGGACGAGTGGAATCGCCTCACAGGACCGTCACAGAAGGACGACACACTGCTTGAGATAGTCGACAATTAGTCAAAAATTACGCCGGCACAATTCCACCCTCCAAACATCTGCTAGCACTAGAGTACTTCGGCAGTCTTGACCAGTTTAGGATGACGAAGCAACACTAACAAAACAATGCACGTGTTCTAATGACACTATTTGCAAACCTAGCAATAAACTTTAATTTATTCTCTCTCTCATTTACATTCCGTCCTCTATAACAGGCTTAGATTGAAACTACCATCACGGGTTTAGAAACCGAGTCGTCACACACACACACCCACACACACACACCCACACCCACACACACACACACACACCACTATTCAATCACTCACTCACACTGATTGTTCTGGAGCTAAAAGTATTTGGTGGTATAGAGGTAGGTTTTAAGGTTCTTTTTGAAGAGACTGGAAATGTCGGATCGCAGAGAGTTCCAAAGAGCTGGGGCAAACACAGAGAAAGATCTTCTGCCAAAGGACTCAAGCGAATATCCAGGAATTGAGAGAAGAGCTGCGTCATGTTACAAGTGATAATAATTGTAAGCTTACAACTTATTGTTACAATGAGTCCTTGTTTCAGGCACACATGCATTTATAAAACGTTTACACTACCATTTAAACCTGCCACATTGGACATATTATATATATAAGTTCAACTGTAACAATTGCAAAACAAGAATTTTAAGAATTTTAACGTATGTCGGTTAGCACTTGGATGGGTGACCGCTAAGGTGTGAAGCGACAAACAACAACGCCCCCAGTTGACTCAACTGTGATTGAGTACCTACTCTCTTGAGGGTGGGGAAGGTAAAGCAGCGAGGGAGAGAGTTGGGCATCACCCTCATTACGCTGGCCCAAGATAAGTGTGATCTCCAACATCACGCTCCCCTACGGCCACAAGGCTATGGGACTACCTTTACCTTTACCTTTTTTAACGTATGTCTAATCGTCATCTAAATTTTTTTTTTAAACACTGTAAAACTGTTTTTGAATTTAGAATTTATCATTAAAAAGCATAAAATGAGAGAGAGAGAGAGAGAGAGAGAGAGAGAGAGAGAGAGAGAGAGAGAGAGAGAGACAGACAGACAGACAGACAGAGATAGACAGAGAGACAGACACACAGAGAGACAGAGAGCGAGAGACACAGAGAGAGATACAGACAGACACACAGAGAGACAGAGAGACAGAGAGCGAGAGACACAGAGAGAGATACAGACAGACAGAGAGAAGATTGAAGTGTAAGGTCTACACCCATGGCAGAAGGGGATAACCATGGCAGAGGAAAGAGGGAGAAGGGAGCTAAAGCAGCACACCACCACCAGAGTTGTTGTTGCATCAATTTTTATTCATCAGATTAACATAAGTTGTACTGATTAATCATAATTAATTAATCCAGAGGAATCATACTGCTAAGATGGACATTGGAAAAAAAGGACTACTGAAACCTTTCCTACCACGGGATTCCAACCTGGGTAACAAATGTGCCAACACAACGTTCAAACCACTAAGAGAGAGAGACAGAGAGAGAGAGAGACAGAGAGAGAGAGAGACAGAGAGAGAGAGACAGAGACAGAGAGAGAGAGAGAGAGAGAGAGAGAGAGACAGAGAGAGAGAGAGGTCTAACTCGAAACCTTTAATAGGATAATAGCATTAGGTCCTATGGAACTGTCTTACAGCTTAATAAACAATGCAGAAGAAACAAAATAATTATCATACAATGATTTGAAACAAACATATTCCTTAACTACGGTAACAAATCACTAAGCAAATTAATGCAGTTTAATACACATACTCCCACCCTTCTTCCCCTCCCCATCCCTCTCCTCTTCCCTCTGCACACACGCGCTTATACACACACACACACACACACACATGTAAATTCACACATTCTCAGTAACTTAAATTGTCGCAGGGTCCTATCCTATCCTATCCTATCCTATCCTATCCTATCCTATCCCCTAATTCAAATGTCGTTGGGGCACCACAGATGATCATTTAACCAGCGTATTCCATCTTTCTCTGTTCTCATCAACCCTAGTGGCTTCGTTCAGTGTCAAACCAGTCCATTCTCGATGTTGTCCTCCCACCTCTTTTTCTGTCTCCTTCTTCTGCCTCCTTGCACCGTGCCTTGCAAGATGGTTTTGCAAGGCCTGATGCTCTGGTGACGTGACCATACCATCGGAGTTTCTGTTTTTTCACCACATTGAGCATGTCATCATGTTGTCAAATGGCTTGTGTAATGGTCTGTCGGACTTCGTTGTTGGTGTGTGCTGAGTATAAGAAATAAGTCTTATGTAGCACCTCATCTCCATGTTTTGTATTCTCCGTTCTAAATCTGCTGTGAGTGTCCATGTTTTGCAAGCGTATAGGAAGATGGAGATGACAATGGAGCGCAACAGCCTTACCTTGGAATGTAGACTGATAGTCCTGTCTTTCCAAATGGGCTTCAACCTTGTCAGGGCCGCAGTTGTTTGTGCGATCCTGGACAGGACTGTCACGAACTGGCTAGTTTTAACTCTGCCTATGACTATTTAGCCTTGTGTGGTCATTGTAACATTAGAGAGTTAAGGTATTACACAGCAGCAATTATAGTACACACCGCGAGCCCGACCCACGCTGCGTAGTGAGTCAGCACTTGAGCTTTGAATCTGACCGTTTTAACCAATCAGAAGCAGGCTAAGCGGTTGGAGCAGTTCTGAATGGGTCAAAACCTACACACAGTTTTGGTCAGTCGTGTGTGAGACGAGGAAGAAGTAACATCTAAATAGCTAGCAGAGAACTATCTTCACTCATAGACCAGGAAGCAGGACTTTAGAATCTTAGCATTCTATTCAGTCATCACGGGCCTGAACTTGTCAAACAGGTAAATGGACACCCTTCTGTTTCATCGTGATATATTTGTATTATTGTTGAAATTATGTTTGTGGAATTTGCTATGCATAAATGTGAATTGTTAATCCGAATTTGCGTGACCATGTGGAAAAGCCGAACACGTGGCGAAACACGACCGGTTGCGCCGCCATGTTGTATGCTGTACGGAACCACTGTTGTTTAACTTATATGTATGTTTGCAGACCAGTGGCTGTACCACTGAATGTTTATAATATTATTAATTCTGTATGTGTATAGTTAGCCACGATTGATATTTATGTATGTATAGGAATTTAGAGTGAGATTCCAGTGGACCCCGGAAGTAGCAGAATGTTCGTCGCTTATGTATAGAGATGTGGAGCTATCACTGAGGGCTACTTTGGCTTTCAGTGAGACGCTCTGCACAAACCGATTATTCAGGGTTGTGCAGAATTTCGTCTCTTATATTACAGACGAGCAGGCGAGCTATCCTGTGCGTCCCACTCCACAGAAACGACGAGTTGGTTGAGGAGCCTCTACCGCACAAGTCGGAAAGAGCTACCCGGAAAAACACCCTGTCAGACCCCACAGCGTGGCAAGGGAACCCAACTACACAACGACAAAGGTGTACCAGAAGCTACCTCACAGAAGGACTTCGCACGCACCAACCAGCAGTTAAGTGTATTCATCGAAGGTGCACTTAAACTGATCAAAACGGACCACAGTAGTCCAACTCTTCAGAAACTGTAAAACGGACCACAGTAGTCCAAATCTACATGAGAACTTATAGCAAGTGCCCGAGGAAGATATAACAGCTGCCTAGACTATCAGCGATCGAACTATTAGCAGTAACTGAGACTTTTTAAGTTAGATTAGTACTTAGAGAATCTTGTATAGAGTAGATGAAATAAATGTGTGATTTTAACTGTTATCAAGTGGCTGGACTACATATGATTCATAGCCGTGTGAAAGCTAGTGTGACAGTAATCTTTTACCATTTTTCTATCTATTTCTGTACCCCAACCTTAACACAGAACGAGCTAAACAAATAAATTTATTAAAGTAATTCATAGGGTGACTTACTTGCAGTTCCCACCGAATAAACGTGAGGGTCCATAATTCCATTGTGCAGAGCCCATAAACCCCACGTGACAAGGACTTCCTGTCGGGACCCATTGTCTGATACAATGGCTCCTAAATATTTGAAGCTATGCACTGTGTTGATGGATTGGCCTTGGACTTTGATATCCACGTTGATGCCTTTGGTGTTGTTGGTCATCATTTTGGTCTGCACATTTCCGTTCCATAGGCTCTGGAGGTGGTGTCAAGCCTCTGTACCAGATGTTCAAGTTCTTGTTCCTCTCCAGCCATTCCATCAATGTCATCCGCAAAACGGAGGTTGGAGATTGATCTACCCCCTATGCTGACTGTTCTTTCGTGATCTGCAAGGGCATCTGACATGATGCGCTCTATGAAGATGTTAAAGATTGTTGTTCTGAACCAGTTCCCGATGGCGCATGGCGCTGTCGCAGTGTAGTGAAGAACAAAGAGGTATGCAATCATCTTAAATAATTTAAAAGATGGTAATGATTTACTTGTCAACTTCTTCTGGTAGAGAATTTCACACGCTTGAATCAGAACAGGACAGAGATGTTGTAAATATGTCTAAGCATTGTCTTGGAAATTTCAAATTATATCGGAAAGATGAAAAACGAGAGGATGATTTGCTTAAAAAAGGGGCTTTTAAATAAGCAGGAGCTCTATTGTTAATGGTTGTATAAATTAAAACGGCTTTATTGTAATTTAGGTGTTTGTTAAAGGGGAGCATGCCAGCTATTTATAGTTTTGAATCGATTGTAATGAAGGGTTGGGGATAACTAATTTTGCAGCTCTGTGGTGAAGAGAATTAATTTGTTTGCAGAAGGCATCACTGCAGCCGTCCCATATTGTTTATGCATAATTAATGTGAGGTTTAATATGAGCATTATAAAAAAAGTATTTTAAAAACATTTTTGAGAGAGAGAGAGAGGGAGAGAGAGAGAGAGAGAGAGAGAGAGAGAGAGAGAGAGAGAGAGAGAGAGAGAGAGAGAGAGAGCTGCAATAGAGACATAAATAAAAAAAAAGATAACAACCTGATGGGGTAGAAGAGGTGGAAAGTGGGGAGGGAGAGAATGGTTGTTTTGATGAGGTAGGATGTGGGGTGGGGAGGGCAAAATGATTGTGCGGATGAGACAACGGACAGGACAGAGGCAAGAGGAAATCAATGGAAAAACAGAATCTAAACAGACGAACGACAGACCACAATCGGCCTACGTTCATTTCACATTCGCATTAATTGATTTTTCCGTCAATTTCTCTCTCAGCGGAATCTCCCCACTATGACCCTTACCATACCATCACAACAACCTTTCCCACCCACTAGCCCCCCCCCCTCTCTCTCTCTCCCTCTCTCATTATTTTTTCTTCTCTCTGTCTGGGTGTGTGTTGTTTTGCTCGCTTCGATTTATTTTGCGTGTGTTTGTGTGGGTGTGTGGGTGTGTATGTGTGTGTGGGTGTGGGTGTATGTGTGTGTAATGTGTGTGTGACATATGAGAGTGAGAGAGAGAGAAAGAAAGAGTGAGAGAGAGACAGACTATACATCGCAGACAGAAAAGTACACGAGTAAGGTGGACAACAACTAATTCACACGGTCGCAAAACAAGACAGTTAAACATCATCAGTAATGGACAAAAAGTTACAAAACGCTCAGAAAACGTCATCAATTATGTACGCAACGTTACAAAGTGCGTGTAAAACGCCACCAATTATGGAAGAGAAAGGCCCAGATTTTGCGACTGCTTTGCGTGCCGTGACCCTACTACCACGTAGCTGGCGTGACCTGGTGACTGCAGAAATCAAGGCATGGTGGCACGCATAATGCCACATAATGCCACTTCGACTGAGGTTGCTGAAATATTACAACAATCAATGCTGGCGCATGCCTCAACAGGCTCAAGATATTCTGCATGGCTGGAAAGAGGCTGTTAACGGATTCTAGCGAACTGTACAGTTTTATAACGGTGTTTACCGAAATACAGCGGATCAACAATCAAGCCTATAGGAAGATGATCTATTCAACGGTGACGCGTATCTCGCTATTCATATAGATACACTCTGATGAGCGTTCGATGTTATTAATGCATCTTTCCAATGAGTTGAAGAAGTCGTTCGTTGAAACTCATACCATTTCATCACTATTTGACGGAATTCAATTCCCGAAGACTTTATATTTGCGTCTGGGAATATGGCGGCTTTGTCTGCATCTATTATGAAGTTACTGTTATCTTAACTCTATTTTGTAATAACTTTAAAACGTGTATTATGATTCCAGCATGTTACAATGAAAATAATTTTAAGCTAACAGCGAAGAGATTATGATAGCGTGATGTTGATGCAGTTATTTGTTTTAACATAAATTTTATTCAACAAATAAACCAGCTATTAATACAAATCAAAACATCATGGCGCACAAAAGCACAAGGCTTAAATAAGTGCTACCAAATAATAATAATGTGTCAAAATATCGCTGGCGGACGACAGGAAACAACAACAGAACATTGATAAAAATAAAAATACAAGAAATAGAACAAAGAAATTTTTTATAAAAATAAAATAAAATTTTTAGACAAAAGAGGGGTGGGGCGTGGAGGGGGAGGGGCAGTTATTTAAGGGAGGAAGGAGACTCTAATCTTATCTTATTTTAGCTTAGCTTTGATTAGATTCTCTCTCTCCCCCTCACACACACACATGTTAGAAGAAGAGACAAGATAAACAAAATTTAAAAAAGCAAAATATAAATCCTCTGAAGGTCTGCTACATTGATTGCAAAGAAAATGTGGGACCATTGGATTGATGAGGATAAAATTCCAGTTCTCCGTTAATTGAGTGAGCCTACGGACATGGCACGACACCGTTTCTCAACAAGTTAGTTAGTGGACTGCAAAGAGCCGAATCAGGACCACAACTTGGTTGAAAGAGGATTCACCACCGATTTGCATAAAAGATCTGCTGAAACAATAACGGTAACGCTGAAGGCACTCCAACAGCCGGTCACTTTACAGTAAAGACATCCTAGGTTGTATTCTAATTTATCGAACCTCCGTTTACAAAAACAAAATAGAATACAAACATCATTATAAAATATTAACAAAACACCTACATAGATGTTGTTAAATAACACATACATAGAAAATGCATTCGCTGATAAATATTAATACCATATCCCCAAGCTGTCCCAACAGACCCCATACGCAAATCAGGAATTTTGGGAGAGTTTTCAAGAAAAAAAGGTAGGTGGCTGGTCTCGCGAAGAAGACAATAGATTGATACATGATGAGAATGACACAAACATTGGTAATTTAAAGCACTAAATTTCCAGAAAGTGTGGATACTATTTATACACAAAACTCCGGCATTTCAACGGGTGGCTTCTCAACAAGCCATGAGGTAGTGAAACAGATGACGGAGAAGAAGATAATGTAAAGTGGACGATGATATGAATGGGGAAAAGAAGACGACAACAGTTAATAAAGCTAGGATGGGCTGTCACATCGGTTGACTCGCAAAATTTCTTCTATGAAACGTTTTAATTATGAACCATCACCTCTAAAAAGAATCCTTTGCTCAACACAGAAAACGGAGGATCGTGATGACATATTCATGTATCAGCTGCTAAATGACTTTGTAATGAGTTGAGCATATGCTGCCATCTGATCTACAAGAGAGTTCCCCCATCGAGTGTACCTAGATGGACTAAGGTTTGATTCCATAGCCCGTTCCAACGCCCATTGCAAACATAAATACTACACCATGACATGAAAAGGAAAGTGTAGGTTTCAAAATTGGATTATTTAATTCTACCAGTCCATGGTTTTACTTTAAAAAAAATAAAAACAACAATAACAACCACAACTTCGCAGCTCTTACTAAAACAAATGTATGTTGTGTTTGTATCTTCAATCTGTTATTTTACAACCCTTTCTAGTAGTCCTCGATACACACCAGTCCATGGTTTTACTTTAAAAAAATAAAAACAACAATAACAACCACAACTTCGCAGCTCTTACTAAAACAAATGTATGTTGTGTTTGTATCTTCAATCTGTTATTTTACAACCCTTTCTAGTAGTCCTCGATACACCATGTCGTGTCTTAGGACGTAAAAGGCGATTTTACTACTCTTTCTTGTCCCATTTAAAAATAATAATCATAGATAATCTCTTCACTCAATGTAGTAGTCAGATGATGGCGGGTGCTTTGCGTCAAGCAAGAGAGCTGTATGCAATATAAAATTGAATTGAAAGACAGACAGACAACAGACAGACAGAGACAAACAGAGACGGAGGAACGTTTGTCTCTGTCTGTCTCGAACAGAGAGACAGGCAAACAGACAAAGTCGGGTCTAGCCCATAATATTATAAATACATGTCAATGCTTCATCATCGCTCCCTCTAGAGAATTGTGGAACTGCAGAGAGAGCTAAAGATATTCAATAAGCTTTCAGCTGCTGACGCGGGACTTACAGCCTTCTGTATGCAGCAAGGAAAGTAACCTCGTTCAATATAGGATTACCCTAGGCCCTCTCTGTAAGGGATGAAATACACGTAACAACGATACAGTCAAAGGCGTGTATGCTGACCGCAAATGAAAAACGTTCTATGTCCCTTCAACATTCTTCCTCAGCGATGAAGACACAGTCCGTCGTTGATTATCCAATTTCATACCAACTGAAAGACTTCAATGGCTACTTGTTGATTATGTGTGCGAAGGCCAAACTGGAGCAGAGCAGCTAGCCTGCCATTTGTCCTCATCAACAGGGTACGTGTACTACACTGTCTGCCTTCCAGATTAACGTAAAACGTTTCAGTTCGGCAACGTTGAAGATGCTGATGGACGAGACTGATCCACCCTACTCCCTATTTTAAGAGGCTATCGACTGTCAATAGTTGACACATGGGTGCAGCTACTTTCACTTCTTTCTCTTTCTTGAGCCCATCAACAAATTATTAACATTTTTAAATCGAGCAAACTAAATCCTTGCTCTCGTCATTTTTTTTCGTCATTTGTTTTAAATCCCCAAAGCTCTGACAATTAATTCTAAAGTCTAAATCATGGCAGGTTGACATGGCAGATAATTATCTGTGAAGATAAAAGACAACCCACCACTCTGTCGTGGGCGTAGGTTAGGGATTCAGGAAGGGAGGAAAGGGGGCGGGGGGAGGGAGGAAACTGGGGAGGATAAAGAAAAGGCATGTAATAAGTAGGTGGAAACGGTTTCTCTCCCTTTCTTCCTTTTTTTTTTTTTGTTTTTTTTTTTTTTGTTTTGAGTAAATTTACGTCCCCGGACACATTAAGCGTATAGGGGACGGGTGAAACACCACTTTTGAAGTAGCCTTCTACTTTTATTGGCGACTCGCGGCCCTGACCTTTCCAGACATCCCTAGTCGCCCATATTCAAAAATTTGCTTTCCCCCGTAGTACCATTTCCAACAAGTATTTCTGTGTCGTAACGGGTAATAAGACTAGAAGAAAGTTCCCGAAGATAGCTAAGCAAAGCACACAAGAGCCTAACTAAAGCAGTCATTGAGAAATGTCGGCTCACAAAATCGCCCAACGTTTTCGCTTCGCTGCAATATAGATTCGGTCTCCTGAAGAGGTTAGAACTACGTAAAGCAATCTTACAGACACTACAAAAAAAAAGTCACACACAATTACGCATTCGTGTTGTTTTGCTAATGTGAGATTTAGTCTTTAATGGAACTGTATTAAAGAGATTTTCAAATTCGCGAAAAATGTTTTTGCGCCTGGCAATATGGCGGTCTGTCCAAAAGAAATCAGCAAGTTATTTTAATTTTAATATTGTATGGCGTGTCTGGGCGGTTGTCAGTGTCTCTTGTGTCCACCCAGACTCCACGTCAGGCCAATAGACTAAAGATGTGAAGGAGGATGAGGATCAACGAAGTTAAAGAAAACAGAAAGTGAGTTGTAGCTAATGTCCCCACTCCCATCCCAACGCCCCAACGCCCCAACGGGGCAAGGGACAAAGAACTAGAATGAATAAAATGAAAGAATAAGTAACGGGGTTGTATCCAAGGAATCGAAGTCCGTTGGATCCAACTATAGTCTGGACCTAGAAACGTTGACTGAAAGGAGAAGCGAGATTAGCCAAATGGAAATCATCCATAGTGTGATAGAAAAGATGGGTTGTGGATGTATGTGGCTGGAGGAGGGAGAAGGAGGGATGGCTTAGGGAGAAACGGTGAGAGAGGGAAGAGAGAGAGAGAGAGAGAGAGAGAGAGAGAGAGAGAGAGAGAGAGAGAGAGAGAGAGAGAGAGAGAGAGAGAGAGAGGCCTTTAACAAAGTAACAGAATGTTATCTTCATTTAGGTCTAACAAAGCAAGGTTCCGAAAACGTGTGATTTTTTTCCTCTCTTTATTTTTAATTTTTGGTAATTCTTCTTTTTTTTTCTCCTTCTTCTTCTTCTTCCGATTATCGACCGACATCACGAAGACTGAATAGATTGCAATGGGGTTCCGCTTTCATTGCAATCAGATTCAAGGGGGAAATAATCATTGGAAACACTGGTGTCTATTTCTACATAATCATAATCTGTACTCACACTGCAAGTAAAGTACGGTCAAAACTCAGGATTGTAACATATCACAGTATATGAGTATGAAGGACTGCGGAGTCGTACGCCCATCGCATCAAGCCTAGACCCGATCAAAGATTTTTTTTTAAATCTAATTTCAAGCTCAGCCAATATGACATTTTAACGCATAGCGACGACGACGATGACGATGATGATGATGAGGAGGAGGAGGAGGAAGAGGAGGAGGAGGAGGAGGAGGAGGAGGATGCAGGAGATTTGTAAGGCACGTGATCCACGTGCATGCCTGAACTTGAAGTGCTCATTCACCAACTCAAATAGGTGTTCAAGGCGCTGGCTGAAGTCAGGATCTAACTCACAGGCGCCAAAGACGCCAACTTGCCACCGGACAACTGAGCCATCCCACTAAACCTAGATATGATGCATGCGTGTTTATTTGATCCTGTTCCCTGCCTTTTTCCCCCTCTTAGAAAGACCTAATTCTTTCATTTGCCTTGCAGTGACACTATCAAATAGGCATGTGATAATTCTGTATTCGATAGTTCACTTTTTCCCGTTATTGACAGAAACGGGGATTTTTATCACGCCACTGCTGCTGCAATGGAAGACGGGAACCACTACGTAAAGAGTCATTACAGAAAGTCGAATCCTCTGAAAGAGAAAACACAACTTCCGTCACCCACTGAGATGCGAAGCCAGGTTCTCCTGCACGCCAGACAAATGCTATACCAGCTACTATCTAGAGAGGCACTGTGGTCTAATGGTAGTGCTTCGGCTTGCGGATCGGAAGGTCCCGGGTTCGAGCCCTGGCCGGGCCATTGTGTTGTGTCCCTTGGAAAGACACTTTACTCCTGTTTTCCTACTCCTTCGGATGAGAGTATAAACCGAGGTCTAGTCTGTGTCGCATACATTCCATCATAACGGACTTTAAAGATCCTGACGCTCATGTCCTAGACGGGTGAGTGCCGGTGACAAGAAAACACCCAGCATGCACCTAGGTCCTTCTCCCCCATCCCTGGCTGCCCAGGATTGTGCTCAGTTGTCCGGGCGTCAGACCATGCGCCCAAAGGCTGCGGGTGGGCGTCTCGGGCGGCTTGAGTTAGATCCTGTATCGGCCAGCGCCTTGAGCAGCTCTTGAGCTGGAAAAGCGCTATATAAGAACGATTAAATAACAACGATTAAAAATACCACAGAGCGACGTTGCTAAATCTCTGACAGTCATGCTTACATCTTCATGTCTTAACAGACAGGTGCAGAGGGTGGCATCAAACTCCTTCTTGCAGCTAACTCTCCTGCCCTAAAGATCGATATAGCCATTCTCATTCAATTAGAACCTAATCCCATGAAAACTGCAAAAGGAAGACTTCGGCGATTAGATAATAATGGTAGATAATGTTTGAGACCACACGAGTCTCTTCCAAACGCAAAAGAAAAGTGATTTGCATGGCGCGTGCAAAATCGTTTTAGGAATTCGTACTATTTTGATTCTTTTAAAATAAAAATTGAAATTCATCGCAGATACTTTCTTTCATATTTTGTAAGAGTTTCTCTCGTATATAAAGTTTCGTAATTTATTTTGCTTGCATTTTGCACTTATTTTTGTTAGCGTTTTTTTTTTATCATTAAGTGTCAAGCGACGTTTATTTTTTCCTATTGTTTAGTAATTTTATATCCATGTTGCATATGTTGTCATCTTTTATATCCATGTTGCATATGTTGTTCTCTTTTATATCCATGTTGCATATGTTGTCATCTTCTATATAGTTTGCTCTTTACCCCCAACATCCCCATTGACATTAACCATGTTTATATTCAATAAAAGGTCTAAGCCTCTGTCTCTGTCTCTGTCACCTGCGATTGTACAGTTAAAAATCCACCCTAAATCCTAACCAGCTAAAATCCACCCTAAATTCCATCCAGTTAAAATCCACCCTAAACCCTAACCAGTTAAAATCCACCCTAAAAATCCTAACCAGTTAAAATCCACCCTAAATCCTAACCGGTTAAATCCACCATAAATCCTAACCAGTTAAGCTCAACCCTAAATCCTTATCAGTTAAACTCAACCCTAAATCCTAACCAGTTAAAATCAACCCTAAATCCTAACCAGTTAAAATCCACCCTAAATCCTAACCAGGACCAACTGGATGGACTGATTGATAACCTCGCCAGCACCAAGCTGCAAAATGACGTAATGTATTGCTGTATCTTTACTATTGTTATAGGCCAAATACGCCTGCGGTTTACTTCCATCAGTCCACCCTAAATCACAGGCACTAGCTAGATGCGATCCCTGTCTACAACGACTCAACGCATCTGATGAGTGGCTGCTCAAACGAAGAAGAAGAGTGACAGGACTGTAATTTCATCTCTCTCTCCTGGCCCTTAAAGGACTGCATGTCACAGATGATATCTCAGTTGTTTTGGTTTTGGTTGTTTTGGTTTACCCAATCTTATTGTAAGACAACCTGGTCCAAACTGTTCTATGATACTGGTATTCTTATGTACAGCTAAAGTTCGTGACTCTCTGATATTTGGAGATTGAGCACATTAATTTCTCTAATCAGCTAGTTTCTCTAGTTCTTAATTAATGTCTCCAGATAGCAGAATTGGTACAGTACCCCTATCCTCTGAATGTCATTGCAAAGCATTACAATATTACAAGAATTGTGTCTCAAATTGTCTGGATGGCAAACGAATTAATCGATTTATATCAAAATTGAGATTGTTTTTTTTTGGGGTGTTTTCATCTTTTTTTTCAAAGGTGAAACCTTCAATGTGTGACGCTGAAAAGTGTAAAAGCAGTCCCTGTAATACTACGTACCCCAACATTGATCTGTAGGCCTATATCGCTAGCTTTCATTATGGCTGTTTCTTCTCCTTCGTGCTTACTTTCCAGGCTGTCCAAACCCCGATCTTTTTACATACAGTTATGGCTACACATACATTCATGAATCAATAAGAATGACAATTTATGTAGTAATTAATTTGAACGCGTGGGCATCCTGTAAGAACGCAAGATGAGGAGGGGAAAATAGGGGAGGGGGGAGATGGAGAGAAGGATAACAATGCCGGACATGGACAAGAAGGGAACCAAGGAGGAAGAGGTGAAGAAGAATACGGATGAGGACCCCTGGAGGGCAGGAATATTAGAGATTGCTAGTCCTAGTGTTACTTTCCCCTCCAAAGGGCCTCTCTCACGCGTACTCTGCTCCCTCCAGCAAATGTGGATCTCTTTTGATGTGTCAAAAACCGGGTTTCAAATGGGGGTGGGGATAAATGTCTTTATCTGTCTCTCAGACAGAGAGAGAAAGAAAAGACAGACAGAGGCAGGGAGAGAGAGAGAGAGAGAGAGAGAGAGAGAGAGAGAGAGAGAGAGAGAGAGAGAGAGAGAGAGAGAGAGTGAGGGCCATGAGAGAGAGAGAGAGAGAGAGAGAGCAGCCATCAATCTATTTCTTCCCTCTCTCTCTCTCTCTCTCTCTCTCTCTCTCTCTCTCTCTCTCTTTCACACCTTCCTCACCCTCTCCAGTCTAACTCGCACCCGTACCCAAACGACAATAAAAACCTTTCGCTCTACAAAATCACAATAACAAAGTATACTGCACTCACACTCACTTCCACGCTCCCCTCTCCTCTTCTCCACCCATCTAACCGACCGGCTTTAAACCCAAGAAAAAGGGTCTTTAAGGTACATGACCCAAACTATGCCCTAAAGGCACGCAGGAAATTCGTACAGCAGAAGAAAAAAAAAAGATTTAACTTGGCGCCTCGGGATCTGACACGTTATTGCATTATCTCACGCTCTGCTTCTCTTGCAAAACCTCATCCCTAATCACCAACACGTAGTTTTTGAACCTCCTTGCCAGGTAGCCAGCAAATCTTTCTCCTCCTCTCCTGCCTTTCTTCTTCTTCTTCTTCTTCTTCTTCTTCTTCTTCTTCTTCTTCTTCTTCTCCTTACGCCTGACCCTTAGTACGAACATATATTTTAAGACCCCATGTAAACAACTCTTCATTTCTTTGTTACTGTTGTTTGTTGTGTTGTATAGTGCATTTCGTTAGGCTTCGAGTAGGCTAACATTAGCCATAAATCTAACCTTGCCCTAAACATAATTCTGACCCAAACTCTTAGCCCTCATTTTAAGTCTAACCCTAGCCGAAACCGTATCACGTAGTCATGAACGTTATTCAAACACAAAACTTTGGTGGGGTATAAAACTGGATCGTTACCGCGAAAAGTGTTAAAATGTAAGAAAATAAGCCTTTTTGGTTCCTTTTGCCCATAGATTGTAGTGTAAACACAGTACATAGCGAGTTTGCGAACAAGAGAATACAAAGCGTTGAAATTCCGAAGTCTGGCATCTGTTATAGTTAACTAGTTATACTGTGTCAGGTTGGCAATCGCCTACGTTTCACCCGTGGTACGCCCCTACTTTTCAGCAAGACCCAGATCTATAGCGGTTCCCCTTCTTCTCTCCTTCCTTTTAGAATTAACCATTTCAATCCATTCTGATCTTCAGAGATCGAAGAAGTTTTTATTCTCTAAGGTAAGGTGTAGTCACGACAACAGGATGTCTTTTTAAATATGGAAGAGTAAAATGAAATTGTTTTAAAAGAAATCGATATTTTATATTAGTTTTCGATCTTAAAATGCATGACTGATCAGCGAGGAAGTGCTGTTAGAATGTTTATCGTATTTTAAGATAAATGCACACCAGGTCTACGAATTATCTTTGTTCATTATTAGCACTTTTAACTTTCAATGGTATCAATTAATTGTTGCACTCCCCCAAATCGAAAATTTTAGATTTTAAAAAAATCTAAAACCTGCTACTAAGATAGGAAGTACTGATTGAGAGCTCTCTTTCTTTATTATGGTTGTGAAATAAGTCCACAAATGCAACTATGCAAAAATGCAAAAATAGTTTGTTATTGCATGATCTGGCAGCATTTGATCACCGAATAAATCATCATTACCAAACAACGTATGTCATCCCAAACGGTCCGTGATCCATCCAAGTCATGTTCAGAAGTAGGCCCAAAATAACGAGTTCAGCTCCAACTAAAACACTTGCGCCAATAAACCAATGTAAAACAATCAGATCAGTGGTGGTAACAGAACGTCACATTAAATCTCAAATTCACCAATGTACGTTCAACATTAACTGTTGGCCTTTTACGCCCACCATTCCACTCCCCCACTACCAAAACTTCCAGTAACACCTTAACTCTAACCTTAACACCCATCAGCCGCTGTAAAACGACAAGATAAATTCCCTGAATTCTTGCCATAGCGAGCCAATCACCCCATGTAAAATAATCATTTCAATTCCAAATAAACATCACAACGGTTGAGGGGACATCAGAAACGTATACATGGGCCTTTATATATGTAAAACGAAATCTTCGCAGAACGAATGTCAATGAGTGACAGGCCTGCATGCTGGCACAGGTAGACGAACAATCAGACGTATAATTTAATTGACCTGTTATGGGTACCAATGGCATCAACACGGACATCAAAGTACAAGGCCAATCCCTCAACACAGTGCACAGCTTCAAATATTTAGGAGCCATTGTGTCAGACAATGGGTCTCGACAGGAAGTCCTCTCCAGGATCGCACAAACAACTGCTGCCCTGACAAGGTTGAAGCCCATTTGGAAAGACAGAACCATCAGTCTACATTCCAAAGTAAGACTGCTGCGCTCTCTGGTCATCTCCATCTTCTTATATGCTTGCGAAGCATGGACCCTCACAGCAGATCTCCAACGAAGAATACAAAGCATGGAGATGAGGTGCTACAGAAGACTTCTGCGCATTTCCTATACCCAACACATCACCAACGACGAAGTCCGACAGACCATCACCCAAGCCATTGGACAACACGATGACCTGCTCACAGTGGTGAAGAAACGGAAACTCCGATGGTATGGCCACGTCACCAGATCATCAGGCCTTGCAAAGACCATTCTGCAAGGCACAGTGCAAGGAGGTAGAAGAAGGGGGAGACCGAAAAAGAGGTGGGAGGACAACATTCGAGAATGGACTGGTTTGACACTGAGCGAAGCCATGAGGGCTGCTGAGGACAGAGAAAGATGGAGTATGCTGGTTAAACGATCATCTGTGGTGCCCCTACGACCTTCGGGTTATGGGACAGGATAGGATAGGATAGGATAGGATGGGTAAAAAGCAGACACAAGACACACAACATCCTGCTTAACCTCGAGTGCAAAGACGTGAACAATATCTAACGAGTTTTGTAGACTTCGATCATTGCATGCCCTGTACTCATACTCCCATCTTTTCCCGTCCACAGTATCCTTGCCTCTGATATTATCGCTATAAGCTATTATATTAACTTCGCTTGGGTGAAAAGTTCTGAAATAGCATCACAGTTTAAAAGACCTTTACTTCATACTTTAATGGGGTTGCCTTTTAAACGAAGTGATCACTTTCCTGTCTCGTCGATAGGCGTTCCATGTTAGAGCCGCGTAGTTAAATGAGCACCAGTTGTCTCTGTAAATTATAAAGAAAAGAAGGAAGAAAAGAAGAAAGTTCAGAAAATAAATGCAGAATGAATCTGAAAAATAATGTTGCAGAAATAAATGAATAAAAAAAAGAATGAATTATTGTAAGCTTCTCTTTTTTTTGTATAAAAGGACTGAAATCATAAAATGAATTTTGAAACTTGGCAAGAAATGGAAATAAAAATTAATGCTGAAAGAAAAAAAGGAAACGACAGGACCATCATGTAAATAGAGAAGAAAAAAAAAGGAAATCAGTGCAAAGCCACCAACCCAACATCTGCAGTAATAATAGTTTAAGTCAAAAGAGAGACGGAAATTGAAGCAGACGTCATGACATAATCACCATAAGATTACCAGCCCTTACTTACACCCCTCCACCCCCCCCCCCCCTCCAAAAAAAAAGTATAAAAAGTATAAAAAGAGAACAACTGGTGTTTACATGAGATTACTTTTAGTTATATGGGCCAAGTACTTGAAACAATTAACACGTTGTAAATGTGTACTCACCGCAGCTGTCGCCGTAAGTTCCCAGGTACTCAGAGGACATGAACTGCCGGACCAGCGCCGACTTGCCCACCTCCATGGTACCCAGTACAGCCACCCGGAAATATGCGGGTGCTAGCGTCCCTCCGTCCGCACCTCCGTCCACCCCTACCCCACCGCACACACCCTGACCTTGACACTGAATGCTGTCCTGGGAGGCGATGGAGAGGGCGCGGTTGCGCTGGTCGTCGCTGGCGACGGTGGCAACGTCGCTGGCGGCGGTGGCGGAGTGGGAGGACAGGAGGCTGCTGAGGCTGCACTTGCGGATGGAGTCACCCCTGTTGACCACGCCCTTGGTGGTCCTGCAGAAGGACCTGACGGGACAGGTGTACATGTCCTTCCAACCAGGGCTGTCTCGATCGACCCCAATGGCACCCCGCGGCGATAACACTCGCTGGTGATGGAACTGGTTGGCCGGCAAGCTGAATGTCCGCGGTCTCATCCTGTTCGGAGGGACGACTGTCTCGTCATCGTCGTCGTCATCGCCTCCACTTTGTCTTCTACGTTCGTCTTCGTCTTCTTCTTCTTCTTCTTCTTCTTCTCTCACGTCCAGTTCGTGAGAACGGTGGAGTTTGTGGTTGATGTTGACGGCGCTGCTACTGCCAGCACTGTTCTTGCTTATAGCGCCACTGCCACTGATGCTGCTGCTCTTGCCTCTACTGTTACAGCCACTGGTGACCCCGCTAGAACTGCCGCTGCTAGTGCCTTTGTTTTTCTTCCCAATATTGTTCCGGTGGGCGTTTCGCGGCGACGTTTTGCGAGGGTGACTGTTGTCTTGACTTTTTGACCCGCTAGTACTGCTACTACCACCGCTGCCGCTGCTGGTGCCGGCGTTACGACTGCTGGCCCTGGGCTCTCGGCTGTTGCTGTCGTACACGTTCCTCTCGCAGTCAGGAGAGCAGGAGCGCGGCGAGGACACGGAGCACTGGGAAGACGCTGAGGAGATGGAGGTGGGTGAGGAAGAGTACCTCATCGTCCCTTCATGTCCAACGCTGGCGGCCGACGCCGGTCTGAGAGGGGAGTGATGGTGTCGGGAGGGGGAGGTACTGGACAGGTAAGGAGAGTGACCAGGGGGAGAGCATGACGTAAAGGGGGAGGGCACGGCCAGCGAAAAACGCCGCCTCGTGGGTGTCATTTTGGGACCCTCTGCTTCCACCACCGACTTCCGCCGCGGAGTGGAACTCTGCGACGACGGGGCTGTCAACACACAATCATACGAATTCATTATAATAACATGAAGTGGTATACCAATCAACATTATTAGATAACAGAATCATAACATACACAAAATAGCTGTCATAAAATAGCGACGTTTACAGTTTTAATTATTAACACATTATTATCCTGAACTTTTCTTCTTCAAATACTTAAAACACAGTCATAGTCTTTGCATGTGTGTGTGTGTGTGTGTGTGTGTGTGTGTGTGTGTGTGTGTGTGTGTGTGTGTGTGTGTAGGTGCACGTAAATAAACGCACAAACGGGTAGCAGACCTTGTCTTTCTTAGTAACAAATGGGTTTATTTGCTTGGAACCCACTTTTTTCCAGGACCCCACTTTTTTCTAAGTGCGCGGGAGTGCTCTTTTAGTGCATGGGAGTGCAGTTGTAGTGCATGAGAGTGTTTTAAGTACACAGGAGTGCTCTATCCGGGACGGAGAAAATACAGTCAATTTTCGGATAAATTTTGAAGAAAATTCGATCTATTTCGTCGCCTATAGGAGACGAACTAGATCAACTTTTTAGACAAGGGGTTCGGGTAAGGGTTAGTTGTAGATCAATCCCTAGCCCTTGCCCTAACCCTTTTCTCTACAAAAAAATCACTTTCCGATTCCTACATTCCTAATTAAACCCAGTTGTGATGTATTGCAAATATGTGTGTGCGTGTGTGTATGTTCTGATTTTAGTTTGTCATGTTTTGCTTTCGCTTTAAAAAAATTAATTTTTTCATTTCATTTTTTTTATTGTTTTTATTTAATGAGCTCTAGAGAGGAAGGACGCTGTACAAATAATAATTATTATTGTTATTATTATTAATATTATTATTATTATTATTATTATTATTATTATTATTATTATTATTATTATTATTATTATTATTATTATTATTATTATTATTAAATTTACAAACTTTAAACAAACAATCAAAACGGTAAATCAATTCCGTTTCCATCAACCTCGTCTTCGCTTTTGAGGAATGATATAATGATAGAGCATTCCAGCAAATTATTATTTAATGTTGCTGGAAGACAATGTTATTAGAATTGACGAAACTTGGAGAACGGTCTGCAGACTTGGCATGTTCTTTTTGTTGTGCAGAATAACCGAGGGAAAAATCCTACGGCATTCAAAACTGTGATTCAATTACTGAAGTTCTGCTGTTTAACGTGCAAAACAGCTAATTTCCTTTGTCAAGCGAGCCCATGATAGTCATGGGGAAATACACTGATGAGTCCAGGCGTACCAGTCTTAATGCAAATGCCAAAATTATTATTATTGCATGTATTATTATTATTAGTCGCCAGCGACTACTCTGTGTGTGTATGTGTGTGTGTGGGTGTGTGTGTGTACGGGTGTGTGTGGGCATGTGTGTGTGCGTGTGTGCGTTTGTGCGTGTGTGTGTGTGTGAAATTAAGTCTCAAATGCTCAGAGTAAAGTGGGAGAAAGGGGTGGGCGGGTCTGGGGTGGCTGGGTGGGGTCCAGTTATGTAAAGGTGGAAAGTTAAGACAGGTTAGCACCTTGAGTGAACAGCTACAAGAACATCTACAGTAGGCCTATACTGACGCCAAAGTACTTTTACATTTGCTTAACCATTAGACTCTGTCCATTGTTATTTCTCAATTTGCGCTCCTAAGTCTAGAAGAAGAAGAAGAAGGCGGAGGAGGATGAGAGGAAGGAGGCAAGGACGACGATGACAAAGAAGAAGAAACAGGAGTATTTAGGAGGAGGAGGAAGAGAAATGGAATGAGGCCGACAAAAACGACGACGACGGAGATGAAGAAGATGAGTATGGTAATGAGGCGGAAGCAGAGCAGGAACAGGACAGCGACAGAGATACATGCAAATAAAACCCACCTACAAACTGACAAACGAACACACCATGAGCCAAGTATGGGTAGTAGGGCCCCAACGCGTAGTATTCACATCTCCCAGCCTCCTAATTGGTCCCGGAGGGACTTGGTCTCTCACTATCTATGTGACTACCTTAAGAGAGAGAGAGAGAGAGAGAGAGAGAGAGAGAGAGAGAGAGAGAGAGAGAGAGAGAGAGAGAGAGACAGAGAGACAGAGAGAGACCGAGAGAGCACAATAATGTATAAGGTATAATTATTATGTGTGCGTTCCTGTCGGTCTGTGTGTGGTTGCGGGTGGGACATTGACAAGTGTTTAATTAGCTGGTATATAACTATATCATATGAAAAACAAACGCAGTTAAGCCTCGGAGACAAACAAATGTGTGAGGAAATCTAACAACGTCCATGGACAACTATCTTGCACGTTGCACTTCCAATAAAACCCTTTTCAGAATGTCTGATATCCATACATTTTCTCCTTTCTTTTATTTTTTTATATTCGTTATTATTATTTTTTACTTGCAATTCTTCTACTCTCTCTCTCTCTCTCTCTCTCTCTCTCTCTCTCTCTCTCTCTCTCTCGTCAATTAACAAAAACATTGTACACGTTGTTAAACGCCGCTATGCCAAAACATTCCCTGTCAAAATACTTTCCCCTCAGATCCTTTCTTTACTTTCTTTGTGTATTTCCTATCCTATCCTATCCTATCCCGTAACCCGGAGGTCGTAGGGTCACCACAGGTGATCGTTTAACCAGCATACTCCATCTTTCTCTTTCCTCAGCAGCCCTAATGGCTTCGCTCAGTGTCAAACCAGTCCATTCTCGAATGTTGTCCTCCCACCTCTTTTTCGGTCTCCCTCTTCTTCTACCTCCTTGCACTGTGCCTTGCAGAATAGTCTTTGCAAGGCCTGATGATCTGGTGACGTGGCCATACCATCGGAGTTTCCGTTTCTTCACCACTGTGAGCAGGTCATCGTGTTGTCCAATGGCTTGTGTGATGGTCTGTCAGACTTCGTCATTGGTGATGTGTTGGGTATAGGAAAGGCCCAGAAGTCTTCTGTAGCACCTCATCTCCATGCTTTGTATTCTTCGTTGGAGATCTGCTGTGAGGGTCCATGCTTCGCAAGCATATAGGAATATGGAGATGACAAGGGAGCGCAGCAGTCTTACTTTGGAATGTAGACTGATGGTCCTGTCTTTCCAAATGCGCTTCAACCTTGTCAGTGTGTCACAGGGCAGTCTGTGATGAAAGCCGAGCAGTCTGTGTGTGAAGAGTATAAGGGCGGGGGTAGTAACTGCATGATTATCGTATGCGTGGTTATGCGTGCAAATCGTGACTCAACAGCGTAGATCGGCTAGCCAGTTTAGGAATTTGCTCACTATAGTCAGAACAGGTTTTGACAGAGTCACAGAGAGGACGTGAGGTCTTGTTTCTCTGGGGTTGTTTTTGTTCTGGAAGTAAGGGAGGGACAGTTATTGACGTAAATTATAGCTGGTTCCAAAAGGAATACTAGTTGGAAGTGTTACAGTTGTGGTAGCAAGCTCGGGAAAGAGTGTAGCTCAAAATAACTAAGTTTTGTGTTTTAGGTAGGTTAGTGTTGAGTTATTGTCCACTAACGGAAACTACTACGCACTGGATTACCTTACTTGGAGTACTGTGTAGACAAGCAGGGGAAAGGGCTACAGGTACTATTACATTCGAACCGTGTGGGTAAGTGTGATGGTGGTATTTTTCCTCACTGTGCCAATAACCGAGGGCCGGCTGTTGGGGTGTTGAACGATAGCTGTGTGTGAGGCTGGGGAAGGATGAGGATGGTTGCACTGAGGAGAGGCAGAAGAAAGGAAGAGTGCGACTGAAGGAGGGAGAATGAGGGAGGAGAATGGGGGTGAAGTGTGATGAAGGTAGGATGGAAGTGGTTGCTGTTGTCGTGGTTGTGGTTGCTTGAGATGAATAATGTGTTGATGTTTACATGTATTCATTTGCAGCACTGCCCATTTCATGCATTCATAATTTCATTGAGTTTCATGAATTATGTGTTTGATTACAAGTGACAATAATAGTAGTCAAGGGAAGGGGAATGGACAGCAGTTGTGCCTCCTCAAGAAGCAGAAGTTAGTGAGTGTAATAGGGGGGAGAGTGTGAGGAGGGAGGGGGACAGAATCAGGTGGACATGACATTAACAATACGACAAGCATGTTGCAGGTTCGAAAGTTCGTTCGTATTCATCAGCTCGTCACTGGGTAACGTGGATCGACGTTGACCAGCGTCGTGCGACAACGACGACGGCACTCGGTCGTGTGGACTGAACATCATCATCACCACCCGTTCGTCTACGTCCGCATCATTGTGTACATCATCATCGTTCCACAACCCCACCCTTCCCGTGGTGGTTGTGGCGTCCGTGGACGGGACCTGGCCTCGACGTCGCAGTCTAGCTGACTGGAGGGGTCCAGCTGAGAGACGACGGCGGCGACAGGGCTGCCGCGACTACGGCGCCACCATCACTATCATCATCATTGTCAGCGGCGAGAGGGAGCGGCGACGCCACTACGTTTGGACATCAACAGCAACAGGCCGATAACAGCTACGAGGAGGGGCGGATACTCTTACGGAGACTTCGACAGGGACGTCATACTGCCAGGTTGGCTCCTTCCTTGTTGTCCCTCTCTTAACACTCGAACCCCCCTTTTCAGTTGTTTACGTGCAACGGACATTTGCTGTGCACAGTTCGATACATAGACGTGGTTGATTAGCAACCCTTGATCATCTGACATACCATTCCATTGTTCATCGACCCATTGATTGTTCCATCACCATTTTCTTCGTTTCATGTGTAAATGTTGTATGTGTATGAGTGTGTGGTATGAATGAATAAATAGCTTGAAAGTTGTATATATATTTGTTGTGTTTTCATCGCTTCCGTCTGCGGGTAATCGCCATTCTGTCTGAGTTGTCTGCGTGTGGAAGTTGTTCGTTGGTGGCGTCTGCTCAGGGGGAGTCGTGGCGGTGACACAGTGCAGCAGTTGTTTGTGAGATCCTGGAGAGGACTTCCTGTCGGGACCCATTGTCTGATACAATGGCTCCTAAATATTTGAAGCTATGCACTGTGTTGACTTTGATGTCCGTGTTGATGCCAATGGTGTTGTTGGTCATCATTTTGTCTTCTCTGCACTTATTTCCATTCCATAAGCTCTGGAGGTGGTGTCAAGCCTCTGTACCAGCTGTTCAAGTTCTTGTTCATCTACAGCAAATCCATCAATGTCATCCGCAAAACGAAGATTGGAGATTGCTCTACCCCCTATGCTGACTGTGCCTTCATGATCTGCAAGAGCATCTGACATGATGCGCTCTAGGAAGATGTTGAAGAGTGTTGGAGAGAGTAGGCATCCTTGACGCACACCGATTGTTGTTCTGAACCAGTTCCCGATGGTGCTGTTGTGGAGAACTGCACTGGTAGCCTTGTCATACAGGCTTTTGATGACTTCAATAATTTTCGGGCTGATGTTGTACACTTTCATTGTTGCCCATAGAGGTGCAGGCCAGACTCGGTCAAACGCCTTCTTGAAGTCTATGAACACATGATATAGATGTTGGTGCTGAAGGTATTTCTCACAGATTATTCTGAGGTTGAAAATCTGTTTAGTGGGACTTCGCCCTGCCCTCAATCCTGCTTGTTCTTCAGCTATGATTTGTTCAGCTTGGGGTTTCAACCTGTTGAGTATTATTTTCAGGAGGACCTTGCTGGGATGGCTGATGAGGCTTATGGTGCGGTAATTTTCACACTCATGAAGGTTACCTGTTTTGGGAAGAGTGATGACAAGCGACTGGGTCCATGGTATATACCACTCCCCACTCTGCCAGATCTTTTTACAGATAATGGTGAGGGCACCAATCATCGCTTCTCCTCCTGCTTGTAGCAGTTCCGCGGGTATGTTGTCCACTCCCGCTGACTTCCCTTTCTTTAGCGATTGCACTGCTGCCTCAACTTCTTCCCGGAGAATTGGGAGGATTTCTTCTTCTCTGTTCTCGGGACATGCTAGAACTGATGGGTCTCCATTTGGTGTATGGTTGTAAAGGTCAGAGCAGTAATCTCTCCATCTGTGCAAGACTTCTTGTTCTTCTGTAAGGCATATGCCAGACTTGCTTTGGATCGTGGAGACTTTGGGCTGTTTGACACTTGTCAGCCGCTTCACAGTCTGGTAGGCCTTCTTGCTGTTGTTCTTGTTCAGACTGTTCTCTATTTCCTGGCATTGATCTTCTATCCAGTTCTCCTTTGCTGTGCGCATGCCTTTTCGGATGTCATTGTTGATTTTTCGGTAGACATCAGCTCCCTGTTAGGTGTTCTTTTTCTTTCTTTTTCTTTTTTATCTCTTGTGTATTTATTTATATCTTTCTCCCTTGACAAGTTTTATGTCTGTAATTTCTTTCCTTAAAGGTTGTTCAACAAAGTTGTGTACAGTCTGTGCATTTGTCACTTAAAAACAAGTACCAAAGTGCCTTTTTTCCCCAAACAATACTTCTTTCTCTTTTGCACTTTATTTTCTTTTTCTAAAAGCGGCTTCATTCCTCTCCTTGTTTTCTTTTTTTTCCATTTTACTTACTTTCTTTCACTCTTTCTATGTTTTTCCTATCTTCACTTTCTAGTTATCCCTTATAATCCAGTACCATTATTGTTAACAAAATATGGATGCAAAATATAAACAGATAGCTGAACTAAGTATGGGTCCCTTAGTACAACCATAACAAAACGTTAGTCTAACGATGTTTTGAAGGCCAGTGTGTACACATTTTAAGACCGCCATACAAATTTTCCTTTGTATTAATCATCGACAAAATATGTGTTTGCCAGTGCAGTGCAAAAATGCTAATCAGTGGACCAATTATAGCAAGGTACCTGATCCCACATGCAAAATGTAAACAAATCTAATTGCCCTTTTTCTTTTAATCGTAATGTTGCATGCACGCCATGACATGAAATAGCGGGCCAGCACAATACACACACAGGAACACACACACCCACACACACACACACACACACACACACACACACACACACACACGAACAAACACACAGGAATAAACACACACACAAAAGCATACTCACACACAAAACGAATACACATAGCCTATACACACGCGCCTACGTACACACACATACACAAATACACGCACACACGTACACAAACACACATTGAAAATGCACTCACGAACACACAGAGATAGGATTGAAAGTGAGAGGTTGAGGAAGAGAGGGTGGGTGGTGGGAGGTAGGGAGGTAGAGAGAGAGAGAGTGAGTAAAGATAGAGATAGACAGAGAGACAAACAGACAGACAAAACGAGATGAGTTGGTAGTTTAAAGGAGCGAGCGAGCAGAAGGAAACAGACGGACATACAAACAAAAGAGACAGACACAGAGGGATGCACAACAAGCTTCAGCGTTGTTTAGCAAACACAAGGTGTTGAAAAGACTGATTAATGACATATCAAAGCAGCTTGATGTGGATTGCAGCTCGTGGCTGCTTGTGTGTGCACAGCATCGCAGCAACACCCTCGGGAAGCATTCATCATATCCACATTAATAACGAAGAAGAAGAAGAAAACAATAAAAACAAATGATGATGATGATGATGATGATGATGATGATGATGATGATGATGATGATGATGATGATGATGGTGGTGATGATGATGATGATGATGATGATGATGATGATGATGATGATGATGATGATGATGATGATGATGATGATGATGATGATGATGATGGTGATCATGATCATGAAGATGAGGAGGAAGAGATGCCTTTATCCACAAAAATGAAAACAGTGAACCCAATGAATCAAATAATGTTAAAATGCAAATAGTTTCGCCTTTTGAAATCCAAGGTAAATATTTTAAAAGCGCGCAAAACGACAGTTTCTGAGTCGAGAGAATTTTTTTTTTTTTAAAGTAGAGTTTTCTCACCCAACGTTTAAAGCGCCGAAGGACTTGATTAATACGCTTTTCATAACAGGTCCCATAACATCCGTTAATTTGTTTGTGAAGAAAAAACAATTCTCTCGATTATAAAGATGAACGATGATTTCAAATATCCCTTTATTAGATTTCTACACACACGATATGTTAGGAAGCGCAAAGGCAGGCCGAATTTCCCACATTAAAAACAATGAAGGATGTGGCTTCGTAGCTGAGAGGGTGCTCATTTCCTAGGCCCAAGGTCGCGCCTTCTAATCCCGCACGGGACGGACTTACGTGACTTGGCTACCAGACTTTTCAAGACACTGAGGGTTTTCTCCGGGTACTCCGGTTTCCTCCCTCCCTTTAGTAATGGTATTAGGTGCAGTCACTCTACATGCATATCAAGTAGGCTATATAAAAACTGATTTCTCTTCCTACTTCTATCATAGCCATCACTTCACACCGCTTTATGTTTGATTAAAGTAAGAGCACCCTGCATTATTATTATTATTATTATTATTATTATTATTATTATTATTATTGTTATTGTTGTTGTTGTTGTTGTTGTTGTTTTTGTTGTTGTTATTATTATTATTATTATTATTATTATTATTATTATTATTATTATTATTATTATTATTATTATTATTACTATTATTATTATTGAATGTGTGAGATATTTGATTTGATCTAATAGAAATCCGTTTGGAGGGTAGGCATCTCTCATGTAGACATTTACAGGCGCGCAATGTCAATTTTAAATAGAAATTATTTAGGACGTTTTGGATCCTAAACAATTTTGTTTTTAATTCTTTTTGAAAATCGTTTTTGTGTCTCAATTTATCCAAGAATCAGCGACCATCTTTGATTGTTAATTTCCGTCCTTTATTTTCATTCAATCATTGGCATAATTTCAAGCGCAGCTTGCGCAAATATTATATGAATAAACTGTGTGTTGGACTTCACGCTTAACAGAGTTTCTGTTACGTTTTCCTGTCAAATGACCTTTGGAACCCTTGCAATAATATCATTGTCAATACAGATATTTGTCCCTAATAAAATGCGCAGAAACGTTTTTTAAGTTCATGTTTTTGTCCTAACATAATGTGTATGTTTGCTTTGAAATTGTGACAGTGGGTCTATTGTTGCTGGGCTCTGCAAACTGGAATGCTATTACCCACTCATCTTCCGTCTGCGGAGATCGGCTAGTTAAATCACCCTATGACTAATCTTAATACATTTATATGTTTGGCCCGGTCTGTGTTAGGATAGGGTTATAGAGATAGGGAGAAACGTGTAAACGATTCACTGACACAACAGCTCTCGCACGGCTATGAAACATAGGTAGTCCACCCACTTGTTAACAGTAAATATCACACAATTATTTCCTCTACTCTATACATATTTCTGTAAACACTATACTAACTTAAATGTCCAAAACGTAATATAACTAGGCTTAACTTAACAGTCCAAATTCACTTCGAGTAGTTCGCTCCTTGATGGGTCTATGCTGCTACTGTTCTCGATATTTGCTACTGTCTCATCATTGGGCTATTTGTTCCGGTTGGCCTAATGTTCGCTTTCAGGAGAGTGGACTATGGCACAGTCCTTCTAGATCAGTGTTTTGTGCATTTCTTCTTGAGCACTTAGCTGAATCGTTGAGGTGTGGGGCCGGTGTCTCCTCTTCTTGTTTGTTGACTATTGGGCTATCGGAGTTCAGTGCTCGATGCTCCAATGCAGGCCAAATGTAAGGGTTGACTCTCAGTGGTCTATCTCCTGCATTGGACCAAGCCTGCTCGTCTGCAAAACATAAGACGATTTTCTGCAACGCCTTGTTGACAAAGGGTGTGCAGAGCGTCTCACTGGTGGCAGAAACAGCCCTCAGTGATCACGTCCACTTATACAAACAATAGACGAACTATCTTCTACATCCGTGGTCCACTGGAATCTCCAACATACTTCATATACATATCATGGCTAAACTAAACACAGGGAGAAGTAATTAATAATATACACATTCTCCGGTACATCCACTAGTCTGCAATAATACACATAGGAGAAACAACAGGTGGACAGTAGGGACTACCTCGTGGTTTTGAAAACCAGTTGCGGGTCAGCAACGTGGTCGAGCAAAGTTTTACTAACAATCACAATTATAAAACATGGCAAGACTTCACAAGCATAATACAACAATCTTATCAATAATCGTGATGAAACAAAAGATTGATCATTTACCTTTTTTGACAATGTCATGCGATAGCTATACTGTGATGAATTGAATTTCGCCCGTCAACTGCTTTGTCTTCTTGAGAGAGATCTTTCAACGGGTGCGTCCTTCTCGTGGGAGGGTTAGACACAGAATGCTCTACCTGGCCTTGTGGTCAGCCTAAGCGCACGAAATCTCGTGATACCTTTAGCTCCCTCTAGCGGGGGGTTCTGGGTATAGGTCAGCTGGATGATGTCACTGCCTACCTTTGCGAGAGTTAGCCTGCCCATGATTAGACCAAACCTTTAACTTCTGTCGTCTACTAGACATCGAATTTAAGTTACAAGGCTAAAGCAGGATGAACTATTTCAGGCGTGAAGCCTTAGTGCTGGATCCAAACTAGCCTCTCGTGACAGAAATCTTTGTTGTCGTTCTTTTTCCCTTTTCCTTCAGGGCGTCTGAAATTATCCGATGTTACGTTTACCCGAATAAAATGTGGTCGAGATTTTTGTATTATTTCAAAGAAACTGCAATGGACATTCGATTATTGTTCCCAATGCGCAGAATCTTTGAAAGGTCGTGTTTGGTTTGCAAACGAGCGTCCATCAAATCCTGAATGATGAAGATTTTATGGGCAACTGTAATCGTGTTTTCTGAAATAAACTCAATTTGAAAGAAGAAAAAATGTTTGATGATCGATGATGTTAAAAATGAGATTCTAAAGAGATTAACAAGATTATTTACATTTGTGGGATACAATAAAAATTAAAATTCTTTCTCTCATCCTCGTAAACTCACACCCCACCTTCACCGCTCGTCCTCCTCAACCTCCATCCGGTCATCCGGTGTTTTACAAAAAATTATCCAACACATTGCTTCTCAACTATTTCAAACTAAACTCTTGTGTTTCAAAACCCGTCCCTCTATTTAAAGGTATCACATTTTCAATGTTTCCGGAATGATTTAGCAAAATTCAATTACTGCCCGATATGAGTACAACATTAATTTTATTCACGTGAGTATCAGCATGATCTGCTTTGCAGACACTCAATATCCACATTTCCCGTAGTTACTTGCTCAAATTCTGCTCCGCATTCCGACCTGCATGTCAGATACTTATATATAAGTCACTAAGTCACTAAGTACCTAACGGTAGCTAGGTAAGCGTCCGTTCTTGTGCACGAGCTGACCGTTCCATATATGTACAAAGCTTACAAGTGGCCACTGCAACACAGGTCAGTAACCATTCCAGTATATTTATACTTCTAATTTGTCGATCAAGCATTTAAAGTCATATTTGCTGCTATTACTTTTACCAGCTCTGCCAACAACGCTTTATGCCCCTATCTGCATTCAAAGATCGTATACTGATTTAAATAAAATTGATCCACCTAAGCAAAATGAATGAATGAACATTAAAGTTTAACGTCTACACTCACCACTGGCGATATGGCAGACGGGGATAACCATCCTAGGGAACAAGGGATAGGGACCTAAACCAACACTGAACCACCAGAGCAATCATACTGCTAAAATGGACAGTGAAAATGGCCACTTTTACTTCGCTCACCACGGGATTCGAACCTGGCTCATCGGTGTGCCAGGTGAACGCTCTACCGATTGAGCTACCGCGGTGGGACTAAGCAAAATTAATTCCATATTATGATAGGCGAAGTGTGCAGAATGTGGGTCTCAACCACGTACAATGAACAAGCACGTCGTTATTATAACAATGGAATGTTGTTAGCGCGCGCATGTGTGCGTGTGTGAGTGCGCGCGCGAGTCTATGAGTAGGTGCGTTCGAGCTTTTTAGTTAGTTATTCATTGCTTAATTATAGTGTCCAGCGGACTGCAAAGAGCCGAATCAGGACCACAAAATCAAGACCACAACTTGGCTTAAAGAGGATTTACCCCTGATTCGCATAAAAAATATGCCGAAATAACCCTAGTGATAACACTGAAGGCACTCCACCAGCCGGTCACTTTAAAGGCGTCCGACGCAGGGGACGCTGAGGCTATACTCTAATTTATCGAACCCCTCGTTTACAAAAACAAAATACAATACAAACATCATTATAAAATATTAACAAAGCACATACATATAAAATGCTTACATTGCCAAATAATAATATCATAGGAAGGCCCAGTGACCATTTGGCAAAAAGCGTTCAATATTCCCAAGCTGATCCAACAGACCTAAAACACAAATGAGGAGTTTTGTCCCGGAAGAGAGTTTTCAAGAAAAAAGGCAGGTGACAGGTCTCGCGAAGAAGATAGTATAGTAGATTGATAGAACATAATAGGAATGAGAAAGAACAAAGTAGAAGCGACAGTGGGAAATTAAAGCACGACATTTCCAGAAAGCGGGGAAACTGTTTATACAGAAAACACCAGCACCCAAAAATGGCATAGTAGAGGAAGAGGAAATAAGTCAATCGATGTTTGTATCCAGTTCGCAAACTGTTAGTAGATGACTGTATGCGTGGCAGGATGACTTGGAAAGGGGAAGAGAGGGGTGGGAGGGAGGAGAGAGAGACAGAGAGAGAGAGACAGAGGAAGATAGAGATGTTGAGTTGTACTACTTGTAGTCTGTGCGGGACTACTACGACCTTCAATCTGCCTGCTCTGCACCTTGTCCTTCGTGCCTTGATTGCTTAGCGCTAAGGGACTGGTTAACGCTGGCTTGGTGATAAAAGCCCGCCGTTGTCTTACCAAGTACTCCAACAGGATCAAGGGTCAAGGTACAGAACTGAAAAGTGACCACTCTAGGGTCAAGGTACAGAACTGATCAGTGACCACTCTAGGGTCAAGGTACAGAACTGAAAAGTGACCACTCTAGGGTCAAGGTACAGAACTGATCAGTGACCACTCTACAAAGTAAATTTCGCTGGTCCATTTATATGCAAAACTTTCAGTTATCTTCCAACACTCTTCTTTTGCGCTGAGCTGCTGTTAAAAGAGCCACAATCAGCAAACACATCAGTCCAAGGGAGGAAGACGGGGTACGGCAATGGGGAAGAGTAAATTAGGGGTAGCTAGCAAAGAGGTGGGCATCTTGAATGACAGTCTTTAGCCAATGGCAAACTGTTTCACTTTTCAGCTAGATCGGCAGACTGCCGTGGCAGCGGACACACAGAATCATCAATATAGCTTTTCTTGCTAGCAAATCTAAGAAAAACTCTTTGTAAATGTTACGAGGACGTCGTATTGTGATAATCCTCTCTCTCTCTCTCTCTCTCTCTCTCTCTCTCTCTCTCTCTCTCTCTCTCTCTCTCTCTCTCTCTCGCTCGCATCATTCACCTCTTACCAGCAGATGAGATTAAAAAAAATTCACTGGAAATCTACTTACTGTCAGTGTGTCTTGTACAAGGACTTGCAACCTTTATCTACAACTAGTGGTTTTTGTACCCTGGCAAGCCAGGGTACACATGATGCTGTTTAAAATGTAGACAGAGAGAACTTTTGTCTGCGAGTTTCATTTGGACGATGATACCTCCCCATATCCCCCTTGATACCTCACCATACCCCCCCCCCCCCCCCTGATATCTCTTCGTCCCCCCCATGATGCCTCATCATACCCCCTGGATACCTCCCCGAACCCCCTTGATACCTCCCCGAACCCACTTGATACCTCCCCATACCCCCTTGGTTCCTAACTGTACCCTCCTTGATACTTCCCCGTTGATCGTTTCGCAGGTATGGATGAAAGGAATCGACCATCACCATACCCCCTTATAGATACCCGTATCCCCGTTATACCTACCCATGCCCCTTTAAACCTACCCGTAGCCCCCTTTTACCTACACGTACCACCCCATCCCGATCCTTGGTAGTAGTAGTAATAATAATAATAATAATAATAATAATAATAATAATAATAATAATAATAATAATAATAATGAATATAGAATAATACAAATAGAAATCAGAAAAAACACCAAGGTTTTAAAATAAAAATTGATATAAGATAGTATAGTTGTTATTATAAGAATAATAATAATTATTATTATTAGTTTATAAGTAATAATAATAATAATAATAATAATAATAATAATAATAATAATAATATTGAATATAGAATAATACAAATAGAAATCATAAAAAACACCTAGGTTTTAAAAGAAAATTTGATATAAGATATAATAATAATAATAATAATAATAATAATAATAATAATAATAATAATAATAATTTATTATTATTAGTTTATAAATAATAATAATAATAATAATAATAATAATAATAATAATAATAATAATAATAATAATAATAATAATAATAATAATAATAAATTAAAGGTAAAAAGCCTAAATTAAAAAGAAAAATATCCATATTTTAGTGTACTAAAAAAAAATAAAAAAAATAAGGGGCCGGGTGAGATTTGACCTTCGGTCGCACTACACGGTAGGCGAATGGTTTTACTAACTAAGCTACTAACGCTTCCTAGAAATACCATCAATTTTTTGGTCTATATGGGAAAACATGCTGAAACCTCAATTTGATTTTTAATGGAAGCGCGCGGAATGAGGCTATTACAGTTTGTGGACATTTTGTTTATTTATTTATCTCAGAAACGGTTAAACGTTCGGTAAGGAAATGTCGGCTAAAACGATTTCGCTGGTTTTGAGCACACAGCAGGCCTACTACTACTACTACTACTACTACTACTACTACTACTACTACTACTACTAATATTGAATATAGAATAATACAAATAGAAATCATAAAAAACACCAAGGTTTTAAAAGAAAATTTGATATAATAATAATAATAATAATAATAATAATAATAATAATAATAATAATAATAATAATTTATTATTATTATTATTATTATTATTATTATTATTATTATTATTATTATTATTATTATTAGTTTATTAATAATAATAATAATAATAATAATAATAATAATAATAATAATAATAATAATAAATTAAAGGTAAAAAGTCTAAATTAAAAAAAATATCCATTATTATTATTATTATTATTAGTTTATTAATAATAATAATAATAATAATAATAATAATAATAATAATAATAATAATAATAATAATAATAATAATAATAAATTAAAGGTAAAAAGTCTAAATTTAAAAAAAAATCCATATTGTGTTAAAAAAAAAAAAAAAACTTTAAAAAAAATATGGCCCGCTTGAGTATCGATCTTGGGTCGCCCGAAAACGTAGGCGAACGATTAACCCACTACGCTACCAAGGCTTCGTAGAAAAACCATGAATTTTTTGGTCTATATGGGAAAACATGCTGAAACCTCAATTTGATTTTTAATGGAAGCGCGCGGAATGAGGCTATTGCAGTTTGTGGACATTTTGTTTATTTATTTATCTCAGAAACGGTTAAACGTTCGGTAAGGAAATGTCGGCTATAACGATTTGGGTGGTTTTGAGCACACAGCAGGCCGATCAGCAGCACTCAGCACCTGCCCAGATCAGCGTCCATAGGAGACAAACTTTATAGTAACGGCGAAGAAGGACTTCCGGCTAAGCAATTTATATATATAGATGTCAAATTGTTACGTCTATTGTTGCTCTCGATCGCTCCTCGATTACGAAGTGATGCGATTCAAAGCTAAACACCTCTCTCTCTCTCTCTCTCTCTCTCTCTCTCTCTCTCTCTCTCTCTCTCTCTCTCTCTCTCTGTTTAAGCGCGCGCGCATATGACCGTGTGTGTCTGTACATATGCGTGTGTAAGCCATCATTCTAGCAAGGTAGGAGCTTTTGTCCATATTACCTCGCGAGACTACTATCGTTCCTGCGCAAGACGCAGGATCTCGCGATGTCTTAAGGTTTAGGCAACGAGCTACGACACGGTTTTCTTGTTCAGGCTAGAAACTTCCCAAACGTGGTGGATAACAAAGTCCCAATAACATCAATGACAGCAGAAACAGTCGAACAAAAAATGTCTACAACTGAACTAGAACTTTTGGTGTTCGGAATATTAAGTTAGTTAGGGTCTAACTTTTTAAAGAACAAATATAACTGAGAAAGTTAAAGTTTTAAATGTCGGGTATCGTAACCCAGATACCCGTTAAATGACAAATGACAGTTGTATTTTCAAATGTCTGGTACCTAGATACCCGTTAAATGGCAGTCGCTAGAGGAACAATGCAGTACAGGGCTAAAAGCGTACAATAAAACGACCAAAATAGGAAATAGGTTGGCTACTTGGACAAAACTGGATATCGACATTAAAATGGATGCTTTCATTTGCTCGCTCCCCCCCCCTCCCTCCCCGTCTCTAAGCCTAAATTTGCTTGATTAAGCCGAAATCTACGTTAGTTTTATTTCTTATCTTCTGATAATACAATAACTTTACATTACTAAAACTTCACAATACAGCTGTCCCGATTGTGCTGATTGGAAGGCAATTGGTATTTGCTGTAGCATCTGCCGGAGTATCGCGTACATTGCACGTGCGCACAAGCTATAGTGTAACATTTATTGGCTGACGTCACTACGTGCAATCAGTGATTAGCTGTTGCTATTCATATCAACATCCAATAAGGGGATTTTAAAAAAACAAACACAAAAAAACCAAAGTAATCACTAGGAAAAGTTATCCGCGGTTTATAAATGAACCCCATAACACAGTGTCCCTATGTAGATTTTACATTAAAAGCGAGAAAATTACATCATCATCGGTAGCAGCAACAGCAGCAGTAGCAGCACCAGAAGCACCACTACAATCATCATAATCATCATCATCAGCAGCAGCAGCAGCATCAAGAACATCATCAATTTACTAAAGCTGACACTCATTTCCATTAACATTCTACATCTTGTTTCTCTCATTTAAAAAACGCACAATTCCAAATAATTGAGTCACATACAAAAACAGAGTGGCACACAGTTCTTCAGAAATATAAGTGAAATTGGTTTAAAACATTATCAGCAGAGTAATCTAACACCGGCCCTCGGGTAAAATATTGTGAACAGTACAAGCGGAACTCAAATACATGGATACATTAAAACAGGATATATTCAGAAAGCCAGGAGCTAAAATGCACATCATTGCATTGATTTTATTTACTTATTTATTTTAGTTTAGTTTAGTTTAGTTTAGTTTATTTCAATATTTTATTCCTTTTTTTAAAAAACTTATTGAATGTATTTACGCCAAACAAAGAGCAAGGACAAACAAGTTTTCCGAAGCACAGAGACATTACAGGAATGCTTTTGTACTGTAGTTTATAAATAATCGTCTGTAGCTAAAGTCAGAATGGAACACAAGACGCAAGATTGCAGTTTCTTTGCGCACTGTCTAACGCCTCGTACAACTAAACCACCCAAAACCGATCGTGAATAAAGAATCGCCTTAATATCGTACATGTAGAGCACAATTATCGATTATATCGAGCGACTGGCGTGCCATCTGTGACCACGGTGAGAATTGCTGTGGAGCTATTTCAGGACCACCTATACATCCCAAAATTAGATTTGTCTATTTCCTACTGACTTACCACCAAAAATAGGATGTTCTCGATGAATTTACTCAGATCGGACTGTGGTATTTTTAGCACAATAATTATGAATTATTCATAAGTATAACTAAAAATACACAGGGCTTCATTAATTAATACGTCTGATTCCAGGGTGGCTTGGAGGATTCCGTTTTTAAACACTACAAGGACTTCGGAATATTGTCATAATGTTTAAATCTCTTTGTTTTTCTATTCTGTTTTTTTATGCTGCAAACTGGCATTTTGTTTTTTCCTCGTTGCAAAATACTTAAGCTTACAAATACAGATCAATATTAAGTGTATGTTTGTGTATCTACCATATGTTACTTTTGGCTGCTGCTATTTTTATAACAGAACGTAGGACTGGAAAGTGTCGAAACAGATTGTGTTTTAATCAACTCAGCAATTTTAATTCTAATAATCAAGGCATCAGGGAAGTTACATTTAGGTCAGCTATATTTTCTAACTTGTGTAATCCACTTAAAAAATTTTAAATGTAGACTAGACTATATTCGAATTTTGTTTTAATGATTAATAGGATTCCTTGAGAGAAAAGGGGGGGGGGGGGGGGGTTCACGTTAAAAAGACGTCAATTGTTTCTTCCTTAATAGTGATACTCCTTCGGATGAGAGTATAAACCAAGGTCTAATCTGTGCACGCGCCTACTTCATCGCACGGACTTTAATCCTGACGCGCATTTCCAACACAACTGCATCCAGTTCTCAATAGATCCCTTCTCTCCATCCCCGATCGCCCGGGATTGTAATAAGTAGTCTGAGCGTTGGACTATGCGCCCAAAGGCTGCAAGTGGGCGCTTCGGGCGGCATGAGTTAGATCCTGTCTCAGACAGCGCCTTGAGTAGCTCTCAAAAAACACCTTTTTATAAGAACTATTAAATACAAATACAATATATAGATCACTGGAGGCAGTACATCTAAAACAGCTTTTTATAGGAACGATTAAATACAAATACAATACATAGATCACTGGAGGCAGTCTATCTAAAACAGCTTTTTATAAGAACTATTAAATACAAATACATATATAGATCACTTGATGCAGTCTATCTAAAACAGCTTTTTATAAGAACTATTAAATACAAATACAATATATAGATCACTGTAGGCAGTCCATCTAAAACAGCTTTTTATAAGAACTATTAAATACAAATACAATATATAGATCACTGGAAGCAGTCTATCTAAAACAGCTTTTTATAAGAACTATTAAATACAAATACAATATATAGATCACTGGAAGCAGTCTATCTAAAACAGCTTTTTATAGGAACTATTAAATACAAATACAATATATAGATCACTGTAGGCAGTCCATCTAAAACAGCTTTTTATAGGAACTATTAAATACAAATACATATATAGATCACTGTAGGCAGTCCATCTAAAACAGCTTTTTATAAGAACTATTAAATACAAATACATATATAGATCACTGTAGGCAGTCCATCTAAAACAGCTTTTTATAGGAACTATTAAATACAAATACAATATATAGATCACTGTAGGCAGTCCATCTAAAACAGCTTTTTATAAGAACTATTAAATACAAATACAATATATAGATCACTGGAGGCAGTCTATCTAAAACAGCTTTTTATAAGAACTATTAAATACAAATACAATATATAGATCACTGTAGGCAGTCTATCTAAAACAGCTTTTTATAAGAACTATTAAATACAAATAAATACATAGATCACTGGAGGCAGTCCATCTAAAACAGCTTTTTATAAGAACTATTAAATACAAATAAATACATAGATCACTGTAGGCAGTCCATCTAAAACAGCTTTTTATAAGAACTATTAAATACAAATACAATATATAGATCACTGGAGGCAGTCTATCTAAAACAGCTTTTTATAGGAACTATTAAATACAAATAAATACATAGATCACTGGAGGCAGTTCATCTAAAACAGCTTTTTATAAGAACTATTAAATACAAATACAATATATAGATCACTGGAGGCAGTCCATCTAAAACAGCTTTTTATAGGAACTATTAAATACAAATACAATATATAGATCACTGGAGGCAGTCCATCTAAAACAGCTTTTTATAGGAACTATTAAATACAAATACAATATATAGATCACTGGAGGCAGTCAAGCTAAATTTCAACACAAAAATCTTGAATTCCTTTCAGTTTTCTATAATAGCGATCTCTTTAGATCGCCGCGCCTCGAGTTCCACAGTGTGTTACTGTTACGTTGAAACGCGCATGATGGTACGTGTGAAATGCGCACGATATTATGTGTGAAGCGCGCGCGATAGATCTGTTCGTTTTATTTTACAAAGCATGCAATAATAGAGTGTATTTACCTTTGATTTGAGTTTGCATTGTTGTTAGAAGAAGCTTTGTATAACGTTGATAATTTTCGTTTGTCGATATTATTGGAGAATTCTCTAGATCTGCTTGTTTACTATCGATCGAAGTTTCGGGATATTTGAGAACATTCTTGGACAGATTTGTATGACGTAAGTCAGTGATGACGAAGTTCTATTTGATTGGTTATAGTGCGTCATTCTACCGTGTTCTAAATTGTTCGGAGGAACAACGAAGCTTAACGTCCTATTGCATCAGCGTTAAGGACGATCACCACGTCGCCACCCTGACAATAATGATTATCATCATCATATCAAAGATGAGATCCCACGGATCTCTAATTGTTCGGGAGTATGAAGAGACTATATAAATGCCGCACTGTTTCAAAAAAAGGTGGTTGTTGATAGTGAGTTGGAAAGTAAAAGGAGAGTGAAAAAGGCGATTGTATGCAGTTGTTGATGTGTGCTAAATAAAAGTGGAAAACTTCATACGTCGACTCTGTGAATTGTATGCTGATTGAACCGGTTGCGTGGATAAACGAATCCGAGTTTACACCTATCAGGAGAATTCAAGCATTGGGGCTGAATCTACTACTGATAGAAAAACACCAATATCGATCGAGTGTAACAGTTACCAGCTCAAAGAACTGCACAAGGCGACCCAGCTGGCACAACATAGGTTGCTGACGTCGCATGTCACCCAAGTTGTGCAGTGCTGTGATGGATCATGTTATCAAATGTTATTTCTTATTTATCGTTTTGTTTGAGTCTTTGATTGAATGAATGATTGGCTGGTGACTGGATGGATGAATTAACAGTCAATGGTACCTTATGAACAGTCAATGTAAACATTATTTTATAGCAGGTCCTACGTTATCCCACATCATTTTACCACACCGCTACTCATTTGATTTTTGTGTCTGTTATCTTCCATTATATCTCTTTTACATAATAACTGTTTTTTCTCTAATCTTCCAAAATATATCTTTATTCATAATAACTGTTCCGTAACCTTCCATTATTATTATTATTATTATTATTATTATTATTATTATTATTATTATTATTATTATTATTATTATTATTATTATTATTATTATTATTAATGCGCTTAATCTAGACTTAGCTCTAAGCGCTTATATAAGCACATAACAACTTTATAAAACAAAACGAGGAAAACTCACTATTAACAGTAACTTTATATACATAAACTAATGACTCTAACACATGCATACATACGTATACATACATACAAATATAATAAATACATATATTCATACATACATACACACACACTCACTCAATCACACGCACACACACACACGCACACACAATCACACACACACACTCTCATTCACTCAATCACACGCACAAACACACGGCTTATGACTGATTTTGCAGATCTGCTTCATTCATTTAAATCGGTGAAAAGAAAATTATGTATTAAGAGATTATTTAAGATGAATTGAAGATGAACTTCTAAGAGAAACAGAAAGTTTGTTCCACATACTGATAAGAGAAAGCACATTCACCATATGATTTACTACGCACAGATTGAACTGCAAAAAGACTAATATCAGTCTGAAGAGCGGTTCTCTATAAGGTATATAAATGTAAAGAAGGTCAGCAATAGGCTTATATCAGAAGCTGTCTGCTTATATTAAAGGAGAGTGAAGTTGGGGACACTGAAGCAGGGACGAAACTTCATGCTGTATGCATCTCTTTCGAAAATCTCTCGTAATCTTGCACTGTGGGTTCGGGCATTAAATAGAATAGACCCAACGTTTCCCGGCGTGTCGTAAGAGGCGACTAACAGGGGTGATGTTAGCACGGCATCACTGGGCGAAAGTCTTCTACACAGAAGTCACCGGCCAGGGCGGAGGAACCTCATGTTACTACAGGTTCAACGACCATGTGCTCAGGGCCAAGGCGAGCCACACTGTATTCGTGGATTTCGGCTGTGGCCAACAGCCTGGAGAGGATTGGGCACCGCCAGGTCTTTTTTGCCCAAGACACACTACATGATGACACAATCCACCAATTCCATACCGGATCGGTCGTCGCCCGGGCCGTCACCCGGCACAAGGACCGCGCCTTCCGTTGGCCACCAGGACGGAGGTGTTAAGTATGCTACTGATGGACAATTTAGCAAGATCCGCACGAGAAACAACATCGTCATAGGAACCTGGAACGTCAGGACCCTAACTGCGGAAGGAAAATTAGAAGAACTGGCCCACGAGTTGGACCACTATCGATGGAACGTTCTAGGTATCAGCGAACTGCGATGGAAAGGCCTAGGTGAAACAACGACCGACAAAGGCCACAAGCTCTATTTCAGCGGTAGGGATGACAGGCACGAACACGGCGTTGGATTCTTGGTCCACAAGAACATTTTAGCGACTGTCATGGGTTGCCGCCCAGTCTCCAGTAGACTCATTACCATCCGCCTGAGAGCAGCCCCTTTCAACATCACCATCATCCAGGCCTACGCCCCAACATCAGACTATGACGACAGCGAAGTGGAGGATTTTTATGAAAATCTACAGGCGGTCCTTGACCAAGTGCCGAAGAAGGACATAGTCATAGTGCAAGGCGACTGGAATGCCAAGGTTGGCCAAGATGCGCACCGCAACTGGGGAGACACATGTGGACCCCACTGCAACAACGAGACAAATGACAGGGGTCTGAGACTCTTGGAGTTTGCCAGATACAACAATCTGGTACTGGCAAACACGCTTGGTCTCCACAAAAACTCCAGACGATGGACATGGCACAGTCCTGGCGGGGAGCATCACAACCAAATAGACTACATCATGGTCAAGAAACGCTTCAGATCAAGCATCAACATTGGCAGGACACGTACTTTTCCAGGAGCAGACATCGGAAGTGACCACGATCTCGTGATGATGTCTTTCCGGCTCCACTTGAAGAGAGTAAATACAGCAAAGTGCACTAGACTGAAGTTCGACCTGGACAAACTGCAAGACCCGGAGGTGGCAGAACTATTTCAGGCCACAATTGGAGGGAAATTTGCACCACTGCTCATTTTGGGGGCTGGTGAAGTAGATGTCAACACCATGACCACCACCTTCAACTCAGCTGTGACAGATGCCGCCACTGAGATCCTTGGCAAGCACCGACCAAAGAAGAAGCTGTGGATCACACCTGAACTTTTGGATCTGTGTGATAAACGAAGAGAGATGAAAAAGAAAAAGAACACCTCACAGGGAGCTGATGTCTACCGAAAAATCAACAATGACATCCGAAAAGGCATGCTCACAGCAAAGGAGAACTGGATAGAAGATCAATGCCAGGAAATAGAGAACAGTCTGAACAAGAACAACAGCAAGAAGGCCTACCAGACTGTGAAGCGACTGACAAGTGTCAAACAGCCCAAAGTCTCCACTATCCAAAGCAAGTCTGGCATATGCCTTACAGAAGAACAAGAAGTCTTGGACAGATGGACAGAGTACTGCTCTGACCTTTACAACCATACACCAAATGGAGACCCATCAATTCTAGCATGTCCAGAGAACAGAGAAGAAGAAATCCTCCCAATTCTCCGGGAAGAAGTTGAGGCAGCAGTGCAAGCGCTAAAGAAAGGGAAGTCAGCAGGAGTGGACAACATACCCGCGGAACTGCTACAAGCAGGAGGAGAAGCGATGATTGATGCCCTCACCATTATCTGTAACAAGATCTGGCAGAGTGGGGAGTGGCCTATACCATGGACCCAGTCGCTTGTCATCACTCTTCCCAAAAAAGGTAACCTTCAGGAGTGTGAAAATTACCGCACCATCAGCCTCATCAGCCATCCCAGCAAGGTCCTCCTGAAAATAATACTCAACAGGTTGAAACCCCAAGCTGAACAAATCATAGCTGAAGAACAAGCAGGATTCATGGCAGGGCGAAGTACCACTGAGCAGATTTTCAACCTCAGAATAATCTGTGAGAAATACCTACAGCACCAACAACATCTATATCATGTGTTCATAGACTTCAAGAAGGCGTTTGACCGAGTCTGGCATGCAGCTCTATGGGCAACAATGAAAGTGTACAACATCAGCCCAAAAATTATTGAAGTCATCAAAAGCCTGTATGACAAGGCTACCAGTGCAGTCCTCCACAACAGCGCCATCGGGAATTGGTTCAGAACAACAATCGGTGTGCGTCAAGGATGCCTACTCTCTCCAACACTCTTCAACATCTTCCTAGAGCGCATCATGTCGGATGCTCTTGCAGACCATGAAGGCACAGTCAGCATAGGGGGTAGAGCAATCTCCAATCTTCGTTTTGCAGATGACATTGATGGATTGGCTGGAGAGGAACAAGAACTTGAACAGCTGGTACAGAGGCTTGACACCACCTCCAAAGCCTATGGAATGGAAATAAGTGCAGAGAAGACCAAAATGATGACCAACAACACCAATGGCATCAATACGGACATCAAAGTCCAAGGCCAATCCCTCGACACAGTGCATAGCTTCAAATATTTAGGAGCCATTGTATCAGACAATGGGTCCCGACAGGAAGTCCTCTCCAGGATCGCACAAACAACTGCTGCCCTGACAAGGTTGAAGCCCATTTGGAAAGACAGGACCATCAATCTACATTCCAAAGTAAGACTGCTGCGCTCCCTTGTCATCTCCATCTTCCTATATGCTTGCGAAGCATGGACCCTCACAGCAGATCTCCAACGAAGAATACAAAGCATGGAGATGAGGTGCTACAGAAGACTTCTGGGCATTTCCTATACCCAACACATCACCAACGACGAAGTCCGACAGACCATCACACAAGCTATTGGACAACATGATGACCTGCTAACAGTGGTGAAGAAACGGAAACTTCGGTGGTATGGCCACGTCACCAGATCATCAGGCCTTGCAAAGACTATTCTGCAAGGCACAGTGCAAGGAGGTAGAAGAAAAGGGAGACCGAAAAAGAGGTGGGAGGACAACATTCGAGAATGGACTGGTTTGACACTGAGCGAAGCCATCAGGGCTGCTGAGGACAGGGAAAGATGGAGTATGCTGGTTAAACGATCATCTGTGGTGCCCCTACGACCTTCGGGTTACGGGACAGGATAGGATAGGATAGGAATCTTGCACAATATCTCTTTTACATAATAACTGTCCCGTAATCTTACAATGTGTCTCTGTTCCATTATCTTACAATATGTCTGTTCCGTTGTCTTACAATATGTCTCTGTTCTGTTATCTTACAACATGTCTCTGTTCTGTTATCTTACAATATGTCTCTGTTCCGTTATCTTACAATATGTCTCTATTCCGTTATCATACAACATGTCTCTGTTCCGTTATCTTACAACATGTCTCTGTTCCGTTATCTTACAACATGTCTCTGTTCTGCTATCTTACAATATGTCTCTGTTCCGTTATCTTACAATGTAACTCTGTTCCGTTATCTTACAATATGTCTCTGTTCCATTATCTTACAATATGTCTCTGTTCCGTTATCTTACAATATGTCTCTGTTCCGTTATCTTACAATGTAACTCTGTTCCGTTATCTTACAATATGTCTCTGTTCCATTATCTTACAATATGTCTCTGTTCCGTTATCTTACAATATGTCTCTGTTCTGTTATCTTACAATGTAACTCTGTTCCGTTATCTTACAATATGTTTCTGTTCTATTATCTTACAATATGTCTCTGTTCCATTATCTTACAATATGTCTCTGTTCCGTTATCTTACAATATGTCTCTATTCCGTTATCATACAATATATTGCGTATACATAACAACTGAATTTTTTAAAAAATTTAGTCCCTTAAACCAGCCCCGTAGACATGCACGTTTCTTATGTAACAGTAGAGTTGGGGGCCCAAAATAACTGCCTAATCTACATACAAGCTAGAGAACACCATCTGTTTACAGGATTTTCCATCGATAAAAGCAACAAGCTAGCTGTGATAATAAGGTAGCAGCTGCATGCTTGTGTATACAGTTTTTATTACATTACATGTAGCCCACCCCTTACCACATACATTTAGGGAGATTGCATTTGACTTATTACCCTACAAACCAAGGAGCCTTTACATATTTTTTTTTCATTTTCTCCTCCCTTCCACTCTCCACCCCACCCCCACCCATTTTCTTCTGTAGCTTTAACACGCGCAGTTCGCTCTTTAAAAAAATATGTTTTCTATTATTTATTTCTTCATCTCTGGTTGGTTGTTGGTTGTTTTATTTACGTCTTTTCCACCAAAGATGGTGAGACGGGGGAGGGAGGGGGGGGGGGTAAAATTATTTACACAAATCTAGCCACAGGAGAATCCATCAAAAGTTTTGCTAACAATGCACTTTGATGAAAATTAATATCATCTAATGTTTTTATGTCATGCAGATGCACAGTTATTAGAGGCAGAAAATGACGGCAACCAAAAAGTAAATGATATAATGAAAAAGTCTCATTGCATACACAATGGACATCTGGACAATACTTTGTTTTTATGGCATTCATTTTACTAACAATCACAATTATAAAACATTCCTCTCTCTCCCGTTTGATTCTTTACTTCTTCGCTTGTTTCTATTTAGCTGTCTGTCTGTCTGTCTGTTCGTCAGTCTGTCTGTCTGAACCGACAAACAACCCACAACACAATGAGGAATCCGGGATCAGAAAATGAGGAGAGGTAGACAATGAGAGAGAGAGAGGGTGGGGGTAGGGATGGAATTAAATACAACAATAAAACAAAGAAACACTAACTAGGAGCGTACAAGGTACATTAAAGGGGTGACCCACTGTATTGATTTTGGCCAGCCTGATTTATCTCAACAAAGGGTACTTCTCCAGTAGTAGGTAATTTTCTAGCTAGTTATTCTCCGTTAGGTAAGTCTCCAAAGGGTAATTCTATAGCAGGTTACTCTCCAGTAGGTAAGTCTCGAAAGGGTAATTCTCTAGCAGATTACTCTCCAGTAGGTAAGTCTCCAAAGGTAATTCTCTAGCAGATTACTCTCCAGTAGGTAAGTTTCCCAAGGGTAATTCTATAGCTGGTTATCCAGTAGGTAAATCTCCAAAGGGTAATTCTCTCTATCAGGTTACGCCTTAGTAGGTAAGTCTCCAAAGGGGAATTATCTAGCAGGTTACTCTCCAGTAGGTAAGTCTCCAAAGGGTAATTCTCTCTACCAGGTTACGCCCCAGTAGGTAAGTCTCAAAAGGGTAATTCTCTAGCAGGTTACTCTCCAGTAGGTAAGTCTCCCAAGGGTAATTCTATAGCAGGTTACTCTCCAGTAGGTAAATCTCCAAAGGGTAATTCTATCTATCAGGTTACGCCTTAATAAGTAAGTCTCCAAAGGGGAGTTATCTAGCAGGTTACTCTCCATTAGGTAAGTCTCCAAAGGGTAATTCACTCTACCAGGTTACGCCCCAGTAGGTAAGTCTCCAAAGGGTAATTCTCTAGCAGGTTACTCTCCAGTAGGTTAACCTCCAAAGGGTAATTCTCTAGCAGGTTACTCTCCAGTAGGTAAGTCTCCAAAGGGTAATTCTCTAGCAGGTTACTCTCCAGTAGGTAAGTCTCCAAAGGGTAATTCTCTAGCAGATTACTCTCCAGTAGGTAAGTCTCCAAAGGGTAATTCTCTAGCAGGTTACTCTCCAGTAGGTAAGTCTCCAAAGAGTAATTCTCTAGCAGGTTACTCTCCAGTAGGTAAGGCTCCAAAGGGTAATTCTCTAGCAGGTTACTCTCCAGTAGGTAAGGCTCCAAAGAGTAATTCTCTAGCAGGTTACTCTCCAGTAGGTAAGGCTCCAAAGAGTAATTCTCTAGCAGGTTACTCTCCAGTAGGTAAGGCTCCAAAGGGTAATTCTCTAGCACGTTACTCTCCAGTAGGTAAGGCTCCAAAGGGTAATTCTCTAGCAGGTTACTCTCCAGTAGGTAAGTCTCCAAAGAGTAATTCTCTAGCAGGTTACTCTCCAGTAGGTAAGTCTCCAAAGAGTAATTCTCTAGCAGGTTACTCTCCAGTAGGTAAGGCTCCAAAGGGTAATTCTCTAGCAGGTACTCTCCAGTAGGTCATTATTGTGTGGAGTGGTGTGGTAGCTCAGTGATAGTGAGCTGGTTTCCTAGGCCAAAGGTCGCGGGATCAAACCCTTTGGGACGAACTTACGTGACTTAGGTACCAGACCTTTCAGGACACTGAGCGTTTTCTCCAAGTACTCCGGTTTCCTTCTTCCCTTAAATAATTGTATTTGAAGAGATAATGCTACACCACAATGACCTGATGTGCTGGGAGACTCTGTGAAGTCGATACAAGAATAAGAGCGTGTGCATTATGAAAGAAAGACTGCAACTAAAAATATTTTTCGCATTAATTTAGCGACAAAGCCGAGCGATGATCTAAAATTACGGGTCTCCAAGAACATGACATTAAAAGCAGTTGTTTGGATAGAGATGGAGAGAAGAGTAAAAAAAGCAAAGAGTGGAGGTGGGGGAGGTGAAGAAGGAGGAGGTGAAGAAGGAGTAGGAGAAGAAGGAGGAGGAGGAAAGGATAAAGAGGCGAAAACCTGGGAGGATATTCATTACCTTCTAACTTTACCTGAAGAACCCAAAGAGGATAATCGACGAACCTGAAATTACAAGTCGTCTAATAGTCATTAAAAACAGCCGTTTTCAAGAAAAAGGGGGTTAAAAAAAAGTTAATAGATGCAGTCAATGTAATTTTTTAAAAATCTAAACTATTTCCTTTCCGTATTCTAATAGCGGCATTCCTGTTTTTATATCACGTGTTTGAATGATGTTTGTTGGGTAGGTCTTTGTGGCGACTGTGTGTAACAATACTAATAGGTAAGCGTTCCTGTTGGTTACCGGTCGCTGATCTTTCAATATGATTGCTCTAAGAACAAGGAGTAGGTGTAATAATAGTATCATGCACTATCCGGCAGTATTTAAAAGAAATCAGAGGCAGTTGTGTTAAAGTGTAGGAACGGGCAAATAGCGGAGTAGGGAGGAGACGTGTATCACACTGCCTGGCTGAATGACTAAGCTAAAATGTAGTCTCAAGACGTTAAGGCAGTTGTTTCATGGAGGAAAGAGGCAGGGAAAATAAAATAAAATAAAATAATAATAATAATAATAATAATAATAATAATAATAATAATAATAATAATAATAATAATAATAATAATAACGGGTTTTTATATAGCGGGTACTCCAGCCTACGACCAGACTCACCGCGCTTTACATAGTCATTACATAAAATACATGCACTCGATCAAACATCGCTTTTGTTACGATACACCAAAAGACAGAACTGTAAAAGTAAGAACTATTTACAACTATGTACAAAAATGACAAAAAAGACAAAAATAGAATAGCAAAAACTTAGATTATTCACAGCTATTTATATGCCCGGATAGACCCAGGAAAGGAAAACAGTATAAACATTTATAGCCGTGTACACACTTACGGATGAGACAGAAACAAAAGAGGACAGAATGGCAGCGGGATACAAATCAGTCTGATTAATGCAGTTTGAAGACGTGGATTTTTAGGGCCTTTTTGAATGCCTGTGTTGAATGTATGTTGCGGATATGGGAGGGAAGGGAATTCCACTGCTTGGGTGCAGAGTAAGCGAATGCTCGTTGGCCGTATGTCTTAGTGCGGGTGACGGGAACCTTGACTGTGCTTTTAAATGGGAAGGAGGATGGAAGAAAAGGAAAAGGAGGAAGAAGAGAAAGAATAAACATGAATTACATCCTAATTTGACCGAGAGATGGTTGAGGACCAAAGCTGAGAAATGTAATTTGGGCGGCAAGAGTGATTAGAGGCAATCAAGTTGAAGAAGACAGAAAATGAGACAGCAGTAGAGACGAAGGAATACAAAACAACATATACTACATGCCAATTTGCTCCAGGAATGTGGCTGATGAAAATTAAATTAAGATCGCTATTAAAAAAAGGGTTATTTAAGATTTAAATGGTTTGTTGGTGTTGTTTTGTCTCGGTTATTTTTAAGCCATTAAGAAAGTACGAGCATGAATTACTCAAAAGGGTGAGTAATAATTAAAGTATCTGCATAGTACAAATGATCAAAATCGTCATGTTTGAGATAATGCCAAAAAAGTGACATTGGGACCTACGGAACGAGCGAGCGACGACTAGACCGACTATTGTACTACTACTGAATAATTGGTCATGAGTACCTGTATAGCGAAAAACATCAAAAGTGGTTTAGCAGGGTTTTCTGAAGATATATAGTGACACTGTTTACCCAAGATTTGTCCCCAGTGATTTATAAAACACCACCACCAACACCAACACCACGTTTAAAAGAGAAGCAGCGAACGATCTGTTAGAGAAGAATGCATTCAACCACTTTCCAAATGTCCTTGAGGGAAAAGGGCCCGGTTAAAACAAAGCACGCAGAGACGCATTGGCAGCGGCGTGCACTTTTTATGCAATCTGGGTTGTGTTGAGAACGAAGTGGTGCGACCTCCAGAGAATGACCTTAAACAAACAACACATGATAACAGTGGACAACCGAGACGACTAGGAAACGGAAGGCGGCAGCAACAAAGAAGCAGCACAGGAAGGAAGGAAGGAGGAAGAGAGAGGTAAGCAGAGAAAGAGGAGATTAGAAAACAGTACAAGGTAACAACAGGGACCACCACGTCGTCGTCGTCGTTGTCGTTGTCGTCGTCGTCGAAGAAGAAGAAGAAGAAGAAGAAGAAGAAGAAGAAGAAGAAGAAGAAGAAGAAGAAGAAGAAGAAGAAGAAGAAGAAGATGATGATGATGATCATCATGATCATGATGACGACGACGATGTTGATGATGATGATGAAGAAGAAGAAGAAGAAGAAGAAGAAGAAGAAGAAGAAGAAGAAGAAGAAGAAGAAGAAGAAGAAGAAGAAGAAGAAGAAGAAGAAGAAGAAGAAGAAGAAGAAGAGAAAAAAGAAAAAAAAAGTAAGACAACAGTGTTGTTCTAAATACAAGCCTGGAACAATAAAGGTATAATACTGGGAGTGTTGACTAGAGCTACAAGTTGAAATTGTTAATGTTAATAATCAAAGAAAGAAGCGACCACCATCACAACAACAACAGCAAAAGTAGAATAGAGAGAAACATTTGAAACAAGAGTGTGAGCTTCAATATGGCGTGGTAAGAACGAGGCCTATTACGAATCTTGATGGAAGGAGATTGGATAGCCTGACAAAGCCCCATCTTTTGCGTTAAGAGGTAAAATAAATGCTGCCAAGCTGTTTTAGCCTCTCTCGAATTGAAATTGCGAGAAACTGGAACAGGTCTGGGCTAACAATGCACGTCTAGCTACGGCGGTGGGTAGTAGTAGTAGTAGTAGTAGTAGGAGTAGGAGTAGTAGTAGTAGTAGTAGTAGTAGTAGTAGTAGTAGTAGTAGTAGTAGTAGTAGTAGTAGTAGTAGTAGTAGTAGTAGTAGTAGTAGTTTCAAACAAGATGAATACACGCGCATTTCTTCAATCGAACTCAAAACGCGTTGATAATTCTAACGAGATTGCTTTTATTAAAGACTGAACACAAATTACCACAACAGGATATACATATAGATATATAAATAGATAGATAGATACAGATAGTTTGATAGATAGATAAATAGATAGGTAGACAGAGACAGAGAGACAGAAACAGACAGACATGTATCAGAGAGAGAGAGACATAGAGAGAGAGAGAATGAGGGAGGGAGGGAGAGAGACTTTAGGCTTTATATCTTTATTACAAATTTATTACAACATTACAATGATAATAATTTAAGCTTCCAGCTAATTCTTACAATTCGTTCTTGTTTCAGGTACCCATGCAAACATAATACATTTATACAATCATTTAAAACATTTAGAGAGCGAGAGAGAAAGAGAGAGAGAGAGAGAGATAGAGAGAGAGAGAGAGAGAGAGAGCGAGAGAGAAAGAGAGAGAGAGAGCGAGAGAGAGAGAGAGAGAGAGAGAGAGAGAGAGCGATCTGAATGAAAAAAGAGACACAGAATCGGGCAGACCAGTGCTTCCACAGCTCGTGAATTACATGAATGTCAAAATGACCTATTCATGTTTATGGGTCATTTTGCAATTTACATGCGCGAGGGCACACATAAACAAACAAACAAACACACACAGCGACACACACACACACACACACACACACACATACATACACACACACACACACCGTTTTTATGTGCATTGGCTTTCCATGGCTATAACTTAGATGATAATCTATAAGATGAATTATAGAGAATGTTACGAGTTTTGAAGTCTCCAGGGCTAGACAAGGTGTAAGACGTGACCTACTACAAGTTATTATCTCTCTCTCTCTCTCTCTCTCTCTCTCTCTCTCTCTCTCTCTCTCTCTCTCTCTCTCTCTCTCTCTCTCTCTCTCCTCTGTCTCTCTCTCTCTCGACTCTTCTCCTTTCTCTTGTCCTCTTTCAAGACCAAAACACACACAAAACATAAGCAAAACATCCATAATATATCGCTGATGAATGCATTCCTAACGACAAAACAGCCCCATCCTAGCCTGCTGAGCCAATCATAGTTAATGTTGCCACTCTCTCTTGCTAACCTAGGGAGTCGTGTCTGTTTCACGGATGTATATAGTTCAGGAGGTTCAGCTCACCTTTGAAGAGCTCGAAACTGAGTCTAAATTTTGCCCTTCCGATCAGCTACAGAAGCACAGTCTGCATAAGCCTAACACAGCTGACTGCTTGCATAAACCAATGTTACTTCGTCACACTTCAGACGAAAGCTTACGAGATAAAACTATCTGAAGACTGACTTAGTGACAGATGGCATAAACAGAAAGCCAGCTGCATGTCTAGTAGGCTTTATCTATAGGACTTAAGTCTTCGATACTCTGTGTATTCTTTTGTTTTGTACATATGTTGTGTGTGGGTGTGTGTGTGTGTGTGTGTGTGTGTATGTAACATTTTAGGACTCATCTAGCACAGATTTTCAAAAATCCCCAAAGGCTTGATTTTGGGTCACATAAATTGACATAATATAGTCTATACTTGCAATGCTAAGCTCGTGTGAATCAAATTAGCGTTGCCTTTTTTTCTTGTTGAAGACTTCAGAATGCTGCTCGTAACTATTTGAGGTATTCTAATGTACTGGATTAAATTTACGTCCCCGCACACCAAAGCATATATGGGACGTTCTAGTGTACATTACATACACTTTGTTATGTACAGTATTGACCTGCATAGTGGTTCTCTGACTTGCACCACTAGATGCATATTAACAAATGGACGTTATGTTCAGTGTTGAAGCCCGCATTTGAAAAACATCATTCTAAATGGGTCATCCAGTACTACACATTGTTGTGTGTGTTGTTTTTTTTTAAAGTTTGTGTGCCTTTTAATTTGCAGATGTGTCTGTTGAAATTGGTGTCAGCACAATTCACAGCGTGAACACGCTATCTCTCCCCTTTTCGAGTCCTATGGTTGGCGAATGGAGAAAAACGACAGGCCCTCGTGCTTTCCGTTGCATCCCTCACAACCCACAATCGTTTAACTTGCACCAGGCATAATGCAAGACAAAAGATACACATTGCAAACTGCACCACTAAGCAAATTCATATCTCACCAAACCAATCCATGTGTAAAGCTCTGTGATGTACTGAGCCGGAAGAATTGACTGACCAAGGCGCAAGAATAGTTGCGCGACGAGTGCAGAGACCGGAAATAGTAGAGAGAGAGAGGTCCGATTATTTGTGGTCTATTTCAAAATAAAAGCTTTCTTTTCTGTCCTCTTATAGCGATCTCCCTGCCTATTCAGAGGGGGGTAACATGTGAGTGTGTTGGTACAGCACAGAAGACTTGGTGTGCGGCGTGCCTCAGGGTTCCGTTTTAGGGCCGGTGTTATTCACTCTGTACACCAAGCCACTGCTTCTCCTTCTTAGAAAGCATGCTGTTGAGAGTCAGTCATTCGCAAACGACACACAACTTTATAAATCCACTGCCCCCTCTCTCATTAATTCCACTGTTAAGACATTGGAGAACTGCATCACAGACATTAAGTCATGGATGACACTCAACAAGCTTAAGCTTAATGACGATAAAACCGAAGCCCTCCTCATTTACAAGCACAACACCTCCTCCTCACTCTCGCCTCTCCCAACATCGCTTACAGTAGGGACAACAAACATTCAGATTTCATCCTCAGCAAAAATCTCGGCTACATTCTCTCCGATGACCTGTCCCTCAACAACCACATCTCCAACGTCTGTCGCTCTGCATACACGGCCATACGCCAAAGCAGCTCCTTTCGCCACTATCTTACAGTCATTGCCACCAAAACCCTAGTCTGCGCTCTCGTCCTTTCTCGTCTTGACTATTGCAACTCTCTCCTCGCTGGCTCCCCAAAACACATCATTGACAAACTACAAAAGGTTCAGAACTCAGCAGCTAGACTAGTATTCCGAGCTAAGAAACGCGATCACATCACACTCCTACTACATTCCCTTCACTGGCTTCCTGTGCAAGCACGCATAGAGTACAAACTCTCTGTTCTCTGTCATAACTTCTTCACAGATTCTTGTCCTTCCTACCTTGCTGATCTACTGTCTGTCTACTCCCCTTCACGCACTTTAAGATCTTCTGCTGACACTCGCACACTCAAGGTTCTCGTCACCCGCACTAAGACATACGGCCAACGTGCATTCGCTTACTCCGCACCTAAGCAGTGGAATTATCTTCCCTCCCATATCCGCAACATACAATCAACACAAGCATTCAAAAAGGCCCTCAAAACCCACCTCTTCAAACTGCATTATTCAGACTGATTTGTATCCCGCTGCCATTCTCTCCTCTTTTGTCTCTGTCTGATCCGTAAGTGTATACACGGCTGTAAATATTTATGCTGTTTTTCCTCCTGGGCCTAACCGGGCATATAAATAGCTGTGAATAGGTTTTTGCTATTCTATTTCTGTCTTTTTTGTCATTTGTGTACATAGTTGTAAATAGTCTATTTCTGTCTTTTTTGTAATTTGTGTACATAGTTGTAAATAGTTTGTACATTTACTGTTCCGTCTTTTGTATTGTAGCAAAAGCGATGTTTTATCATGTGCATGTATTTATAAGTAATGACTATGTAAAGCGTGGTGAGTCTGGTCATAGGCTGGAGTACCCGCTATATAAAAATCCGTTATTATTATTATTATTACAGATCGCCGAGCTTTCAAGCTCATTAATAATTTGGGGGAAAGCCCGTGTATAGCCTCCGTTATGATGATGACGACGATGATGATGATGATGATGATGATGATGATGATGATGATTATGATGATGATGATGATGATGATGATGATGATGATGATGATGATGATGATGATGATGATGATGATGATGATGATGATGATGATGATGAGTATTATTATTATTATTTAAAATTATTATTATTATTATTGTAAAAAATCGTGTTTAGCCTGCTCGGTCTTAGCTGACACAAAAGACCGCACTGAGTTTTCTTTTTCCGATACTCTCCAGGGGATGCACACCCTTGTTTATTACAACCCAAGACTGCGAAACAGAGAGAAGACTATACCAATTTTATTTGTTTTACACAAAATGATTGACTCCAGACTGTCTGAGTGTGTACTAAAAGCTGAAGCGTCTGGAAAATATGCTAAATAGTACTACTAACCCAGCAAATTGTTTTTCCCCCTCTCTCGGAATATTATGTTCATCAGCAAACCCATAATTATTCGTTGTCTAATTCAAGAATTTTTAAACTGGTACTTGACGATGACGATGAGAATGATGCTGTTGATGGTGAGGATGATGACCCTGATGATGGTGATGTTGATGACCTTGATGATGATGATGATGATGATGATGATGATGATGATGATGATAATGATGATGATGGTGATGATGATGATGGTGATGATGATGGTGATGATGACCCTGATGATAGTGATGATGGTGATGAAGATGATGATGAGGAGGAGGATGTGCGTTCGGGCATTGAATAGAATAGACCCAAAGTTTCCCGGCGAGTCGTAAGAGGCGACTAACAGGGGTGATGTTAGCACGGCATCACTGGGCGAAAGTCTTCTACACAGAAGTCACCGGCCAGGGCGGAGGAACCTCACGTTACTACAGGTTCAACGACCACGGGCTCGGGGCCGAGGCGAGCCACACTGTATTCGTGGATATCGGCTGTGGCCAACAGCCTGGAGAGGATTGGGCCCTGCCAGGTCTTTCTTGCCCAAGACACACTGCATGATGAATACAGCCATTCACTCTGTACCGGATCGGTCGTCGCCCGGGTCACCAAGGACCGCGCCTTCCGTTGGTCACCAGGACGGAGGTAATATATGTGCTACTGATGGACAACTTAGCAAGATCCCCACCACAAACAACATCGTCATAGGAACCTGGAATGTCAGGACTCTAACTGCGGAAGGAAAATTAGAACTGGCCCACGAGCTGGACCACTATCGATGGAACGTTTTAGCTATCAGCGAACTGCGCTGGAAAGGCCTAGGTGAAACAACGACCGACAAAGGCCACAAGCTTTATTTCAGCGGTAGAGATGGCAGGCACGAACACGGCGTTGGATTCTTGGTCCACAAGAACATTCTAACCACTGTCATTGGCTGCCGCCCAGTCTCCAGTAGACCCATTACCATTCGTCTGAGAGCAGCCCCTGTCAACATCACCATCATCCAGGCCTATGCCCCAACATCAGACTATGACAACAGCGAAGTGGAGGATTTGTATGAAAATATACAGGCTGTCCATGACCAAGTGCGAAGAAGGACATACACATAGTGCAAGGCGACTGGAATGCCAAGGTTGGCCAAGATGTGCACCACAACTGGGGAGACACACGTGGACCCCACTGCAACGAGACAAATGACAGGGGTCTGAAGCTCTTGGAGTTTGCCAGATACAACAATCTGATACTGGCAAACACGCTTGGTTTCCACAAAACACCCAGACGATGGACATGGCACAGTCCAGGCGGGGAGCATCATAACCAGATCGACTACATCATGGTCAAGAAACACTTCAAATCAAGCATCAACATTGGCAGGACACGCACTTTTCCAGTAGCAGACACCGGAAGTGACCACGATCCGATGATAATGTCTTTCCGGCTCCACTTGAAGAGAGTAAACACAGCAAAGTGCACTAGACTGACCTGGACAACTGCAAGACCCGGAGGTGGCGAAAATATTTCAGGCCACAATTGGAGGGAAATTTGCACCACTGCTCATTTTGGGAGCTGGGGAAGTAGATGTCAACACCATGACCACCACCTTCAACTCCGCTGTGACAGATGCCGCCACGCAGATCCGTGGAAAGCACCGGCCAAAGAAGAAGCTGTGGAACACACTTGAACTGTTGGACCTGTGTGATAAACAAAGAGAGATGCGAAAAAAAGAACACCTCACAGGGAGCTGATGTCTACTGAAAAATCAAAATGACGTCCGAAAAGGCATTCGCACAGCAAAGGATAACTGGATAGAAGATCAATGCCAGGAAATAGAGAACAGTCTCAACAAGAACAACAGCAAGGCCTACCAGACTCTGAAGCGGCTGACAAGTGTTATAGAGCCCAAGGTCTCCACGATCCAAAGCTCAAAGCAAGTCTGGCATATGCTTTACAGAAGAACAAGAAGTCTTGCACAGATGGCCAGAGTACTGCTCTGACCTTTACAACCGCAAACCAAACGGAGACCCATCAGTTTTAGCATGCCCTGAAAACAGAGAAAAAGAAGAAATCCTCCCAATTCTCCGAGAAGAAGTTGAGGCAGCAGTGCAATCGCTGAAGAAAGGGAAGATAGCGGGAGCGGACAACATACCCGCGGAAATGCTTCAAGCGGGAGGAGAACCGATGAATGACGCATTCACCATTATCTGTAACAAGATCTGGCAGAGTAGAGAGTGGCCTACACCATGGACCCAGTCGATTGTCATCACTCTTTCCAAAAAAGGTAACCGTCAGGGATGTGAAAATTACCGTACCATCAGCTTCATCGGCCATCCCAGCAAGGTCCTCCTGAAAACAATACTCAACAGGTTGAACCCCAACCTGAACAAATCATACCTGAAGAACAAGCAGGATTCAGGGCAGGGCGAAGTACCACTAAACAGATTTTCAACCTCAGAATAATCTGTAAGAAATACCTACAGCAACAACATCTATATCATGTGTTCGTAGACTTCAAGAAGGCGTTTTACCGAGTCTGGCATGCAGCTCTGTGGGCAACCATGAGAGTGTACAACATCAGCCATAAAAGTATTAAAGTCATCAAAAGATTGTATGACAAGGCTACTAGTTCAGTCCTCCACAACAGCGCCATCGGAAACTGGTTCAGAACAACAATCGGTGTGCGTCAGGGATGCCTACTCTCTCCAACACTCTTCAACATCTTCCTAGAGCCCATCATGTAAGATGCCCTTGCAGATCATGAAGGCACAGTCAGCATAGGGGGTAAAGCAATCTCCAACCTCCGTTTTGCGAATGACATTGAAGGATTGGCTGGAGAGGAACAAGAACGTGAACAGCTGGTACAGAGGCTTGACCCCACCTCCGGAGCCTACGGAATGGAAATAAGTGGAGAGAAGACCAAAATGATGACCATCAACACCAATGGCATCACAACGGACATCAAAGTCCAAAGCCAATCCCTCAACGCAGTGCATAGCTTCAAATATTTAGGAGCCATTGTATCAGACAAGTCCCCTCCAGGATCGCACAAACAACTGTTGCCTTGGCAAGGTTGAAGCCCATTTGGAAAGACAGGACCATCAGCCTACATTCCAAGGTAAGACTGCTGCGCTCCCTTGTCATCTCCATCTTCCTATACGCTTCCGAAACATGGACCCACACAGCAGATCTACAACGAAGAATACAATGCATGGAGATGAGGTGCTACAGAAGACTTCTGGGCATTTCCTATACCCAGCAACTCACCAACGACGAAGTCCGACATACCATCACACAAAAAATTGGACAATACGATGACCTGCTCACAGTGGTGAAAAAACTGAAACTCCGATGGTATGGCCACGTCACCAGATCATCAAGTCTTGCAAAGACCATCCTGCAATGTACAGCCCAAGGAGGTAGAAGAAGAGGGAGACCAAAAAAGAAGTTGCAGGACAACATTCGAGAATGGACTGGTTTGACACTGAGCGAAACCATCAGGGTTGCTGAGGACAGAGAAAGATGGAGTACGCTGGTTAAACAATAATCTGTGGTGCCCCAACGACCTCCGAGTTACGGGATAGGATAGGATAGGAATGATAAAGAGTAGCAATACAATAATGAATTCTACAGAAAAGCGGATATTTTATGTCCATCTTCATTTTATGTTTTTAGTTCGTTTATTTTTTTTTTAATTCAACCAGCGATTTTTAACATTCTGGCTACATTAGTGTTACACGTTAACAATAGCCCGTATAAAGCTTTCCAACTTTATTCTGCAAACACCAACAACTGCAACAAGATAAGAATTCTTAAAATTTGTTGAGGTGTAAATCAGTATTTTGCCTATTACGGTGTGTTTTTGTTGCTGGTGGTGGTGGGGATCAGGGGGTTGGGGGGTAATGGTGGAAGTGGTAGAAGTGGTATGGTGTAGTGTGGTGTGTTACGTTTGTGTCTGATTGCTGGTAGCCTTGAGAACAGCGTTTTCACTCTGTGTTGTACTGGATACAGAACAGCACTATATAACTATTTGTAGTAGTAGTAGTAGTAGTAGTAGTAGTAGTAGTAGTAGTAGTAGTAGTAGTAGTAGTAGTAGTAGTAGTAGTAGTAAATACTGTATAGACAATTATTTACCTCTAGCCCACCTTGCAAATTTACAGGCTATGCCATTAAACATTGTGTCAGACAAAACAAGGCGTCAGTGGCGTCGATGGCTTAACAGATGGTGAGTTACTGGATCACAACCTCTTTGAAGGAAATTGAGGTAACTGAAGTGCGTGGAGGAAAGAAAAGAGACGAGAAGAGGAGAGAGAGAGAGAGAGAGAGAGAGAGAGAGAGAGAGAGAGAGAGAGAGAGAGAGAGAGAGAGAGAGAGAGAGAGAGAGAGAGAGAGAGAGAGAGAGAGAGAGATCAAAACGATTCAAAAGCAAGGAGCGAGAAGAGTGATAGGATGGTTGTAGAAGCGGAGATGTGGATAAATAAGAGTATTTGTGATTGGTTAGGCCAAACAAAGCCATTTTAACCCTATCAACGATGCAAATAAGCTAGCGCTGTGTTGTGTTGTGTTGCGTTGCGTAGTGTCGTGTTTTTTTGTTTTGTGTTGTGGGGTGGAGTGATGTGTTGAGTTGTGGTGTGTTGTGTTGTGGTGTGTTAAGTTGTGGTGTGTTGAGTTGTGGTGTGTTGCGTTGTGATGTCTTGTGGTATAGTGTGGGTGGTATGGTGTGTGTTCTGTTTTATTTAGGTTTGTGTGCTTCTTAAAAATAACATGGCAATGCCCCCTAATATATAAATAGTATGGCTTCAAAATAAGCTACAAACAGAGCAAGTTCCTAACAACAGCAACATATAGGAATAGAATAGGTTGTTGTTGTTGGTTTTGTTGTTTTTATTGTTGTTATTGTCCTAACTAGTACAGGAAATTTATTCAAAATTCAAAAGCAAACGACAGATCCGGCACACGATGACATAAATGAAACTATTTAAACAGAAAAAGGATTTACAAAACGTGCACGTTAATAATAACAAGCATATAGATAGATTATGCTTCATCGAAAGAAAAGAAAAGATAATGCTACTAAGTAATACATTATTCTGTTTTGTAATATTTGCTCAACTAACCATTTGAAACAAAAATATAATGATAGAAATAGGAATAATAGGCTACCAAGTATAGTATCCTGTTTTAATAACACGCAAAGACCTGACATTGGTCAATGTAAATTATTGTGACTTCAAAGAATCTACAAAGCCATGGTTAATCGATGACAACATTGAAGACAGCTAGTAGTCTAAAATCGATAACACTGGAAATAGCTTTGTCAATCTCATGTCACACTACTGATCTTTGTTTTGCAAGACTTCAATGGAAATACTTTGATATAATCGAAAATCAGAACGAACCAAATGTCGGTTTGTCTGTCGGCCTGTCTTTCGGTCGCTGGTTCCGTTGCCTACCTCAAGACCCACTGAACAGATTTTAACCACACTTTATAGGAACATTACCGCGGTTAGTAGCCAGCCTCCCGAGCCATCGAGCTGGATCTACCTAAAAAAAAGGCTGTGGTCAATTCGTTAATAAACGCGTATTTATATCTCAAAAACGACTGAACTAGTTCTAATAATATTGGTATAGAGGTACTTCAGTTCATAGCCAATTATTCCGGGGCAATCCGCTGGTTGGTCACTCGATCGGTCCAACCGTCGGTCAATAGTTCACTTTTCTGCTCAAAACAATTTTTAATTTATTTTGCCTTACCTACACAAATGACAACCGATTTCGATTATTTTTACTATGCAAATACTTCAACTACTCAGCCTTTTATTTCAATCCTATTTCATGTTCACAAATATCAAGGTCGCAAGGTTCGTAATTTATAAACATGTTTTGCGCCGCGCTATATCTCAAAATTGGCTAAACCGATTTTGATAAATTTTAACATGAAGATAGTTTAAAGAGTTTCCAGTTTTCACAAGTTTTGATTTTACTTCTTTTGTGATAAAATCAAGAAAACTGACATGATGCGCTTTAGGAAGATGTTGAAGAGTGTGGGAGAGAATATGCATCCCTGACGCACACCGATTGTTGTTCTGAACCAGTTTCCGATGGAGCTGTTATGGAGGACTGCACTGGTAACCTTGTCATACAGGCTTTTGATGACTTGTCTTCAATGATAATAATAATAATAATAATAATAATAATAATAATAATAATAATAATAATAATAATAATAATAATAATAATAATACAGGATACAGGATACAATAACGCGCTTTTTCTTCAATCGAACCCAAAGCGCGGTGATCTGAAGAGATCGCTATTTACGAAGTCGAAATGGAAATATATTTTTATTTGTGAAATTTTAGATTGACTGTATACCAAAAAAAATTACTGTAGTGAGGGGAAAAACCACAATACTCGGTACTTCAATCCAAGATGGGAAGAACACGCGCTTCTGGTGCTACATAAAGCGGCAGAAGTCATCCAGCGAGGAATCGTCCCTCTCAGGAAGGACCCCTTGACGTCTGACCCAGTAAAACCGGCGGAGATCCTTAACCAACAGTTCCAATCGTTCTTCGGGGATGGGCAGCGGTACACTGAATCGGATTTCTTGGAGAAGACAAGAGATGGAGGATATCATTGTGACTGAGAGCGATGTACAGGCACTACTGAAAAATCTGAACCCTTACAAGGCATGCGGCCTGGATAACATCAGAACAAGAGTCCTGAAGGAGTTTGCGCCATAGCTTGCCCCTGCACTGACGTTACTGTTCCAGTTCTCCCTGTTCACCGTCGTTGTTCCAGGAGATTGGAGAGCAGCCCATTTCACACCCATTTACAACAAAGGAAAACAGTAGGACCCTGCTAACTACAGGCCAGTCTCCCTCACTAGCGTGGTGTGCATTTGACCGCGTCAAACACAGCTTGCTGCTGCACAAGCTTCGACGATATGGCATCCAGGGCAGAGCACACGCATGGATCAACTTCCTCAGCAACAGAACCCAGCCAGTCGTGGTGGGAGGGGCTCGCTCTTCATTCGTTGACGTCAGGTCGGGCGTCCTCAAGCCTCCGTGCTAGATCCTTGTTTGTTCTTTGCGTACATCAACCACTTGCCCGATAAGCTGACGTCGTTAGCGAGTCTGTTTGCGGATGACATGGCAGTCTACAGGATGATCTCTGATTGGCAGTCTACAGGATGATCTCTGATGGCTTAGACCATGGCCTGCTACAACAAGACTCCCATTGCTTGGCTGAGAGGGAGAATAGCTGGAACATGGAGTGTCATCCTGCCAAGTGTCAGATCCTTTCAGTGTCCAGGAGCAGATGTTCCATCCATTACCCATATGAACTCCATGGCCACACCCTAGAAGCTGTTCCATCTGTCAAACACCTTGGTATTACTCTCCACCGAGAGATGAACTGAGACGACCACATAAACAGCATTTGCAACCAAGCCAACCGGACATTGGGGTTCCTCAGACGGAATTTGAAGATCATCACCAGTATCAACAAAATCGCCTATAAAGCCTTGGTGTGACCCTTGCTGGAATATGCTTCATCCGTCTAGGATCCCCAAACCAACAAAACATGGATAACATTGAAGCCATACAGCGTCGTGCAGAGCGCTTAGTCCTTAACCGCTTTCGCAATACTTCAAGTGTCAACAGCATGTTTTAACAGCTGGACTGGACCTCACTGGAAGAGCGACTGATCAGGCCCGCTGTCCCAACATCAAAGCAAAGCTCATTCCATTTCCCCCTCGGCAGCTACGAGGTCACGACCACCAGTTCTTCCTCATCTCGACCAGATCCCAATACCGCAGTTCCTCATTTCTCCCACGAACCGTCATTGATTGGAAAGATCTCTCAAGAGGAGCAGCGGACGCCATAAAGAGTCTCCCTCTAGTAACCCTCAGTCCCCCTTTTTTAAATGTGTTTTTGTGACTGAGTAATATGACTCTAAAAGAGAAAGAAAACTTGTTAAATGCCTTTGACCAGATCGAACTGCAACAAATTTGGAATGCTTCAAAACCTCTAGAGAATAGAACGCGAACGCTTCACCAAATTGGTGCCAGAATTATCGACGAGTTGATCGTGGGCTTTCAACGTCAAGAAGAAAACTCTGTGTCGTGAAAAGTCCTGGTACTTAAGTCACGGAAGTTCATCACACGCGGGGTTCCAACCCCCGGCCTTCGGTATAGGAAACCAACTCACGATCAACTGTGCTAGCAGGCCACCCATCATTTGTCACCCATCCCTGGGGTTGTGCTGGATCGTCTGGGCGGCAGACCGTGCGCCTAAGGCAGCAAGTGGGCACCTCGGCCGGCTTAAGTTAGATCCTGTATCGACCAGCGCCTTCAAATGCTGTGGGGCCGTAAAAGTCTTATATAAGAAAAATGAATGCATAAAATTATGCTGTCCTGCGGCTGCAGGGCTTTCACTGAGAAAGCAACCAGAATTTCCTCTACGTGTGGACCAAATACTATCCAAAATCCATACTCGATGGAGGCCTCTGGCGTCAAGGGAAAGAACAGGGGTTGACTCCATATTTTTACACATCATTCGTGCTAAACCCCAAGGATCAATTAGATTATATATTATGGGAGACGCAGGAAAGTGAAGCACGCTTAGTTCTTCAGTCAGCCTATGATTGTCACGCGCAATCAAATTTAAATCGTCATTTTTAAATAGCGCATTAACACTAAAGAGGTGAACATGAGGCTGATAAAATACAAGATCGATCCAAGGAGCCTAATGATTCAAATTGTGAAAGAACATCATGTACCGCTGTTCGACGTGCATGCGAGCTGATTTAAGCTAACCTTCTAAAGCTGTACTTCCGATAGAATAACCGGGTTCTTTCACGTTTCGTACCGCGACACTGGAGGAAATGAAATACCATTTAAAGTCTCATTACTGAAAGTCCCACTACAGGTGCAATAGCCAAGAAGAATGGATCCTCCTCAAGAATTTACATTTACATTCTTGCCGAAGTCCATTCTTCTTGCCTGTGCTGCCATGCACAGATTGAGACAACAAACAGTGTGACACTAACTAAACCTGCACTAAAACCATTTGCTTACAACGCGCTGTAAACAATAATAATAATAATAATAATAATAATAATAATAATAATAATAATAATAATAATAATAATAATAATAATAATAATAATAATAATAATGGACATAGTGCATGCGCTTTTCTTAGTAGTGCTGAAAACGCTATATGTAGGCTATTAACATGCACGCTCACGTGTTGCGCTGTGTTATTGTCTATGACAATTATTTTAGGACCGCTCTATGCTGAGGCCTTAGTTCTTATCTGGCGGCTCTCAATGTTCAGCTGTCACAAACGTAGAACGCTCAAGTCCGATCAACATCCTTCTTGTAATCAACATGAAAGTGTCTCTTGCATCAGACCACCGACTTGTTTTTTTGCTGCAGACAGCTGATGACGTAACCCCCAACTCCTTTTCTCTGTCTGTCTCTGTCTCTCTCTCTGTCTCTGTCTGTCTGTCTGTCTCTCTCTCTCTCTCTGTCTCTCTCTCTCTCTTTCTCTCTCTGTTTTATGCAACTCCTGTCTCCCCAGGCACAACACTCTGTATCTGAAGAAGAATCTGAAGAACACAGCAACAGTTCATACAAATCGAAAGCACAAAACTTTGGAAAAGAGAAAGACAAAAAAAATCACGCTAAAGATGTCAATGAGGAAAATAGAATAATACTATTTAAGTGAGTCGGATGTCATTTTTTGTAATCTAAGTTATACACTCAATAGTATGACCATTTTCTGAAATAAAGGGATGATGTTATATTTATGAAATAACAAATGCATCTGTATGTAGTGTGTTTGGTTTTGAATTAGCCATTGGGAATTTATGATCTGCCTATGGAAGCCCCAGCATCACAGGTTGTAGGTTTGTGCATGGATGGAAAGGATGATGGAGGGGTGCATGTGTGTTTGACACACCGATTGTAGTTATTATTTTGTTGTTGTTGTTCTTCCCTTTCTATTACTTCTTCTTTCTATCACGGGAATAGTCAAGTCAAGATGATGGATGCAAAATTTGCTCTGTGTTGTTGTATCTGTAGTTGTGGATGCATTGCAATGGGTGAATGTGGAATGTGTGTTGCTGTAACTGTGTCAATTTGGTTTTAGACATACTGCAAGCCATGTCTAGATCATTTTATTTATATCTATCTATATCTATATATCTATATATCTATATAATCTATATCTGTCTCTCTCTAATATATATATATATATATATATATATATATATATATATATATATATATATATATATATATATATATATATATATATATATATATATATATATATATATATACTGTGTTGTTAGACATTTATTACCTCCTAGTTAATGTACTCTTAGCCGTTTCTTTTATTGTTCATAATCTTATTTGCCCATTGTTAGCTGTTTGACTGTGATATTTTTTTTTAATGTGCTTCGTGGCGAAATGTATTTCTCATGAATTGTATGTCACTTTTCAATAAAGAATCTGAATCCGCACCTAGATCTTTAAAATACATGGATAAAACAATACTAGAAAGTATATTTCAATGCATTAATAATGCTTCTCTCTCTCTCGCTCACTCTTTCTCTAATTCTCTCTCTCTCTCTCTCTCTCTCTCTCTCTCTCTCTCTGTTTACAATGAGTGAAACATGCCAGAACAAGACAGTTTTCATTATGAATCTAAGATATTCATGTGACGGTGGGTCTATTGTTGCTGGGCTCTGCACAATGGAATGCTATTACCCACTCGTCTATCGTCTGCGGGGATCGGCTAGTGTAATCGCCCTATACTAATCTTAATACATTTAGCTCGGTCTGTGTTAGGATGGGGTTACAGAGATAGGGAGAAAAGTGTAAATATTCACTGACACACTAGCTCTCACACGGCTATGAAACATAGGTAGTCCAGCCACTTGTTAACAGTAAATATCACACATTTATTTCCTCTACTCTATACACAATCTTCTAATCACTGTACTAACTTAAATGTCCAAACTTCACTTCAAGTAGTTCGCTCCTTAATAGGTCTATGCAGCTACTGTCTCATCATTGGGCTCTGAGTTCTTTCTGTCCTATTATTCGGTTTTCTGGACGAGCAGTATCGTAGATCAGTGTTTAGGCATGGTTTCGGAGGACTTAACTTTCTAGTCGATGTGCGGTTTTGTTGTCTCTTCTTCTTGGTAGTTGACTACGGAGCTAGTGGAGCCCAATGTTCTCACTGCTCAAGGTTGCAGGCCGCGTGTCAGGGTTGCCTCTCTGTGGAGTTTGTTCCCAGCCATGGACCAAAATGCCTGCTCGTCTTCTTGACAATGTCAGGCTCTGGCTATACTGTCGATGAATTTTTTTTATCCATCACCAGCCGAGTCTTGCGCTAGAGATATCTATCAACGTGCGTCTTGCTATGATAATGTTTGGATAAAGACTAACTCTCCTCCTGCTGGAGTTGGCTATCGAGCGAGACTACGAGAATAGTAACGCCACGTAGTGGGGGGTTGCGGGTGATTGGTCAGCTGGATAAGGTCACGGCTTATCTTAGTTAAATTGTAGCCTACACATGTGTAGAACCACCTACTTTGGTCGTCTGCTAGTCAGCGACTTAACTTACATAGCAGACGGAACGTGTAGGCATGAAGCTTTAGTGCTGCATTAGAACTAGCCTCTCGCGACAATTCAAATATCTACAAATGTACAAGTTGATATTACTCTTTTCTTTAACAGTTCGGGTGAAATTAGTGAATTCAAAAAGAAATCCAGGTACCATGACATTTAAAAAAAAAAGACTTCTATTAACCAATAATATTAGTATCAACAACAACCTGGGACCTTGTATTTCTTCACTGTCTTCACTTGTGTAGCGGAAAGGGAGGCGACTGGTTGAGGCTCGGGAGATAAATTGTCTACCTTGATTTTCTTGGTTAGACTAGCCTTGGGTGGCTCCTGCTTTGCAGAAACCTTTGGGTATGCCATTGGGTTACGCAGGACAAGGCTACACGACACTTGTCCTCCCCGGATGACCATTCGCCTGCTGCGTTTGGTGGCGAGCGGGACCACATTGTCGGCAGGCATTTTATGCAGGTCGGTGGCAGCGATTTTGCAGTAGAGTGCGTGGCACTAGTAGCCGGCAACCCACGCTTCACCGCCTTGCAGGGCAAATATTTTTATGTCCTTCTTTTGAGGGACAAAATGAAAATAACAGCTCAATTGGAGAAATGTTCTCAAGGTCGTGGCCAAGAGACGGGAGTCAAATACTCCGCTCGGCTACACTTGCTATCACTGATCAGCAGTGATTGTTGTTGTTGTATTGTTGCTTTGTCGATAAATCTAGTGGTACTATTGGTATCATCGCCCATGCCAAAAGCATGTTGAGTGTTTATAGTCATAGGAATGTGAAGGTACAGACTTGTACAGAAGAAAACAATGGGAAATTGTTTTAAATGCTTAAGTCAGAACATATTCTGAAGTACAGTAAAATATGCGTAGTATGGGATTTTAATTTGTCATCGGTGAAATAGGATGGTGCATGGACAGGTCCAAAGGAAAATGAAATAACAGAGCACGAGAGGGATGCTGATCTTATACAGAACGTTTTACACCCTAGAAGAAGGCGACAGGGTCAGATTTCAACTCTGTGTGACTGGGTCTTGGTAGACGACGAAGCTTTGGTGTTGTCACCCTTTGGTAAAAGTGATCACGATACACTTTTTTAAAATCTATTGGTTCCTAAAATAGAAGTAAATCTTAGTGAAACTCATCCTTATAGTTTTAATCTTGGGAAAGGGGACTATGTGTCACAGAAGGCTAGTTCGGACCCAGCACTAAAGCTTCACGCATCAAATAGTTTATCTTGCTGTAGCCTTTGTAACTTAAAGTCGCTGCCTAGCAGACGACAGACGTCAGGCTGTGCTAAGCATGGGTAGGCTAAACTCTTTACTAGGTAAGCAGTGACCTCATCCCGCTGACCTATATCCGCCACCCCTGCTAGATGGAGCTAAAGGCTTCACGAGATTTTGCGAGCTTAAGCTGACCACAGGCTAGATAGTCATTCTTTGTCTAAATCTCAACCGAGAAGGACGCACGCTGAAAGCTCTCTCTAGCAGTAGACTACGCAGGTGACGGGGGAAAATCAATTCATGGCAGTTTAGCCACAGCCTGACATTGTCAAAAAGGTAAATGATCAATCTTTTGTTTCATCACGATTTATTGATAATATTATTGGATTATGCTTGTGAAGTTTTGCCATGCAGACCTGTGCACACTCAAAATGCTCATCAGTAGCAAACAAACCAAATTTCAGTAGTTTTTTAAAATTTTCAGTAGCAAGCTGTAACGACAGTTCAAGACATAATTCTGCTCACAAAGCACACAAACTGAAACACTACGAGGCAGTAGAATGGGAATTACAATCTATTCAAGCCAAGCTAAAACATCAACACTGCTACTTTTTTCTTTTGTTTAACAAAACCTTTATTAGCAGAGTATAAAAATATACAAATTAGGACAATATTTTATTTAACAAAATGTATGGCTGGACAGATTAATAATGATTTTAACTTGGTTACATACAGTATGTCAAGCAAAGTTTTACCAACATTCACAATTATAAAACATGGCCCATGTTTTATAATTGTGAATGTTGGTAAAACTTTGCTTGACCACGTGGCTGACCCGCGACCGGTTTTCGAAACCATGAGGTAGTCCCACTGTCCAACTGTTGTTTCTCCTATGTGTAGTATTGCAGACCAGTGGCTGTACCGGAGAATGTGTATATTATTAATTACTTCTCCCTGTGTTTATGTTAGCCATGATATGTATATATATAGGAAGTATGTTGGAGATTCCAGTGAACCATGGACGTAGAAGATTGTTCGTCTATTGTTTGTATAAACGGACGCGATCACTGCGGGCTGTTTCTGCCATCAGTGAGACGCTCTGCACACCTTTCGTTAACAAGGCGTTGCAGAAACTCGTCTTATGTTTTGTAGACGAGCAGGCTTGTTGGTCCGATGCAGGAGATAGACCACTGAGAGTCAACCCTAAAATTCGGCCTGCAAGTGGAGCATCGAGCACTGAGCTCCGATAGCCCAATAGTCAACAAACAAGGAGGAGACACCATCACCACACCTCAACGATTCAGCTGACACCGAAACCGTGCACACACACTGATCTAGAAGGACTGTGCGGTAGTCTACTCTCTTAAAAACGAACATTAGGCCAACCAGAACAAATAGTCCAATGATGAAACAATAGCAAATATTGAGAACAGTAGCAGCATAGACCCATCAAGGAGCGAACGACTCGAAGTGAATTTGGACTGTTAAGTTATTCCCAGATATATTACGTTTGGGGCATTTAAGTTAGTATAGTGTTTAGAGAATTATGTATAGAGTAGAGGAAACAAATGTGTGATTTTACTGTTAACAAGTGGCTGGACTACCTATGTTTCATAGCCGTGCGAGAGCTAGTGTGTCAGTGAATCTTTTACCATTTTCTCCCTATCTCTATAACCCTATCCGCATACAGACCGGGCTAAACATATAAATGTATTAAGATTAGTCATAGGGTGATTACACTAGCCGATCTCCGCAGACAAAAGACGAGTGGGTAATAGTATTCCATTGTGCAGAGTCCAGCAACAATAGACCCACCATCACACTATGACAGACAAAGAAAGTTAGTTCCTACATGCAAAATAAGTGATTTTTATGGTACTAACATAAATATATTTTGGACCAAACTAACAACTTTTATTCATCAAAGAATGGAAGAACGCATACCAAAGATTAAGGACTCACAAGCAAGTGTGAAAAAGATCTCTCCAAAATGAATGTATAAGAAGGCCACAAAACATATTAAAATATAACATTTTTAAAAGATACATGCAAACTAAAAGAGGATACGACTATGAATATTAAATTAAACAGAGAAACAAGTGTAGGGCTATAATTACAAGGCAAAGAAACTTTTTTTTTTGAAACTTTTTTTATTAGGGATAAAGATTTTAGACTAATAAGAAGTCTAATCTTCCAATCTGTCCCTTAACAAATTAACATAATAAATAACCTTTAACATTAACTTGGAAATCATAGAAATCACACACACATGCACTCACACACATGCACACACAATCACAACATCTTCTTCATCATTATCTTTAAACAATGTTAGGCAACCACCACCCTTCCTATCCCTCACCCTCATAATAATATTACAAATAACAATAATCATAACAACAATGATAATAACAATAATAATAACAACAATAATAATAATAATTATAATTAATATTATTATTATCATCATCATTACTATTACTATCATACTACAATGTCATGAAAAACTGTGTTATCATATAAAAAATATCAGTTTTATAATCAATTTTGCAGATGTTTGCATAGGTTATTTTTGAAAGAAAATATTGTGGTGCAATGTTTACACTCCACAGGAAGAGAGTTCCATACAGCAGCTCCATTAAATGATAGGCTATTTTTGTATAAATCAATGCGAGGGAGGGGTAGTTTATAATTATAAAGTCTATGCCCAAGAACTGGCTTAGTAAAAAATATATCAAGATATGCTGGTGTTTTTCCATGTGTGATTTTGAACATAAGGATAGCTGTATTAAATACAAATTGTTGTTGAAGTGGGAGTATTCGGAGTGCTTTGTATTTCTCAGTAGTTGGAATATCTGTATTTATATTATAAGACTTATAGAGTATCTTGATTGCTCTTTTATGAAGACTGTTTAGCGGTTTAATTTGCGCCTCACTTGCATTACACCAAACAGTTGATGCATAATTAAAATGAGACATACAGTGGGCATAGAAAAAAGATTTCAATGCACCAACCGTAACAAAATGTCTAAGTTTATTTAGAAGGAAAAGGTATTTAGAAATTTTTTTACAGATATGGTTAATGTGTGCCCGCCAGGTAAAATCATCATCAATGATTACGCCTAGCACTTTATGTTCACGAACTTGATCAATACTGTACGACCCTAAGAAGGAACATGAGCGAAAAATATTGTAAGACTAAGCACACAGATTTTTGGAAATTATTTAACTAAGTTAAATCTGGGAATTGGTGCATTAAAAAGGCAGGATGGCAGCCTGGCTACATCTGATGCCGACACAGCAGAGCTTTTAAATTCTTTTTTTTTTCTAGCGTTTTTACACGTGAAGAAATTAGCAATTTACCTAAAGTTCAAAATCAGATGGAGTGAGATTAACTGACCTAAGAATAACACTTAAGCAGTTATAGATAAGTTGATATGATTAGATACAAGTAAGGCACAGGGCCCCGGTAAAATTCCAGCGAGGGTTGTGAAAGAGCTGAGTACAGAATTAAATTTAATGTGTTTTATTCAACTTACCACTGGAATCGGGAGTTATACCCGATGATTGGAAAACTGTTGAAGTTGTTGCATTATTTAAAAAGGGTTCTAAATCGGACCCAGGTAAATAAATACCAGTAAGTCTAACGTGCATACTATATAAAGTCGTTAGTAAGAGATGTTGTAGTTAATTATTTTACATCAAATGACTTGTTTTCTAACTGTCAGCATGGGTTGCGTTAAAAAAATCTGACGCAACTGATTGAGGTGATGGACGATTTTACAAGGTTTTTAGATGTTGGAGAACCAGCTGATGTAATTTATTTAGATTTTAGAAAAGCATTTGATACTGTCCCACACTAAAGATTACTCATCAAGCTTCAGTCATATGATATTGCTGGTAATGTCCTTAGATGGATCTCTGAATTTTTATCTGGAAGATCAAAGCAGTAAGAGTAGGATCATCCCATTTTATCAAGTACCCCTATTTTGAGTGGAATCCCTCAAGGTAGCATTTAAGGACCCATTTTATTTACAATTTTTATAAATAATTTACCCGATTACGTTGAAAGTATTTGCTAAATCTTTGCTGATGATACCAAAGTGAATGGTGAGGCTGATGATTATAATAAGTTACAGGACGATTTGAATAAATTGCAAGATTGGTCGGACTTGTGGAATCTGTATTTTAATGTCCAGAAGTGTAAATTGATGCATTTAGGGAAATATAACCCCAACCATGAGTATCTAATGAAAATAGGAAATTGAAAAGAAAAAGTTCAAGCATGCAGGGAAAAAAAGACCTAATGGTGGTGTTTGACAATAGATTATCCTTCGATCAACACATTCAAAAAGCAATCAGCGAGGAAAATCAGATGATCGGAATTATAAAAAGATCCTTTTCACTTTTGAACAAATATAGTTTTAATATCGTATACAAGGCATTGGTCCGCTCTTATGTGGAGTACGGCAATGTCATATGGTCGCCGTTTTTTAAACGACAGTCGGTCGATCGCGATTGAACGGGTTCAGCGTAGAGTCACAAGGGTTCTGTCGGAGTGCGCAAACATGACATAAACAGAATTAAAGGTTGACGCATGTAAACTTGCCAACGATTAATGGGAAGAAGGTTGAGAGGTGATTTAATTCAGTTATACAAAATATTTTACGGGATAGGCCAAGTTAGTTTCCAACAGATGTTTCAGATAAATAACAACCAGACTACAAAGCAGCAGGGTAAATTGTTGGTAAACTATAACAGAAATATTCGAAAGTTTTCTTATGCAAACATGGTCGTGAAAAATTGGAATGATCTCCCGCTTAACATTAAATTTGCAGAGAATGTCAACGCTTTTAAGAACCTTCTGGACAACAATCTTAAATTTATAGCTAAGTATAAAGAATATGACGATTAATTTTCATTTTATTTTTTCAAAAATGCACTAGCATGACCCCCGCACGTATGTAAAAACAACGAATGAAGAGGCGTGGAATAGGCCGCGAGGCCTAAAATTAAGCCTCTATTTTACTACTACTACTACTACTACTACTACTACTACTACTACTACTACTACTACTACTACTACTACTACTACTACTACTACTATTACCACCACCACCACTACCACTACCACTACTACAATCTTTCTTCGTCCTCCTGAATGTGAACGTCTAACTCAGCAAACATCTTTACACATTCCCCTCCTCCCCCCCCCCTCTCTCTCTCTCTCTCTCTCTCTCTCTCTCTCTCTCTGATTCCTCCATTGAAAATTACCAATAAAATAGTTGAAGAAGTTCAATGTCATAAGCTTCTTGGTTTGACTTAGACAATAATTTGTTCTTGGACGCAACATATTTTAAACATCAGTAAAACTATTTCTAAAATGATCTATCAACTTTCGAGGAATAAATATTTCTTAAATGAACTTTCTTGTAAATTATTATATTCGGATCATATTCAACCATTTAGTATTTCTCTACTATTTGGGATTCTGCTAGTGCCAATGCCACGAATCCTTTACTTACAATTCACAAACGTGCAATTAAACAAGTTGTTCTTAAACGAACAAAAATTATCTTGATGACTATAAAGAGCTGAATATATTACCTCTTGCCGACAGATTAAAAATTAAAAAAGGTGGGGTTTTTTGCACAAGATCCTTTCTGGCAATATACCTTCCTACATTTCTTCTTTTTTTTTAAAGAAAAATGCGAGATCCTCCACAAAGTTAAATGTTCCTATTCAGAGGAATTGATCTCTTCAAAATTAGTCTAGCGTATTCTGGTTCCACTTTGTGGAATACATTTCCTGAAGATCTCCACAGCCCAGTAATTTACATCATTCAAAAAACAACTTTTGAAATGCATTTAAAAAGTAACTAAAAATGTAATTAACAACATTAGATGGATAGATAGATAGATAGATAGATAGATAGATAGATAGATAGATAGATAGATAGATAGATAGATAGATAGATAGATAGATAGATAGATAGATAGATAGATAGATAGATAGATAGATAGATAGATAGATAGATAGATAGATAGATAGATAGATAGATAGATAGATAGATAGATAGATAGATAGATAGATAGATAGATAGATAGATAGATAGATAGATAGATAGATAGATAGATAGATAGATAGATAGATAGATAGATAGATAGATAGATAGATAGATAGATAGATAGGTAGATAGGTAGGGTATTATTTTTTTAATCTTAAATTTGTAGTAGTAGTAGTAGTAATAGTAGTAGTAATTATTTTATGAACTACCTTGTTTGCATTAGATTAAGATGTTTATTGTTATTTTTCTAATTCATTGTTATTGTTACAAGGGCAGGAGGTAAAAAAAGTGCACCCAGCGCTTACTCTTTTACTCTTGGAAAATACAATTATCTTATCTTATCTTATCTTATCTTATCTTATCTTATCTTATCTTATCTTATCTTATCTTGTCTGAGGCCATCGCCCTCAGTTGCACTCCTTCCCTCAAGCTGATTACTGTTCATACCCTATAATCCAGAAAGATGTGGCTTGCCATGCAGTCTCAATGTACCCACCCCTACCAAGGAACTGCGTGATCAACACTGTAATCACGGATATGTATAGGACTGGATACTCAGCTCCCCATTCGAGGGTCAGAACTTTTTTCTTTTGGTATACTACTTAACTAAATGTGTGTTATATGGTCTTTGTCATTTCGGTGAAACACAATGTTAATAAAACCAACCAAGCAAACCAACTAACCAACCTCTCTCTCTCTCTCTCTCTCTCTCTCTCTCTCTGTACATGTATATATTTACGTATGTATGTATGTATGTATGTATATATGTATGTATGTATGTATGTATGTATGCATGTATGTGTGTGTGTTTTTTTTGGCGTGTGACGTCATGACATGGCGGCAGTAGCAGGGTCTGTCATAGTTCTCTGTTGTACGTTACTGCTACCTGGCGTCACCCCCGTCGTGGCTGTCGTCGAAAATACAGCGACGAGTAGAAGACAGAACCAGCTCATCATGGGACTGCCTGAAGATTTGAAATCTGCCTTCAAGGAAGCGCTTCAGGTCGGCAAAGTTCGAGAAACCACCATTCCACTCAAAACGTCAACAAACATGGCGGCCAGCGATCAACACACAATGAACAGAGGTATGTTGATGCCCTCATTTGATGTGTTCAACGCCGATCACTGGAATAATTTCGCGAAAGTCTGTAGTGAGAATGAGTGGACATTATTCGTGCATTATGAGAACATTTTCCGACAAGCTATTTCAACTAAACCCCTACATGTCAAACGATCGTACCATCACCCTGCCCCAAAGAAATGGATCGAACTGACATCACTACTAACACGAACTTTTTATGAAGATGGGGTTTTCCGACCCACCAAACCCAACGGTACACCCTTCAGTACACAGTTTCTGAAGTATGTTATACGTGTCGTCCACTCCTTCCCTGTTGCTGTGCCAGAGAGTCTACTGGCCAGCTGTGACAGCGAGTATGATGCCTACATTACAGAAATAGACTACACGTTATCTGTCATTCGTGATGAAGTTTGCCCCTGCCTTTCAGCCAATCGCCGCGATGCTGGAGTGCCCAAACGTCAGCAGGAAGCTCCCATTATCGGGAAGGGGGAGTTGACTCGCCTTTGGCAAGAAAAAAAGAGTGAAGCTGTAAACATCATTAACAACGACAGCAAGAAGCCATGTATTCCAACACTTCCACACACGCTGTCAGAGAGTTCTAGTTGACACACCACCACCCCCATGGCGAGGCGAAATCAGCATCCCTCCTCCACAGTGGACTCCGCCGCCTGTAACATTTAGCATGAAAGAGGTCACAGCTATTATTAGCTCACTGCCTGCTCGTCGCTCGCCGGGGTTTGACGGGGTTACCTACGACCACGTGAAGCGATGTAAACAAACACTCGCCCCCTTGTTTACGGCGATCATGAATATTTGCGCCATCAACAAGCATGTACCCTCTGACTGGAAGCACTCCATCATCACGCTGGTGCCTAAGAAGAATGGCGATCCCAAAAACATTGAAGACTGGCGACCGATCTCTCTCCTCTGTACAAGCTACAAGATCTACATGAAGTTGATCCAACAGAGAATGGTGCCTTGGATCGTGGAGACGGGCAGGCTATCCAGTCGACAAAAGGGGTCCATGCCACGCAATGGTCTGCAGGAGCATGTCTTTACACTGAAGGCTGACATCACCGACTTCCTCCATACATCCTCCAAGCTGTATGTCACCTTCATTGACATCAAAGATGCCTTTGGCAGCATCGACCACCAGGTGATGCTGAACGAGCTCAGTGAGATGGGCTACCCTGAGCAGGTGATCAGCATCACGAGAGACATTTACACGGGATCTACCTTTCAGGTGAAAACAGCCAGCGGTCTTACCAAGCCTATCACAAGGGGCAAAGGCATCATCCAGGGCTGCCCGTGGTCCGTGCTTATCTTCGAGCAAGGCATCGACAAGTGGCTGAGATGGATTGAGCAGGGATCATCAGCGACCAGCTCTCCAAATCCAGTCCAAGGCTATGTTGATGATGTGGACATGACGGCTACCAACGAAGAGGATATCAGGGCAGCGGCTGAAAAGACCGATCTCTTCATGACCTACTCAGGCATGGAGGTAAAGCATCGAAAGTGTGCAGTCCTGCATGGGCAACGCACCGGTAACAACTGGAGTAAAAGTGACAATACAGCCTCTACCCAGCTTGTGGTGCAGGGATCCCCCATCCCCATGTTAGACAGAGAGCAGCCATACACGTACCAAGGCTACAACATCAACCTTGCTGCTACGGCTGAAGACGAACAGGTGGAAAGCATCGTCAGTGACTTTAAAATCACCTTGGCCAAGATCGACGTTGCCCCTCTCGCGGTAGCCGCGAAACTCCAGGCTGTCAACACCATGGCCACTTCCAGGCTGCACTTTTATTTCCCCAACATTCAGTTCACAGAGAAAGTGCTAGACGGCCTGGAAGACAGCATCGTATCCAACGTGAGACACTGGCTTGGCTTGAACAAATCGTCGACACGCTCTTTCATGTTCTGCGCACGAAGCGAGGGTGGTCTGGGTCTGTTCCATCCACGGACCATGTACTACGCCAAGAAGCTGTCCTTCATGCTGAGCGTATTGAACAGCGATGACGAGCAGACCAGACACTCGGCCAGAACATCACTTGCGCTCCATCTCACTAAACGCAAGTGTGCAGCAGCACCCGAAGACGACGATGACCACAACTTCGCTGGCTACCAGACCGATGCCAAATACCGGCTGATCAAGGCATCTAAGGTCACCTGGCGTAAGTCACCGTGGGTGCACCTCAACGACATCTGCGGTAGACTGGGGATCCAGCTCCACCTGAATGACAGCGAGCAGTACATCCTCAGAGTCAGCCCAGAAGAGGAGATCCAACTGTCCTTCGTGGAGCCCAAGGCTTTCTTCACGTCATTCAAACGCCAACAACTACAGGGCAAGCTGGCAGAGTGGAGAGACAAAGAATGTCAGGGGCGCCTGGCGCGTACCAACAACGTCGACTTCTCACTGTCCTCCTCCCACCTGACCAACCTACATCTAAGTGACCGACTGCTGAAGTTCGTGGTGAAGGCCAGATTACAGCTGCTGGAGTGTAACGTCAGGCTCCACACCTACTATCCAGAGACTTTCTCGCAGCAGTGCGGTAGGTGTGGATTTTACATAGAGTCTGTCAGCAACTTGCTGAATGGCTGTAGGGAAAGCAAGAACTCTATTCAGAACCGCCACAACAGAGTGTTAGATATTGTGGCCAGGGCGGTGAAAGATGCTAATCCCAGAGCAGAAATCCTGGCAGACTGTATTGTAAAGCCTTCTCACTTCCAGAACGATAGTAGTGCAGTGTTTGCCAACCTGCCCCACACTAGGCCTGATATGTGTGTCATAGACCATCTTAATAAAACCTCTACCATTATTGAAATAGCTGTACCTTTTGATGACTTTGTAACTGACTCCTACAATAACAAATTTAACAGATACCTCCCGCTGTGCCAGACGATTAGCGATCTTGGTTATAGCTGCAAAGTTGTGGTTCTGATAGTTGGCTCGCTAGGCCTAGTCCACAGAAGGTTTGTTAGCGGACTGAAGTTGGTGGGCCTGCCTGTTCGACGAGCCAAGGCCGTTGCCCGCTACTGTTCAGTTAGCGCTATGCTAGGGTCGCTGATTATCTGGAAGCAGCGATGTCGAGACACTCTGCCCTAATGCCTAATGCTAAAAGGACTGTCAAAGATAATGCTGTACTGTGTTGTATGCACCTGTGAATGTGAACTGGAAATAATTAAAATGAAATATAGTGTGCATGTTTTATAAGTAATCATGTTTAATATTATTATTTATATTTTGCGTTCCATTATTATATTAGGCAGAGAGAGAGAGAGAGAGAGAGAGAGAGAGAGAGAGAGAGAGAGACAGAGAATGAGAGAGAGAGTGAGAGACAGAGAGAGTGAGAGAGAGAGAGAAAGAGAGAGTGAGAGAGAGAGAACATTTGCCATTGACGTATTATTTTATGTGTGTGTGCATAATTTGCTGCTGTCCAATCATGATGGTGCTTGCTTCGTGTCATCCATGTAATTCTCTAAGTGCATATATGTTCATGCGATGTTATAGAGAATAAAATCTTGATATGTATATATGTATGTATGTATGTATGTATGCATGTATGTGTGTGTGGTTTTTTTTTAAGCTAGTGTCCTTTCTAGTTAGCTTGTACTTTTTCTCAAAGGTTTCGTGAGCACATTTGCGCTATTTTATGTTTTTGCTAGCTTTTTAACAAGGTGCTTCTCAGATTCCTCTTAAAGTGCTCGTTCAAAACAGCTTGTGTTTTTACAATCTGGCCTCTCTGGAGGAGAAAACGAGTTGCTCGCGTGGAAGGGACGCGTTTTAATGAAGAGAGCATTCCGTTCTTCTGATTTTAAAGTTTCTCCAGTAATGGCTCACCTCACTTCCTAAGCTTTCCTTTTGCGCCATTTTTAAAAGTCTTTAAAACAACAGTTGCCGTGCTGCACTACAGTAAGCGTCTTTTTGCGCACAAATGTTACAAATCAAAATGACGCATTTTCCATCTTATACCATCATATACGTGTCTTAGGTGACTCACATATTTTAAACTAATGATTGACATAACTGTTTCAGGCATCAATAGGAAAAACATTTTGGAAACAAATACATTAATTGTGATTTCATTTTGCGACATTCGATAGCATTTCAAAAGTCAACTAAAACTCTTCAAAAATAGGTAACGCCTTTTCCAGTGGTCCAGTGATTCGGCTCTTGGCATCCGCCGGACCCTATAAACAATGACTAATTAATTAACTAACGCACAAACAAGCCGGCATTAACTAAATTTCCCAAAGTGAGATATAAAAAACATATTTTAAAGAATGTGATTAATGTTTGTATGCAAATTTATTCCAAGGTATAAGATACGCACATTTTAATGTGTAAAATGTAGTAACCAGAATGTAGAATTTCCATATTTTCTTCTGCTACGCATAATAAATTACGAAATTGACGTCATCTTGCAAATGCAAATGTAAACATCACAACTGCTCAGTATCAGTATCTCAAATTCAATAATGTGTTTTATTTAAGTAAATCGCTCCATAAAATTGTCCTCCATAGCGTACTTTTCCCTAGTCAGATGTGCTCAAGGTGCTGACTACGGAGAGCCAGTATGCATACAATTGTCTGGGTCAAACCCACATCCCAACATGGCGACCTATAAATGAATTGACCTATTTTAGAGAATGGAGTTTCCCTAGGTTATTGTGAAACCGAGTTCAATAACGTTATATGTACAACTGTCGTGGGCTTGCAAATGTTGCCAGCTATTTAAAGTACAGATCTTCTCATAAATCTGGTATGATTCAGTGATACAAATTCGTAAAATTGATCAAGACCTACCAATGCTTTTAATCTGTGTTTCCTCTAGTAGGCCTATTGGAATTTGAGGCTAATGGACTGAATTCTATCACATTATCGTGCAACGATTGCTATGCATTAATAATGAATCACACCGTATTTACATATCTGTCAACACTTTACCTGTAAACACACACACACACACACACACACACGTTGGTCTATCCTTGGAGCATTGAGTTCTGATAGTTTCTGGTTTGCACCAAGAATGTTGCAGTTTCATACATTTATGTATAGAGACGGCTATACATAATGAATCGGCCACATTTACATAAGCTTATATCTCTATCCACACTTTATCTGTAAAACCATTCTGAATTCTGAAAAGCATTGTTCCAATAAGTTCTCGAGTGACCCCAAATGTATGGTTTTGATAAATACATGCAGATTGCAACACACACAAGTCAAGGCAGCTCAACAATTTTTTATTCCAAAAAAAGCGGAAGCTGTGGGTGACATACAAAATGCATATTTGTCACCGCTATGCACACAATATCTTGAGTTGTGCGTGTTGAGCTTCTGTATTTGTGAAGACTTACAATGCGTGATATTTATGTAGACTCACAATGCATGATTATAAGACAGGTCTACATCGTTCGCAATATTCCATTTGGCAAGCTCTTGAGACATAATTGAGTCCATTTTGTGTGGAGTTACCATCACTATACAGATTGCTATGAATAATGAATTAAATGCGCACACACCTGCTTTCAACATCGTTTTCTATCGAACTTTTCGTGATGATCGCTCAGGTCGCCGTGGAACTATATTTATTATTGTTCTAGAACGTCTGGTTATAGCACTGCAATATATTGTATAGATGTCTTCATGGGTTTAACGGTTGCAGAACATCGTGAATCAACTGTAGGGTTTGGGGCGAGCAGTCATAAAGCAAAAAGTCATAGTGTTAATAGTGTGCCTTCATGCTATACACTGTGCAACAACTTATAGCCAGGAACTTGGATTTAATAATTATATAATACACACAGGCACGCACGTACGTCCCTATCCTCCTCCCTTATCCTCCTCCCCCATCCTGTCGCCCCCATGTACTAAACACACACACTTGCAAAACAAACTAACTCTCTCTCTCTCTCTCTCTCTCTCTCTCTCTCTCTCTCTCTCTCTCTCTCTCTCCCAAATATATCTCTTTCTCTCTGACCTCTCTCTTATAAACACACATGATAATAAAATCAACAACACATGGGTAATAGGAGTTAAAATTTTCGGTTTAGACTAAAACCTTCATCAGAAAGACCCAAGGACCCAAGCACACACACACACGCACATAAACACACACAGACACACACACTTGCAAAACAAACTCTCACACATACAAACAAACACATACCCACAAATAAAAACAAATACTAGAAACCCTTTACAACCAACTGTTAAAATCCATAATAAGACAGTGCACTCAGCCATGTTTGTAAGCCAAACTCAGGTACTATTTTAAGGCCAAAAAATCTGTTTAAGGTAACATAGGAACAAAAATAGGGTCGGTATGTAGCCTTTTTTTCCTTGACAACCAGCACATGTCTCACGCTGTCCACACTGCACGCTTCCATTTTTAGCAATGAAACGGAAGTTTAACATGAGTGACGACCCTTAACTCCTTCTTGCCTTGAGCTTACCTCCCTTCTGTTGTCTATTTAATGGCTGAGCGCAAACAGTTCTATTTGGGTGCGATTTTTTGTTTTGTTTTGATTTTTTTAAAGACGATCCACAAAAAACGTTTAGAGTCCGGCCAAAAAATTAGGATATGTTGAGATTCCGTAAACAGACGCCCAGACAACTCAACTTTAGGACAACATAACACATAAAACAGACAACATAAAACACAACACATAAAACATACATACAACATACAACATAAAACAAGCTAAAAGTTGAAAACTGTCACAAAAGAGGTTAAATATTAAATGACTGCCATTGGTTGTGTTAGGCGAATGCCATGGGAATAGTCTGGCAGCTGGGATAAATAATGTAACTGTCAGCAAGCTGAAATAGAATTGCAACAAATAAAACTCGGTTCCGCTTGCTTAATAACAAGCGTACTTTGTGAGTTCTCTCTCTCTCTCTCTCTCTCTCTCTCTCTCTCTCTCTCTCTCTCTCTCTCTCTCTCTCTCTCTCTCTCTCTCTCTCACTCATTTTAGTTGACACCCGTTAAAGTTCTCAGCTGATTTATGAACAAGCAGTTTCATAGTTCTATTTTTTGATTGCACTTGAATGATTTGGAGGTGTTTGTTTTCTTAATTCAAAGTGGTAGTCGCGTTTGTCTGTGGTTGATTACATGTATGCCTATTTTGTAAGCGCAGGAGTTGCTGAGGCGACATAAGCACTGGAGATGAGTTTCGTTCTAGACCAGTGTTTAGTTAATACTAACCGATTGTTTTTGAGGGAGAGTTTGTGGTCTGTGTGTGTGTGTGTGTGTGTGCGTGTGTGCGTGTGGGTGTGGGTGTGTGATGTGTGTGTGTGTGTGATGTGTGTAAGGGAGAGAATGAGAGAGTGACAAATATTCTAAAATCACATATTGTTTAAAGACGTAATACGAAATAAATCTTCCCCATCTCCTTCCATCCCTCCTCCCCTCATTCGGACTCACCTTCCACCGCCTCTCTTCTCTCTCTCTCTCTCTCTCTCTCTCTCTCTCTCTCTCTCTCTCTCTCTCTCTCTCTCTCTCTCTCTCTCTCTCTCTCTCTCTGACCGCACTAGTCAGTTTTTACATGAACCATGGCTTTGATTCATATTACACTTCCCGATGACAAGCCTGTGAAAACTGGTGTCCAACTACTGTTTTACCAGGGGATCCTCTTTTACAACTATAAAAGGCTTGTATAACTTTTTTTTCCCCTGTAGTCATTGTTGCACTCACCCTAGCGTTGCACACATACATAAAGAGAGAATGGGGAGCGCGATGAAGAGACAGAGGTAGAAAGAGTGAGAGAGAAAGAGAGGTAGAGAGAGAGAGAGAGAGAGAGAGAGAGAGAGAGAGAGAGAGAGAGACAGGGGGAGGGGGGATATGGGTTTGAAATTTTAATCGGAGAAATGTTTGTTCAATCTGTCCTTGAATTAATTCAACTTTAAATTTCAACTGATTATTTTCTTTCCATCAAGTGAAATGAATGAAACAAATCTGCAAAGTCATAGTTCGCGTGTATGTGTTTGTGTGTGCGTGTGTGTGCGAGCGGTGTGTGTGCGTGTTAATTTGTAAGTGTGCGCGTGTGTGTGTGTGTCATTAGTTTATATATATAAATATATAAGATATATATATAAGCTTATTGTTAATAGTTCATGAGTTTCCTTTGTTCTGTTTTATAGTTACAGTTGTTCTGGATTCATTTAGGCACCTAGAGCTAAGTGAAGATTAGGTGCATAAAGATTCATAACAACAACAAAATTAAACATAATAATAATAATAATAATAATAATAATAATAATAATAATAATAATAATAATAATAATAATAATAATAACTATACGAACATAACAGTAACTATAGTTGAGAAAGAGATACATAGAAAAACAAATAGAGATGGGCGACGAGAGGGTGAGGGGAGAGTGGCGTGAGCGCGAGAGAGAAATTTTTTTATGAAAACTGGCTGCCATAACATCGTCATTATAGATATTATTCTATTTAAAACCAATACATAAACTACACATAAGCTATATAAGAACGATTAACTAAATAAACTAATTATTTAAATATATAAATACATAATAATACAATATATATACCTTACCTTTCTGTGGGGCATCCGTTTTGGAATCTGAGAATTTCATGGATAATGTTAATTTAGATGCTGTAGTAAGTAACAATACTGCAGCGCACCACGTTGCATCATAGAAGAAACAGCGCCACCCGTAATTCTCTGTTCTTTCTTTTTTAATATTTCACCATCTTGACTCCACGAAAACACAGTATACAGTAGTCTGCTAACAGAGGTAACAACGAACTCTTTCGTATCACTGGATATCAAATAGTGTCATAGACGCCAATTTTCAGCAGCTGCAAAGAAACGTAAACTATCAGGTGTAAACAAACATAAATACCGGCCCAAAATAAACGTCAAGCATCCAATGCTTTTTTGTATATAAAAACTAATTTAATCAAACACAAGAACCGAGGTCAGAAATCTTGGAGTGACAATATCAGTATGGTCTAGTTATCATATAAAACTAATTGAATAACGTTTTCCAACAAAGATCTTTAGAATTGAACCAAGTAATCCTTCTATTAAGAAACGAAATGGAAAGGCAAAATATCTATCTTCAAAACAAAATATTTATCTTCGATTTTAATTCTCAATATTAAAATTTGTAAACGATTACAAGGGATTCTTGCTAACAATCGGTTACATTTCATAAACGAAATCTCAGTAACTTTAAAAGTCAAATCCAACGGCATGGGTTTATTTAATTAATTATTAATAGTAGGCTAATAGGCTTCTTCTTCACAACTATAAAATGCATTTACGTTTTTATAAATGGCCCTTTACATTACCAACTAATTTTACACAATTTAGGTATTCAACTTCGTTTTAATTCCTTTTAAAAATATATATATTTAAAAATTAAACTATATAATCACTGTAAAACGCCATCACATTAACAAACATTACCATGTGGAAATGATTTGACCTACAGTTTGAACCTTCATGAATTCTATTTTCAAATCTGTTTAAGTTCATGCAACAGCTGCACTTTTCTATAGTGAGCAGAAGTGCACAAACTCACGTGCGGCTTTGAATTCCTTGCGCTTTAGTGTTTATCTGTAAAGAACAATACGTGCAGAAGACAAAAGTGAATAAGATAACAATAAACGGGAGGTGGGAGGGGGGAGACTGCAGACGACAAAGTTTGTAAGATCACAGAACTGCACATAAAACACAGCAAGACACTGCGCCTCTCGTACTACGAAATAAGTTGGGGGAAAATTGCAGAAACTGATGAAGCAGCGTTGCAGACGACAGTGTTTACTCCGTCAACCAATCGTCTCGTTTGTAGCTTGCGCCTGCGGCTCTGTCGTCCAGCCTCGATCTGAGGCTCAAACGCGCGCTACTCTTCGAGTTCTTCTCATCGATTTCTCCTGGTGCGTGCGGTCGCGGCATGCAGTTATTGAATCGTTAAAGTACGATGGTAGTTACTACTTTGTTTGCTTTCAAGGGTGTTGCTTTGCCTAGAAGGGTTTAACGAAAAGAAGGTCCATCTTAGAATATGGCAAGAAAAATTCGAAAGGATTCTGGTACCGTGATCCTGATCTGAGTGATGCACAGGCCAGTTCCGATGAGAGCATAAACGGAGGTCTTGTCTAGGCACGCACACATTCAATTACACGGACTTTAAAGCTCCTGACTCTTATATTCTAGAGGAGTGAGTGCCAGCTATATAAATACACCCAGCAACCACTAGGGCCCTTCCCATCCCCAGACACGGGACGCACACGGGATTGCCTAAAGCAGCAATTGGGCGCCTGGAATTAGATCTTGTATCGACAGGCTGGAAAACCGCTGTTTAAGAATAATACAATAAATATTCAAGATCCAAGGTGCCGTTTCTATTTGTGAGAAAAAAAAAAAGTCAGTATTATTCACATATCGGATATATTCAAGTTGAGCGTCAATAATTAGGCTTATATGTGATCGTCTGTAAAGCAACATCTTCCCTCTCTCTTTTCTTCAATCAAGTACTTGCATAACGCGGCCGTCGGTTCCAAGTTTAGCTACACACGTGACCTGTAATGTTGCTATTCTGGGAATCTCCTAGTGAGATCGAATTTTTTTCGTCTCCTTTCTTTATCCCTCCCGCCACCTGCATCCGTGTTCTTTCTCCTTTCTTCTAGCGCTCCCTACCTCCAACTCCCCCCCTGCCTTCTTCTTCTCACCTCCCTCTTACCCACTACTTCTTTCTCTTTACTCTTTTCCTCCCACTTCTTCACCCTCCTCCACCCTCCAACCTATCTTTCTTCTTGCTGTTTGCTGCTCTTCTCTTCTTCTTCTTCTTCTTCTTCTTCTTCTTCTTCTTCTTCTTCTTCTTCTTCTTCTTCTTCTTCTTCTTCTTCTTTCTTTCTTTCTTTCTTTCTTACTTTCTTTCATCCTTCTCCTTCTTCTTCTTCTTTTGTC